>PVKB01000454.1:27473-658338 GCA_004027205.1 Ctenodactylus gundi
TTTTTTTTTTTTTTTTTTTTTTTTTGAGACAGGGTCTCACTCTGTTCCAGGCTGGTCCTGAACTCACTTCGGAGCCCAGGGTGGCCTTGGACTCACGGCAATCCTCCTGTCTCTGCCTCCCGAGTGCTGGGATTACAGGCATGCACCACCATGCCTGGCTTATGTGGTGCTGGGGAATCGAACTCGGGTACTTGGCGCTTGCTAGGCAAGCACTTTAACCACTGACCCATTCCTCCAGCCCTTCTACCCACCCTTCTTGATCCTCTGATGTGCCCAGCATCTTTGCTGTTCTCCTGCTCACTCAATGGTGTCTCACTGCCTCCAAATAAAAGCACCACTGACCCTACTGGTCCAACTAGTTATACCCTGTTCTCCACATCCACCCTTATTTCTCCACCCAGAAAGACCCTCCCTACCTTTGGGCCTGCCCACAGCTACTACCCCTACTTGTGCCATCCCCACCAGTCCCCACTACCCCATCCTCTCATGTCCAACAAGTGAGCAGGCTATGTGCATACAGCTGCAGGCAGCTGGAGGGGTTTTGGCCCTGGGAGGAGTTGGAAAATACTGGGGAAGGGGTGTTCTCAGGATCTCCCCTCCTTCCCAGTTCCCCCTCTTACCTTCCCCACCCAACGTTCCAGATAAATCAGCACTAAGCAGGGGACCAGCAGTCAGGTTAGTCAGCGTGAGTGCAGCAGAGCTCACTGGTTAGATCAGCCAGTCCACAGGGACGCAGCTGACCTCCCTACCCCTCCTTGACCCACCCAGTCCTGGGGCCTGGGACCCTGAAACAAGGGCCCTGGAACAGCCCTCCCCCCTCAGCACCATCCCCCACACACTGCCACACAGGCTCAGGTTAGAGACACACAACATCAGCCCTCCGAGCCAGTCGAGACATCATGCCTGGAACACACAGAGCAGTGCCAGGGGCAGACATGGACAGGGCCAGGGCAGGCCAGTTGCAGAAGACAAGGGGAGGAGAGGCCGGGCTGGCAAGAGGCTAGTATGAGGGATCTACCAGATTCAGGGGGACAACTCCACCCACCCAGGCTGGGAGTACTCTGCAGATGTTGAAGGCATCTTATTTCTGGGTGGAGCACTGGCTGGAAAAGATGGGCAGAAGGAACTGCCCAGGTCTGGGAGGAACCTGTCAGGGCCTGACACGAAACCCCCCTCCCTCCTGCTGAGGAGCATGAGGAAGATGCTATTCCCAAGGCCACTTCTGCCTCTGATGTTTACAGCATGGCATGGCGAGGCAGAGATCCTCCTGGGGCCTGACCTGACAATGCTTAACACAACAGCCCCTCCCTTCTAGGCTTAACCTCCTAACGAAGTATGGCCACACAGGTCAATGAAGAGACCTGAGCTCCACAGAAGAGAGCTGAGCCCACTGGCCAGGCCCTTCTGCCAATGGCCTCTGGGTGGGACCGGGGTCTGGGCTGAGGTAAAGCCACTATCGAGCATAGGCCCCAGTGCTTCTCGGAGACCCTCACACTATGCAGCTCAGCAGCCCCCTCTGAGTAACAAACCTCATTTCCCACCTTCTGACAGTGCTCAGAAGCACAGGAAGGAAAGGCCACCAGTTATGGAAACATCGGCTGCACCAACAGGGCTGTGCTCTAAGGACTGGTGCAATGGAAAGGCTCAGGGCGCACTGTGGAAGCAAGAAGACGTACTGAAGAGGCAGACGCTAACCCTCACAGGGCTGGGAATTCTGGTCTGGGACGTGTCCCCGGCCTCAGGCACGGGTACCCAAGCTATGTGGTGAGCCCCACAGCCCTCATTTTGCTATACTAATAATAAGGATTAAGGAACAGGGCTGGAGACAGGGGTAGGAAGATCACAGCTTTAAGACAAGGCACCAAGCAGGACGAGGGACGAACAGTGGCCTGAGGACAAACGGACTCAGCAACAAGGAAGCAGCGCTGAGGAGGAGGCAGGAAACCAGAGGGTGGTGAAGAGGGTACACACTGGGTCCAGGGAGAAGGAACAGACTGGCACGTGAGCTCCAGCAGGGGGAAACAAGTCACAGGGCAGAAATGTCCGACGAGGCCCAGCGTTAGGACCATGGGGACAGGCGATACTGGCGCTCTGGGCCCGTGGCCATAGCAGCCCAGACACAACGAGAACCACACACACAGCTTTCTGTCTCATGCATTTCCTACCTGGAGGCCCCGTAGGTTTGAGTTTGTGAGCTTTCAAGTGTTTTCACACACACACAAAGGGAAAAGAACCAAAATTTTAAAAAGAACGGGATAAGAAATGAAAAAAAAAAAGTTGAGGGAAGTAGGGGAAACAACAGAATAAAGAAAATTAGCACAAGGTTTAGTCCTGTCCCAGCCACCTGGCAGGGAGCACAATTATGGGACAACTCTAAATGCTGGCGGTTCCGGAAAGGCCCAGATGACGGGCTCCCAAACTCAGAGTTCCGGAGGTGTAGATGGGGTGGATGCGGGGAGGCAGGCTGGGCCGCTGTCTTTCCAGGTGACTGTCCCTGCAGAGGCAGGTACTTGTGGAAACAGACTCAGGCCTATGTCATTGTTGCTAATGACGACCAAGGCTAGAGCCCCGGCTAGCTCTGAACTCACACCATCCTGGGAAGGCTCTGGTAGACAGAAATGGCATGGGAGCAGGTCAGGAAGCTGGGAAGATCCTGGCTCAGCCTCACCCACCTCAGAGCAGGAGACTGTCAGTCTGGGCCTGCAGCACCTGGCTCTGTGCTTCTGTATAACCTCCCACCCCCTCCCCCACCGTGCCCTCCTCTTCTGACTTTGATTCAGACATCCTGGGCAGCTGCCATGGCTTCTGGCCAGCTGACCACAAGGCCTACAGAGCTGCGTCCTAGATTGCCCTAAAGGCACTTCCTGGGCCTTCTCCTCTCCTGTAGCAAGGGTGCCTGGGTATTCTGTGCACTGTCTTGACGGGTGGAGAGGGGTCTGGGCCTCTGGGATAGTTCGGTCAGCTAAGCGCTTCCTTTGGCCTACAGTCACTCTCCTTTCCCCAAAGCTAGTCCCTGCCCTGGCTGGAGGCGGGACACCATTACCCTTCCAGGCTGGAAGCTGGGGCCAGCAGAAGCCTACAGCTGCAGCTGGCGGTGCGTGTGCTAAGGCTGGCATTTACCTCGTGCAACACTCTGGGGAAGGCCTATCTCCGCAATGCTCACAACACAATGCACCCACAGGACAGAAAGTAAAAGAGGCAGGGGAATGAGGGTGAGAAACAGAAGCTGCAACACTATAAAACAAAGAAAAAATTAATAACTTGAAATAAACCACACAGAATTCTTTTATTTAAAAAATTCATTTAAAGAAAAACAAAACTCAACCAAAATAATGAACAAAACTGGGGTTAAAGACAAATGAAAATTAGAAAATAAAATTGATGTGATGGCTGCCGTGAGGCCGAGCACGGCGGAGGTACCTGTACATGGGCACCGTAACTGTGCGCTCATAGTACTGCCACGTGGAGTGCAGGTCCGTGCGGGAGAGGTTGGTGGCATAGAACCTCCAGGCAGACTGCAGAGACAAAGGCACACAGGTCAGCATCGACCCTTTCCAAGGACCTGTCCCTGACAGCGTGGTGTATCACCAGAGCTGTGGACTTCGTGCCTCCTCCCACCCTGCAGCCTCAGTTTACCCACCTCAGACAGACAGACAAGATCTCACACTGAAACCGGGGCAGTGTGGAGGGGGAGTGAGCTATGTGCTCAGCCCTGCACTTAGCAGATATACCTGTCACAGTAGAGACCACTGTTCTACCCAGTCCTCGGAGGAAGATTACTCTAGGCCCTGTGCAGTCTGGGGAGATGGGGAGGCTGGTATAGGCTCCCTTCTTCTAAGCATGATGGTCCTTCAGTGGTCTTCCCACTCAAGCAGTCCAGGATGCTTAGCAGAGCTGGGGATTTTTGAGCCTGTCCTTTGACTAAGGACCACTGGTCTAGACCTCTTTCTGTTCCTTACGCTTTATGTATATGTGTGTGTGATGAAACACACAAAATCCAAAATTTACCACTTCAGCTATTATAGAACACACATTTACTGTGTGTGACCATGACCGCTATTTAATTCTGCAACATATATTCTTTCATTTATTTGTTTTCATATTTACTTACCTATTTTAAATTTGTATGGTTCTGGGGAGTGAACCCAGAGTCTCATATATGCTAGCCCAGTGTTCTACCACTGACCTATGTCCCCAGCCCTTCTTTCTTTCTTTTCTTCTGTATTTTTCATTATTTTATTTTGCAACAGCGTTTTACTGAGTCACTAAGTTGTGCAAGCTGGCTCTACCTTTCCATCCTCCTGCATCTGCCTCCCAAGCAACTAGGATTACAGGCATGCACCACCATTTCAGGCTAACTCCACAACTTTTTTATCACTCAGAAAAGACTAGCCCACACACTAAACATTCACTCCCATTCTCTCCCTCCCCGAGGCCCTGGAAAGTACCAGTTTATATTCGGCTCTGAGATTTGTCTTTCCTGGATATTTCTTATCAGTGGGATCATGTGTGCTTTTCTCTAGCTAGCTTCTTTCCTGAGCATAAAGTCCTCAGAGTTCAACCAGGTTGTAGCACAAATCAGTGCTTCATTTTCATTTATGATTGAAAAATATTCAATTGTCTAGATAAATCATATTTTGATTATTGACTCATCCACTGATAGATATCTGGGTTGTTTCTGATTTAAGGCTACTATAGTTAATGCTGCTATGCGCATTGGTATGTAGGCTCTTGGGTTAACGTCTGTTCTCAATTCTCTGGGGTCTGTACCTAGAAGCAGAATTGCTAGGTAAGATGGTAACTTCAGGCTCCACTTTCGAAGCAGCCACTAGGTGGCTTTGCAAAGAGTCTGCACCATTCCATACACTGCTTTGCTTCCAGCAACATATGAGGGTTCCAACGTCTCCACATTGTCACAAACACTTATTCTCCATTTTTAAAATGTTAAACATCCCAGTGACTGTAAAGCGGCATATCATTATGGTCTTGGTTTGTCTTTCCCTGTTAACTTTTCATGGGTTTACTGGCATTTTACCTTCTTCAGAGAGACTTCTATTCAAACCCATTGTTCAATAGTCCTTTAGAGGTTTTGCTTTTTGTTGAATTTTAAGTTCTTTTTATATTCTGGATACTAAACTCTTATCACATGTGACTTGCAAATATTTTATGCCATTCTGTGGGCTGTCTTTTCATTCCCTCGAGTCTTCTGATGCACGAGTTTTTAATTCTGATGATGTCTAATTCTTCTTTTGTTGCTTGCGCCTTAGGTGTCACATATAAAAAATAAGACCAGGGAGCTTGTTTTCTTCTAAGGAATTCTTATAGTTTTAGATCTTACTACAGTTTTAATTAATTTTTAGTTAATTTTTACATATGGTATAAAGTAAGGACCAAAGTTCATTCTTTTAAAAACAGATATCCAAATGCCCCAGCACCATTTGTCCCCATTGGATAGACTTGGCACCCATGTCAAAAGTCCAGTTTGCCATAGATATATGCATTTACTTATGGTGTATTCATCTGACTGATTTCTACATCTACAGTGTGTAAAAGCCATACTATTTTGATGACTATAGCTTTGTAATTAAGTTTGAAGTCAGAAACTATGAGTCCTACAACTTTGTTCTTCTGTTTCAAGATCATTTTGGTAATTCAGAGTCCATGGCAATTCCATATGAGTCTTGGAACAAGCTTTTCCTTTTCAGCAGAAAGGGGTATTGAACATATGGTAAGGACTGCACTAAATCTATAGAACAGTTTTTGCTAAGAGCATATTAACGAGACTAAATCTTCTAATCTATGAACATGAGATTTTTTTGTTTGTTTGTTTCAATCTTCATAATTTCTTTCAATGATGTTTTATAGTTTTTGGTATACAAGGGTCAACTACAGTGAGGTCCAGGGTGATCCAAGCACAGTGACTTCTAGAAGGATACAGACAAACTGTCAGATGTTTTCAAAGTACATGGAGTTCTGTGTCTATTTGGGGGTTTTCTCATTGGGTATTTTCTTCCTAGAAGCTTGAATCACACCCAGGTTGTGGAACTCTCAAAAAGCAATCCTTAAGTGAGGCAGGAAGGTCACTGCTAGCTCAAGGCTTGCCTGTTCTGCATATTGAATTCAAGGCCAATGCAGTGAGATCTTGTCTCAAAAAAATTCAGAGAAAGAAAGGGCAGAGAAGAGAAAATGGGGCAGGGGGTTATGAATGAGGATGAGGAAGGCAATTCATCCTGTCCTTCATGTCTCAGCAGTATTTCTAGGTTCCCTGCTAGCCTAAGTTTTGGACTCCACAAGAATATCAGCTTCCCTGAGAGTAAGGACCCTTTGATCAGCTTTTCAGCACAGACTTCACCATGATCACTCACTAGATACTGGCTGAAGATACCTCACAGCTAGGCCTGAGATGCTGCCTGTATTCTGACAAGATGGAGTATCTAAGACACTCACAGGTAGACAACCAGAGTGGAATGGTCGATCCTGTCCTTCGATAGCATAACTATTCTCTGCACAGACTCATGGGCTGCTGTTATGACTGATCTTTGAAAACAAACAACAGAATGAAGAGAGAACCAATAAAACGGGGGAAAAAATTGCCAGCCACTCCTCAGACAGAGGATTGTTATCGAGACTATATTGCATGTGTTGTCAGAAAAGTCATGATGTATTTTGTCAATGTTTTTCAGAGGTCATTCACTTATATAAACAGCAAAGATCAATCAATAAATTGCTCGTTTTGTTCCATAGCCTTTTGCCATCTTTCAGTGAGCGTCATAACTCCCCATTCATAGAAGGACCTGAGCTGATTTACAGCTTCATCTGAACTGAACGTTATATCATGCAGTGAGTTTTGAAGAGCGGAAGTGAATTCTGATGGCATGAGGTCAGGCGAGTATAGTGAGCAAGCAACACAGCCCATTCAAGCTTCAGTAATTTTTGGCAGGTGATCAAACTCCTGTGTGATCTTGCAGTGTCAAGATAGAACAATTCTTTGACAACTAAAGAGCTCTGAATGTTTCTGGATGATGGATTCTGTCAAACATTCCAAATGCTCACAGCACACATTTGAATTGTTTGTTTGGTTCTTTGGTAGGAGCTCGAAAAATATACCACATTTAAAATCCCACCATACTGAGAGCATGACTTTCTTCTGATGAATGTCTCCTTTTGTTGTTGTCTGAGGCAAACCATTACATTGAGACCAAGACCATTTGCATACCATATTGTTGTAAACAATCCAATTCTCATCACCAGTTATCAGTGCTCCAAAAAATCATTTTCTCATGTTTAATGAGTGTATTGCAGATGTTTTTATGTGCTATCAAATGAACTTCTTTAGAGTTCATGAGGGACCCAAATATCGAGCTTGCTTATGTATCCTAGCTTCTTCATGTGGTGTGAACACTTGAATGATGGATGTTCAATGTTCCTGTAATCTGTCGTGTCACGTAATGTGGATACGGCTTGACCAAGGCTTTCATTTTGTTGTCGTCAATCTCAGTGGGCCTCCCTGACCAAGAGGTATCATGGAAATCAAAATGACTAGCACAGAATTTCATGAACCAATACTGGCACCTAAGTTCTTGTAGGGCATTGTCACCATAAACTGTATACAACTTTTCACAAGCTTGATGCACATTTTTTTCTTTAAAAAGTAAAACATAAAAATGTGGTGAAAATGCAGTTTGGTCTTCCATCTTTAACTTGTCATAAATTTCAAAACTCAACCAAATTTCTCAGTTTTTCAGAATAAAGCTGTCAAATGGCATAGCAATAACACAGATGCGAATGACTCTAGTACTTCCAAAATAAACTAGCATCATCTGTTGTAAAAAATATGCATCATGATTTTTCAGACGACTCTATACAAAGAAATGAAAAAATAGATTCCAAAAAATAAAAGACCTGGTCAAAAAATGGGCAACTGAAATGAATAGATTCCTCAGAAGTACAAATGGCTGGTAAATATACAAAAAAAAATATGTTCAGCATCTTTAGTCATAAGAGAAGCACAAATCAAAATGACACTGAGGTTCTACCTCACTCTACTAAGAATGACTTTTTATCAAGAACTCAAAAAAAAAAAAAACCACTGGTAAGGTTGTGGAGAAAAATGAATCCTTCTACACTGGTAATGGGACTGTAAAATGATACAACTACTAGGGAAGACAGTACGAAGATTCCTCAAAAATCTGAAAATAGATATCCCATTTGACCCAGCTATCCCTCTCCTGTGCGTCTTCCCAAAAGAACCGAATGCATCATACAGGTATATTGCATGCATCCATGTTTTTAGCAGCACAACTCATAATGCTAAACCTTGGAAGCGTCTGATATGGAAGGCCTGAGCAGGACATCTGTCCATCAACAGATGAATGAATAAAGAAGATATGGTACATATACGCAATGGAGCACTACCCTGCTGTGAAGAAAGAAAAATTTGAATCATTTGTAGGAAAACAGAAGGACCTTGAGATCCTCATGCTCAGTGAAATGAATTAAAACACAGAAGGTTATAGATCTCATGGTTTCTCTAATGTGAGAAAAACAACGTATAAAAAAGTACAAGAGCAAAATAAAAAAGTAAGGGAAGAAAATACGAAGACAGATTTTGTTGGAGAGGGAAAGGGGATATAGGGGAGGTGAGGGAGTGAGAAGGGGGAATAAATGTAAAAACAAACAAGATGCAATGCAGTATGTATATGTACCCATTCCTGGAGTTAAATGTAATTATTATGTATAGCAAATATATGCTAATAAAAAGACCAATTTTAGGAAAAAGTGACCTCTGAAAGGAAGAGCAGGAATTTATGCAATTCCATGCCCTGTTTAAACCTTTTAACCCATGTGCACACAGTCACTTTTTCAATTGAAAAAAAAAAGCAGCAACTTGGAGTTTCTGTGGTGAAAGATAAATGCACACACACATTCATTATAGCTGGCTGGACCTAAGGCCAGGACCATGAGAGCCACATCTTTCAGGAGAAGACAAGAACGCAGGCCACATCCAGCTGGCAGTAACTGTACTCAACTCAAGGGCCCGTCAGGAATCTCTGCCTTTCTGCTGACATGTCCAAGTGGCTACCACACCTCACCTGCCCCTGCATAGCAGGATGAGCTGGCTGAGCATTGACATTGTGTCTACAGCTCGAGTTCCAGGTTGCACAGACATGGCTCAATCACCAACGACCTCCTTGAGCACCTGTCTCCCATGCTGTGTGCGGGTGACCAAGACCATGTCAGGGAAAGGCTGGTCTGAGCTGGGCACCCTCCCAGGAGATGGTCACTCAGCTACTATGCAAGCTGAAGTGTCTGAACTGTTCTTCACAGTAAGACATTCTCAGAGCTGTGGCCCTCTCTAAACACAGAGAGGGAGCTGCCTAGCCACTACTACCTTCAGGCCCAGGCCCTGGACAAGGTAGAGACTGCAAGAGGGGTATGACTGCAAATTATGCTTGGTCAAGTTGAGTGAATTAAGAAACACCACCAGATCAGTAAGGCCCAGCTTTGGGTATGTCTATGGATGACACGAAGGCCATCAAACTGGGGGAAGAAGACCCACTCTGAGTGGCAGAAACCAAGTGACTTGTATCCTGGACAGCATAAAAGGGAAAGAGGGAGGGGCTCCTGCTTTGGGTGAGCTCCAGACTTCACCATCACCTGGGAGCACTAATTTCCATTCTCTCAGCCTTTCAATGCAGACTCGCGTGGCAATTCCACAGTGAGCCTCCAGGCTTTCAACCTTGAACTGGTGTTGCATCTTTGATGCCTTTGTCCTGCAGCTTCCATATTGTCTGCATGGCCACTGGGCCCTCCTGCTGTCCCACATAGCAGACAACCATTTTGGACTGTCCTTTCTCTGATCTCACAGTTGACAGATTCTATAAGCTTACTTTTAAAATCCCCTTACATAACTTTATAGAGATTTTATATTAATTCTGCTTTTCTAGATAACCCTTACTAACATAAGGGGCTTTCCCTGGTCCCTGGTGGGGCTTTCAGGACTGACCTGGATCAAGCCAGCTGCTGGGTTCCTCCTCTTCTCAAAATGCTTCTGCCGATGCTGCTCTTGGACTTTCAGGGCAAACCCAGACCCCAAAATTCCCTGCAAGTCATCAAGGTCAGAGAATGCCATAGGACACACTACTTTCCAATTTGTCAGGGCCAGACTATGTCCCAGGACCCACACGCCCCTCCCCCACCCTTGCCTGCACATTTGGGACTTCACGTGCTTGGCCTTCCCACCTCCTCATTCCCTCATCACTGAGAGATCGGGCTGGGGGAAATCCGAGGCATAGCAGAGCACCCGCTGAACACCAGGGGGAGAACTTCTCCCTGATCCGCCCACACTGATGCACTAGCAAGCTCTGAAGGCCTCAGATTCAGACACGGCCTTCAGAGTTTGCAAGTGCGTTAGTATAGACAAATCAGGGAGAAGGTGGCCATCCTCTGCCTCCCTGGTGCATTGATGAAGAGTCCCTTCTGCCTGGGATGGATCCTTGGTCCCATGGAGCCCTGACAGGAAAGCTGTGTAAGTACAGCATCGCTCCTGGTCATGAGGACTCCACTGTTCAAGGCTATTCTGATGGAAAAGCCATAGTGACCAGCTGAACTGGGTTGAAAGCCACAGCCCAGGGACCCTATGAGTGTGCCTATGGGAATCTGCCAGCTCAGGGTCATAGGCCTCTAGGCGAAGGCAGCCCCTACTCTGACCCAGATGGGACTGCCCCGAGGGACTGTCGGTCCTGCAAGAATCCTGCTCCTGTCCCATGTTATCCTAAAAGAACAGTGTCCGAGGGGCTTGTGGTAGAAAGTTCCATGGGTGGCATAAGAGGTCCCATCTCCCAAGCAGAAAGAAGCACAAGGCATACCGCAGGAAGAGCGAAGAAGGACACGCCAATAAGGGTGAATGTTGCCGCCAGGAGCCTCCCATTCCAGGTCTGGGGGTACTTGTCCCCGTAGCCAATGGTCGTCAGGGTGATCTGTGGAGTGATGAGCGGGTCACTTGGTCAGGCTTGCAGTGGCTATCATAGCGGCCCATAATCTTAGGCCAGATGCCCCCGTTCAGCCCTTGGGAGCTTACCCAAGGGACTCCCTTATGTCCCGGGGTGCAGGGAGAGGAAGGCCGGCCATGTGGGGTCTGTGCTAGATAGACAGAGGGGATGCTTTGCTCACATGGAGGTCTAGTGAGGCTAGATTTAGTGTCATGGATCCTTACAAGCCCATCAACCCTCCCCTCAATCTCTCCTCCATGCCAGAAGTAGAGTCACCACTAAGGCTCCATTTCCCATCTGAGGGTAAACCATACAGCAGCCACACGAAGGGGGTACAGGAGCAAGCACAGCAACATTTCCCGCCCCCTGAAGTCCTGTTTCATCCTCCTTCTCCACCCACACTACGCTCAGAGGCTAGGGAAGGCAGATCATGAAAGAGTACAAAGACCTAGGGAATCAGAAGAGGTCTGGGGAGCTACAGCTGGCCAACCCAGCATAGGGCAGGGTCAGAACAGGCCTCCTCGGGTGATCCAGGGACCACAGCAGCACCCTGACTCAGTGGCCTGGGTGACAAAAAGTCCTGGAGGTGGGATGGACTTTTGGGTAGCTCTGGCAAGACTTGATGGCATGAGGTGGGGCACTAAGGTCCAGCATATCTCCTGCCAGCCAGAACCACACAAGCCTCAAGGCAGAAGGCTTCAAAGAGTCCAAAAGTCTTCCTGGCTGAGACCAGGAGGGAGGCAGAGTACAGACCCTGGGGGAACAGAAGTCTTGCACAGAGGGAAAGGCTGAGTCACCCTGTGAGCACTTCCCACCATGGACCTCGTGGTCCCCCTCCAGGAACTTGCCTCAGAACACCTGTCACCAGTGGTCCCCTGTGGTATGAGGTGGAAGCTGCTAAGTGTTGCTGCAGAGGCTGCAGCTCAGCCATGTCTGTCCACGCCAAGGAGCCAGGGCCCAGGTAAGGGGCACAGCAGCCTGAGAACAGGTGACTGCACACAGATCTGAGTAGAAGGTTCCAGAAAGGGCACAGGAAACAGGCAAGGCCCAGGAGTCATACTTCCTACCATGAAACCCTCCTCTATGATTTTGCCATGCTGTGGGTTACTGTTCAATTTTTCAACATAGTCTAAACATTTCTGAAGACATAAAACGCTAACTTATAGCTGGAAGGTAAGGATGAGAGAGAGGACAATAAAACAGACTCAGGCTGGGAGGTGCAAGAGTGGGGCAGAGACGAGGAAGGCGGGAGAACCTCGGCAGGATCCCCAGCACAGGGGCCCTGCCAACCTCTAGGCAGGACTGGAACGTAATAAAGACCAAAGGAACGAGGGTGGCCAGTTCTACCCAGCCATGCAGCTGGGCAAGGCCAAAGGGACGCTTCCAGTCACACCTGCTCAGAACACTGCCCTGAAACCATTTTCAACATCCACTGGACCTGCTTCCAAAAACAAGCTCCACAGAGGAGACATCGAGAGGGAAACAAGGATGGGGTCCTCTGAGAGACCGCTAGGCAGGCAGGGTCTGCAGGGCCTGGTTGAAGAAAATCTCACTCCATCACTAGAGGAGGTGAAAAGCAGCACAGACCTGCTAAGTGGGGCATCGGCAGTAACCCCAAAGAAAGCTGCAGGTGGGCCTCAGAGGAAACTAGAGGGCAGGGCACAAGGAGCTGTAATTTAGGAACTACTAGATACTTTTAAATACATATAGGCCTTGCTTTGAGAAAACACAGATAAAAAATTTTAATGCACTTCTGAAAGGGAAGTGGACTACCTCAGCAGGGAGGAGTGCTAGGACCACCTAGCCACAGCACCGGACCTGCCCTGATACCAAGCTGACTCCTCCACAGAGCTGAGATGCACACAATGACCAGTGGGTTCTAGCTCCATGTGCCCCAGCCCTGAGCCCTTGCACACCCTCCACTGTCCACCCCATCCCACCTCACTCCTGACTGCCTGGTTCTTTCCATAAAGCAGGAGAGGAGGACTCAGAATTCTAGGCCTCTTGACCATTAATAAAATCATCACCAATCAACTGGCCCTAGCTTCACCACCAGAGTAAGTTGCCCACTCCTTCTCCTAGTGACTCTGAATATGATACAGTTGCCTAGCCCGCATAGTCCGGGCCTCCTAAGGGTTAACAAGCTCTGACCCTGCATGTCTTCCTGCTCAAGGCAACCAAGGAATCAGAGGAGATTCTAACCTAACCGGGGCAGGTCCTGGAGGCCTAGCCTAGTCTCCAGAGCCAGCCCTGAGGACGCCAGGCCTGGAGAACCTGACTTATCCCTACTCTAAGCAGAAGGTTCTTCCAAAGTCATCAAACAAGGTCCTTTTTAGAAGAAGAGAGAAGAGGCACACCTTTGAGGAGCCCCAGAAAAACCAGACACAGGGAACCTCAGGGGCAAAGGCCAGGGGAAGCTCAGGTGCCCAGGCAGCGGCAAGGCCCGAGAGGCCGCCATGAGCAGGGCTGCCACCTGCAGGGTCCCTACACAGGGGCAACCTGGAAGATTAAGCCCTGAGGAGCCGGAGTGGTGTCCCTTTTTACTGTCTCTTGTCTCTCATCGTGAAGGAGAAGACCAGAAGCAAGGCGCCAGATGATGAAAGCTAGTCCTAGGGAGGCCCGGCCCTGCTCCCCCATGTGCACAGCTGCAGCATCCAGCATCGTGGGGGTTATACCCCTGAAACCGGAGACTCCCTGACATACCTCACCCTGCTACTGCTCTGAATGACTCCGCCTCTTGTATTCCCTTCTCAATGGACCGGCTGAGTCCAGTGCAGAGCAAGCAGCAATCCATGGGGAGACAGGAGCCCTGCATCTTCCCACTGCACAGCAACAGCACACTCAGGACCACCGCCGCCGCCCCCTTCCCTCTCTGTCGTGGCCACAGCCAGCCAGCAGGTGGCACCCAAGAGACGTGTCCAGCCAGCTGGGCCAAGCCTCTGCTCCATTGCGGGGGAGACGGAAGGGTACTACATCCTCTGGACAATGGGTAGGAGGAGGGCGGGGATGAGGAAAGTGGACATCCTCAGCGAGGAGACAGTGACCCAGTGACCAGGACTCACCAAGCCCCACCAGAGTGCATCCGCATAGGTGTCAAAGTGGTCATTCTCGCCCTTCTCCGCCAAGTACACTAGAAACGAGGCCAGGATGAGACAGAGGAAACCAATGTACCAGGCAGTGACCAGCTCCTGCAAGGCAGACAGGCCACATCACCATCACATTCAGGCCAGCCTGGACAGTGTTGAACCCTGGGGCCCTGCCCTGGGTTCTGAGTCTCCAGAGCTTAAGGTCGGGGTAAACATTGCTCCTGAGGTTACTGGAGGAAGGCTCACACCACAGGACAGGAAGGGCCCTAGCTGTACAATACCAGGCACAGTAGCCCTCTACCCATACATCTTAGATCTGAGAAGAGAGCAAACTGTGACCAACAGCTCAGGTGCCGGTGCTTCTCCAGTCTCGGGGCAATTACAGCAGCAGTCAACAGGCCTGGAGGACAATGAACTGTTAGGACACTTAAGAGACAGCTTTGAAAAGGAGTGTCAGCCCCAGCTAGCTGTGTCCTCGCCACCTAATACCCATCGTATCCAGGGAGATAGATCAGGCCACGCAGCCAGAACCTCAGCCTCCCCAGGATCCCAAGATCATCATGGCCAACAAACCCCTCATGAAATTCAAGCAGGTAGGAAAATGGAAAAGGGGCTACTTGGGCAAATAAGCACATTCATGCTCAGGTTGGCTTCACAGCACAGCCTACCAGGACAGAGTCTTTACCACTTGGGGCTTAAGATCCCCAGAACACAGAATGGGGTGGCCATACGCCGTTCTATGGGTCCCCCCTCCCCCTGCTAGCACTGCCACAAACCACAGCTTAAACAATCATCAGGTCCAGTGACTTGGGCAGTGTATTGATCCAAGCACTCAAAACCAGGAAACAAGACACCTGACCACAAAGCAAACTGGCTCTGTGGAGGGACTAAGCCAACTGGCCTCACAATAAATAAATAAATAAATAAATAAATAAATAAATAAAACTTTCTGAGGACAGATGGCAAAGATGGTTCAAGTCACAGGGAAAAAAAAACCTAAGAAGAAAGAGGAGAGAGGCTCATTTAAATCTAACCTGGGCCCCACACTTAGTCCAGATTCCTCAGTCCTTGCTTCCACCTGGCCAGGGCTCGGGAAGCAAATCCCAGGGACAGGAGGGGACCAGCTGGACAGTGGCCCCAGGGTTGGCCAGGATCCTCATGGACCCAGGGCTGCTCACCTTGCTGTGGGCGTAGACCACAGAGCCCAGGAGCTTCCAGGTGCCCCCCCTCCGGTCCATGCGGATCATCCGCAGAATCTGCAGGAACCGCAGGCTGCGGAGCGCGGACGTGGCGAAGACGTTGCCCTGGGAGCCGGCAGCCAGCACAGCGATTGAAGCAATGAGCACCATGATGTCTGCAGGAAACAGGCACAGCTCACAGGCTGGCCAGCCTCTCCTGGCCAGAGTAGAGTCGGGCAATCTCTTTTCCCCTTACCCCTTCCCAGGAAGACAGACAGATGGACCAGGCAGTAAGTGCAAAGCACCCATCATGGATTCAGGCAGCACAGGCCGCAGGAAGCACAGTCTCTACTGTCCATCCTGCCTGTGGAGTCTGTATGTTCTGCCCTGTACCTTGTCCCTCCCGCTGATATTTAGACCACTGTTAACTATGGGCTCTGACCCAAGGCAGAGATAAGAAGAAATGTCCAAAAGGAGCTGGTTCTGCCATGTTGCCCAGCCTGCTGTGGCTCACACAGATACCAGAGTCAGTTCCTTCCAAGCCACCTGTCCTTGTGTCCCTCTCTGCTAACCCCACCCCACCAGCCTCACCAATCACACAGAACGGCTTCCGAGCAAACTTGAGCCGCCCTCTCCAGCCACGGTACCGGCAGCAGCAGCCTGCAGCCCAGATCCGGACAAAATACTCCACACCAAACACCACGATGGTCACGATTTCCTACAAGGGAGGCCACAGCTGAGGCCACCACAAGGCCTCGGGGGAGGGAGTTGGACCACAGGATACCCACGTGAGCAGTTTCAGTGCAGGGGCAAAGCCACAGTGCCTCCAGCCTCTAAGGGGAGATGGTAAACTTTACGCGTCCCCACATGCCCCATCTCAAACCAGCTGAGCAGGAAATAGGTGCAGAAATGAGACCCTTCACAGGGCCTGGGGCCTCCCAGAGACCCTACAGCCATAAGCATTCTGAAGACCACAGTGGAACCATTCCCCTAACCCTTCCCATCTGAGCAGGTGGAACAGTCTGCTTTGCCTAACAGCTCTTTGAGCTGATCTGAACGGAGGGCACAGCACGGTGGAGCTGAAGGAGGGACCCAGGGGACTGTTAAAGGAATCCAGCTTCCACCAAGAACTCAACAGTCCCAGGGCAGAAGAGCATCGTGGGTGGAGGTGCATTCCTACAGGATCAGTCTCCTTGAAGGGCCGCCCCGTTACCAACAGCAACACAGAAATTATACTCCCGTTGCCATGGCACCCACCCCTGCCCCATCACAGAGTTACTGTGATCATCACAGCCCCTCAGCCCACATCCACTGGAAAACACCCCACACACCTCTAGGGAGAAGGGGACCACCCGGGCTTCAAGCTCCAGAGAACCAGAAAGGTAGGAAGGGACAGCTGTCAGACATCATGACATCACCAACGCTGGGGACTAGGAGGCTGGGAAGAGGCCTGGAGGAGGCTGCCCTGGGCCGGGAAGCCAGGCACATGCAGTCAACACTGGGTGGGGAGGGGGGCAGGTGTCGGAGGAGGAATCAATATTGGGGTCAGAGTGCTGTGCACGGGCAACCACTATACCAGGCAACTCCAGTTCCTTCCTGGGCCCCCAGTCTCCACCATGCCAGTGCTTGGAACTTACCAGGATATAGAGGGCACCCTCTGAGCTCTTCTCATACTCCTTGATGGTTGAAAACACAGACAGTACGAGGCAGGAGAAGACCAAAAGGAACCTAGAGAACAGCAGGAAAGATGGGTGAGCAGCCCAGGGGCATCAGACCCTGGCCCTCATCTCCATGCACCCAGAAAACTAGCATGAGTTAGTGGTCACGCCACAAAAAAGCAGAGGGGACACAAGTCCATTCACTCTCCCATCTCCTAGGATCCCACAGGACTTAAGAGTGTCCCCGAGGTGACGATCGGAGGTTACCACATTAAATTAGCTGCCCTCCAGTGTGCACCAGCCCATGCTTTTGCCTTAACAGCCTCAGGCTTTGGAAAAGACCTCAGAAATTCTCAAGAGGAAAAAGGGAACCACAATTCCTGCCCAGCGACTGCTACAAAAAAAAGAAAAAGAAAAGAAAAGAAAAGAAACCAATGCCACAGGGCCTGCTCCACAGAAGGCACTGAATAAGTACTCATCTTTCTTCCTGGTATACAAATCCCGTCTTGGTTCAGAAGCCAAAAGCTTTTCTCTTCCAATTAAATCCTGAACTTCTCAGATCATCTCTCCAAACTTGCCCTGCCTGACAAGAAGCTGTTTCTCCATTTCTCCTGAATTATTAGTGGCAGGGGCCTCAACCTCCCCAACCTAGGTTCTCACTATACTCTTTGAACTCTTTTCCTTTCGCTCCTCCTTAGCAACTAACTGCTCCTAATACACAGAACTCTCAAACATGCTCTGTGCCTCTTTCTTGGCCATGCAGCCTCCTGTAACACAGAGAGGACAGACTCCCTTGCTCAGCTCAGCAAGCTGCAAGAGGGATGCGTCCCCTACAACGTCTTACCACAGGAGCATAGCCTATGGCCTGTGGCCTGTGGCCTGTGGCAAGGCTGGCCATGCCAGCCAGTAGCCAAGATACACAGGGGACTGCACAGCAAGAGCCTGCCACCTGAGGGCTCCACATACCCTTCCTGAAGCTGTGAGGTAAAGCACAGTGAATCACAGCCCCGTGTGTCGCAAGCACTGAAAACAAGCATGTTAGAAACCCCCTGCTTAGGAGACAACTGGAGTGCTGCATTTGTTTCTCTACAGTCATGGAAAGGGACATGGCCAGCATCTGATGAAGAAGTCCCCTGCATGTGTCTTGCTTCGGTGTCAAGGCACGGAAAGTTTCACACTCACCTTGACCTCTCAACAGCTCTTATCGAGGCTCAGAAGAGGCAAGAGCAAGCAAAGTGCCTACTCCCTCAGTCTGTGCTTTCTCCAAGCGTGAGCCTGCATCTTCAGTGGCATGTGACCACAAAAACACTGTGCCCTGTTACCTCCTAGGAGTCCTGACCCTGCACCGACAGGCTCATACTCGGATATCAAAGAAGTTGGATTCCCTTCAAGCAGGATCTCCTTCCCAGGCCACCCAGTGCCCAGCCTACTATCCCCTGACTGGGCCCCTGCTCCCCAGTACCCATCAGCCAGAGGAAATACTTCCTGGATATCATCTCCTATGGCCTGGGATATATTGACCTTGAGCACAGAGTGCTTGGAGGATTCACTCCTGACCCACACACATTTCCTTGCCATTTGAGTTGCCCGTCTCAGAGTTAAACCAAGCACATCATCTGTCACTGACCCTGTGTTTACCCTCAGAGCCTTTTAATTGTTTGTTTCCAGTCTGCAGGCACAAAAGAGCACAGAGGATCAAGGCCTGGCCAATCAGTACCAGCAATCATCAGCCTCAGGACCTTTGCTTGAACCAGCAGGAGAGAGGATGGACTTTAACCCCATTCAAACCTCTTTCCACTGGGGTTGCCAACATGGACCAGGTAATAGAGCCAGCAGACACATCAAAACCCACCTGCAGATGAAGTCAAGAGAAGGAGGCAGCAGTGGAAGACTAGAGAAAAGCCTAAGAGACGCAAAATTCGAGCATCAGGACCTAACTGTGCCTAAAACCCCCTGGACTTCCAGGCAATATAAACCCATTATTTAAACATTTAAGGTTTGTTTTCTGCCCCTTGCAAATAAAAACCCCTGGCCAAACCATGCATGGTGGTACACATCTATAATCTTAGCACTCAGGTGGCTGAGGCAGAAGGATTGCTGTGAGTTCGAGGCCAGTTTGGGCTATGTAGTGAACTCAGAACTAGCCTGGACTATACAGTTAGACCCTGTCTCAAAAAAAAAAAAAATAGTGAAAAAAAGATCCCTGACTTTGCCAGGCTGTGATCAGCTAAGTGACAGCACACCGGCCCTGCCTGTCATCTTCCCATTGGGATGATTCCCAGCCTGATGCATTGGTCCCCAGGTGTAGCCACAAGGAGGCACCCCTCAGTTCACAGCCTCTGAGGAGAGTTCCAGGCAGGGCCTCCGTGCAGAGGAGCAGAGGAGCTGGCAGTAGGTAGCAAAGGCACAGGCTAAGCCTGCTGGCACAGACAGAACACACACAAATAAATGGTCACATTTCAAAACTGCAATTAATTTCCTTTGCTCATTAGCCAATTTATTCAATTAACTGGGCCCTGAAAGAAAGAAAAAAAAGAAAAAACTTGTGTGTCTTCTACTGGTAATTCTGCCTGCCTAGCTGTATCTTCTCCCAAGGGAGGACTAGAGACTCCTGGGTCTTAGGCAGGATTCTGGAAGCCAGAATGGCGAGAGAAACATAAGAAGGGTACTAAAGGCACCACCATTGAAGAAGAGGGACCCTGAGGCAGAGTTACCCAAAGAAGAATCCAGGGGACAAGCCCTACAGGGTAGAGTCATCATGGCCACAAATGACAAAGGGAAAGAGTGTTTTTTCTAAGAGAAGGAAGAGCTTGCGGGCAGACTCAGGAGGAGGCAGGGTGGGCACATGCCAGGATCTAGTAGAGGGCACATCTGCCTGGCCAATCTGGAAAACAGGGCAAAAGGTCAAGGACAGCCCCCACAGCCTTGAATATCGAGTCCATGATACCTCATCCGGAAGGCCAGCTCTTCTCACTGCAAAACATTCCTTAAAACTAGGAAAGAATGAGGCCACGGTGCCAGGTGACAAGGTCCTCCCAGCCCTGCTCCTAAGGGCTCTGTCCAGGCATCCCAAGACATTCCACAGACCGTGGGGACACATGCAGACAAGCCATGAAGTACAGCCCTACGGCCCTTCCACCATCAGCAACCAGAATATACAAAACCAGTAACTAACTAGAGAGAAGATGAGGCCAGGCCCTCAGAGTGCTCTGGTGCTCAGCTCAGCAGGGAGGGACAGGCTGGCATCCTACCCACTGCAGAAGACGGACCCTGAGGCATCCTATCCACTGAAGAGCACTGCCCTGCAACCCTGCCTCCCAGCAACGCGTTCCCGAAAGTCTCGAGTCTTGTTTTTTTTAATTTTTCCAAGCAGACAATGCAGATGGCCTTGCAGCAGGAAGGCTGGTGTGAGGCAAACTGCACAACTGACACGCAAGGAGACTCATGCGCATGCACTCATGGGTCCCCAAAGCAGGAAGCAACATCAGCCTGCCAAGATTCCCTGAGGAAAGGGCAGCACTTGTTCAGCCATGACCCAAGACCAAGAAGAAAATAGTCACAGCTGCAGTCAGCTCCTCTATGTGTGCCTGGCTGATCTCCTGACCTCTTCCCACCTTCAGACACCCCAGTGGCCAGTGACCGCCCTTCCCAGTGCATGGCAGCCTCCGCCACATGACCCTACACTCGAGCTCACTTCAGACGTGGAGAAACTGAGGCTTCGAACCTTGTGGGGCTCTTCCACCACCTGACTCTGTCCCTGAGAAGGGTAGGATATGCTCCCCTGGCCCGCTGGCCTTTTGGTGCCCAGGCACAGAGGCCTCAGTGGGGCACTTCATGGGTGTTGAGTCCAGAGCTTGCAGATTGGGAGGAGAACTGACACAGCAGGATAGGGTGGGGGATAGTCTCCTTCAGGCCTAGTGCCACCGCACAACAGCAGCCACCTCCCGCCTACGATGGGGCAAAGGTACAAAGTTAGTTATGGGCCACTTGGCTACAGCAACAGGCAGATCCGGTCCTTGGAATGCTTCCCACTCCCCCTTCCAACCCATGCACCATTCTCTCCTCTAACCTGCTGTGCTGTGTTCTGGCTCTTCACACACGCAGCAGCTAGAGCAGTTGTGCACTCCCTTCCCTTTTCCTTTGAGGCAATGCTAGGTCCAGCACAACCACCTGTGTGCTTCAAGGGCCCAGAATCTTCCATCTAGAACTAAGCCCCTCAAGAGCCACCTTAAAACAACTACTCAGACTCAGAAATAGGCATTGGGTTCACCCAAGAAGAGTTCCATGATGGGGCAGAGGCCAGCAACTTCAGCAGCCACAGGTTATAGCTGGTGTCCTCAGCTGCAAGGTGCATCCACAACTCCCCAGTCCCACCAAAAATAAAAAATAAAAATAAAAATAAAAATAAAAATAAAAAAGGCCGGGAGCCCCAGGCAGGAAGAATCCCTTTCCCAAGCTGCCCTATACCGCACCCCACCTCAGGCCCAAGCAGGCCCCCCAGCATCAGAAAAGAAAGGCCTCTGGGCAGGAGAAAGGGGGGCAGTTTTTCTGCAGCCCAGAATTACAATGCAAGGTATTTCAAGGATAATTATAATAGATTCAACTTCAGGATTTCCCCCTGGCAGGAGCTACCAGAGAGACGAGCATGACGGGCAGCTGGTTCCCAGCCCAAATCCTAGGGTAAGGGCTGGCGGGAAGGTAGGGCCTCAGACAGCTAAAGCCACACACAGTCCACACATGAGAACAGGCTGCCTGAAACCACACAGGGGCCCAGTGCATAAGCAGACCCCAAATCTCAAGAGGCACAGGAGAAGTCCAGGTCACTTTAGGACCTGGGGCTGACTGTCCACCTCGCAGCGATTAGGCCCTCACCATATGTTAGGAGGCACTTTCGCGCAGCTGCCTCGGCCGTGAGTAGACTGGGGATCCCCTCTCTCACAACAGAGTCGGAGAGGCAACAAGCAGAAGCATGGGTGGGGCAGTCATAGACACGAAGCCAGAAAGGCCGCCATCAAGCCAGACGATAGCACCTGGGCGGCCAGCCACAGCCAGCACCAGCAAGTCCTGGGATCCAGGAGGGCACACACGTGCCTGCACTCAGTATGCGTGCGTGTGGGTCCCTACCCTCCCTGCTCCCCTTCCCCACTGCAGCCTGAGACTTCTCTCTCTATCTTCCCTCCCTACCCGCACTGATCTGATCGCACGGCATATTTCTTGCTTGGAAAAACACGACAAAATCGCTGCCTCCTCATTGTGATCCTACCAAGTGGAAATGGACCCTGGCCAGGCCCCTGCCATGGTGACAGATGCTCCAGTTCATCTCCTTCCCCGTACATTAACTCCAGGGATGACTGGGGGCTAGCTATCAATCTCATTTTGCAAAATTTTACCTCATGAGCCGCTTAGGACAGGCCTGTCACAGCACCCTCTCTGCTCACCAGTCCCTGTCCAACTGCAAAAGCAGATGGAAGAAGTCCGGCCCCAAAGCCTAAAAGTCAGCATGTCCACAGCAAGTCCACACACAGGAAGGTCCTCTCTTCCCCGTCCTACAGATGGGCAGATGGAGGCTCTAAAGCCAGCTGCCATGGCTGTACAGGGATCCAGCCAGAGCAGGCTGTCTGCCAAGCCACCCTAACCCGAGCCACGTTATACCTTTTCCATTGCAGGTGCTCCTGTAGGTCCCCTGCAGAGAACCGCTACTCCAGACAATCCCCATTCTAGTAAGGTCACACCTCCCCAGAGCTGAGAGCCAGGAGCCTGCAGGCCCCAGGGGGCGTCTAACAGCCAAAGTGAGGCCCAAGCACACCCCTCTAGTTCAGACTCACAGGGGCCTCCCCCGGTCGGCCTGCCTGCCTCATCCATTAGGCTGCAGCCTAGAATCTAATTTTCCCCCTAATGAACTGCTCTGCCGCCAGTACCCACTGCCTCTTCCAATCTCAGGAGTGAAGAAAATAGGAGTGGTGACGGCTGCTGCAGGCACAAGCCAGACAGAGGCACTGTGCCCAGCCTGCCACGGCCGGGGAGTGCGCACAGGCCACGCTCCGCCCAGGCAGCCCTCCCCACAACGAATCTCACCCTCATGCTGTCCTGCCCTCAGAGTCGGGTGGGCTGGCCTGAGAAAGGGACGCCGTCAGAAAGTACCCGCTAGAGCTTAAGGCCCCAGGGAGGGGACACGAGGTCGCCTGAGGGAGACAGAACACATCGCACACATATCAGATGCTCCATAAACGCCCCAGCCCTGACAGCCCGCAGCTCATGACGCCCCAAGCCCTGGGAGCCCCAGCTGCTGGTGCAGCACTCAGGATTGCTGCCAGTGAACTCGGCCCCCTGTGTTCCCCTTGAGGCCCTCTCTCCCCAACCAATCCTCCCACCGAGTCCTCTTTCTCAGAGCAGGAGGTGCTCTCACGGGACCCCCGTCACTGTCCCCACCGACCACCAAGTGCAGGACAGAGAGCACCGGTTCTCTTCAGGTCAGGAGGGCCACAGAGGTGCTAGCGGCTAGGATTCTACTCTCTCCCACCCACCAACACCCTCGGGAGCCCAAGGCTCACAGATCGCCCCAGCCACCACCGAGCATCCACGAGTGCTGCTGCAGTGGCTGCGGGGTCCTACCAGCAGGCCTGGGTGTCGGGGGCAGGGAGCTATGGGCCACGGAGGGCTCCGAGCCTGGAAGGAAGCCGGAGTCTCACATGCAGGAGGGCTGTTCCCAGGTGCTGCCTCGTGACCGGGCACCTCCTGCCCGCGATCCCAGGAGATGGCAGTTCCGCATGGCTAATTTGCTCCCATTAGTCACCACAGGTGCTGAACAGACCCAGAGACGCCAGGGAGAGGTGGACCGGCGCCCTCCATGCATGGGCTCATACTGCATTCTGGGTCTACAACGGCAGCCTCTCCCCAGGCTCACAGTCCTCAACCTGAGCATCCTGGAATCCACCCCCAAGAGCTCAGTCTGGCCTTTCCTGGCAGTACGTCCACCTGTGCACTACTCCCCTGTCCACTCCAGCTTCCTGCACCCCCGCTGAGACCACAGGAATGCTGGCCCCGTCTAATCCCAGAAGTAACAAAGAGGCAGGACAGAAATAGAAGCCAGGTGAGGAGGGGCACAGAGGTCCCAAGCACAGATCTTGAGTAGCCTGGCCTCACGTGATACGCCTACTTTTCTCCTTGCTCCTCTCTTGCTCTTTCCCGGCCTCACCAAGCATCATCTCTGCCCCAGGGCCTTTACATTACCTCTTCTTGCTAACCAGAGCTCCTTTCTACCTGCAAGCACTGGGCAACCTCCTCTAAGCCTCCAAGCTTCATTCTTAGGGCCTCCTTCTCTGAGAAGCTGCTTCTCAGCAGCTCTAACTCAGTTTACTCTTTTTGGACCCAGACCCCAGTCACCACTATCCCCCACACGCACGTATGTACTCACCCCCCCCCCCCGCCCTCTCTACTCCAAGCAAGGACCTACACATAGTGCGGCCAGAGAAGGGCGCACTAGCCAAGGAATGCCATGCTTCCCTCTCAGCTGTTGGGGCAAGGGGGGTCAGCGTGGACCTCAGCACCTCCGCATGTATCCCATATTCCCTTACAGCTCAGGCCCCCAGTCAGACACACGCAAACCTGCTCGGGGGCTCAGGGAACCCCAACATCAGCTCTCCTGACCAAGGTTCCCAGAAGACCTCCCCTACCTTTTGGCCTGAAGGGGACAATACAGACAGGCCATCGGTCTCTTTCCTATCCCAGCCAATACTTCACACTGGCCACAGCTCACAATCCTGGTCCCTAGTCCCTGAACACTCCCCCAGCCACTTCCAAAACCATTCCATGCCTCCAGCAATAAAGGGCTCACCCCGAAGATAAGACCTTATGCTGGCATGAGCCACGTCAGGGCCGGGTCCTCAGTCTCCGCTCACCAGCCTTCCTAAGGCACCGAACGAGTCTGACAGGCCACAGGGCCACTTTCTCACTCACTCACATGCCCAGTAGCTGTGGAGCATGTAGGAGCCACCCGTATGGGACTACCCACACAGTATGTACCCAACGATGTACGCACATGTGGATACCAGTAAAGATGCTTGCATAGCACAGGGACTCAGATGCCATCGTAACCAAGTCTCCACAAAAGGGACAATGACAGTGACAGCAGCCCAAGGGAGACAAACATACCAGAATATGCCAAGCCATGCCAAAACACGGCATACCCAATCCATGAAGAAATGCCATCAACATTGTAAAAGCTGAGAGCCTAACTCTTGTTCAGGACATGCACCGAGGGGCAGAGAAGCCTTTAAAAAAAATCAGTCAGAAAGAACAAACATTCCTCCTCTTGTTTCCCAGGATTTTCCCAATTTCCTGCAATAGGCATGTATCATTGTTTATATATATATATATATATATATATATATATATATATATATATATATATATATATGCCAGGCAAGGTGCAGCAGGCCTGTGATCCTAGCATCCTGGGTGGCCGAAGCAGGGTTTCAAGTTCAGTTCCAGCCTGGGTGACTTAGCAACTCAGAGAGACTGTGTCTCAAAACCAAAAATAAAAATGAGCTAGTGATATAGACTTATTATTGATCCCCAGTATCCCCCCCCAAAAAAAAATAATAATAGCATAACCCAGTGTTTCTGTAAGACACAAAACACAGCTGGCCATAAAGGAGCCATCCATGTCCTCTCCCCCAGAGACGCAGCACTGTCCACGTACTGCTGGGGTCCAAACATGCTACTTCCTCCCACATGCTACCATTCTAGCTCTGAACTAACTCGCATGTCAGGAAGCACTGTCCTGGAGAACAAGCTCACACCTTCACCTGGGAGAAATGAACCCTCCATTGTGTTTTTTTCTCCACAGGCCCCGAATCTTCTGGGCAGTGCTCCCCAGACACCATCCTCTTCCCCATCATCAGCAGTGGTGCAGCAACCTCCTGTCTTGTGAGCCGGGGCTGGAGACAATCTACAGGTCATATACGGGGCTTTGCCCATGAGGAAGTACCACTGTAAGATTCTGTTCAGAACCAGAGGCAGCGTTCCACAGGCAGTCTTCCCACATTTCCAATCCTACTTCCCAAGGAAGAACGGCAGACCTTTCTGCAAAGCCACCAAGTCAGAAGGCATGGAAACAGGATCCCAAAGGCCCTCCCGCCCCTCCACTCTCTCCTGGTACTTCTCCACAAGCATGAAACCATGCAGTGACAGACAGCAAGCACCAACATCTCTACATATCCAGTCCAAGGAAAAACAGCAATTGGGATAAGAAATGTTTTACCATAATCAAGACAGCTTCTAAGGACTCCTTCCTACAGACCTGGACAGGTGCAGGAAGACATTTGCTCCTTGTGGCAGCAAACTCCCAAGACAGCCATGGGATCCACCTACAGGGGACCCCTTCAATGTGTCACCATGCACCCATGCTGCAAGCCTGCAGGTGGGCACAGGCACTTCCCCACATTCAGGTGAAGACTACACCAGGACAGACAAGGTGTAGGAGGGAGCACAGGGCAGTGTGCAGACACAAGTACGTGTGTGAAACACAGTGTGGGAATGTGTGCAAAAAAACATTTCTGGAACAAAGAAAAACTAGAGAGCCACAACTGACGAAAGGGAAGACAGGGTAGGGGTATCATTTCCCCTAAACTAAATTTTATATATCCCAGATTTCCCCATTGATGTATCTTCTCGGTGTGTGCATGTAGATTTGGGGCATGTAGATTTGACCTATTCTGTAAGGAAGAGATAAGAAGTGGGCAGAGCCCTACTATGGGCCCTAATAATTACTCGATCTACAAAGGGAGTCTATGGCCATACCATCCTGAACGCCTCAGAGCTCATCAATCTACAAAGGTAAATCGTCGGCTGACTCCCACCCTACCCTGAGCCACTACTCTCCTGAACTGCTTTCTCCAAGTGACCCAGAGCACAGCTGTGGTGAGTCCTGTGCCCCTCCCCGCCAATGGGCCAGCTGACATGCTGCACAGCTGCTCCTCACTGCGGCTCGGGTCTGTGGGTGGACAAGCTCAAAGCCCCATAGCACCAGCTTTGTACCCTGAGCCAGGCTCTTGTGGTGACTTGTCTGCCACCATCTTGCAGGCATCTAAAACATGGTTCACAGCCTCACACATAGGAGTAGAGTTGTGTTAATTAACCAGGTATTCACCACAGCTCTCCACTTCAACAATATCTTCCAAAGAGGCTTTCCAAAAAAATGTTTAGCGCCGTCCTTGCTTTCTGGAGCTTTTTACCGCGCCTTCAAAACCTGAGGCCTATGAACTTGGCCTTTTCCTCCTTCTCATCTTGTAAATATTTTTCCAAGCCTAAACAGAAAAGCAGCTCTAAAGCTATAATGTCTCCAGTACTGGTCGGGGTTAAAAGCTCACGGGGAAAAGGAACAGGACCAGATAGAACCTAGAGGCATAGGCAAGGACTTGGCCCCTCTAAGGATGATGAATCCAGAAGGGACCAAAGGAGCCTATAGCCAGAGAACCCTGGAATTCATAGCACTAAGTGTTACTCCAGAGCTGCAGACCTGTTCACTAAGATAATCAAGGGATCGCTGCAGACAGTGGCTCCAACTCTTCTTAGAACATTCTGGAACAGTAGCTCTTTTTGACAGTCACAAGATTATTCTGCCCAGTAATCCAAAAAAAAAAAAAAAAAGTAAGACCTGATTTTATTCCAGCTGAGTAGCCAGCAGAGTCCAATGACAATCAACCTGGAACATGTGTGGAACACATCCTACCTCCCGTCCCTAAGTGGAACAGCTGCTGTCTCCAAGGCCCCACTTCCTCTGCAAGAAGCTGATGGAAAAGTTCCAACTGCAGCCCTTCCCCTGGCCAACTGCTGAGCAGTGGTAGGAAGCTCCAGGCAGGGATGGCCAGGAAAGACCCTGACAGCCTCCTGCTGCCACCCAGTAGGCGGATGGCACTGCTCTGCGAAGGGAAGAGAACAGACAAAAGGCTACAGAGCCACACATCGGTTCAGCCTCAGGCCAGTAACTTAGCTTCATCCTCCCAAGGGCCTTCACACCAAGTGCCATTTAGAGGTAAAATGATAAGAAATAGAAAACAGTCAGAAGACTCATCATTCTATCCTACACCAAAGCTACAGTCCTAGACAGACCGTACAACTCTGCACAGTACGAAGTCATTCCCATCCCGTTTTGTGAGAACCCCTTTTCCAAGACCCCAAACCCCACAAGGAATGCCTAACCCCAAATAAAGCACAGCACCTGCCCATTTTTGACAGGAAGATCCACCTCAGAGTCTCAGAAAAGAACTGAGAACAGACAACAGAAAGCAGAAATCAAAGCCTACTCTGCACAACAGGAAATCTAGGTAGGAGCACAGCAAACGGGAGTCACTTCCAGAATGCTCTTGGGGACCATCTTAGATCAGTTTGCCCCTTTCTTTTCACGTGGATCAAGCTACACAGCTTCAGCTGCTGTTAGGCAGCTGCACAGGACCAGCAGGCTTCCCTCTCCATGCCACGGCCTCATTCAGTGCCTGGATCTATCAGCAAATTGTCATTGGAAAGCATAGCTATGTTCCAATCACACAAAAGAAAACAATCATGGTTGGTATGGTTGTCCACACTCAGGACAGTGTTTATCCCTATGAAAGTGGGCACAGCCTTGCCAGGCCATGTCTGAGTTCAGTCATCAGGGACTTGTTCAATGCAGTCTGTGTGAGATCCCAGATGCTCACAGGGCTTATGTGGCAATTCTTTCACAGTGTGAACAGATCCCTGGTAAAACCTGCCCACAGTGGTGTTTTCTGAGGCAAAATCATTTCTCTTCTCTGCACCACAAACCTACAGAACATGGGAAACTCAAACTCAAACAGAAAGCCACGTCCCTACAGCCAGCAGCTGCACAGCAAGCACTCTGTTTCAGTACAATGGCCAGCACCCCTGTGGAGCAGACAAAGAACAATCCCACAGAGGCTCTGACGTTCAGGACCTTCTGAGGCTCAAAACCTGGATCGTGCACCTAAACACATCTTGTTAAACAGCAGTCCCCACCAATTTGTTAAGGTCTACACACTAACTGATGGGACTGAAATGTGTCAGCAGAAGGGTAAAGGGCCCAATACAGGACAGGGCTAGCCATCATCCTCTACATCCCACTCAGAGAAAGGTCTCATTCTATGAACTTCAGTGACAGTCTTATCAGTCATAAGAGCTGGGAGCTTCTTACCATCAGCATACACCAAAAACTGTACCAAGCAATTCGTGTGAACTTAATCCCCACTATAATCAAAACTGTTACCCCTACTCTCAAGACACAGGAAGCAGGGTCCAGAATCACAGAGCAGGCCAGTGGAGGAGGGCTAGCCAAACCCTCAGCTCCACCCTCTGCCACCTTTTCTCCCATGAAGTACCTCAGGGCCTCTGTCCAACTCTACCAGTTACACTCACGAGAGCACAGATCAACACAACCTCAATGAAGGAACAAGGCTGCATCTACTCACAGCGTACCCCTCAGACCCAGCCAGGTCCACCTCCCAGTTATCCTGCATTTATACTTGAAAATATTCATTGTGACACCCAGCAAGGAAGTCCTCATGGAAACTGTTTGTAATACTTGCTCAGGCAAGCCAGGGTACAGGCACATGATGGCCCTTGCTCAAGCCAGAGTACATGCCACATAATGACCCTTGCATCTGTTTTTTGTTTGGTTTTTTTATTTTTTTGAGACAAGGTCTCGCTCTATAGTCTAGGCTGGTACTGAACTCACTTTGTAGCCCAGCCTGGCCTCAAATTGATAATAATCCTCTTGCCTCAGCCTCCTGAATTCTAGGCTTACAAGCATGCACCACCATACATAGCTCATGCGGTGCTGGGGAACTGAACCCAGGGCTTTGTGCTTGCTAGCCAAGTGCTCTAATCACTGTGTTATTCCTCCAGCCCCCTCTCCATCCTTTTTATAGTTCAACTCTCATCCGGTCAGTTCTAAGGCCCTGCTGTCAGCACCCTCTACAAAGTTCCTGAGAGAATCCACAGTTCTGGAGACTTGCCTGTTACACCGCATTCAACCCAAAAGTGAGCAGTGGACCAGCCTATCCAGACTGTGAGCACCTACAGGACAAATCATCCAAGTCTTTCCCCTGTAGAGCAGATATCCACTCCTACAGAGCCAGGCCAGCCCCATGTTTTCACTGCAGGTGTTCAGAATGTCTCATCCAGGGTGTGTGTTGCGCTGATGGCAACGAGTATATACACTAATGACGGTCTATGGACGAGTTCATTACCTAAGACAAACTGGAAAGAAAGTGAGCACACTGTCTACAGCAGGACTCAGCCCACACTCTAGAATAACATCACATCTGTCCAAAAGAGCATCCCAGGTTCAGCACATCCAGAATGAGTCAGACTCCCAACCCTGTGCCCAGTATTGAGGACCAAGGATCCCTAATGCCCAGAGAGGTCCATGTCAAGGGACTCTAAATGTCCACTGGCCATGGTGTGTCTTCCTGAGTTTCTGTTGAGACTGGTCTGAATATCTGACTCACACAGATTTCTATAAAACTGAGATTTGCTCCACTCTAATCTGTGAAACTGCCCACATAGCTTCCTGCCTGCCTGTTAATTATACACTTTATTGCTTTGCAGATACAAGAATGTTTAAGATTTACTCCACAAGTAATCACTGTGATTTAAAATATCCATCATTTCACAGTAATTTCACCAAAATTATTGGCGAGGGCTGGAAATCCCATGAGAAAGACAGGGAAGATAAACCCAGACCCCCGAGAAATGCAGGTTTTCCTGAAAAACACAACTCTCTGAGGTATTTAAACCTTTTGGGAAATTTCCATAAGATTCTCCAACTCCTCAATCAATAGACATTTCCCTTGCAGGAGGGCTGCAGGAAGGCCTGCGCTTGAGGGAAGCTGGGACACGCCATTCAGCAACTCAGATCTCTTTTCGGCATTTAGCATGCTTGGTCAGCAGAGACCAGCCCTGGTGTGCAAGCGGCCACCTCTCCCTCCTGTACTCAGTATCACCCAGGCAGGCCTGCACTTGCGCCTTAAAGGCATCCAGACTAGAAAAGCATCGCTATCGGAAAAATGCACCTTATTACAGTACGTGCCCCACCCACTACGACTAGCCCCTCCAAGGGTATTTATCAGCCTCAGATTTAAGGGTGGAAGTGGAGAGAGGAACCAGAGGGCAGCCTGGATTCCAGCCAATGGGGTTATCCAGGGCCAAGCAGGAGGAGGAGCCACGGCTAAGCCCAGAGTATCTAGGGGCCTAGAACAAGACCCTGACCCCTCTAGCTTCTATGAAATGGTAGAAAACACCAGGCAGGCAAGCCAACTGTAGGGTCCCAGAAGCCTCCACATGGGCTCCTGCACACTGCCCAGACAAAGTAGCTTTGGGACCAGACTACAGAACTGAGCCAATACAGGAATCCCAGCCCCCATGGCACAGTACTTCTGACCCCAGATTTTCCATCTGGCCTATGTGAAACGCCATCTCTTCCTTGGCCATGCAGTGAGCATGGAAAAATTCACATAATCTGACTTCCAAGCTCTCACCTCTGAAGTAGAGCCCCTCTCCCCTCTCTGGTTGTGCAAAACCACCTTCCTCAGCCTCCGTTTCCACATCACTCTTCTCAGGCAGGCCAGCCATGAGAAATATGAGAGGCCAGCACACAACACGAGCATCTTAAGCCTAATTTCCTTTTCCTCTGCTATTGAGTCACTAGAGACCTTGACCTAGGAAATCCGACATGAAAAAAAAATCACCCTTTTCTCATGTACACAGTGGACAGCAGGACAGAGGCTGGCATGTTGAACTCAGGCCCAATGTTCCCCCAGCAAACTCCAGGGAACAGCCCCATGGGGACACATCTGCCGAGGCTCCAGTTTCATAGGTCGTGTCCCCTCAGGAATCAGTGTGTGGTCTAAGTAGACTGTCCCCAGGCAACACCACAGACTAGGAGGCAGGCTCCAACCAACTCCAGAGGTCCTTCTAGAAATGCTCATAAGCAACTCACAGCAGTTTTGGCTCTAGCAGAGGCATGTCACAGAGCCCTGTGGCCAGTGAGCCTAGTTGACCTTGCATACCAAGCCCCGGCCTATGGATCAGTGACATCCCTCCCAATCTTGAACAGCAATTGTCCCCCAGCAACCCATCTGTGATAGTCAAGAGGCTAGCACTATTCACCCTCTCAGAAAGGCAGAAGAAACATGGCCAAGGAAAACTCTGACCCTATCTTTCACTGACTGCCCCGGGCACTGAGACCAAACTCGATTTTTTTTTTTCTAATTAATGAATGAACCAAATGACGCCTGATGCATAACATGGGCCAGTTCATGCTGGGCCAGCAGGAGCCATAGTACTGGCCATACACTAAGGAAGCTCAGGCCATTAGGCTTCCGGTGTTGGGTCGTGGCTGAGCATGGGAACATTCACCCTCGGGGATCTGGGGGATTGGTGACAAGTGGCAAAAGCTGTATGAGATGTGTCACCATGCATAGTGGGTCCAACTGGGTAGCCGGAAAGGGGTGGGACACCTTTCTAAGTTGGTCTTCATAAGCCCAGGAGCAAGGCTCAGCTCTACCCACTTTACTGATGGAAAAATGGAGGCTTGCTTGCAGAGTTTCTGAGGCCAGACTTGAGTACCTAACCTAGCCAGTTCCCAGAGACCTGGTCTTAAAACACTCTCCTACTGTTCCTCATAACCACACCCAAAAGAAATCTCTCTGCTTCAGGGGTGCTGCCTCTACTACCAGCCATTCCTGCCAGAGAACTGAGAGAAGGGAGCTCCAGGATATGTCAGGCCATGGTAAAGGAGCTGAGGAGAGGCCTGACACAGACTGATGGTACTACTTGGTGGTGAGGGACTCACCCCTAGAGTCCCCACACACTAAAGGGCAGGAGCTGCCCTATAGTAGGGCTGGTCCTGATTCAGTGATGTCCAAGTAAAAACAACACAGATCCCAGATACGCCACAGCCCCTCACACACTTCCTCTCACACAAAAGGCAGACAGGCAGCAGGGTCAGAGGACATCATCAGTTCAGAGAGACTCCTGAGACAAGGGGAACCCTAGGCAATGAATGGTACCAGCCGGAAACACCCACAACCAGCCCACTGAACACTGAGCTCTGTCCAGTGCACATCCCCAAATTCACCTTGGGCCAGGACCTGGCCCCACCAGGAGCCCTTAAGCTCCCCAACAGGGAAGGAAGGAAGGAGACGGTGGTGACAGGAAGACCTTTAGAGACATAGGCTTTCCCAAGAATTAAGCGGCAACGTACTGGAACCTAGACTTCTGGCCCTGGACCCAGGAAAGGCAAGATCCACCTCTCCGAGGGGACTTAAGGGCTGACACTAACTGCACTGCACTCCCTGGACAGGCCCAGCATTGGCAGAAAAGCCCCAGCTAGGCATCTAGGTAGAGCCTCAGGACTGCCTATGGGCCTCCCTAGGCTGCCGTTGCCTGGTATCTCCTTCTATGGACCTCTCCCCTCTCCCCATACCCTACCACGTTAATTCCAAGACACACACACATGTAGGCACACTCAAGGAAAGCGTGCCCCTGGAAGGCCAGGTGGACACTGAGCAGGGGATTTTCCCAGAATCTCCTCCTCACTCCCAACCCAAAACGCCTCTTTCACACAAAATGGCCGAGTGGAAGCTCTTCCCTCTTCCCGTGTCCCTGCTTTCGCTAGGATGGGAGTGCACACACTCACACACGTAGCCCGTGCAACTCATGCAATATCACACTCGTGTGCACACGAGCACGGTGTCCAACCCCAGCTGCCCCAGGAGTCGACAGTTCCCTGAGCCCCAGGCCTGGGGAAAGAAGGGTCCCTTCCAGGCCCGGAGCTGGTGGCCCTAAGACAGTAACAGCCCTGCTTCCCAGGCCTCCATTCTGTGGGGAGGGCGGGCCGTCAGCAGCTGCCAAGATGGGTCAAGGCCGCTGTGGTGCAAGGCGGGAGGGATTCAGATGCTGCTCCGTGAGTTCAAACACAGGGCAGAAGAGGCAGCTGTCCCCTGCCCGGGGCTAAGGGGGAAGTTAGGACCCCTCTCATTTCAGCAACCCACAAGCTCAGTTGGAGAGTGAGAAGTTGGATGAATAGCAAGGAGTGGTCAGTCCCCCCTGGCCGCCCCGCTCGGTAGGGCGCGTCCAAGGCAGGGGCCCTAGGAACCCAGCCCCAGGGCTGCGCAGCTCTCCTCGCCGCCGGCCCTTTGTTTCGCGCAGCGGGCCGCGGGGAGGGGCCTCCACCGGCTGAGAGGGGGAGGGGGCTGGGGCGCTGCTGGGAGGGGCTGATGCCACCCAGAAAGGCGCCCCCGCCCAGCCCCAGAAGTCCTTCCAGACGGATCTCCAAAATCGTGTTTCAGTCTTCGCCCTGAGCTTTAACACGGGGACGCAGCGTCCCAACCCTGACCCCAGCCCACGGCGAGCCCCGGGCAGGAGCGTGTGCGCACACAGGGGCCCTCCGCGCACGCAGCTGCGCGCCCGCGGTACGCCGCCGCCGGGCGGGGGTCGCCCAGCCGCGCCGCGCCGCGCCCGGCCGGCCACTCACACGTAGGCGTGGTAGATGAACGCCCAGCCGCGGGGCCGCTCCAGCACGTTGTAGAGGAAATTCTGCAGCTTGCGGTAGAAGGCGTTGCGTTTGGGGGGCTTCCCGGCACCAGCGCCGCCCGCGCGAGGCTTGCTCAGAATGCTGCCGCGTTTGGGGGCCTCGGAGCCCGCGATGAGCAGCGCGCCGTCCCGAGTGGAATCGGGCGCGCCGGGGTCCAGCCCCACGAAGCCCACCTTGAGCTTCTTCTCCCCGCTCGGGCCGGGGTACACGCCGCCGTTGCGCGACTTCTGCACCATGATGCCGGGCGGCACCCCGGCCGAGCGCTGGCTCAGCAGGGGCGGCGCGTGGGTGGTGGCGCGGGCCCCGGCCCAGGCCCCCGGCCCCGGAGCCGCATGGCCTAGGCGGCGGCGGCGACCGCGGCTGCAGCTCCGCGCTCCTGCTGGGCCCGGCCGCGCGCGGGGACGCCGCAGCCACCTCGCTCCGCGCGCGCCTCGGTGCCCGGCCCGCGCGGCCCCGCCCGCTGCCTCGCTCCGCCCCCGTTAACCCCTGCGACGCCGCTCGGTAACGCCTGGAAGGTGCGCGGAGAGGGGGAGTGGCTATGTCGGGTTGGGTGTCTAGTAGACCCTCTCCCTTCTGCGGGTCTGGCAGTGTGCGCAGAACGGAGAAGCTGGACCACGGTCACCTTTGAGGCAGGCGGACCACGCAAGCCGGACTTTTGCCAGCTGAGTCCCAGGAGGGGACGATACTGGGCTCTTGCCAAGACCTGGGTTAAGGCTCTGCCCAGGGGGATCTTCTGATCTTGGCATTTGAGTGGGCAGGCACTTGGATCCCAGCTCCCTATTGGGTGTGAAAGGAGGGTCTGGGAAGGCCAAAAGATAGCCTGGGCAGGGCCTAGCGAAGGTCCTGGAAGGGAGGTCTTTTGGGGAGGGAGAGATGGACACAAAGGACAAGAGGAAGAATGAAAGAGGTGAAGCTGGAACTGCCCCTAGAGCCCGGAAGTCCCCAAGGAGCCACCTGCAGAGCAAGAAAGGGCCTGTGGCCTGAGTAAGGAGATGAAGGGTGGCAACCCAGAAGCCCAGAGGCCAGAGAGACACTAGGGCCACAGCTTAGGACAGAGGAGACACTGGGCATAGGCAGGGAGGAGTTACAGGAAGGGCCTCCTCTGCCGGGGATGCAGAGTGTCCTGGGAGGAGGCCCTCCTGGAGCCTACTGCTGAGACCCTAGCAGACACACTTCTCAGCCCCTGTGGACCGTGAGCACTCAGGTGTCAGCTCCTCACCATGCCCTGGCAGCCTTCCTCTGCACACCTGGAAGGGGTCGGCTTCAGGTGTCTCCTGACACTCCAGCCTCTTTCTACCATCACCGAGCACCATATAGTCTGCCAAGAGAAAGGAGCTCCTTAGTAGCCTGCACTAATATTGGGGTTAGTAAAATGGCACTAACCCCAGTGCAAGGTCAGCTCTTTAGTTATGTCTGCTCTTTGGTTTCCAGAGCTCGTGGCCATAGACTGCTTTTTTTTTTGGCGGGGGGGGGGGAGGTGTTTTTTAATTGGGCTGAAAATATAAAATATGAAAGCATAAGGGTAGATGCTGCACCGTGCTAATTTGCCAATTACCTAGTGTGTTAGGGGTTGACTGTAGCTTACACAGGTGTGTGCACCTGCCACACATGCACAGGACATTCAGGGCACCCTCCTTACCCTCCACCTCCCTGCCTCTGCTCCGAAGCAGTAGCCGTGATTACCAACAGGAAGTGGGCTTGCTCCCCTCCAAACCTACCAAGCCAGCCCCAGGTGAGGTTAAGGGAGGAGGCACCAGCCAGGTCTGATGGGGGAAAAGGCCTTCCAGGCACAGGAGACAAAAGGTACCAGCTCACCTCCCTGCATAGGCAAGATGGCTTTGCTCTTGCCTCTGGATCACCCTTATTCACCCTTAATCTACAAAAGAACAAAGCAGCTGTGACTCAAACATACAAAGCATGAGAAACCTAGACTACCTTAACCTGTTAAGGGGAGGCTTTATGCTTGACGCATAGACTTCTCAGTTATGAAGTCAGAGCAAATGAATCCATGGTTAGAGTTGCCCCATGGAGCAGGGAAGGCAATTCCAAATATCATTTTAGCAGCTACACGGGCACTGAGATAGGAGCAAGTTTTAAGGGCTTCTGTGATTCCAGGACAGACCTGCTCATCTGTCTTTTAAGTAAAAGCAGAAAACATTTCTGAAGTTGTGGGGAGCCGTCAGTGGCCTCCATAATTTCCTAGGGAGAAGTTGAGAAGCCCATCATCAATGGGGAGGCTAGTAGAGGAGCCCAACAAGGTATGTATTGAATCTGCATCCTATAGCTCTATTCATTCCTCCACCAGCATTGCACCAGTAGATTTGTCCTATCTTAGGATCCAGAAAGTGAATCTTGCATCAAGGCTTGAAAATCTTTGCTTCCTCTGTTTAAGATGTCCTTTGGCAGCCTGGCTCATTAATCATTTATGTCTTTAATGTTGCATTTTGCATACCAGTGGGTCTCGTGTTGCCAGCAGTATGGTTACCAGCATGCCCTCTGTCCCCTCACCCAGTGAAGTGGATCATGAAAATAGAGTGAATTTCATACAAGCAACAGAAATTCCATTTTATTTAAAAATATATAGGAAAAGCTTTCAGGCTCAAGCCATCTTTGCCAAGACTGCGTCGACAGGATTCCAGAAAGGAGGAATGGAAAAATTTAGATGCACATGTCATCATACTCCAGCTGGGGAGAAGGAGCTCTGCCTAGTGGTGGATGGCAGCTGGCCTTCATGCCAGGCACTGTCCTTTCAGCACCCAGCGCTGTCCACTCTTCCCCAAAGCCTAAGCCACTCTCCTGCCTTCTCTGGGCAGGCATCTTCACCTGATTTTCCTACTCCTGTATCACTGGGCTACACTAAGAAATCAGGAAAGGTGGACCGCTGAGTTGACACATGAACATTATATACTGCCATGTCAAAGGTACCTTGGAGTTCTCATAGCCTCACCTACACCAAAAGCCTTCTTGTGCATTCCTTCACCACTGGAGAATGTACCACCGGGGCTATGACTGCCTGCTTCTCTGCCCAGCTTCCCTGGATTTGGGCCTGTTTTGCTCACTGTCCCTCCAGAGCCTAAAACAGGTAAGGACCCAACATCGAGGGTTACGGCGGCTGCTTAGACAGGGGGCCAAAGCAAAGCATATTTGTGGGTTAGGGGTATAGTTCAGTGGTGAAAGCTCTTGTCAATCAAGTGCAAGACCATGGGTTTGATTTCCTACCACACCCAGAACATAATCTCAGCACACAGGAGGCTGAAGCAGGAGGGCTTCATTCGTGAGTAAGTTCAAGGCCATGCTGGGCACATAGTTCGGAACAAGCATAGACTACAGAATCGGACTCTGTGTCAAAAAAAAAAAAAGTCAGATAATCACCTTTTTGGAGAATCTGCATAGCAACCCTCTAAGGTACAAGTGAGGAGACAAGACCAATATTTATTTCTCAGAGAGCCACTGTTCTGTTGCCCTGGACCAAGCTACAACCCAGGATGTCAGGACTCAAAGGATAAGAAAAATGCAGGGAGATGAAGCCTGGCCTCCAAGGGCTGTCCAGGCCAGGGGCCATCAGTAGCACCATGAGGAAGGCTGCAGCTCAGACGTCATGCAGGAGGAAGCGGCCCTTGCTGAGCATCCCTAGGTTCCATGTTCTTTGAACACATGAATGACATTCATATCCAGCTCTTTGGCCAGCCTGAGTTCTAAGGGCCATTGGCTTCCACAGACAACACATTTTGACACTGAAAAGCAGTTTCTCATTTCACCTCACTCGCCACCCTATCTCTTCCCAGGAGAAAGGAAGACCTTCTTCCTAGCACAGCACTCTTGGGAAGACAGATGAGCCTGCAGAGCCCAGAAAGGAAAGCTCCACCAGCCAAGAAATAAGACCTAATCTGGGGAAATGAGAAGAGACAAGTTCTCAATCACTCAACCTGGGTCAGAGCTGTTGTTTTAATCCTATAATTTGGAATACAGGAAGTGCCTGCCCAGCCAAAGGGCCCATATGCCCCCACAAAGGAATTTTCCATTATTAGGAGGAGGAGGGGCCATGTTTATCCAGCTCACAGGGAGCAGGGAAGTGAGGGAAAGGAAAGGTTTAAGATACAAAGGCATTATTTTTTTTTTTTTTGAACGTCTTGGGCTAACACCTAGTGGCTAAAATCAATAGAAATTTAATTTATAGGATTTTTTTTTAAACAGCAAGAACTCTCAACAATCTCCCCTAACCACTGGCAAGCTAGCTAATTGTGTGAGGGAATGGACTTGTATTTCTCACCCACCAGGAATACTGTAGGAGTCCCTGTTGCTAGAGATAGCCAGAGATGGGCTAGGGAGTGAACGTGACCACAGAAGGTAGGGATCCTCAAGGGAACTCCCTGTTCAGTAGGTGCTCTGCTGATGGTCCACATTCCTGAAATCCACATTTGTCACTTCTGGTCCAGTTTCCTACATTTCACCTACGCAACCCTATCCATAACTCCCTGTCATTCCTGTTCTGTTGCAGATAAAACATAAGGACCACAGAACGCCACAGCTCACTGGGCTGTGACATGGGACTTGCTATGTGTCTGTGACTCTGCGCTCACACTCCCATGGCATTTTCCCCAGCTTTATTAATATGTGTATGTGTGATACATAGTGTTTACATTGAACTTGTGCACATGTATATCGCATCAGAGTTACAAACTCTTCCCCTCTCCCTTTTTGACCCTCCCACACTCTTCCTACTCCCTTAACTCTCACTACCACTTCCCTTTAGTTTTATGAAATGATTGTATTCTGGGTTTCTTATATTAGATAAACCACTTGATATTTAACCTATGTTGAACTCACCCCACTGTGCATGATGGTCTCAAGTTGTGTCCATTAACTCCCATGGCATTATGATTCTGTCCAAGTACTTTCCAAACCACAGCCGACCCTCCTGGGAGTCTTGGTCTTGTGCCGCCTCTTTAAACTTACTGATCCCTGCCTCCAGGTTCCTGCCTGGCACCTAGCCATCTCAGTGCCTCTCACACAAGTGAAGGAACCTTTGCATGGACTGTGTCCTCTCTGAGGTCCGGTGGACATTGCTTTTTTCTCAGGGACGCCCTGCTTATGCGTCTTTCCTTGAGCAGAACCTTTTCTACCCTCTGTCCTCCTCCTCAGTCTGGCTCCTTGTCACAGTCTGAAGCCATCTTGCACCTACTTTCTTGCCCTTCCTCCCCCATGGGAGACTCACTACTGAGTCCATGTGAGCCCTTCTTTGCAGCCCCCAGCCACTACCCCAGCTCATACAAGAGACTCGCCAATGTTCAGCAGTAAGTGAACTGTCACACTGACCTAGAGATATTGTTGCCTGGAGCCTCCAGCCAGATATACTCTGGGTGACCAGTTAGGGGCTTGTGTGGCTCACGTGGCTCATGCAGACCCTAGGATGTGGGCAGCAGAGCTAGTGCCATGGAGGCAGATAGCTGCTGGCAGAGTAGCCATCTGCCTACCCACACACTGGCTGTCGGCATCTGCACCCTGGCTGCCAGCCCACTGCCAGCCCAGGCTCGCTTGTTTGCCTAGATTGACTAGATGTTCAGCAGGCTTTGGACAGAGTGTCCAGCCTGGGGCAGGGCCTATGGGCTATCAGAGTTCCTGCCCGCATCCAGACCTTCTTCCCAGACAAGGTCACCAAACAGCACACACAGGGAGATAGTTCAGAATGACTGGGTTCTCTAACTAGCAAACCAAGGATATACCAGACAGGACAGAAGTTGGAGCACTCACTGGTCCCAAGGACTCAGTCAGGGCAGCTTCACCAGAGAATTCCAAGATCCCTCCCAGTATGAACAAGCTCGTCTTCCTGTCTCCAGGGCTTCCCCGAGATGTGTGACTTTGAGCGTACCAAGTAACTGTTCTGAGCCTATACTGTACTCACTCACTTGCTGCAGTCCTAACCCAAGGTGATGGTGTAGGAGTGAGTAGAGTAGGTGGAGTCTTGTCCTGGGATCTGTGCCCCTGCACTCAGAGGCAGAACTTGGGCTCCCTGTCTTTGTCCTCTGCTACACAAGGCTGCAAGAAGGGTCTGCAACCTCAGAAGTGAGACTTTACCAAGACACTGAACCTGCTGGCTTTTTTTTCTTTTTTGAGACAATCTCTCTTTGTAGTCCAAACTGTTTCTGAATTCACTATGGAGCCCAAACTGGCCTCAGACTCACAGCAATCCTCCTACCCCAGTCTCCCAAGTGCTAGAATTACAGGTGTGCACCACCATATCTGGTTTATGTAGAGCTGGGGAACTGAACCAGGCCCTTGCACTTGTTCGGCAAGTACTCTAACTGCTGAGCTACGCCCTCAGTCCTGCCTTCTGGCATCTTGATCTTGGACTTCAGCCTGTAGAACTCTGAGAAATAAATTTGTGCTGCTTAAGACAGCTACCTAACTGACCAAGAAAGAGCCTCATGTTCTCTAACAGGAGAGAAAATCACAGCTCTCCCCTTAGAGTCGAGCCAACAAAACAGCCAAACATTCTAAGCCAGTACCAGCTCCCAAGCAGGGTGAGGTGGGCAGGAGGGAGCCTACTCCTAACTTCACTGACACCCTCTTCCTTGTTTTTTCACAGGTATTTCCTTGAGCAGTAGCTCAAAGGAGATGAAAAATGTGTTCATCCTCACAGTTCAAACAGGCTCGCTGAGCCCTCAAACACAGGCTTTTTGCCTGAGCACTCTTCCTGCTGTCCCTTCACAAAAATGGCATCCATTTAGTTCAACTGTTCTCACCAGGGGAGGGGGTTTTGCCCCCTAGGGGACATCTGGCAATGTCTGGAGAGATGTTCCATTGTCCCAACTAGGGGACAGGTGCTACTGGCATCTAGTGGTGGAGGCCAGGGATGCTGCTCAACATCCTACAGTGTTTAAGATGCTCTGCCTCCCCATAAGAAAATTAATTTTGCAGTCCAGGTGCCTGTAGCACTGAGGTTGAGTAATTCAACAGTGTTTTTCCTTAAAATGCAGATGTTTCTGATACTTTAGCCATTCACAAATAGCATGAATTTTCTCTTCAGAGCCCTTGGGAACACCCAAGTCAAGGGATGGGAAATTTTCATGGGAAAGGGGAAAGAGTCAAGGCATTGGGAAGAAAGTCCAAGTTCCCTGGGGAAGGCTTTCAGGGGGCAGACGTTTACATGAGGGCCACCCCCAACAAGTGTTAGCCTGGTCCCAGCGCCAGAGTTCAACAAAATAACCGTAGATTTGTTTTCTATGTTGTTAATCTCTAGCTTAATGGGAAAATGGTACTTTTAGGTCATCGCAGAACAATGTAGTCATTTCTTGTGTTTAACAATCATGAGCTTGATTTTACATGTATGACTTTGGGCTAATCTTTGAATCTCTCTGTACCTCAGGTTCTAGATCTGTAAAAATGAGGATAACGACAGTAAATACATCACAGGGTTGTTATTTCAGTGGAATGAGGCGAGGCTCACGCAGCAGTTAGAAAGGTGCCTGGCAGGAAGAAACATTGTGTAAGTGTTAAGGTAAAAATCAACTCTGTGGATTGAGAGCTTCTTTGTCACATACTACCTTCCCCAACTTCCAGATATAGACCCTGGGCATAGGAGACACATGGAGCAAAGAGAGAAGGCAAGAGGGTGTCGAGGATATCCAAAGTGCCAGGTGGATATAGTCTCAGCTTTCTCGGAGGATAAGCCACAGGAAAGAGCCAGCCCCGAAAGCCCAGGACCCAACCCCAAAAGATTGAAGAGCACTCATTCCATTCCTCCTCAACCCCTAGGTCAAAGGTTTGCTTGGACTAGGAGATGCACAGGAAGCTGTTGCAACACTGCCTGTGTGGCTTGGAGCAATGGATCCTTTCCCCACCCCTTTCCTCTATGCTCATGTGGCTATATCCTATGCAGTTCAGCACTGCGACACCTACGCAGCTTCCAGACAGCTGAGCCCTAGAGCCTGGTGGTTTCAGCTGGCTTGACTTGTCCAACTTCAAGTGGCAGTGGACAGTGGGCCTCTTAAGCAGAGCCCAGAGTGGGCAGCCAGGCGCATCAGCCCAAAGCTGGTACAGGCCCAGCCCACAGGCCCGATGCATCTCCTCCTCCAAAGATCCTTCAGGCCCAGGGCTCCCTTCCTGCCAGAGAGGCAGTGTCCCCAACAAAGCAACTGGCAAAGTCTTCCCAATCATCTTTTGAAGATCGCCCTGAGAATGCCCCCTAACCCCTCTAAGCCTCTCCCATGAGCTCCACCCCTGGCTACCTACTCGGATCCCGTCTCGTCCCTTGCATGAGATGCAGAGGCCTTTAAGATGCCTTCCTCGTCCTTAGTGCTGTGCTTCCTTGCTTCCTCCTGCCCTCCCACCCCATTCGAGGGTGAAGGAGGGACAAGCAGCTCTCCACCTCTCACCTCCTTCCCATCTCCATGCCTTCTGACCCTGCCTCAGGGCTCCCACTGTCCAAACCTGGACTCTGGTTGGATGAGGCTGGCCTTAATGCCTGAGCAGCTGTCAGCCTCACACAGCCTCATCTAGCCTCACTGCTCACAGCGGTCTTCTTTCTTCTCCTCACCCATCCCCTCACCACCCACAAAGGGCAATACCAGGAGTAGTAAATAAAGCCAGAAAGAAGCTAGCACCTCCTGACTTCTCAGAGGCCATTTGTGGCTCCTGTTGGCTCTCCCACAAGAGGAGTGTCCCCTTGCTACAGTCTAGAGCAACCTTGCTGGTAGCAGCAGCTGTCTCCAGATAGGGCCTGCTGTCCCAGCACTACCTTGGTCTAGCTAAGAGGAATCCTCTCCCAGTGAGATTCAAGTCTGCCTCTAGGCAGCTAACTAGTAGCACATGTATACACAGATACACATGCATGCACACACATGTATATACATGCACTGTTCTGGATTCCAAGGACTCTGAGAGGCCCTGTCAAATTCTCCCCTAAACCCCACACAGCCTCCCCCACCACAGATAGGCACAGCTCTACCCCGAGCCGTACTCACTAGGCACACCGGAGCGTGCCCTAGTTCTGCACTCTCACAATCCCACTGCAGACACACTAAGATGCCCATCTGGGCAGGGGGGACACTCTCAGCCACCCTCAGGGACGCTCACTTCCTATAGTTACAGCGCATGAGGAATCTGAGGATGCCATGACTGAGGCTCATCTGCCACAAGGTTCATCCACTTGGAGCGAGCCCAGAAGCCATCATTCAGGTGCAGCACTGTCCCTACCAGGGCCACCCAGCCCTCTAGCCACCCCAGGAGCCTGAAGAAGGGCAGGAATTTCCCTTCCACCTCAGTTAAGTTATGGGAGAGTGCCAGAAGCCCTAAGGAGACAGAACAGGAACCAGATCAAATTCAGCCAGCTCAGCAGGGCTATTAACTCCTCATGAATTTTTCAGAAATATCCGAAGTGCAGATGGAAGCTGCCAATCGGTCTCTTGGTGGAGCCTGCTTTAAATTACTCAACCAATAGAGAGTAGAGTTCCCTGGCCCCAAGTCACTTTCTGTGCCCTGACTTCAGAACCTGTGCCAGAGCCTCGGCTGCCTCAGGACTGAGCACAGTGCCCTAGTAGCTGCCAGTGGGGTTCTTCTCAGCCAAACAGCAGCCTCAGTGCCCTGATCCTGATGCTGCAGTTCTACCTATGCCAGGCCCCAGGGTGTGAGGATCACCTTCTCTCGATCACCGCCCTGTTTAGTGGCCCATGGGCTTCCCAAGTTGATGCCCAGGAGGCAGTCATGGGTCCGCCTCCCTGAGCCCTTGGGCTCCACTCCCTCCCCTGTTTCCACTTGCAGTGAGCAAAGATCTACCCCCACCCAGGCCGGGCCGTAGGAGGTGCCCTTACCTGTCTGCTCCCATGTTCTCACCTTTATCTCAGCCCTTGCCCAGGCATCAGAATGACAATGGTCACTCTGTGGTCACTTCATGCCAGTGCTGTTCACTCCCCCAAGTGGCCACATCTCGAACTCTGTCTCTCAGAACTGACATGTAGTCATTAACTACTATCCGCCCCCCCCCCCCCAGAAGTACCTTTTGACCTGAATGTGAACAGCTCCAGGAACTCCCTAGAGATGCAAAGCTGCAACCCTAGTGCGGGCCAAGCCCCCACCCTCCCCAGAGCTACAGTGAGCTACAAACGAAGACACTGCCTCCCAGAGTTTCGTGGGAAAGTCCTGGTACCCGGAGAGGGGGCTACACATGCTTCTGTCTCTCCCACCACTATCTCACATGAACGCCCAGAGATCAGCCCAAGCTATCTTCAGAGATCCCCATCTTTCAGGATACCTTGACCAAGATGCTTATCTTCAAGGACTCTGATAGGAAGAGGGAGTGCCCCACCTCTGTCCTCTGGCTTTCTGGGACCCCATGGAGCTGTCTTTCTCTACCCCACACCCCAGAATGAACCTACATAACCTTAGTACAGACCACTGAGCAGCAGGATGGGCAGAACCAGGCAGCAGGCTAACCCTTACTGACCTGCAGGGTCTGGGAGACCAGAGTTCCAACAGGACACCAGAGTTCACGATGGCAACAGGAGACAGGAGGGTGAGTGGACCTGGCAGCCTCTTGGGGTCTGCGCATGAAGGCTTCCTCCAACTCTAGTGGAAACTGTTTCTCAGGCTTATCCTATCTTAGGCCAAGTTCTTTAGTTTGGTCTGAAGTCTAAAGGAGCCAAGTGTGTAAGAACGCATTCCTGGAGCCAACAGGCTTTTCAGGGTCACCAGAGGTCCAGATCAGAGTGACCCAGAAGGGCCCAAGAGAGCCAATGTCCACCAGGAATACAGGACACCCAGTCTAGCCAGAATTTCAAACAAATAACAATGCTTTTTTAGTGTAAATATGTCCCAAATATTTTCTGTTAAAAATTGTTTGGTGTTCATCTAAAGCTCATCTTTAGTGAGGCATCCTGTATATTTACCTGCCAACTTGACTACCTTCCCTTGAGGCCTCTGCAGCACGCGTTAGCCCTTGCTTTGTGGCTCTGTGTGCGGTCAGCACACTGTGGGGAACCGAATTCCCACACCATGTGGCAACACAGGTCTTCTCTTTCAGTTCTGCCTCCCCTGGGTGCTGAGGGGGCCTCCACTTTGGGATGTGACAGAGGCACCAGCAGCCTCTCTGAGTGCACTCCTCCACTGGTATGCCCATCTCTCCATCTGTCAGAACTGCTCCTTACTTGGGCTAGATCATAACCATTCTCATCCAGTGTGGAGAGCAAAAAGACCACAAGAGTATCAGGCCCCTGGCACCTGAATCCCGCAACCTGACTTTCATGCAAGTAGGAATTCTGTGCGTGTGATTCGAGTGAAGATCTTGAAACAGGAAATTATCTAGATGGGTCCTAAATGCAAGTCACATGTGCTCTCAGGGGAGGAAGAACTGACACCCATAAAAGAGGAGGCCATATGACCACTGAGGCAGAGACACATGGTTCTGCTACAAGCCACAGCGTGCCAGCAGCAATGGAAGCTGGGAGCAGCAAGGAACAGAGAGTGCCTCCCTATAACACCTTGGCATCAGCCCAGTGACACCGAGTTTGAGCTGGTCTCCAGGAGCCATGCAGTGTGAGGTCATTCGTTACAGTAGCCCTAGAAGACTAACACACTGGAACCTCCTGACCGGCCTGCCTGCCCACCTTTCAGGGAACCCCACAGTCCAAGACCCTGCTACTGGCAGAAAAGCCTGGGACCAGAGAGAGGCCCCCCCTAGTGGCAGCTGCAGCAACAAAACAGGCACAGGCTGGGAGCAGCTTCTTGAAACGAGGGTGGACGGACAAAGAGCAGACTGAGCATGCCCTTGTCATGCTGACTTGGCATGTACTGGGCCAGATGGACCAGGAATCCCAGTGAAGACCCAGACTCCTCAGCCCCACTGAATGAAACAGACTGGTCTCTTTACTTCTGAACAGGAATTTCTACACTGTCTGCACTGAAGGCCTAGGCCCGGGGGAGGGGGGGGGGTTGGAGGGGGGGCTTCCCTCACTGTAGCCCTGGAACCTGGGTGAAGGCGTTTTGGGGAGGAGCCCTAGACTCTCATAGGTTCTCAGAGAAACCTAAGATACTCAACCCGTCCTTTGTGGCTTGCTTGCCCACCTCACAGGGACAAGCCCAAAGTCCCTGGCTACTGTCTGGGCCAGGTGAGGGAACCAGGTAGCCACCGTGGTGCCACAGCTGCACAGCTCAGTACAGCTGACCAGATCAGCTGGTAGGGAGTGAGAGGTGCCCGGCAGGACACCAGGACCCAACAGGGCGTCCGGCCAGGGCAGGGCCCCAGCAGCAAACGCGCACACGGCTCTGGGGTTGCTCAGTTTATTGGTAAAATGGGCACTGAGCATGGAGAACGTCGGTGCAGAAGCCTGGGGCAGGGGCGCTTTTCCTCTTGAAGAACTTCCACTGGACTTTGATGGCGAGCATCCAGTCGCTGACGTAGAGCCTCTTACAAGCGGAGGTGCAAACATGCGCCTGGCAGGGGGGCGGGGCGCCGGGCCCGCGCTGGGGACAGGGCCCGGACCAGGGTCTGGGGCCGGGACGGGGCGGGAGGCTGGGCGCGGCGCCGCCGGCTGTGGCCGCGCCGCGGGCGCCCGCGCTTCACTTGCCCGCCTTCTGCGCCTTCTGAGCCGACTTGGTGACCTTGCCGGCGCCGCCGCTCTTCTTCTCCACGTTCTTGATGACGCCCACGGCCACCGTCTGCCGCATATCGCGTACTGCAAAGCGGCCTGCGGGAAGAAGCACTTGAGCCACGAGGGTCTACCTGGTGACCCAGAAGCAGCGCGCAGGCACCCAAGGGCTTGCAGCATCGCCCCAACGGGAGGCACGGCTGTTAAACTACCAGACAGCCAGCTTCAGCTTGAAGCCTTGCACAGGGCAGCTGTCCACACACGTCAGCAGCTGGCTACTGTGTCGGGCAGTCACTGGGTGGGCTGTGCGCCCGGGCAAGTTGATTAAGCGGGTTTCCTGAGCAGGCATCATGCTAAGGCTACCTAAAAGACCCGCACAGAGGCTGAGGGTCTCCTGCTCATGCTCGAGAGAGAAGTTTGCCACAGTCAAGGAGCCCTCACCCACACCCATGCTCCCCTGATGGCCTTTGTCCCCATCCTGGATTAGCCGCCATCTCCAGGCTGCCCGCCCTCCAACACCCAGCTCACCAAGAGGCGGGTACTGTGAAAAGCTCTCCACACACATGGGCTTCCCGGGGACCATCTCCACGATGGCTGCATCGCCAGACTTCAGAGACTTAGGATTGTCCTCCAGCTTCTTACCAGAACGTCTGTCAATCTTCTCCTTCAGTTCAGCAAACTTACAGGCAATATGGGCAGTGTGACAGTCGATCACTGGTGAATAGCCAGCACTGATCTGTCCAGGGTGGTTCAGGATGATGACCTGAGGGCAGAGAGGCAAGTAGCCATTAGGCATGCCAGGGGTCCAGCCACCACTGTGGGCACGAGAGACCCAGTGCTGAGGCTTCAGTCACAGGGGACCCCTCCTAGATTCCCCAGGGCCCAGAGATCTGGCTGCAGAGGAAGCTCAGGTCACAACCTGGAATTCAGTGTCGTTACTAAACAAGTGGCAAGCCTCGAAGTAAGTGATGACTACGCTGTTTGAAAGGGAGGGTCAACCCTGGCCATTAAGGTGGCACAGCAAAACTGAACATCAGTCACTGTATTTCAAATACATCTCAATAGATTCATTTTCAAAAACTGTTGTTCCATGAAGAGGTGAGGGTGGAGAATAAAGTACTATGGAGATATCTGGGGCAGTAAGATAATAAAAATATTTTTTCAGAACAAAAACAGAACTTCAAAGGTGGATATTATGGTTTGAATCTGAACTGTGCCTCTCAAGCCTCGTGTATTTGGATATAATGGGGTGCCTAGGGAACCATGTGCTGTTAAGAGGTAGGGCCTGTTCAGGCGCAGCGGAACACTGGCGCCTGACCGGGAAGGGTATACACTGGCTCCACCCTTCCTTCTGCAATTGGTTTCCGTCTACCTGATGTGAACAGTCTTCCCCTGGCTGTGCCTCTGCCATGTGCCCCTGCCCATGAATGGAATGAAACCTTCAGAAACTGGGAGTTGACATTAATCTTTCCTCGCTTAATTTGTGGACCTTGGGTGTTCTGTCCCAGCTATGAGAAGGTAACTAAAACAGAAGACATGTCACACACTGCGAACTCTGTAATTGATGGAGAAGATTTCATAGTGGTTGAAAGTGGCAAGCCTCAGTGTGTTCTCCTGCTACATGTGACTCTGAGCACTCGTTTAACCCCTATATGTGGGTGGCCTCACAGTGGGATTAAAGACTTTCTCCTTGGGACCAGGCAAAGTGCAGCAACGCCTCACCTAGGAAGGCCCCACCACTGCTCTGGACAGGCCCTCGACACCAGTGCGCAGCTGACCTGCGAAGTGAACTGGGCAGCCTCCTGAGGTGGATCAGACTTGCTGTCCCCACACACATTGCCCCGGCGGATGTCCTTGACAGAGACATTCTTCACATTGAAGCCAACGTTGTCACCAGGCAGGGCCTCGCTGAGTGCCTCGTGGTGCATTTCTACTGACTTCACCTCCGTGGTGATGTTCACTGGCGCAAAGGTCACCACCATGCCCGGACGAAGGATGCCTGTCTCCACTCGGCCCACAGGCACTGTGCCAATGCCTGGGCCAAGAAGGGGACTGTGAGTAGAGCCAGGGGTGGGGGAGGGGGAAGCAAGCGGAGCACATTTGGACAGAAAGCCCAGAAATAGGCAAGCCCTGGAACTTGGTTTGCCCTGGCAGGATCGAGGTACATAGCCTAAGGGGAGGAAGTGAGGGAGCAGGGCAGACCCTGGCCAAGGCAGACGCTGAGATTCCAAAAGAAATACAAGCTCCCATGATCCAGCTGGGAAATAAGGCAGAGTCCCCAGAAGGTTTAGGATCAGGACTAGGGGCAGAAGTAGGAAGAGGATGCAGTCCCTTCCCTGCCGTTAAATGTGGAGATCCTCTTCCTCTCTCTGAGGACAATTTATTGTGGCCTTCAGGCAACAGCAGAGCAAGGCAGAGCCAGTTCACTGGGATTACTCTTGCTGTAGAACCTGTGTCCGCACTCACAGAGGGCTACCTGACACCTGCTTCGGCACTACTAGTCTCTGTCACTGAAGGGAATCTGTAGCCCTGGCACTTCTAACAGACACGCTGATACACTGCCGTGGAGTTGCCAAGTGGGTGTCTTGCCCTTCCTAGGGGGTAAAGGACTCTTCTCCTCATCTCTCTGTAGAAGGAGGCCATCATGGATGGAGCATGCCAAGACAATGGCATTAGGATGTGATGTAGGCAGAAGCTATTCTTGTGTTGAAGTGAATATGACACCCTCATCCTGTATATAGAAATGTGCTTGACAGCTCTGGCCATAGCCCTCTAGCCCAGACTATCCCCTTACTCTCCCTTCTTGGGAAGTCCCATCCTTGTTTATGTCTTCTATTTCAATTCATGACCTACAGTTCTCATTCCTGGAGTGGGACCAAGTCTCTCACGAGACTGGACTTCCTTGGGGTGTTAGTTACTTCTATACTCTTACTTTACACTAGCAGCTCCTGGCACAGAGCTGGGTGCTTCTCTGTAGAAAAAGAGAGAGACCCTGGCAAATGCCCAGAAGGTGGATGGATGGGAAGAGTTGGGTGAGTATGGTGATGGGTTGAATAGAGGAGTAGAAAAGTGGATAAATGGGGCTATCTATGCATAGTCAGCCAGGTGGGTAGGACAGAAGGTGGGCTCCTTATGAAGGCCCTTGGACTCAGGAGAGGGGTCAAAGTAGGGAACCGAGCTGGTGGGGAACTGCAGGAAGCAGTGAGTTCTAGCATAGTGCCTTCACTCACCCCCGATCTTGTATACATCCTGCAGTGGCAGACGCAGGGGCTTGTCTGTGGGGCGTGTGGGGGGCAGGATTGTGTCCAAGGCCTCGAGCAGTGACACACCACTCGCATTGCCTTCCTTGCGCTCCACTTTCCAGCCTTTGAACCATGGCATCTGCGAAGGGGGAGAATTCACAGATTGATCATAGAACCACCCGTGGCGTCCTACCACCAGATCAGGCACTAGGCCCCAAGGATCACTAGGAGTCTAGAGGCATTTATCTGTCTGAGGAGTATTCTGAGGCAAGGAAATGCAACCCATCCCCAGGGTGCTTGATGCCAAACTATTCCTGCTAAATTGCTTTATATCCCTCTAGTTGCTGAACAACTTGCCCTCATCCCCCAGCTCACCTTACCAATCTCACAGGAATCAAGAGCAAAGAGAAAAAGCCCCCACCTTGGCCCAGACTCTTCTGTGATACTCCTAACACTTACAAATGAGCACTCAGCTCAACTTGACCCCTGGCAGCTCCCCAGGTCCCTAGGCATGGCAAGCCAAGAGCAGGAGGGGTCAGAGTTTGGGCAGTAGCTAAGAGAGGGAGACTCCACCCTCAGGCCCAGCTCTATCTCCAAGCTCAGGAGTCACCACTACTAGGACCTCTCCAGTGACCAACTGTGAGCCCTCCCCATATAGACCCTCCTGTAGCATGCCCAGCACAGACACAAAGAAGAAGGCCCACCAGCAGGGACCGTGTGTCCTCTGACCCTTGTCTTTACAGCCATATCCCAGATACCCTTTTCAACAGATGGCTCATTGAGCATAGTTGATGAGGGCTCCCCAGCACCAGGTAAGTCAGGCAGTAGAGATTATAGGCTAGAGGCCTCTCCCAGGATGAGTGGGAATCTGCTTGCCAACTGCAACCTTCCACTGGGGGTAAATAACACTCATGTGGGCAAAATGAAGAGGGTCAGAGAGCAGCTCCCACCTGGCCCAGCCCTGTACCCAGACTACCAGGCTCTGGACTCCTGGCTGTCTCCTGAAAGTCGAGCGACACATTACCTCCCTCAATTTGGGCAGCTGCAAAATTGGCCAGAGCAAAGAGTCCACCCTTTTGGGCCAGGGTTCTCCTGTGGCTGGATCCTTGAGCATAATCCCAGGTTCTAAAAAATATCTCCACTTGTCACCTCCAACAAGTCACAGTTCCTGGATTTAGGCTGCCACAGCCTTACATTTCGAAGCTGACTAGTCAAAAGCCAGCCTCTGGCCTCCTGGCCATCTCAGAAATGTACATACTTTCAGAGGCCGACCCTTCTCTGAACCTCAACTGAGGCAGCCAGTTTACCCTGAACAGTGTCCAGGGCCAGGACAATGGTCTGGAGGAAATGAAAACTAATCTCCTCCTTGGGTTCCTGGACGGCAGGTACATGGACTTCTGCCAGGCAGCCACTGACCCTGCAAGAATAACTTGGGGCCACAGAAGGGGGTTCAGCTGCCTCTGCTGGCCTGGTAAGGAGACTGGCTAAAGGAGCAGAGCCACTGGACTCTGAAGACAGGCCCCTTTCTAAGCCCTGGCACCCTAGAAGGCTAGTGTATGCTATACCAGTGCTAGGGCCTTGGACCTGTCACCTCACGGCGCATCCCATTCACACCTCAGCCTGACAAGTGCCCTGGGTTCTCGGGGAAAGGTGACCTGGCCAGTCCCACCTATCTCACCCCAGAAGGTACTCACATTGGGCGACGGCTCTAGCATGTTGTCACCATGCCAGCCTGAGATGGGCACGAAGGGCACTGTGGCTGGGTTATAGCCGATCTTCTTGATGTAGGCGCTCACTTCTTTGACAATCTCATCATAGCGCTTCTCACTGTAGGCAGGCTCGGTGGAGTCCATCTTGTTGACACCCACAATGAGCTGTTTCACCCCCAGCGTGTAGGCCAGCAGTGCGTGCTCCCGTGTCTGCCCGTTCTTGGAGATGCCCGCCTCAAACTCACCTACACCTGCCGCCACGATCAGCACCGCACAGTCCGCCTGCCCAGCAAGTCATACACAGTGAGTGCCCAGCCCCCACTTCTCTTTCAGGCCCGACCACACACAGGATGGGGCCTGATAAGTTATCCTAGGGATAGATAACTAGGGCAGTCCACCTCAGAAGTGGTAAGGAGTGCATCTCCCAGGCCCTGAATCAGAGAGACTATGGGTCTAGGCCCCAGCTTTACCACAGCAGGGTGTGTATTCCTGGATGAGTCATTCAGCCTCTCTGGTTCATATCTATCTGTATGAATGTCCCATAAATTTATGATTGTCCAATCCAACTGTCAGTATTTTAGTCCACATCTAGCTGTTCCCATCCTGGCTTCTACATCTGTCTACGAAGGCCATGTCAAAGTGTTCACGTCTGTCCCCTCTGTCCCATGGCCCTGACAGACAGTAGTAGCTGGATAGCTTTGCAGGCATCTCCACCTAGCTGAGATGTCAGGTGCTAACTCAGCTCTTGGGGGTTGGAGGAGCTTGTGAGGCTGGGGAAGCAAGTGGTGACAAGGGCAAGAGATCCCCTGCTATGGCCTCCAGATTCCCTAGAGGGGTATCCATACCCTGCTTACCTGGGATGTGCCAGTGATCATGTTCTTGATGAAGTCTCTGTGGCCTGGGGCATCAATGATGGTGATATAGTATTTGGTGGTCTCAAACTTCCAGAGGGAAATGTCAATGGTGATGCCACGCTCCCGCTCTGCCTTCAGTTTGTCCAGTACCCAGGCATATTTGAAGGAGCCCTTCCCCATCTGGAAGGGGGGGGCACAGCTCAGGACAGGATTCAGACTCAGCAGTCAGTCCACCTGCCAGGGCTGCCCAAGAGCTGAGGGAGTAGCCAATGAGAGATGGGAGCCTACCTTTAACCCCCTGCTTCTAGTGAGGCCTGGGATGCTGGTCCCATTGTTCTGATGTCATTGTGCTAATACCCAGTCACAGGGCTGCCGGGCTGTCTGCACTGATGCCCAGAGCCCAGGCTCCCACAATTTACTAAATAGCTATGGACAAGCATGTCCTCCAGCAGGTGGCGCAAGGGCCTGGAAGCTGCCAGATACGATTAAGCTCCCCTCTCCTGATGAAGGGTTCCCCTTAATCATTCAGAGGTCAGTAACACCAGTAGGTTTGGGGCTGTCAAATAAAAAAAATCCCTATAACTTTTTTTAAAGATAGAGAGAAAAGAAAGAAAGAAAGAAAGAAAGAAAGAAAGAAAGAAAGATCAGATGAGGTTGAGAGAAGGGCCTGGCTTTCTAGCTCTTTCCATGTCCTATAAAGACTCCCAAATAGCTCTGAGGCATCCACACTTCCCCTGCATTCTAGTAAGGTAGGTGGTGATCTTTCTGGAAGTACAAGGCTGCCACTCTGCAAACACCTGGATGCTAGAGACTGATGAAATCTCCACAGCCTAGATTGGAGCTCTCATCTCTACCAACTGGGCATAGCTCCCTGCCAGGGCCTTGCACAGACAGGCCTCTGCCCTGCAAAGACCCTTCCCAGCCCAGAGGGATAACATAGGCAAATACAGACCTGGCCTGATCCTTTGGTCCCCTCCGACTACCACACGAAAGGTAGCATAATAGAGCTTTGAGCCCAGAAGCAGATGGCAGCCCCCACCCCAGAGACAGGGAGGGGTTCAGCCCAAGGCCACCAACTATTCCCTGGACCCTGGCTGCAGAACCCTTCACCCAGATGCTAGATGACCCCAGGCCATCCCAGGCCCTTCCAAGTGGGCTTCACCCAGAGCCCAGAAGGGGCTGAGGGTGGAAAGCAGATCCCAACTCACAGCTACCTACCACTATGTGGCTCATCAACAAACAAAGAAGGCAATCACCAGAACTTCTAGCCGACAGCACCACCCCAGAAAGCAGTCTTTCTTAGCCCAGCTAGAAAAAAATGGAGCCGGCAGTCCAGTTGCCCATCAATCAGCTATTAATAGCAGCCACGAGCCCTGGCTCAGCCTTGGGACAAGGGAGGGCAACGTCACCTCCAGCCTCAGCCTCAGCCTCAGCCTCAGCCATGGAGGGTAAGGAGACACAGCTCCAGGGCCCGCTAGCCCTAGGCCACCAGGGCAGAGTCCAGAGCCCTGCTGTGGACTTGTAGAGGGCAGAAATGGCACCTCCCAGAACCCTCCTCAACTATGGGGCAAACCTGGCAGCTCTGTGCCACTTCCAACCAAGCACATTCTCAGGGAGAAGTTGCCCTCCTTGCCCCGCTCTATCGTCACTGCTCATCTGGAAGATAGAAGCTGAGCTCACCTTACAGAGCCCAGGGAAGCCCCAGCCCAGCTGTGCCACATAGGAGCCTGCAGGGGGGTCTCACCTCAGCTGCCTCCTTCTCAAACTTCTCGATAGTCCTCTTGTCAATGCCCCCACATTTGTAGATGAGGTGGCCTGTGGTGGTGGACTTCCCCGAGTCCACATGGCCGATGACCACGATGTTGATGTGCGTCTTCTCCTTTCCCATTCTGCCTGGATGGGGGAGGGCTGACCGAGCTCTGGCCTGGGTGAGGCGAAGCTGAGCAGGGATTCTGTGAGACCGGTGGTAGGAAAGACAGCGATGGGGAGGCCCGGGGGAAGCCCAACCAACGCACAATCCTGGCACAGGTTGGGAGCATACCCTCGAGATGGGAGCCAAGTCCTCACTTTCTGTGGTGAAGAAGGAGTCCCCTTCCCTAGCCCCAAGCCCATGCCTGGCACAGCCAAGCCAGGTAATTAGTTTGGGTCACATGTCTCCCCACCCCACCCCACACATTAACCCAATGCTTCAATCTGCTGAAAATATCCAGGCCCAGGGAGCCCCAGCTCCTATGGGAGGGGTTAATTCCCATATAGAAGGCAAGGCGCCACAGGTTGGGGACCCCACCAGTGTCTGGAAGTGGAGCATGAGTCACTGTTTGAGTTCTCCAGTGCCCTGGCCTCCCACCTGTCCTTGATACTGCCTGCCCCTCCCTGTCTTACCCCCCATCACACCCCCTTATAAACCAGTCCAGGGACTGGACCCCACCCCCACCTGCTGCTATGAGAAGCCTGAGGCAATGAAAAGCACTCCCCACTCCCCTCCTCAGGAGGGAGGGCGCCATCTTCCTTTCGTCCCTGCCAGCAGCCTGGCACCAGGGACAGGCATTATGGTGCCCAGATCAGGGCCCAGAATAGCTCAGGCCTCCCCGGATCTGAGCAGGGAATAGATAGCAAGGCCAGGAGTTGGAGGTCCCTGTTCTGGCCCGGTGAGGAGGGATCACACTCAGCCAAGCTCAGCAAAGTGACCAAGAAATGCCCTCATCTTGACCAGAGCACGGTGCTGCCCCCCTGTGCCCTCGAGCCCAGCCCCTTCCCAGCCCCAGAGGTCAACAGAGAAAACCAGGCAGCCCAAGTGGGGACAAGAAGCTCGAGGGGAAAGGACAGAGAACGATGGCACCCTAGGAGGCACTGGCCACCTCGGCGCCTCCTCCGCCCTCCTAGGCTGCATCCCAGGCAACCCCACACCTCTGACCTCTCCACCGGCCCCAGCGATGGCGACCCTGCCCAGCCCAGCAGCCCCCCAGCAGCCCCAAGGTCACAGCAGCAGGACGACTGTGCGGCCCAGGAGACAGTCCCGGTCGCTGCCGCCGCGTAAACAAGCGCAGCGGGTCCCCCGCCCCGGCTTCTCGCAGGGTCTGCCCTCTCCGTCCCCGGCGTGGCGGGTGGCGGGCCTCCAGGTCGGCGGGGCACCTCACCCGGCAGCGTGCTGGCCCCTCTCTCTGCCCCAGGACCAATCCCGAGGAAGGAGTCCCCCTGCGGAAAGCAGGGGCGAGGAGGGGACCCGGGGCCCAGCGTCCTTACCCGGAGCCGAGGTCTCAGCCAGAGGGACTGGTGGCGCCGACACCGGCGGTTTTATCTCTCCAGGAGGGGGTCCACCTATTGACGGTGCGGGCGCAGTGCACTGCGCCCCTGCAGTACGGCAATGCGGTACCGGCGGGGGAGGGCGGGGCCGGGCGGGTGCTGGGATGTGGGGATGCAGGGGCTGCGCGCCCACGGACTCGCGGGCGGGCGTGACGCGGACGCTAGAGGATGCGGAGAGGGAGCGAGCTGCAAAGGCGCCGGAGCGAGCGAGAGAAAAATAGGCAGAGCGCGGGGCTGGGGGCTGGGGGCTGGGAGAGAGGGAGCGGGAGAGGGCGGGAGCGGGGATGGCGACCAGACGGAGGGAAGGAGCCGGAGATGCGGGAAGCCGGTGACTGGAGACCGAGAGGCCTCCGGAGAGCAGAGAAGACAGCTCCGCGTGAAAAGAGGTCGGGGAAGAAGGCACACCGGGACAAGGAGCTGGCAGCGGGGGAGGGGAGGAGAAATGGGGGATGAGGAGCCGGTCTAGGTCAAACGTCCCGGTGTGCCTCTCCCTACCCTATTCTGCTCGCGGCTGAAGTCTAATGAACCTGTCAAGCTTATTCTGAGGGGGCTCTGCCTAACGTGGTACAGGGGGTGCAGGCTCCGCATGGTAGGTCCCTGAGGCTCTGTCAGCTTCTAGGGTCCTGGGAAGACACTTTTATACCTGGTACCCCCGGTGTACAGGTAGTGAGCAAGAAGCCCCCTCCCAGAGCTGCAGGGACATCCCTGGTGCCTGGGCGTGGGCAGACTGTCCTAGCCAGTGTGACAGAGCAGATCCAGAGCCTAGGCCCTGAGCCAGCAGCACCCCCTGGCTGAGCCCAGCCCTACACCTGCTCCCTGTGGGAAGAAAGTGGGGGATCCTTCAAGGTCCTGGGCAGGCTGAGGTAACCAAAGTGGACTTTAAGGAGAGAGATGTGGCAGTTATATGTCAGGTGAAAAGAAAGGTTGGGGGCTTCTTCCTAAGCCCCCCATCCAGTCATCTCACCAAGACATTGTGTTTTCACCTTCCAGTGCCTCACCTCTACCTGACTTGGCTCTTTGTCACTGCAGGGTCTGGTAAGTCGGGCAGAAAGCAAGGGGACCTCAGGAGATGCGTGTTGAGTGAGTGCCAGCAGACCCTGTACCTATCCCCTCCACCCTGTGAATATTTGCTGGGTGTAGACACTGACTATGCAGATCTGGGCCCAGCATCTCCTATGAGGAGATGCATATGAGAAGCCCCCAGATACTGGTCCCCCAACAAGCCAGCTGGCAGATGTGAGAAGGAAATAAAGGGGGGACACCAGCACTCTAGGTGGAAGGCAGTTCTCCCCAGCTCATGGGGAAGGCCTACTGGCAGGGGACAGGGCCTCTACACCAGCCAGAGACAAGGCAGGCCTCTCAGATGACCTGGCACTTCTGAGTGCTGCTGATACTGTCAACTGGAAGCCAGGAATTAAAAATAAACCTTTGGCGAGACAGCAAGACACAACTGCCCCACCCTACCTGGCTGGTCTCTACATTTAAGGCTTTTCTTCTTGCCTGAAGGTTAGGCTGGCTTGGGAGGCTGGCTTGTTACAGATACAGTGATTGGCTAAAGCTATGGGCCTGACGAAAGGGGCTGGGGGCAGGGTGCCCTGGGGCATCCACCAACACACAAAAGCTAGGCTTCTGTCAACATCCTCAGTCAAGACCTCCTCCCTTCACAGGCTTGAGAGTTACTCCTCTGCCTCTGTGTGTTTCTGAGTAGCAGTCAACGAGTAAGGCCCCTGAGCAGGGGCTCACCTGTGGTGAGGAGGCAGTGCCACCCAGAGGAAAGCCACTGATGGGGGATGAGGCATCTGCGTGCTGACCCTTGAGAGGGTATCAGAGGATGTCTCCAGGTTCACAGGATGTGCTCTGCCCACTAGTAGCTATGCTGCCTTGCAAGGCCCTAGGCAACCCCATTGGAGAAACTCGGAACATAGAGAAATTGAGTCTGTGTAAGGTAAGAATGTTTCCCACTAACAAGCTAATCATTCTCAGCAGCTATCGATTACAATAGTACTAAAAAACTAGCAACTACTCAATAACAGTAGGTGACTACTTCCTGCTGAATAGGACTATGACAGTAAATGCTAAAAAATTTCCTAACCTCTGAAAAGTTGCTGTAGTGTGTATGTGTCCCCTCAAAGGTTCACATTTTGGAAGCTTAATTCCAGGACAACAGTGTTAAGGTGGGCCTGCTGGGAGACTTGGGTTACAAGGGCTCACTCTCACTAATGGATTAGTCCACCGCTCAAAGGGCTTGTGGGAAGGGTCTCTCTTGTCCTCTGTCTCCCACTGTCAAAGCACACAGGAAGAAAGCCTAACTAGATCCCAGCACCTTGACCTTGGCTTCCCAGCCTCCTGAGCTGTAAGAAACAAATTTTTGTTCATTCGAAATTGCCCAGTCTCAAGCATTCTATCGCAGAAGAAAAAAGAAAAAGAAAAAGACTAAGACAACTATTCAATAGATAATACTTAAACTACAAAGTACTCAATAACAATAACAACGTTACAGGCTAATAATGGTCACAATTGCAAAGCTGTGCAAGTTCACCTTGTACAGGGCAAGGCTACAAGGCAGACCTTGCGAGACAGGCTGAGGGCCCTGTGAACCCACAATGCAACTGGGCGCAGAGGGGTTAAGCACCCTACCCAAGGTCATATAGCAAGTGTGTGGCTCCAAAGGCCTGAGCCAGGCTAGTATGACTCCCAGCCAGAAATGCAAGTCCCACGTGTGTCTGTGACTTATGCTCCCCTCCTCAGATCAGCTTCCTGCCCCTTTGTAGCCCTCCTCTGCATTGAGTCACTGGTCACAGTGGCCCAGAGAGTTGCCAAGGGGTGATCGGGGATCAACTTAATCAGGGCTCCTTCTAGGGAACGGGATGAAAAGAAGGAAATATAAGCTCTACCTCAACTTGGCCCCCTTCCGGGAGCACCCAGGGCCCAGTGAGTGAGTCGTTTGGGGAGATACCGGCAGCCCTCTCTTTGGCTAGCTGGGTTTTCACAAGCCTTAGGAATGAAGATCCAGTTAAAATTAACTGTTATCAAGCTGTCAGCCCTGGAAATAAACCTGCCTGCCATTGGCTGCCAATGATGTCACTGTCAGGTTAATAATAGACCACAAATGCATAACTAGCCACCTGTGCATGCGCCTTCCTGTGAGGCCACAGGAAGGCCAGGGAGCTGCCAACCAGCAGGTGGAACCTGGTGACCCAGATGGCTGTACAAGGAGCTGAGACAGCCCAGACGGGGGCAAGGAGCAGAGACGCTATCAGGCTGGAGTGCTCTCTGTCTCAGAATGTCTTCAGATAACCTCCACCCTGGCTCAACTACGTCTGCCTTCTGACCCCAGAGTGTGTGCATGTTCAGTTGCTAAGCATAGAGCCTCTCATCTGTTGCTAGGGCCACAGAGACCCGGGAGGCCAGAGAGACAAGGTCTTCCTCTGTGGTCAGCTCTTGGGACAGAGGACAAAGCAGCAAATTAAACTGTTTCCAACAGCCAGAGGGCAGCTCTGTGCTAGGGCTTCCCTTAGAAAAGCAAGGTCATGTTTTCCTAAATCAGAGAAAGAGGTAGGGCTAGGCAATGTCAGGCTTGCTGGACAAGCCAGACCTTGGGTCCTGAACACACCATCGTCCAAAGCTCGGGAGTCAAGAGGGCGTGAGGCCAACCAGAGTCTGCCTTGGCAGCCCAGTGGCCTGCAGGGAGCCGTTGCCATGGTGACAGGCAGTGCAGCAAGCAAGAAGCTCCTCCCTTTCCCTTTACACCTCCCCCAGGAGCCCACTCCATCCATCCAGGGAGCAGACGGCACTGCTGGGAGGTGCTGCCAGGCACTTTTCCTCCTTTGCAGCAGGGGAGGGAGCAGCCGGGCTTCTGGCAGGGCCAAGACCCTCATTCAGCCCATCACAAGCTGAGGGGTCAAGCAGATGGTAGAGGTGATGATAGGGGAAGCCGCCTAGGCCCAAAAGGGGCAGATCCTGGGGCCAGGGCAAGGGAGCCACGCTCTTCAGCACTCAGAGACAGAGGGCATGATCCAGGAAGCATCTGCAGTCCACTGCGCTCCACAATTGATCTCCTCTGGACCCCACGGAAAGGGAAGGGGAGGAAAAGCGGCACAGCTTGCTCCTTCTGCAGCCAGGGTCAGCACAGGATGGGAAGTCTGTGGTCAGGTCCCCCTCAGGGCTCAGTGAAAGCAGAGCTCTCCGGGGTGACCCTGCCTTGGGTGAGGGAGGGGGTCCTACAGCACCCCACCCGCACCAGACCCACCTCCTTTCCTGGGCACTTAGTGGCAGGTTTCCTGCAGGAGTGGGGGGAAAATGCCCAGAAAACCTGAAGTTCATCAGAGCCTGTGCCAAGAGCTGCCCTCCATCAGGCAGCTGGGGCCTGCCAAGAGATGGCTGGTCTCTGCACTGCAGCCTCCACTAGGGATGAGCTGTGCGTCCTCATCAGTTGTGACGGAATCCGGAAGCTCCCTGCCCAGGAAGTACCACTTCCCATACCACTAGAGGTAGGGGTCTGGACCATGGAAGGGAAAAGAGCAGAAGAACCTCGAGGGGACATTTGTCCTTTTAAGTGCCTAGAGGTGAACACACTGGAGAAAAAGAAGTGTACGAATTAATTACCATGGCCTTGATGGCTGCTGCGAAGTCACCGAAAGCGTGTGCACCTGGTAAGCACTACTCGGCAAGGGAATAAGACATCAATAACTGGCCTTCTCCCTCGACTATGAATTGAGTTCCCTCTTGCTTTGTATGTCCAGTGATTTTTTTTTTTTTAACTCAGAACACTGTGTGGCCTAGAGCCTCTGGAAGCTGTTCTCTTCTGTGGAGGGCTGGTCTTATCTTAGCCATTCAGTCTCTGGGCCCGCACAGAATTATTTTCACTCCTTTACAAGTGTTTCCCAAGCCCTTCTAACTTGGGGATATTCCAACTTCAGTTCTGGTCTCCTCTGCAGATCTCTAAGGTACTTGATTTGAACTTCAACTACATGGATCTCGAGTAGACATTACTGTAAGTTGAAGTCCTTTCTCCAAAAAAGAAACTAATAAATAACATTAACCTAATTGTGATAAGGAGGAGGCCAGTCTAGACTGACTGGGTTTTCTAGAACTTTTGCTCCACATTAACCTGTATTGAACTCAACTGAGGCAGTCCAAATGAGAAATTTTCTTCTCTGTGCATAAAGGGAACCTGTGGCTGGTGTCTAGCCCATCGAATGTAAGAATAGTTACAAGACAGTCACTACCATGATAGGTCGATGAAAAGGCCTATAAAAATCCATGTGTTAGGGGACTGGAGGAATAATGCAGCGGTTAAAGCACTTACCTAGCAAGCTCACGCCCCTGAATTTAATTCCCCAGTACCACATAAACTGGATGTAGTGGTGCGTGCCTGTAATCCCAGCATTTGGAAAGCTGAGGCAGGAGGATTGCTGTGAGTTTGAGGCCAGCCTGGGCTACATAGTGAGTTCAGGACCAGCCTGGACTGCAAAGCGAGACTCTATGACAAAATAAAAAGGAGAGAGAGAGAGAGAGAGAGAGAGAGAGAGAGAGAGAGAGAGAGAGAGAGAGAGAGAAATTAGAGAACTACAGGGTCCTCTGAGAGGGGCTCCAGGCTGTCAGCCAATAAAAAGCAGGGATCTGAATCCTTAAAAACGGAACCAAATTCTGCCAACAACCACATGATCTGTCACCATGGCATCCTGATGGAAGCATGTGTGATGAAAAGGTGAGGTCAAGTCCAGACAGAAAAACAGATAGGGTCAAGTCATTCAGAGACAAAATGTTCTGACTAGAATATTCACAACTCAGCAGGAACAGCATTAATCTGTCACCCCAGGACTTAATTACCTCGCACTGGCCCACCTCTTATGGTTCTCACAGCCTGCCAGCTCTACCACACTGATGGCCAACCTCCCAACCCATGAACCCTTAGGGTATAAGCTGCACACAGACCACAGCACTGACCAGGTCTCTTACTATCCTTCAGTTTGAAGCAGCTCAGGCAGAAAGCCACTTCTTTTTCCAATCTTTTATGATTTTGCAGCTTTTAAAGAGTGCAAGCAGCTGCCCTGTAGAGTGGATGGTGATGTTTCTGCACGAACAGGTTCACATTCACTTTTCTGGCAGGCATCGATGGAGCAACATGCATGCCTTACCACCCAATGCAACTGCCACGCCATTCCCACACGACATTGACTTTTATCCTCTGATCAAAGTCGTGCCCACAGAGCTCTTCACACTGAACCTACACTCTTCCCTGTGTAGTTAACTTATAGTTAGTGAGGGTGAAGGATTTCCAAAGTAGTTACACCACTTTACAATCCTACCAGCTATGTAGTAGGATTCCAGTCTCTTCGTATCCTTCAGCATTAATTATTGTATCTTTTGATTAGTAATACCAGTAGGAGTGAGAGGGCATCTCACTGTGGGTTTCACTGCCATTTCCCTGATGACTAATGATGTTGAACATCCTTTCACATACTTATTAGTCACATACACACACACACACACACATACACACACACACACATATCTTCTGTTTTGTTTTGTTTGAGACAGGGTTTCACTCCACAGCCCAGGCTAGATTAGACTCGTGGCAATCCCCCTGCTTCAGCTTCCCGAGTACTGGGACAACAGGTGTGCGCCACCACACCAAGTTTACTTGGTGCTGGGGTATGGCAATCAGAGTCTTGCACTTGCTAGACAAGCACTTAACTACTTACTACGCCATCCTCTGGCCCGTATATCTTCTTTGTTTTTTTAAAAATTCTTTTGTTAGCATGTTTAGTAATGCATAATAATAACAATCAACTTGAGAAATGGGTGCCTTTACATATCACATCTTGAAGATTTTTACTTTCCATCCCCATTCTTGCCTCTTTCTGCTCCCTCATCACCAGCCATCTCCTTTCCCTCTCCACAAAGTCTATCTTCTGATTTTCTTCCATCTGTATTTCACTCCTTTATTTATTTATTTATTTTGTGGCTTGGTTTTCTCATACTAGAGAAAACATGCAATATTTAACCTCTGTGTCTGATTCATTTCAATAAGCATAATGGTCCAAGAGGCATCTATTTTCCTACAAATTACTCCAATTTATCTTTCTTTATGGTAGAGTAGTACTCCATTGCGTAAATATGCTTTGCTCTGTTGATGGACATGTCAGCTGCTTCCAAAAATTAGTTATTGTAAGTTGTGCTGCTATAAACATGGTTATACATGTATCACTCTTGAACAATGATTTTAACTCTTTTGAAAAGATATCCAGAAGAGGTAGCTGGGTCAAATAGGCTATGTATTTTCAGGTTTTTGGGTTTTTTTTTTTTTTTTTGAGGAATCGCCATGCTGCTAAAGGTTTCCTTTTTCCCCACAATCTCGCCAGCATTTGTTGCTTCTTGAGTTCTTGATACCGTCATTCTTACATTCTTAGATGGAACTTCAGTATTGTTTTAATGTGCATTTCTCTGATGACTTAAAGATGCTAAAATGTTTTATGTATTTATTGGCCATTTGGTCTTCTGAGAACTGCCTATTCATTTTAGTTGACCATTTTTGGGGGCAGTCTCATATTTTTCAGCTCTTTGTATGTTCTAGATAATAGTCTTTTGTCTGAGGATTGCTGGAAAAAAAATCTCATTCCATCGAATCTGCAGTGAGGTTCTTTTCTAGTCAGGGTTATTTGGTGCTCTATATGTTTACTGTACTCGAGTATTAATTTTTTTAGATTTAGAAAATTCTCTGCCATAACTTCAGTAAATAACATTTATACCTTTTGTGCTGTATTTTCTCTGTTTCTCTTTACACCTGTAATTCTGAGGTTAGTTCTCTCTGAGTCATCCAGCAGCTGAGCATCCTTTCTCGCTTCTTATTTCAGAGTCACCTCTGAATACAGCATTTAATTCAACGTTGTCTTCAAAGTCTGAAATTCTGGCTTCACAGCTGGCTGGTCAGCAGCCTGCATTCAAATGAATCTTTCATATCCTGAATTTTAGCTAAATTTCTTTTCAGATTTTCCGTCCATACCAAAATGTTCCTTCATATCTTCTTTTGCCTTATTTACCTCGGCCAATATCATCTATAAATAATCTCAGTAAAGTTTTTATCCACTAAGACCATTATTTGTTTAGTCAATTCTTCTTTAAGCTCGATAATCATTTCTTGCATTTGCTTATGTTGCTTGAACTGTTTCCTGTTTGGTCCACTTGTTTTTTGACATCCTCACCTTAAGTTCCACTATTTTCAGGCCCCAGGAAGTTAGCTTCTGGAGGGTAGGTATTTCTGCATATGTCCTATAGCCTTATTTTCCCATGATTCTATTGCTGAGACTTTAATGTCCTAGCTGAGAGGTTTCTATGAGTGTGCATTAGGGTATGTAGGTGGAGCTGAAAGACGGCCGAGTTCTGTGCTGGGAGTAGGCAGTGTGGGTGATCTAATAGTCCAATTGCCTCCGAGGTGTCTTGTTCATACCCAGCGCCCTCAGCAAATCTCTCCCATCGACCCTAGCTTCTCTCCCCAAGGCCAAGCCTCTTCACTCTCTGAGGTACTCTTACTACCACCTGAACTGTTCAGGAGGTCAGCAGCATTCTTCCTTTCTCTGCAACTGTTTTTTGTGCCAGTTCCTTCCTAGGCTCTGGTTAAAAGTGTCCTTGTTGTGTGGACCATCTATGGCCTCTTTAACTCATAATGGTTCAGACCTGGGCTCTCTTCAAAATGGCTCCTGCCTGCATTACTTCCTAGTGTGGTGCTGCTGAGAGCTGCTTCTCCTGAGCTGGTCTGCTAAGCTGCAGGGAGGCCTTTGCAAGGGAAGTTCATAGCATATCCTCTCTTTGCAGTCCCCACAGGCTTGTTCCTGGAGGCCGGGGCTGCTGGCTACTCCTATTTCCCATGGCTTCCAGGCTTATTTGGTCTGTGGCTGTTCACTGCTGCTCAGGGCCCTTTCCAGACCCTCTGGGGCAGGTCTCCAGGCTGGTATGCTCTTCAGCCTCTGATGTGTCTTTGGGGTTCCCAATATTCCCATAGTCTCATTTCAATTTCTGGAACTCTCTTTCCTCTCCAGGCTAAGTTGAGCAGATAGGGTTTTTTTTTTGTTTTTTGTTTTGTTTTGTTTTGTTTTTTTGCTTCTTTTTAACTTTGTTTCAACTCTTTGGATGAGCCTGTGAGTAACTGCTGCTGAACAGAATTCCTTTTCTTCTGCTATCTTGGCTGGAACCATTGTATGTCATCTTTGGAGAAATGCCTACTTAAGTCCTTGACCCAGTTTTACATGAGTTTTCTTTCTTTCTTTTTTTCTTTCTTCCTTTCTCCCTTCTTTCTTTCTTTTTTCATATTGGGGATTGAATCCAAGAGCTTCACAATGAGTCACATTCCACCTCCTTTTTTTATTTTTTATTTTGAGATCCATTCTTATTACATTGCTAAGTTTCCCAGCTGGGCTTGAACTCATGATTCTCCTGCCTCAGCCTCCTGGAAGGACGTGTACCATTTGCCCTGCTGACCTCTGTGTGTGTGTGTGTGTGTGTGTGTGTGTGTGTGTGTGTGTGTTTTAATCTCACCAACATTACATTGTCTTAAATTATAGTCCTAGATCAGATAGTATGTAGAATAAATTTGTTGGAAAAACTCCATATCCCGATGCAAAAGAATGAAATAGGACATTTAATCTCAACCATATAGTTAAAAAGCAACTAGGAATAGATCAGAGAACTAATAAAATTTTTAAATTATTAGAAAAAAAGAATACAGAGCAAAAACCTTCATGACCTTGAATTTGTAAATGAAGCCAGTCACAAAAGGTCACAATGATTTCATATAAATGAAATATCCAAAATAGGTCAATCTGTAGAAAGCAGAGTAGTTACCAGAAGCTGGGGAGGTGGGGAGAGCAGAGGGCTGCCTAATGGGCACTAAGTTTCCTTTTGGGGAGGTGAAAATGCTCTGGAACTAGTAGACGTGATGGCTAGATGGAACAATGAGTATATTATACAATGAACCTGAATTTCTCATTTCAAAATGGCCCAAAGTGAATTTTACCTCAGTCTAAAAAATTGGAAAAGTATCATTTCTATGTATTTTTATTTTTAAAAATTATCTCAGTGACTCCATCTTATTTGTTCATCTTAATTTTAGGATCTACTTGTCTATATCTTTCCAAAAATCTGGCTGAAAAATTCCTTGGAATTGCATTGACTCTCTAAATTGATTCAGGGATGTCTTGGCTTACTTCCAGAGTGTCTTCCAAAAGCCTCATGCTCTTATGGGTACTGTATAGGATTGGAACGTGGGACCTAGCTGGAAACAAGCAGGTGCTTGAGGTTTGACCAGGGAGAGGCCTGTGCTGAATCCTTCCTTCCAGTCTTTCTCTGTACTACCACGTTGTGAAGATCTCTGCCACTGAAGCTCTGGCTCTGACCACGCCCCCACCCCAACCCTGCCATGTGCTTCCATCATTTTCTAGCCACCCACCTGTGAATGCACTGTGACCTTCTGAAATTGTAAGGTGCAATAAATCTTTCCTCCCTACGTTGTGGATGTCAAGTGTTGAGTCACAGCAGCAAAAAGCAGCCAAGAAAAGGAAAGACTAGCATGGGTACGGTGTTGAGTAGGCAACACAACGTGACTCTCCATTTACTATGTGTCCTTCATTAACGTGTCATTTAAGAACATTTGTTTGCTGCTAATATACAAAAATAAAACTTTTGTGTGTTGACTTTGTATCTTGAAGTCTTGCTAATCTCAATCATCCAGTTAGCTTTTTTGTAGATATTTTGGAATCTCCACAGACAAGCATGTTTTCTGTAAATAGGGACAGTTTTATTCCCTCTTTTCCAGGCTGTATGCCTCTTATGTCACTGGCTAAGACTTCCTGCATGTATTGATACTGGTTAAGAGTGACATCCATGTTCCAAGTCCTAGGGGAGGAGGAGCACAGCATTTCTGTAAATACTCTGTCCATGCTCTCTACTAGATTGAAGATGCTATTTTCTCTGCCTATTCTGCTGAAAGCATTCATGATGAATGAATGTTGAATTTCATTCAATGCTGACTCTCCATAATTTGACATGTCACAATTGCTTGTTGGTGCAGTTTTTACAATAGTTGCTCTGAAGTTTTGGTCAAGTAATTTTAACATTTGTGTCATCTCAGTGTTAGTGTTGGCTGGTTATCACTTCCAGTGTGAATTGAGATTTTCCTGGTTCTTTTATGCTAAATAATCATGGACTTTATCCTGAAATTCAGTATTTTTGATGAATAAACACTTCTGATTTTCAATGTCTTTGGTTGAAATCGAGAGCACTGAGATAGTTCTTCCTGACAGACTTGTACAGGTTTTATTGTGGCACTTTGGAGTAGAGTTTTGTTGGCCTCTTCACTCCTTCCAAATGGAAATCTTTTATACACAAGTAATTTTTAACTACTGGAGATCCAGAGGTGTGTAGATACAATCTCTGCTTTGATCTTGCTTAAGCAACAAGTAGACACTGGTCTATTTCTAACAGCAAAAAGTGCTATGAGTCATGATAATATCTAACTTATACTGAGTGCCTGCTATGTGATAGGCACTGGTCTGAACATTTATAAGAGGCATCTTAACTTCAAAATAGCCCTCACTTTATATGTAAGGAAACAGAGGGAGAGGTGGCAGCCACCACTATCCCAGGACTTTATCCAGCCATATAAAGTATCTTCCTTATAGAGAGTAGTCATTTGGTTTTTTTTGTTTATTTGTTTTTTGTTTTTGTTTTTGTTTTTGTTTTTGTTTTGAGACAGAGCCTTGCTCTGTAGTCCAGGCTAGTCCTGAACCCAGGCTGACCTCAAACTAATGGCAATCCTCCTGCCTCAGCCTTCTGAGTGCTGGAATTATAGGCATGCACTACCACATCCAGTTTATAGCTTTCATTAAATAATGAGTCAATTATCTTACTTTCTTCTGCAGAGGATGACATCACTGAAGAGGCACAACTCCTGCCAGAGTCAGGCAGCAGCTGTGGCCAAAGGATTTAGAGCTTCCTAACCACAAAGCACAGGAGCAATCGGCTACTGCGTCCCCAGTAACTAAAACATCATCTTCCAAGAACAGGCTGAGGAACTTCAACCTTGCTCTCCAGACACCTGTAACTGGAATAAAACAAAGTAACAATAACAGCACCCAGTTGCCTCTGCCCACGGGTGCTTCCAAGCCCTGCACGCAGGCACTTCCATCCTCCAATCTACCAGACAGGGACAAGGCTCAGGGGCATGGCAGAGAAGAAGTATACCTGGGGTCAGTCCCTGCTTTTCCCTTCTACCCTCAAGGAAAACTATGGCCATTGTCCATCTTTCCCAACTATGTTCTTTCCTCTCCAGTTGAGATGTCCTCACCAGTGTCATTTCTACTAATGACTATGTGCAAGTAAAATTTGGGCCTGGCCAGCCTCTGTGAAGGTGGCAAGGCGACAGGCCCCACCATCTCCAGTGGCGTTTCTATGCTCCCTTCCTAGTAGCTGGAGGCTCCACTACCTGTTTCTTTCTCACTTTTGCATTCTGGTCCAGCACCAAGCCTCACTGTCCCAGAGGCCCCAGCACCACTCCAAATACTCCAAGTCAAGGGAAAGAGCTGTTTCCTGAGATGATCCCTTCTGCCTGCCACAGGTACCCTCTGCTCATAGATGCTATCAGTGCAAAACTCAAGCTTGGTATGTCCGTTGAAGGGATTATGTGAACTTGACAGAATTAGGAACCACACATCCATTAGGATTAGGATTTGTCTATCACCCTAGACTGGGGATCAAGAACTGGTCTGGATTAAAGTGTGAGTCATTTGTGGGCTGGCCAATGAGAGAAGAGCACCCACCCAGATGAGGGAGGGCCAACTGGAACTCCAACGGTATAAAAGGAAGGAAGAGGGAATATTGTTACAGCTTCTTCCCATGGGAAAGCTCTCGCCTTCGCAATTGTCTACAAACGCTGACTTGCCATATGTCGCATCAGCACAGATTCGTTCCCCTCTCATTTGTGCCTGTCTGTCCCTTGCTTCGCTTCAGTCGCCGATCTTCAGGCTTCTGTCTTCGCCAGAGATCTACAGCAGACTCTCACCTCCCTGGCTGTCCTGCAGTCCCTGACGGGAGATCTACCTCATGGCTAAGCAGCCATCTTGGACCATCTCTACCCTTGGATTTGTAAGCCTTCCTAATAGACCTCTTTGTGACAAATCTGTAAATTCTGTCTTTTGAAAGAACCCAAACTAATACACTTGGCGAGCCAACTATTGGTAAGATCATGTACCCCATGAGAGGTTGAGCAGGTCCAAACGGGCCACAGCCCTCAAGCACATTCTGTCAGAATGATCCAAAAACTGGGGATGAGTCAGCAGCCCCTCAGCTGGACAATGGCCTGGGGAGCCTCCCTGATCACCTCAAAGGAAACGAGAGCTAGGGCCATAGTTCAATGGTTAGAGCGCTTGCCTACGATGTGCAAGGCCCTGGGTTCTATTCCCCAGCACCACATATAAATTATTTGGGCATGGTATTGCACAACTGTAACCCAGCTCTTGGAAGGCTGAGGCAGGAGGATTTCCGTGAATTTTTAGACAGCCAAGGCTATACACAGAATTGGACTATAGGGCAAGACCCTGCCTCAAAAAAAAAAAAGTAAGAAAGAGGTAGATGCCCACTCTGTAGTCATGCTATGCAGTCCTCATAGAGTGTGGGAAATGGGACCTGGATAGAATCTGAGGTCTGCTGGTACTTTCCCCCACTCTAACTAGTACGTGCCAGTGTTATTATCCTGTCCCTGTGCCTTCCAATGGGGAGAGGCCATGAAGCCCTCACCTTCTGGAAAGCTTCTACTTCTCCACTTTAAAGACAGAGCATCCTGCAGCAGAACATGATGAGGCACTACTGCAGTCTGAGCACTTGGGAGACTGAGAAAGGATTGCTTGAGCTGAAGGATTCAAAGCCAGCTTGAGCAACATGGCAACATTAAAGAAGAAAGAAAGAAAGAAAGAAAGAAAGAAAGAAAGAAAGAGAGAGAAAGAAAGAAAGAGAAAAAGGAGTCCCCCCCCCTCGCTTCCAATGCTATTACTGATGCTGATAGGTGAGAGTGGGAATGAGGTGAGCTGGCCAGGCTGGCCCAGAGCGCAGCTGGTGGGCGCAGAGTGACCTTGCTGTCCAGCTGAGAGTGGACACTACATAGTACCTACAGTGGGCCTCCAGCCAAGTCTCCCCCCTAGGTGGCCACAATGGCTGAGTGAAGGCAGTGTACAAAGGCTGTTCCAGCTGGGTCATCCTCACAGTTCACAGACACTGACCCTAAACCTATACCTCGTAGCATGCCACCCTCAATCTCAACACCTGCCCCTAAGAAGACACTCTATAGGAAGACACCGTAAGACTTAGAAGACAGCCTTCAACCCGGTTACACACCTGTAATCCCAGCACTCAAGAGACTGAGGCAGGATATTGTCCTGAGTCCAAGGCCAGCCTGGGCTACCTAGTGAATTCAGAGCAAGACCCTGTCTCAGAAAGAGAGAGAGAGAGAGAGAGACAAAGAGAGAGAGAGGGAGGGAGAGAGAGAGAGAGGTGCCTTATTAGACATAAGGGAATTTCATAAAAGAGTCTTCAATTGAACCTGAAGAAAAAATTAAATGGTCAATTCATTAAAACATAACTGAGGGGCTGGAGGAACGGTGCAGCAGTTAGAGCACCTGCCTGGCAAGCTCAAGGTCCTGAGTTTGATTCCCCAGCATCACATAAACAGGTGCATACCTGTAATCCCAGCACTCAGGAAGCTAAGTCAACAGAGTTGTTGTGAGTCCAAAGCCAGCCTGGGCTACATAGTGAGTTTGAGACCAGCCTGGACTACAAAGTGAGACTCTGTCTCAAAAAAGAAAAAAAAAAAAGAAAGAAAACTGAGTTATGATCCCAGATATAAGGACTTAGGACCTCATTTAATGTTTTTAATGCCATTAAGCCTCCATTCTTAAGAATAATTAACTCTAATAATAAAATAAAATACTTTCCAGCTTCTAAAAAAGAGTGATCCTGACAGGAGGTGGCCACAGGACCTCTAAAGGGTCCTAGACCTGGCCTGTCACAGGCTAACCCCAGGAGCACAGCTGGCACATCAAACAAGGGTAGATGTCTTAGTTACTTTCTCATTGCTGGGGCAGAATACTTGACATCCACAACTTTAGGGAGAAAAGATCAATTTTAGCTCACAATTTGAGAAGGTCACACAGTCCATCCACAGGCTGGTAGCTGGAAATGGTAAAACCACATGGTGGCACTGGAGCTAGAAAAGGAGCTTCTCACAGCATGGCAAAAGAGAGCTAAGTCAGAGTGGAAGGGCAGAGCCAGCACAGACCCCTTCAGGTCAAGCCCAGGCATCTGCGCCTTCCAGCTAGGTCCCACCTCCCAACAGTACACAGTATCCATAGGTACATGCAGCTTTGGGGTACACTCTAGATTCACACCACAACAATGGGCATCATGTGGCTTTCCTCGCTGAGGAAAGACCTGGTTAGCCAGAACTGTAAAGTCAGTATTCATGGAACCCATGCTAATCAAAACAAGCCAAAAAGCACCAATCACTACATAACTTCATGATGCATGTCATGGTTCTTCTTAATTGTCAACTTGATTGGCATGAGAGACAATTAGAGATTAGTGAAGCACACTTCTGGGTGTGTCTGTGTGAGTCATGAGGCCATGACCCTGGAGACTTCATCTGGTCCCTGGCCCTCAAGCTCTCTCTGCTTTCTCTGCTTCCCGGATGCCACGAGGTGAGCAGCTTTCCTCCACTATGCCCTCTGCCATGTTTCTGCCTTGGAGACAGCTAGGTATGAACTGAAACCTCTGAAACTGTAAGCCAAAATACTCTTTTCTTCTTTAAGTTGTACATTTTGAAAGAGTAAAATGGCTTCCCTGTTGTTAACTAGTTTCCTTTGCTTCTGGAATTAGCTTGGTTGCCAAAGCCATTGGGTACCTACCTACCTGCCCATCCACCCCCAACCTCAGTGGCACAGAGAAAAACAATGTACCTGAAACCAAAGTTGAAACAAAGATGTAAACAGGCTCAGCTACACCCAATATGTATTGTCCTAAATACACCAGCCGTATCTTGTTTGTTACATAAAATCTTGTGTATATTGTAAAATCTGACTATAAAACTGTAAAAATTAGGTTCAGCACTGGACTCTAATGGAAATGAGTCTGTGCCCCGGCCTGGCTGGTCATTCTCTGGGTATTGTAATAAGCCTCTCTTGATCCTCCACTTTCCCTCATGGTCTTCTATGCAACACATTTCAGTTTGTTGTGGTCAGTTATACCCTCTTGATATGGAAGGAGAAATCACAGATACCCCATCCCAGGAAGTTGCAGCATCAGGGTAGAAAAAGAAGCATTCTTAAGCCTCAGATGTGGCCTCTCCACATCTCTGGGTTCTTGTCTATGATAGCCAAGCCTTTCTTACATTCTGAGTTGTGAAGCATCTTGAAGGCAGAAGAGGGGAGTCTTGCACCCCTCCCCCTAAAGCGCTGAGTCAAAAGAAACTCTGTCCAGTCTCTCTCTCCTAGCCCTACAATCCCCAGCTGCACAAGCCCAGGACTGTGTAGGGCAGCGCAAGGATATACAGGGCCTCAGTCCTACTGAGGAGCATTCGGATTGATTGGACTAGCCTCAAGGCAAAACAGGATGTGAGGCACAGAGAGTAGCCAGAAGCCACATCCCTCCCACTCTTGAGAAGTCACTGATCCACCTTGCTTTGTGCCTGAGTCCAGGCAGGACCTCATTCCAGCCTCTTCATCTGCATAGCCCATTCATTGTTACCCTGATTCCTTCTGGCTGCAGTGCTTTTGTATAAACTAGTCCTGCACTCAGGAGAACCTCTGTTCTGGTGCTGAGATTGCACTTAGCCTCTAGGTTCTGAGTTACTGAGGGCAGAGGCTGTGCCCACATAGCTAATGCACTTCAGCACACAAGACTCACACACAATGGAGACATGGGTCCCAGTCTTTTAAAAACAGCAGCAACCGGGCAAGAACCAGCCTCCTCGAATGCCAAGCCTCTCCTAACAAAAGCCCTGGAGCTTAGCCTCTTCTCCCCTTCCCTAGCCACAGAGACCTTAACTCAGCCTCTTTTTCTGGGCAATCCCTGAATCCCACTCTCTTTGTTCAGGTCCCATGGGATAGGTATGCTGCAAGAGATTCAGCCTGGCTGTCCTGCCTCTGCCCACCTTGATCAGGCCCCTAGTAGTAGCACTGGACGACACCCCACCCAGATGTGTCCCTGCTAGCATAACTGCCATGCCCAAGAGTCAGAGCAGGAATCTCATTACCTGGATGGCCTGGGTCTAGAGAGCTGTACAGGTCATTTCAGGCCTCCTGCCATGCCTTGTGCTGTCAGCTCCTGCGCAGGCTCCTCAAGCTAGCCTCTACCACCTTGGGCCCTGAGACCAGAGCACATGCTCCTGGCCTACTTGGAGGTAGGAGTCCAGGGGAGGGACCAAACCCTGAGCTTTGGGTTTGTCGAGGCCTACAGCACAAGCAGCCAAGAAATAAGCCTGGGTTCTGCCAAGAAGTTTCATTCTCCTGGTGTCACCAGTGTTGACCAATCTGCCTTAGTGGTTACTAAGTGCCCCTGCCCACCTCTTCCATTCCCTTTCAGGCTCATCAGCCTCTTTATTCTCACCCAACCCACCCCAAGACTGTCTCAGGATGCTCACACATATGTCCTGTATTAGTTTAGGTTCTTTCAAAAGGCAGAATTTACAGGAATTATAACAAAAAGTATCTATTTAGAAGGTTTACAAATCTGAGGATAGAGATAATCCAAGATGGTGGCCTGCGTGTGTCAGAGCTGGAGGGTCCGAAGGCTGCTCATCCGTGAAGTAGAACACCTGTCCGGGATCACAGGGCAGCAGGTGAGAGCCTGATGCAGATCTCGGGTGTTCAAAGGACAACAGCAAAGAGTGGAGCCTGAAGACCAGCAACAGGCAGACAGGCGCAAGTCGAGACTGGAGTGAATCTGTAATGAAGATCTGCGGTGTGTAGCAAGTCAGTGGCCACAGACAATTGAGAAGGTGAGAGCTTTCCCAGAGGAAGCTGTAACAATCTTCCTTCTTCCTTCCTTTTATATAGTTTGAGTTCCAGTTGGGCCTCCCACAATTGTGCAGGTGCTTTTCCCTCAAACGCAGGCCCATAAATCACCCACACGCTAATCCAGGCTGGTTCTCAATTCCCAATCTAGGCGTGGTTCCCAAACCCTAATCCAGGTGTGGTTCCTGATTGCCTCAAGTTGACATAATCTCTCCAATGGTCACATGTCCTCTCTGCCTAGAATGGCCAAGATGCTCCCACCCTTCCTTCTCGTACCTCAGCTTAAGTCTTGCCCCTTCCCCCACCCAGCCTACCTCCAAAGAAAGGTAACTGCTACCACTCCCTGTGCCTGGCTCAGAGCTTGTCCGTAGGAGGTCCCAACAAATTTGAGCAATGAATAAACTAAAAGGAGTGGGAACTCAATCAGAGTATCCCTGTGTCTTCAAGGGGCATAGGAGCTCCTCTTGAGTTCTCTCCAGGTCCCAGCCTAGCTCAGGTCCTCCCTAAGAGCCTATAAAGGCAGGTTCAGCATTTTTTGTTAGCCTCGGTCCTGGAAAAGGCACCGAGACAGAGCTGACACTGACACATTGCCCTCCCAGTCATCATGTGACTCACTGAACACCAAACCTACTTAGCTACAGAGCCATAGAGGGTCATCCTGAACCTCCCAGGCTGCACTGCCCCAGGGGCCTCCTCAGGCCCTCCCAGCCATCTGGAATACCCTGCCCAGCAGATGATGTGTGTGAAGAAACACTACAAGAAAGTTTGCCTCAGTTTCCCTTTGGGACAGAAGGAGAGTGGGGCTCGGGGAAGAAGGGGTATGAGGTGTGACTGGAAGGAGCATATTAATTCCTGTCTGGGACCGGAAGGCTGACATTCCTCCTAATTGACAGGCGAGGGTGTGGCTGGCCAGCCCAGAGTCCTAGGCACCTGAAGGGAATGTTATGGGGTTCCCCAAAAAAGCACGTCTCTGTGCAATAGTGCCACACCTCTGTGTTAGTTAAGTTTTGATCCATACTTAAGTGACTCCATTTTGTGCCATTCTTCTAAGTGCTATTTTTAAGAGCCTTTTCTGACAGGCTAAACTGTTTACCGTGGGTTTGCTGTAAAGATTTGTGAGCCCAGGGAGTGACCCTATGGCATTCTTGACACTCTCGTGAACTTTGGGTGCTGTGATAATTTGTAACCCTTAGGACCAACGGCCTTATTTCTCACCTCTGTATCTCACTGGTGCTATGGTACATTAATGGATAGCACGACATCAACTCCCATCCATCTGTAAGACACCTTCCAGAGACCAGACACGGATGTGCTGACAGACAGTTCAGTCCCACGTGGGCCCTTAAACCCACTTCATAATTGGTTATTTTCAAAGAATCCCAGTTTTGTGCGACTGGGTCCCACCAAATGTAACTGACACCGTATAGATTTTAAGTAGTTAATATTGTTAATATGAACGCTATGTAACTATGACTGGTTTTTGTGTAATGATGCTGTACCTATGTCACCTCCCCTGTAACCTCCCCTTCCCAAAGCCTCTGCTGTCCTGGCTCAGGCCATTCTCTGTATTCTCACCCTGAGAAGCAGGTTCAGTCCAGCAGTCAATAAAGATCCTTATCTTGCCTTAATTACTTTATGGTGGGTTTTTGAAAGTCGGCCTATAAGACCTCTGCTTCCAGCTACTGAAGACTGCCCCCAAACAATAGCTCCTTATTCGGCCACAGGCTCCAGAGCCACTCGCGGGCTGTCCCTGAAGGCAGGGGCTGAAAGGGCTCCAGCACCACCGGGCATCACTCAGTGCGCACCACTAGGGCAGGGAGACCCTGCTGCAAGGACGCATGCACTAGTAGATGCCCTCATTTGTTGGGGGTGGGAGTGGACAGGACAAGGTCCGTGAAGAGGACACTGCTACAGCAATAGAACAGGCGGCACCAGCATCAGTCGGGCTGGATCTGAGAGGATGGCCTGAGCCCAGGGAGAAAGGCCTAAGTTCGGCACCAGGTTCCAGTCAGGGGGGTCTGTAACCACTCCAGCTCCATCCCATCATCTCAGGCTGAGAGACGCTGCAGGACTGCCCTGAACCCTACCCAGCGCCCCAACTAGCGCAGAGCGTCTGGGGGACTGGAAGGGCTTGACGGGGTCGGGCGGGGCGTGAGCTGCGAGCGGCACAAGGCAGACGGCGGGGGCGGGGCCTGATGCGGAAGGGGCGGTGCCCTGTGGAGGTTGCTAGCGAGGACTGGCCGGGTGCCCCACTCCCCCCGTCACGCCCACAGCGCGAGCCTATGAGGGGCGCGTGCGCGCTTGCGCACCCGCGCGCGGGGCGGAGCGAGGCGCCTTCCTCCTAGTGCTTTCTCTGCAGATGGGCTCCGCGGCCTAGTACCTCGTCCCTGCCACCTGTGACGAAGTGCCGAGGCCTGCGAGGGATCGCCGCCTAGGTGAGAGTGCCAAGCTGTGGGCATCAAGGCAGAGAACCGGCGGGCCGAGGGCCGGGACGGGCACTGGGCGGTACCGCTGGCTCCTGCCCATACCGGCCGCACACAAAGAGCCTTTGTGTGACTGCACAACCGGCCCGGGCTGGCTGAAGCCGCACAGAAGCCGGGAGTGGGCGAGGCTGTCCCGGCCCTCGAAGCTCTTTCTCTGGGCTCCTTGACCCGGGCTGCAACTCCCACACCCGTAGGTCTCCTCTACTCGCCCACAGGCCAAGCATGGCAGCCATCCCCTCCAGCGGCTCCCTCATGGCCACCCATGACTACTACCGGCGTAAGTAGGCCCTTCGCCGACCCCCGCCCACAGAGCCCAGCTGTGCCCAGTGCTGCCCGCGACCCTTGTGTTGCTGACCGGCCTCCCCTCCCCAGGCCGCCTGGGCTCCGCTTCCAGCAGCAGCTCCTGCGGAAGTGCTGAGTACCCTGGGGAAGCCATCCCCCACCACCCGGGTGAGTGCAGGTTCAGCCGCGCAAATAGTCAAAGTCCAATGCTGTAGCAGCATCCTCACCCTTAGGTTTTGCTCCCTCCCACTCAGGTCTCCCCAAGGCCGACCCAGGTCATTGGTGGGCCAGCTTCTTCTTTGGGAAGTCTACTCTCCCGTTCATGGCCACAGTGTTAGAGTCCCCAGAGCAGTGAGTCCATCTTCCTGGGAAGGGGCGGGGTGATAGTGGGAGGAAAGCAGTCTCTGACCCATGATCTCCCCCAGCTTGGAATCTCCCCAGACTACCGGCAGCATGGTCTCCGGTGGCCTGGCTCCAGAAGCCACAAGGAAGCAGCCTGTTAGCCAGCCCAACCGGGACAACACCAGGCCCCCATCCTGATCTGCGATACCACCAAGGAGGCTTCCAAGGCCCTAGGCTGGAGTCCTGCCTGTAGAATAGGGCGTAGCAAGCAGAAACACAGATGGATTCTTTCATGTCAACACACCGGACACCAGAAGAAGGCTAGGGATCCTCTGTTCTCCAGGCTATACCAGGCTTTCCTGACCCCTGTAACTGTGCCTTGCACCAAGCAGAAAATAAATTCCAAGCAACCGGCAGCCCATATAGTGTGTCTAAGATATTACTAAGTCCCTCCAGGCCTCAGTTCTACTGACGGCTGGACCTTCTCCCAGGACCTTCCTGGGGGCCTCACTCACAGTGAGTGGTGAAATGCTTCATGTAAATAGGCCTGGACCCAAGAGACTGCTCCTGAGGTGCCTGGCATGGCAGGCGGTCCTGTGCTTCCCCCTATAACAAGAACTATAGAGTGGCCTCTGCTCCTGTGGGTGGCTGTAGGTTTTGGGGTCCTCAACTGGAGAGACTCTGTCTCTTGAAGGACTCCTTTGCAAGACTGACAGGGCTCCCCTTAGCACCAAAAATTGTGGTGGGTTGATAGGACCAAGGACAGGCTGAGGGGTAGGAGCTTCAGGGCTCTTGGAGGCCTGTCACTGATAGCCCAGCTTAAAGAGCAGAGGGCACAGAGACTAGAGAGAGTTGCTTAAAGCCTACAGGGGTAGGGAAGGGCCTCTACAGGTAGGTGGCTGAGCCTTGGGTATGGTTCCATAGACCTTGCCATGCACCCCTTCGCAGGTTAAGTAGCTGAAGTGGCCATGGAAAGCTCTGTGTTGCCTGTTCTCTCATAGCTAATTCTTCCTTCTCTCTCTCTTGGTTGTCCAGGTAGACTGAAAGGGTGGGGCAGCCTCACCTAAACTCACAGGCTACTTAACCTGTGCTGGGCCAGAGTGAAAAGGCTCTTTCCTACCTTGGATGGATCCATAAGGGGGAAAGTGCCCAGAAGGTATCCTGAGCCCCACTCCCCACTTGGTCTGTCTGGCCGTAGTGTCCAGACAGACTCAGCTGAGTCCCTGGTGGTAGCTGCCAGTTCTCATAGCTAATGGGCAATAACTGCCTGGGCCCTGGTCAGCAGGCAGCCGTTCTGTACTACCTCTCCACCATGCTTCCCCAAGAAACCTCACCCCACATGCTTGATATCTGCAAAGGCTGGAAGGTGGACAGGGGACCCAGTGGTGAAGGGAGGACCCAACCAAGGCTCAGGTCTCCACCTGACTCAGCCCAGCATGGGCTCAGCCTTCATCTTTGGGTCAGAACCAAGGGTGACTTTGCCCCAAAGGATTCTAGAATTGGAGTCAGCTAGGGAGGGCACACAAGTATTGGGCCAGGACCCAGCATCTTCTGGGAGTTGCTATCCTGGCTAGGGTAACCTCAGTTACCAGACTGCAAGTCACACTCCTCTTGCCTCAGGACAGAGTGAGTCTTTGGCAGGTGGAGCTCTCTTAATGGTCTAGAGACCAGCCTGACATGGAGTTACACCATAGTGCAGTTCTGTAGGATACAGAGAAAAATTAATACCTTTTTCTTACCCTTCAGTGTCTTATAGCAAATAATCAGTTACTGAGAAAAGCCTACAGATTTATTTAAGTCTTGTATGATGCACTGACACACCAAAAAATAAAAATAAAAGAAAAAAAGAAAGAAAAAGAAAAAATGGGGATTTGTGTACAGCTTAAGTATCGCTTATGCAGAGATGCTTGAAACCAGAAATGTTTGATAGTAAAATTCAGATTTTTGGATTTGGGGATCTTTGCATAGACTTTACTGGTTGAAGATATGTAATCTAAAAAATGGAAATTGAAGCATTTTGAGTACCAGGTATAGTACAGGACAGGGCATCTGTAGCAGGATGTCTTCAGGAAAGAATGGAGGGTGTCTCAGTTACTTTTCCATTGCTGTGACTCAATACCCAACATCCACAAAGTTAGGGAAAAAAAAGGTTTATTTTAGCTCACAGTTTCAGAAGGTCACAAGTCCATTCGGGGGCAGCCGGCAGTAATGGAAGTACATGACAGAGGCAGAGGTGGAGGCAGCTTCTCACGACATCACAGACACAAAGGGAAGTGAGACTAGTTGAGACTCATAGTCCAAGGAAGGCAGGAAGCAGCTTATATGTCATTCCAGGTCTCATCCCAGTGATTAGCCCCTCCTGCATCCAGGTGTGGAGTATGTGGCCACTACATGCCGTTAATCCTAACTTACACACCTGTAATCCACCCCTCCAGACTAGGCCCTGATCCACCAACAGCACATGGTTCCATACACAGTCCATAACACTTAAATACATGAGACTTTCAGGGGAACATTCCAGAGCCAAACCACAATAGAGGGAGAAAGCCAGAGAGTAGCCATCCTGTGTTTTGTGACCTCTGCTTCAGGCAGGAGATGGGAAGGGAGCATGGACACCCTGCCTCCGTTCTTCTGCCATTTTCCAGTGATGTGCTGTGTTTGCTGTACATCTACTCCCCTGTTGGGAACTTCCTCACAAGGTGTTATAGACTGGGAACATTTGGTAGGTTGTCCCATGCATGTTCAACAGTGTCAGACCTGGAAATAGATTAGTCCAGTGAGAAGTTAACAGTCCTGGCTTATTTCAAGAAGTACTGGGTTTCTGGTACAGCTAGGCATTATGTGGAGCAACCAGTTAGATACTTAATGAAAGGCATTTCCGTGGTCACAGAAAGTTTAACGACTAGAGGAGACTGCAGAAGAGTCTTTGAGTTACAGGACAGAAAGACTGTTGAGATTTCTTGAGGTTGGACCTGTGACATCTTCAAGTAGATGGAGGCAGTGACCACTTAACAGGCAGCTGGAATGTCACAAGAATTTCCCATGCAGGAGTTGCAGTGGTCTTTCTGAAGTCTTTACCAAGTGTCCATCTGTGTCTTACAGGGTGTCAGGAAAGGAAAAGTTTTCATTTTTAGTGATTCCAAACCAAAAAGGTGGGAGAAATAAATGAAAACAATTAGTGTGGAGAATGGTAGCCGTATATTAGAAGAAATTAATTTGTGTCCTCAGACATGGCGATCTGGGCCAATGTGTAATGCCAGAGCACTGTAGTCATGAAACAGCTTTTCTCTGCGTAGACACCTCTAGGTCTATCAGAGTACAGCTGAATCATTTGTAAGATGCAGTGAGTCTCATGAATTGTGGCCTGATAGTTTATCAGGTGCAGCAAGAGTACTGATTGACCACATTGGCTCCCTGCATTTGCTTTGCTAGGAATCTCAGGCTGGACCCAAGCTTCTTGAGGTTGAGTGTGCTGACACACCTGAAATCCCAGCACTCAGAGGCTAAGGCAGGATTATCAGAAGTTTGAGGCCAGGCTGGGCTACATAATGAGTTACACAGTTGAACCTGTCTTAGAAAAGAAAGATTCTTAAGGCCAGGAAGGCAAGCCCAGGACATACTATCAATCGCCTCAATACCTGTAGATATGAGTGAATTACTTTTTTCTCAAGTTCCATAATGTATCTCAGTGTTCTTGGGCCTACTGCAAAATGTCATCCTTTCTCATCATAAGATAGTATCTAAGGTATCAGGCCAATTCTTTCTAAGTGGCTTTATTGATACACTGAAGTCAACCTTAGTTCTTTATCTAATCATACCTGAAAATAGACCATCCTAATCACAACCCTGTTTCTCATGTATAACCAGAATTTCCCATTGTATCCTATCACCAGGACAATTCCTGTTGAACATATGCAAATGATTACATTATCATAAAAATAAGATTACTCATAGCTTGTAAATACTGGGAAGATGAGAAGGGAGAAAATAGGTTCATAAAGGCATATTATGCCAAACTGCTATAAGCTGTAGATACTTAAGAATGGAAAGTTTCCCGGGGCTGGAGGAATGGCTTGGCACTTAAAGCATTTGCCTAGCAAGTGCTATGTCAAGTGTTAAGTACCCAAGTTCGATTCCCCAGCACCACATAAGCTGGGCGTGATGGCGCATGCCTGTAATCCCAGCACTCAGGAGGCTGAGGCAGGAGGATTGCCTTGAGTCCAAGGCCAGCCTGGGCTCTGTAGTGAGTTCAGGACCAGCCTGGGCTACAGAGCGAGACCCTGTCTCAAAAAAAAAAAAAAAAAAGGAAAAAGAAAAGAATGAAAAGTTTCCCTAAATCAGGAAAACAAGACATTTAAACACCAGCTTCATTTCTATTTTTATCCAAATTGTGTTTCTGGCAAAAATTAAGGGTTCGGGTTATTTATATGGTTTAAGACTTAAACTAATACTTGCGGGGATGACTTCTAGTGGGGAACAAAAGGAAGACCAAAAGGAGGGAAACAGGAATTATTAATAAAAAGTAGTACGTTTTGAAGTTGAAAGAAGAACATCTCATGAGATTTGGCAATGAAAGGACATCCTGAATAGGAATGAGCAAACTTCCGTCTTTTTAACTGTTCTTGCAGGGCTCTATGTATAACTTACTTAATATGTAAACTTAGTAACCATTAGCCAATGATCATTTAATGGATGATAATTCTAACAGTATAAAGTTCATAGTGTCCTTATCCTCTTGTTTAAGGCAATTTAGTATTGACCATTGTAAAGACTTAAAATTGACTGGGGGGGAGCACCGCTAAGATTTTTCATCATTCAATAGGAAGAATTCTCTTTTTCTTCTTGACATTTGTATTTTCAGAAGATAGATATAAGGTTTTAGAGACAAGATAGAAAAACATCTCAAAAGCACAAAGAAAATGCTTTTCTCAAAAGGGCGTTTGGGAGCATATTTGCCTATCACTAAAGGCTCTGGATGTTTTGAGGGAGTGGTTGGGAGATATCTGGAGAGGTCATTCTGCCCACTTTCATCAGGCTGTTTTCTTTTAACTTCAGGTAGCTGCTTTTGGGCAATGCTGAGCATCTGGCAAGCAGACCGTCTGATGTCCAAGCTCATAAGAATGTGGCATGGGTTGGGAAGTCTGGCAGAGGTGATAGCAGACACAGACACATAAGGATTCAAAGGGACAGGAAGGAAGAGCAAAGGGGGCTAGGGAGGAGGAGACCTTTAGGAAGATCTTGTGCTCCAGAGGGAAGACGGAGGACAGTGTCAGAGCTCATTCTGTAGGCTTAGAGGGTTGCGATTTCTGCTGACTAAAGGGTTTGAGTGCGGAGACAGGTCTTAGAAATTCCACTTTAGAGGCTAGGAGCACAGCAGAGCAAAGCCCTGGCTTCAGTTCCCCAGCACTGCACAAACTGGGCATGGTGGTACATGTCCGTAATTCCAACAGTTGGGAGGCTAAGGCAGGAAGACTGCAGTTCAAGGCCAGCCTGGATTACATAGTGAGTTCAGGATCAGCCTGGGCTACAAAGAGACCCCATCTCAAGGAAAAAAAAAAATCGGTTTTAGCCCACCTAAGCTGGCTTCTGACCAGAGAACTCTTTAAGAATGTTTCACGTGTCCCATAACCAACTTCTGCTGGGACAAACAATAAGTATTATTCATGGCAGCATTGAACTCCTTTTTCTCTCTTCCTTTAAACCAAAACACCTTTCTCTCCACTGATAGGCTCCAAATCAGTAGTAAGTCCTTCTTTCACAACATCACCACGGGCAGAAGAGATGCCCTGAAGACAGAGTGCTGTGAGGCCTAGCACCGTGCCCCAGGACAACAAAAGGAGGAAAACCTTTGTGGAAACGGGCACAAGTCAGGGGATCCAGGTTCCATCACGCACAACCTCTTACTTTGCACATGCTGAGAGCTGGCACAGATGGACGAGGAGCTCCTGTCCCCTGTACACCACGCCTTCGCAGGCAGAGACCAGGAAGGATGTTCTGATTGGTCATAAGGACGGCTTAGAGGACAGAAACAGCTGTCTCTGGAGGAAAAGGACCAGTGACCACATAACAAATAGGATTTTCTTCTGCTACTCTGAGTTTGGAAAAGAGGAGGCAAGAGGTTTTTACCTTCCACTCCCAACTGATCAGTATAGGCAAAGCCTCTTAAGAGTTGGCCTGGGTGGGCTATAGAGCGAGACCTTGTCTCAAAACAAAAACGAGTTGACCTGGATAAGAATCTTTACCTATCACCAGCTTTTGTTACTTCCCCAGGATCTCCTTTGCAGGTTCCAGGTGAGTGCTTTTCCAGCCACCTCTCTTTGGGCACCAGAAACCACAGGGAATAATAGAATCAAAACCAGTAAGTTCCTTACAGTATGTTTTTCTCACTGTTGCAGGCTTCATAGCTGAGACCCTTCCAAAAGGGACAGGTTAATAAGAGAAAAGCAGACAGATTGATTCAGTATGAGATTTACATGACACAGAAACCTTTAGAATGACTCAAGGGAGCAGCAAATCTGCCTTTTAGGGCAGGCATGAGAAGGAGTGATGGGAACACAGAAGGTGACACACTGGCAAGGACTCAGTTTCATGGCTCAGATTCTTGAAATCTCTTTGTGACAGTCCTCCCATGTTTTGAGCAGGACGCCTATCAAAAGAAGCCTTCAGGGAAGAAGAGAGGGAGAAGGCCAAAGAGTGGCTTGCTGGCTTGCATTCTGTTGCTTTAGGAAGGAAGGGAGAAGGGACGGGGTTGTGGTTCTTGTGCTGCTGTTTTTTCTTTCCTACAATAAGCCATATTTGCTGTGTATCTGCTGCTCTGAAGTGTCTCAGTAAACCAGAAGAGGGTGCACACTTTCCTGGAGATCCAGGAGAGTGGTCCACGCCTCTCCTTTTCAGGACCCAACCATGTAGCCTCCAAGGCAGCTCAGAGTGGGTTTTCATACCTGGTGAAGCTGGAGAGTTTCTCACACAGGGCTTTGAAGTAAGGCCTTTGCCTGGGGTTCTTGTTCCAGCAAGAGCACATCAGTTTGTGCACATTAGATGAGCACTCCAGGTGGCAGAGCATACTGTAGCTAGCATTCACCTTCAGGAAGGCCTTGTGATTGGGCATGCCTGTGGCCAGTAGAAAGAAGGGAGCTGGCTTCTGGGAGTTTGATGCTTACCTTCCACCCCTTAGAAGTCTCATCTGCCTGCTAGCCCTCCCAGGAAGGTATTCCCGGTAGCCTTGACTGCCATGTTTTGGACATTTTTCAGCATACAGTCTGCTGCAAGTGGCCTTTTCTCAAACTGCAGTTATAGAAGGTAGCCCCAGGCACAGGGATGGATGGATGGGTGCTCAGTGAATGGTGAAGGTGTGTCCAGGTAGGTAAGGTCTTCAAGGAAACACCCCCCATCATCCCTGCCAATCACTGAGATTGTCCCCACTCCACCTCACCCTCTGTCCACAGTCAAGGACACAACTGGGGCCAGTACCTGAGTAGGGGATCTGACCTCTGCCGAAAATCTCATAGAGGAGGATCCCAAAGGACCAGACGTCAGATTTGATGGAGTAAAGCCCACGGGCGAGTGCTTCAGGCGCCGTCCACCTGTAGGGGATCTTATGGTCATAGGAAAGGTAGCTGTCCTGCAGTGAGACGGGTTGGGCCCGCCATGGGAGTTGCCCATCCCCATCCCCACAGCGTGGAGGATGGGATGGACCACACTGCTCTAAGAGGATATGAGGGCTGACAGGGCGCAGAGCTGCGACGTGCACAGGTAGGAAAAGCAGGAGGCTCCTGGGCCTGTTTGAGAGGCCAGAGGTAGAGACTGCTGTTGCCGGGTGGGTGGGACTGGGTCCTTCACCATTACCTTATCAGGAACCCATCTTCCCACTGATGGGTTTCAGGGTCTCATGCCCTTGATCTTCATCCTCCAAGAACCTTGATGAGCATGGCCAGCCCAAAGTCTCCCACTATGCAGATATTATTTTCCCCTACGAGGATGTCCCTGGCAGCCAGGTCCTGGTGCAGATAATTCTGTGATTCCAAGTAGCACGTGCCCTCAGCCACCCGTGACGTGATGCCCACCGGTTCAGAAACAGGCAGGGCCAGGTCAGCTAGGACCAAGTTCTCATCTGCTGCTGGCTCTTCAGTCTGTGGTCCTCAGCAGGGACATAGAGCGGCTGGCTAGGTTTAACATTGGAGCAGTGGCTGGCCTAGCCTTTCTGCAATGATGAATCAAGAGCAGGGTGGCCATACCCTTTATGCACACTGCAGATCCTTTCTCAGAAAGCACCATAACCAGAGTACAGAGAGAGGTGGGCAGAAAGGTGCTTCTCACAGTGGTAGTTACATCACTGAACACTCCAAGAGGCTCAGTAGCAGGCAAGTAGCTAGATGTGTGATGTCACACATTTCATTTCTTAAAGAATTCTTGATTCCATGGAAATTGTTTACAATGGTTATCAAGCTAACTTATTATGTGAAGAACATAGGCTGCAAAATTTCTTATTTTCAGGCTTCAGATGTTAGTGATATGTAAATATATCTACTCCCTGGTCCATACAGACATAGACTGAATGTTATTTCCTCTATTTTTCTTTTTTCTTTTTCTTTTTTCAAGACAGGTTCTTGCTCTGTAGCCCAGGCTGATCTTGAACTCACTTTGTAGCCCAGGCTGGCCTTGGACTCAGGACAGTCTGCCTGCCTCAGCCTCCAGAGGGTTGGGATTACAGTCATGTGCCACCACACCCAGCTCCTTTATTTTATTACCTGAAATCGGGCATTGGGCAACATCTTTCAACATCTCAAAGGCAGTGATTTTAGTGTTAGTGTTGAAGGAAAGACTGGAACATCCTGGGTAAGCATGTATTGTGTGTGTGTGTGCATATATTTAAGTGTGCTTGTGGAGTCCCACAAAGAGAAATAGCACAGCAACCAGAGTGCTTGCCTAACAGTACAAGGCCCTGGTTCAGTTCCTCAGGACCACATAAACTGGGTGTGGTGGTGCACGCTTGTAATTCCCAGCACTCAGGAAACTGAGGCAGGAAGATTTCCATGAGTTCAAGGCCAGCCTGTGCTCCATAGCAAGTTCAGGACCATCCTGGACTACAGAGACTGTGTCTCAAAAAAAAAAAAAAAAAAGTCTCCTATTATATGTCTGCTTGTGAATGTGTCAGTGCTTGCATGTGAAAGAATGTACACATGTATAAGTGTATATGGATGTATCATGCAAATGTACAACACTAGAAAGAGGGGCAGCAGGACTCAGGGAAAGAGACAAGCTGGAGTGTGGAGGCAGCTGCTGCAAAGGCCTGGTGTTACTGATTGGATCAGGAATGTCCCCCAAAAGCCTAATGTATTCAGATATTATGGCATATCCCTGGGACCATGTGCTGTTAAGAGGTGGGGCCTGGTTGGAAGGGGTGGATCCCTGGAACCTGGCCTGCAAAGATATATGCTTGTTCTACCATTCATTGCTCACTTGACCTCTTGTTCACCATGCTGTGAGTAGCTCCCCTTCTACTACACCTCTGCCATGTGCTTCCACCATTACCAGCTGTCTGTGAATGGACTGAGACCTTCCTTATCTTGAGGATATCAGGTATTCTGTCCCAAGTAACTAAGACCAGAATTGGTACCAGAAAAGTGGAATTGTTGCCGTGACTTTACCCAGTGATATCATTTAGAAGACTTTGGAACTGGTTTGTGGGAGAAGTTTGTAAATGTTTGAAGATGTTGGCTAGAGAAACCTTAGAAACTGTGGGCTGAGCTTGGTGGAAGATTCTGGCCAGAGCTCAGAAGATTAGAATGCCGAGAACTATAGATTGGAAAGACCAGACTCAATAAGTTTCAGATAGGAAGGAGGACTTTATTGGCAATTGTTCTAGAAACTGAATGCACTTAATCTAGTAGAGGAAATTTCAAGGGAGCCCAATGTTCAGGCTATCAGATGGGTACCATTTACAACTTTTAGCCAGCTCTACATTGATAAGTAGAATAAAACATCAGAGAAAAAATGTAAAACATTTGCAGTTTGGAGCAGGAGAGCATGGTTGTTTTAGAGTTTCATATCAGGGATGAAGGAATGGCACAGCAGTTGAAAGTGCTTGCCTGGCAAGCACAAAGCCCTAAATTCAATTCCCCAGCACCACATAAAGCTGGACACACCTGTGATTCCAGCACTTGGGAGGCTGAGGCAGGAGGATTGCATTGAGTCCAAGGACAGCCTATACTACATAGTGAGTTCAAGACCAGCTTGGGCTAGAATGAGTCCCTGTCTCAAAAATAAATAAATAAATAAATAAGTAAATAAATAAAAGAAGAAAGAAAGAGGAAAGGGGAAAAAGGGGGGGTTAATATTTTTAAAAAGCCAAATACTTGTAATCAGGGCTGTAAAAAAGAGGCCTTGAAAATGTCTCAGGAAGATTCCACCCTTTGCTATTTAAAGGGTGGAAAGGCAAAAGACTTTGCTTTGAAAAGAAATCCCCAGAGCATCCTGCATGGCAACCTAGGAAAGTAAATCAAGGAAATCATCCATCTAAGAATTGCAGAGGCCTCAGCAGCAGTTGTCCAAGAGGGCCAGACTGCTGCTTAAGCCAGTGGCAGGCCTTGACATCATCCACATGGTGTTGGCTTTGCAAGCACTCAGAGTGGAAACTCAGATTTCAGAAGAAGGCCTTGGAGGCTAGGCAGTGTGCCCCTGGGAGGGCATTGTGTGCCGTTGTGAAGGAGACACCTAAGGAGCAGTGGAGACCCCCCAGATTTGGAGATGCTAGGACTGGATTGTCCTCTGAGGAAGGCTACAGACTATGAGCAGAGGTAGCCCAAAGGAAAAGCAATGGAGGTTACAGCCAGGGGCAAGAAGCAGAACCACAAAAGCTCTTTGGAGCTTACATCTTGCCCCAGTTTAGCTCAAGTGCTAGACACAGACTACAGGATTTAACAGAGCAAATCCTTGCTCGGTGTAAAACTTGTTTTGGTCCAGTTTTTTTCTATCTTCCTATTGCTCCTTTTTGAAATGGGAATGCTTACCCTGTAGGTTGTATGTTGGAAGTATTTAACCTTTCTTTGGTTTTCACTGGGGATCACAACTAAAGAGATTGCCTGTGTCTCAGAGAATTTGGACTCGGACTTTTTGGCAGTGCTGGAACTGGTAAGACTTCGGCAACTCTAAGAGAAAGACCAAATGAGTTTTGCATGAGGTAGGCGTGAGTCTTTGGTAGCTGGGGCAGAATGTTATGGTTTGGATAATAGATTGTCCTCCAAAAGCCTCCCATATTTGGATGTTGTGTATCTATGAAACCATATGCTATTAGGAGACTGTGCCTGGTCAGAGGGGGCAGAACACTAGAGCTTGACCCAAAGGGGCAGAACAATGGGGCTTGACCTGAAAGGGGCAGCTCACTGGGACATGACCTGGAGGGATGTATGCTAGTTCCACCCTTTCTTGCTCACTTGGCTTCCTGTCACCATGCCACAAACATCACACCTCCCGCTATACCTCCACCATGTGTTTCCATTGTTGGCAGCTGCCCATGAATGGATTGAGACCTTCTGAAACTGGAAGCTAAATTAAACCTTTCTTCCTTTAAGTTTTGTTTGTTGGGCACTGTGTCCCAGCAATGAAAAAGTAACTAAGACACCTGGCAAACTGTGCTGGGCTTATAGCGAAGTGGCCTCCATTACCAGTAGGTATGGACATTGAATGGTTTTTCTCGTCTGGATTTTCTCAAATTTTTACATAAGTAAATACTATGTTTATCATATTTTAAGTCCTCTCTCTCTTTTCTGAACTCATGATCCAACGATCATGGCCTTGAACTCATGGTCCAACAATCCCCCTTCCTCAGTCTCCAAGTGCAGGGACTGGCATGTACCACCATGCCTAGCTTTTCAGACATTTCTTAGGAAAATGGCCAGAACATCTGAGAGCTCCCTGAAGCCTGGCATAGACTGCCTGACACGTTTCTGCTGTCTCTAGAAAGCCTGTGTTGCTTTTACCCCAGGAAGGTGGGCAAAGCCTCTGCCCACTCACCTCACAGCAATTCCAACAGACTCCCCTTGGGCATGAGCTCCGTGATGTAGACAGGGTGCCCCACAGATGCCACAGCATACAGCACTAGGATATGCTTGTGTCACAGCTCTTCATGGCCTGGATCTCTGACTGGAAGGAGTGCTGGTACAGGAGGTTGTCTGTGGGAAAGGGATCCTCAGTGAACACGGCTCTTGACCTGAGGCTCCAAGGAGCAGGTCTTGTGCCCCATCAGCTACTTGGAAAATGTGAGTATCCTCCCAGGATGGGTCCACACCTGGCCCTCGGCACCCCAGGGTGCCCTGTTTGCTCTCACCACACCCTACCTGGTCCGTACCTCCCAGAGCCAGCCACCACCAGGGTCTTCCTGCACTTGGCCCTGATTTCTGATGTGTGGGGCCTGGGGAAATTTTAGATGAATATTTTCAAATTTCTAGTCATTTATTTTAATGTCTTTCCATTTCCAGGGCCCTTCAAAGATCTCCCTGAAGTCTAATGGCCTTCCAATTATAGTAAGGATTTAAATTTTCCTTCTGTAATGAGTGCAGGTAAAAGCATAGGTATAAATGAAAGAAGTTACTCCCTTAGTGATGCCCTAAGTACCTAGTAAGTATGTTGGGCCTCCTCCCGCTGAGTGAGGCCAAATTCCCTATTGGTGGGATTGGTAGGGGTGGGTGTGTTGTCAGACAGAGCCCCCACGCTGGGCTCACTCACCTCGGGAAATCACCTTAATGGCCACTCAAACCTGGTATTTCCAGAGCCTTTTGAAGACCTCCCCAAAGTAGCCAGCCCCCAGCTTTCTGCATAGCATGAACTCCTCCCATGGCCTCTCCCAGTTGGCCCAGTGGGGCAGGGGCTCAGCCTCATGCTGGAAGGACAGGCAGGTACATGACAGAGCAGGACACTGGCCCAGCAGAAGGGCCTGCTCTGCACACTTCATGAGGATCCAGTTTCAAACTCAAATTTAAGGCTGTGTTCAGTTCAAGAGAATTTTGGATGACTCTCTCAGGCTCTTGAATGGGGATGACGCTTGACCTCAGTTTTTCTGGAACCAGGACCCAGCAGGAGCACTGCTTACCTTTGTGGGGCCAGAACATGAGATCGAATAGGCAAGAGGGGGTGGCTCCTTCCTCCCTCCACTCCACCCTCCCCTGCACAGCTTTAGCTCCTTGCCCCCTACACTGCGGCATGCAGGGGCAGGTGATCCTACCTTCCAGCAGGGCATGGTCAGCTGCCGGCCATGGAACAGGCTCTGGGCCTTGTGGTAGTCCACAAGCTCAGGCAGGCTGGAAAAGGACGCTGCCTCATTTAGGTGCAGCTGGCCATCCTCTTGTCGCCAGCTCCAGTAGTGCCGAACAGCCTGAGCATCCAGCATTGAGGTCAGCGTGGCAGACAGAGGGGACATGAGCATGCATCCTAGGCTAAGGTGTGCCTGAGTCCCACCCACCATAGCTTCTCTGCAGGCCTCTGTTCCCCTGGTTGCAACTGGCCGAGACCCATTCTTTTTGAGCCTCATACTTCCCCCAGCTTCTGCCTGGATGGCAGCTACCCACATTCCTAGCCACACTGAGATTCTGGGGCAAGCTATGTAGGATGGGACACCAGTGTGGTGAGCCATGCCCACAACAGATGACATGCCAAGGCTGCAGGGGGGGACCTCAAAGAAGCTTCCTCTCATCCCAGAGGGGCCACCCTGGGTCCCTGCCCCAGTTGCTGCCAACAGCCAGCCATGCCCAGACAGAAGGCTGCACCCATATGGAGGGATCAGAATTCCCAGGAGAAGAGCCAGATGTCCTGGACATTACAGCCACAGGGGTCTAGGCTACCCTGTGTCCACGGGGCCCCAGCAACATGCCAAGACGTGGGCAGACAAGAGGAAGGCCACAGCTGCTATACCAGAGATTACATAATCTGCACCCGACTTCTCGCTGGCCCTGACCAGCAAGGTGCCGGGTGTGCTGCCTGTAGCCTGCAGCCGGTGCATGGCTTCTGAATGGGAGATGCAGCCAAAGAACCACCTGCAGGAGAAGAGGAGCCTGAGCCAAAGCTGACCCCAACCCAGCACATCCCTTTCACCCCAGAACTGACCCCCTTGCCCACCTGGGTTGTAGTCACCTTTGGCTGCTACACCCCAGCCCTAACCAAGCTGCTTTCCTATGGCATCCCCGATCTTGCAGAAGCCCCGTATTTACCCATCAGGGATCCTGAAGGTTCCAAAGGGCTGGTTCTGGGCACCAGGGAAAGTTCTAGTGACTCAGAAGGGGAAGAGGTAGGCACTGCCCACCATCTTGCCCTGGGTGACGGCCATCTGTGGGTCAGATGCCGTCAAAAGACCTGTAGTTCTGTTGTGGCTGCCCAGTGCCCAGCTTCAGATACAGGTTCAAAGTAACAGACACATCAGCCCTTATCCTGGGAGCTTAGACTAGGCAGAGGTTTGAGCAGCCAGAGCTGTGTTAGCACACATGTATATGCACACATTTGCATGGCCTCAAATACATAAGCTCACATGGACACCTACCAGGTACCAGTTCATGATACATGGGTACCTGCACATGTAGACACAGTAGCATGAGCATACATGTGCACACATGCTTGCACTCACATCTGCACACTAATAATTGCACAAGCACTGACATGAGCACACTCATATACACACACTGACATTGTTGAGTACATGCAGTCTCCATCTGTAACACCCGTAAGAACTTGCACACTGGCTTTTTTTTTTTTTTTAAGTTCTGGGATTGAATCCAGGGCCTCCACACTGAGCTCCATCTCCAACAATTTTTCTTTTTTGAGACGGGGTCCCTCTAAATTACTCAGGTTATGCTCAGACTTGTGATTTTCCTTCCTCAGCCTCCCAGAATACTGGTATCACAGCTGTGTGCCACCATGCCCAGCACACACTGGCTTTAGACACAGGGCATAGACAAGCCCTGGACTATGGTGGACTACAGAATGGATTTCCCTTGCTCTTGGTGCTTCTGACTCTTTCAAAAGTATTAGAACACAGGCCCTCTCACAGACTACCACCTGGCACAGACGTCCTTTTCACACTTCTGTGAAGTAGAAAATCTCCCTCTCATTCATCCCTCCACCCACCTTGTTTCCCTGGTCCTCACATGTGCTGGGTTTTCAGGGCCTCTGGGCCTTTGGACATGCTGAACTGGCCACCTGGGCCCTTCCCAACCTTGTTATGGGAGTTCACCTCTGAAACTATCCCATTTACAGCTTAATGTGCTTGTCACTCTGTGTGTGTGTGTGTGTGTGTGTGTGTGTGTGTGTGTGTGTGTTGATCTTCTGGCATTGTGGGTGCTGAGAGAGTCAAAGGGTCTCAGGAACACAGGCAGCAGGAATCCCTCCCATAGGGCCCTTCTGGACCCCACTCAGCAGCCACAGAAGGAGGGGTCCTCAAGTGCCATGGACATGCCCATGCCAGCTGCCTTGTGGTTCCTGAAAAACTGGGAGTTCAGCCATGTGATTGGCTAAGAACAGCAAACGGGAGTGCTGAGAGGGGCACTCCCTGCTCACTTCTGTACCCACTTGAACAGGCTACAGCGTGCCCAGTGACCCTCTTGCTTCCTTAACTAGGTCATACACCTGGTTCTGGCTGTTTGCAAAGTGAGCAAACTTCACCCTCTCAAAGGCCTGGGACTCCTACACAGACCATGTCACTGGCAGCCACTGCTCCCCTCAAAGCCCACCCAGGACCCTTTCATCCTGGGTCCTAGCAGAGCAGTATCCGCAACTGGGACGTGACCATGGAGGCTGCTGGTCTCTGAGATCCATACCCAGGTGTCAGAACTCCCATGTACCAAGAGGGTGGGGTCCAGAAGCAAGACCCAGCTGAATGGTCAGCCTCCACATCATGATACAGAAAGATGAAGCAAGGACATAACATCCTTTTGACCTCGCTAGGATGGGCCGGTGCTGCTGCCCCCCAGCCCATGCTAGGAATTCTCAAGGGCCCAGAGACACTCACAGCTCATACTCCACAGTCTCCTTCTCGGCCAGGTAGTTGTGGGGCACATAGCCCTCAGCCAGAGCCTGGCCGGCTGCATCCAGCAGGGTGACCCACCACCACTGCTCCTCCTTCCTTGCCACATGAAAGAGGTCCCCTGCCTGGAAGCTCAGCTCCTCATCTGTGCGGGCCTCAAACTCTCAGAGGCCCACATACTTAGGACCCAAGAAAGCCTGGCCCCAGGACGCCATGGCGGTGCAGTCGCAGGACCAGGCTGAGGGCTGGTTGTGGGCATCTGCAGCTGAGGCTGAGAGGGGCGGGTTGGGCTTTCCCTCAAAGGCCATCCCCACCTACTTCCTTATGATGAGGCAGGAAGCCAGCCACACCCAGCACCTGTGGAAATGGCCTGTCCTGGACTCTGCCTGGGCCCACCCCAACCAGGCTCTGCTGGCACACACCCCCCTGCCATGGAAGCCTGCCAGTCACATGGCCACATGGCTAGATCTGAACCAAGAGGGAGGTGGAGCAACCTCGTGGGTACATGAGAGACAGCAGAAGCCAGGGTCCTTCAGGTGTGAGTCTGGGAATGAAGGGCAGTGGGGTGCAGGATCAGGATGTTGCCTCTCTTCCACCCTGAGGGTTTCCCTTCCACTAGCCTGGGGCCAGCCCTCAGCCAGAGCAGCCCCTCCCAGTGCATGCTGACCAATGCAGGGAACTGCACTGGGTACAGCAGTCCTGAGAGCTGTTTCCCTGTCAGGTCCCTGTTCACAGATGCCGGCAGGACCTACCTGGCAAGGGACAAAGGGGACCTTGATTCGGATCCAAGGAAGAAGCTTCGGGAAAAGTACCAGAGTGAGACCTGGGAGCTAAGAGTAGGTGCCCCCGGCCTGAGCTTCTGTGACTGCTGGTGTCTGTGCCGATGATTCTATCTCCTTCAGTGAGAGGATGTGTGGCCTCATGCCTGCTCTAGAGAGCCACTTCAGAACAGCCTGCACAGCCAGGGTGCCCGGAGGTGGAGAGATCACCAGGAGCTGGGGATGTGAGGAATTACAGCACCTGAGCTCGACTGGAGGATTTTCTTTATAAGAGGAGGCAACCGTAAGAAAAGTAGGGTACCATGTTGTCAAGTCTGCAACAATCAGTGGAAAAAACGGGAGCTGTTTTCCCTTCTAGGCCACGAGGGGGCGTCCAAAGGCCATGAGCCGCAGCCCGGAAGGGCTTACACCTCCCGAGCCCCTGGAGCCCCGCCCCTTCCCTCCCAGGCAACCCGTCAGCCCCTGCCTCTGCTTTTCTGGCCAGCCCAACCCCCTGGGCCGACTTCCCCTTCCGGCTCGCCTCCTTCTCTAGCATATCACCAGCAGCCCTGCTCGGATACCTCTCCACCAACTCCTTTCTTTACCCAGTGAACCGCCGAGACTCGGGCTCCACTCCTTTTTTCCAGGGTGACCCCTGCCCTGGAGGGAGCTCCAGAGGAGTTAGGGAGGGAGGGAAAATCGCCAGGTGTAAAAGGATGAGCCAGGAGAACTCACTCTTATTTGAGCTTTATTTATTGACTTACTTATTTAGGGGATGCTGGGGATTGAGTCTAGGCCCTCAGACATAGTAGGCAAGTGCTGTACTGCTGAGCTACATCCCCAGCGAACCTTTTTATTGAAAAGAGAAATAATAGCACCATCCATCCAATAGAAACAAAAGGCAGGAGCATAGATTATTCAGCAAACGTCCTGGCCAGCCCCACTCAGTCCCCAACCAACAGGGGAAAGGCCTCAGAGGGAGGTGCAGTGAGGACCAAGGTCAGAGAGGAACTAGGTAGGAGGAGAAGAAGCATGACTTAAAAAGAGGTCCATGGGGAGGAGCCTTAAGGGGAAGGATCAGGGATAACTGGGCTTTGAGATTTTCCACGTCTGTCAGACCCAAGAAACTGCAGGGCAGCCCTTCACCCGCTCCAGTGCCCTCAGCCTCATGTCTCTGGGTCCTAGCTGTGTCTAGAGGACCTTGGTGTATGCAGACAAGCGGACAGTTCTATCTGAGCAGACGAGTGGGAACAGACAAGTGGGTGGTTCTGTGTGAACAAATGAGTCAAGTAAATGTTTCTAGCTGAGCCACACCAGGAAGCAGGAAAGTTCCCACACCTCCCCGAGTCCCAGGAGGGCCAGACTTGTTCAGCCTGTGGCTGACGAGACACCAAGGAATGCACTTGGGCCCACAGATAAACCTACTTCTGTCCAACCTGGCAGGTGGCCAACCTGGGTCCAAACATGGCAGCTCTCCCATCAGCTCCAGACACAATTTGAGTGTCGCCACAGAGCTCCCTGGCTCAGGCTGCTGGTCAGTGTGCACCTAACCGTCCAGAGCCCAGCTCAAGGCCACACCTCTCCAGCTTCACCTCTCAGCTCTGCCAGGGTGGAATGGGAAGTTGGTGGTTGCTGGACAGGCAGAGGTGTGACCCCAAAAGCCTCAGTTCAAATCACATTCTCACCATGTAGAGAGGCCATTGATACATGCAGCCTGACCTCCGGGGCCACTGTTTCTCAGAGCAGCAGCCAGGCTGATCTGGGTTCCATGAGAGGCTAGTTTCAACTTCTTATCTGCAGGTATTGCCTCTACCTTTGCTTCCACCCCCTTCCCTTTCATCTGAAAACCCCGATAGCTTTGTGCCAGCCACTGATAGCATCTGCTCTTCCTAGAGAGCACTTTACACATGGGAATGTAGTTCCTAGCCTCCTGTGCTGGCCCATGGTTGTGGCCAACTGGCCTCATTGGGTGCAGAGCTGACGCTAAATTGCCTCCTATCCAGGAGACAATGAACTGATGTCAGCCTTTCTGTCTCTATAACTAGCCTTCTGGTGCTTCTGCCAAATGAGATCCCGGTTAGATGGAAACAGGATTTTAGGAGAACCTGCACAAAGATCCCCATCCCTACCCCCATGTTGTTCGTATTAGTCACCTTTCCATTGCCTGGACCATTATCTGACTTGTACAAATGTATTATTTAGCATTTATCTCTGTGAACAAAATGCCTGCCACAAACAACTTGAAGCAAGACTTGTTTTGATTCACAGTTACAGAAGTTTCAGTTTGTGGTTGGCTGACTTCAAGGCAGAAGCATCATGGAAGACACTGTAGGAGAGCTGCTCACTTCATGACCGTTAGAAAACAAAGCTGCTTCCTCCAGCCAGGCCCCATTTCCTATTAAGCATTGAGCTGTCAACTCTTCTATGGACCAATCCATTGATATGATTGGTGCCCTCGTGATCCAATCACTCCTTTAGGCCCTACCTTTGAATGTTGCTGCATTAGTGATCAAGCTGTCAGGATATGAGTCCTTGGAGAATACACATTTAAACCATAACTGTGTTAGCCCCTTGTACTCCCCAGACTGGTGTTTGTCTGCCTGAAACCTCACTCCCAAGGGGTTACACCAAAATGTAAAAGTGGCACGGCTATTCTCAGAGAGCTTAGTCATCTAGTTACCAGCACATCACTGCATCTGTTCCCCAATCGTCTTCTCCCTACCCCCATACACACCTGCCAGCCAGAAAACTCTGCCTCCCAATCACTGCCCTTCCTGAAAACCAACTTTGAAATGCAGATTATCTGCCCTTGGAAATGCCTCAGAGTGTGTCTTGATGGCCACAAAGCTACCACCCAGCCCACCTGCTTCAGTTCAGCCTGCCAGCACCACTCCAACCTAGGGAGACAGAAGGCTGTCATGCATCTTCTGCCTCTGCTAGGTCCCTGCTGACTCCCCTGAGGCAGTGCTGTTTCTGGACATCATGGCACCCTAGGGTAGGGTCCAGTCTCTCTCTCTCTCTCTCTCTCTCTCTCTCTCTCTCTCTCTCTCTCCCTCTCCCTCTCTCTCTCTCCCACACACATACCTTTGCATCCAGGGCAGACCCACATTAACAAGTATCTATTTTGGGAGAGCCAATGTATGACATGTCTGAGTCAATCAGAGTATATTTATTGAGTGCTTCCTGATGTTCCCAGGTTTCCCAGTGCCTATGGATCCCCTGTGTGTGCACAGCATGTGTTGGAGGGTCTGCTTGGGAACTGGAGCATTGGCTACCTGAAAAAAAACCCAGTGGGACATGGGAAGAAACTGGGCCTCTCATTCTTGACCCTGGGAGGGAATCAGAGAGACCTGAGGTGATGCAAAGACAAGGAGGCAGGTGGTGAGCTCCTGTAGGGGGTTCTCTGCTCAGTGCCTACTACTTCGGTGTTTCATCCCTTCTTTCAGAGATACTAGAATGCAGGCCATGCATGACAGCAAACATCAGGCTCCCCTCCTTTCTGTGTGGATGTTGTAGGCCAAGCACAGCCTACATGTGTTTACCTCATGTGCATACATGTGTGTCAGCCTGTGTCAGCACCAGAGGTCCACAGCCAGATGCTCAAGGCCTAGGCATTTCCTGGCTATGTGGCATCCCCACTATGTGTCGATGCCAAGCATTGTCTTGGGTAATCCCCTGCAAGGAGCAGTGGCCCCTGCTGCCAATCCTGGGCCTGGAGCCCTGGTCATATGAGGCCTAGGTGTAAGCGCCTGTGGATGGTGCTTAGCTTCTCCCGCAGCATGGCAAAGGCTGGCCGCTCCTCAGGACTGCCCTTCCAGCACTCCAACATGAGAGTATAGACCTCTGCTGGGCAGGCAGCTGGGCGGGGTAGCCGGTACCCGCGACTGAGCTGTTCCAGCGTCTCATGGTTGGTCATCCCTGAGGAGGGGGAGGGTTGGCAAGAGGGGCTGGAATCACTATAGAGACCTTCTTCAGCCCAGTCTCTATTGTCACCAGCCTGTCCTTGGCCAGATCCAGAGGGCCCTTGAGGTCTGACATCTCCTCCAAGAACCAGAAGCTCTCAGGGTGGGTCCCCTCCCTCAGACTAAATTTTCCCAGAGGAGGATTTCTGTCCTTTCAGGAAACACACCTTCATAGGGACACTGGCCATAGGTGAAGACCTCGTAGAGCAGGATGCCAAAGGACCAGACATCTGACTTCTGGGAAAAGATGCGGTAATTGGCAGCCTCAGGTGCTGTCCATTTGACAGGGATCTTTGAGTCGCTGCTTGGAGAGTAGATATCATCCTAGGGGCAAAGAAAGGCCAGCAGTGGGCAGATGCTAAGGTGCCCTCCCCTCCCCCAAGGGGTTAGGAGCCCGGAGTCGCCACTGACCTTGAGTAGCCGGGCCAGGCCAAAGTCAGCCACCTTGCAGGTGAGGTCATCACCCACAAGCACATTCCTGGCAGCTAGGTCCCTGTGGACAATGCGACACTCCTCTAGGTAGCTCATGCCCTCAGCCACCTGACAGGTGAAGCTCAGCAAAAGAGGCAGGCTCAGGGCCTGGCCTTTGGGGCCTGTATAGACAGAGGGCTTAGAGGCTAAGGGCCATGGTCAGGGCCTCAGGGAGGCACAAGGCCAATAGTGAGGCAGGCAACTGCATATGCCACCACACCCTCTGGGCCTGTCTTCCCAGCTCTTAAATAGAATAAAAATGGTATCACCCCCTAAGGTTGCAATGGGCAGTGAGGAAGAGCCATCAGACCAGATCTTCAAGGGAAACCAGGGCAGAGGAGGCCCAGAAGGCAGAGTAGAGTACCCCGAAGGTGGTTGAGTGCCTGACACATTACACAGAGGCTGGGAACCCGCATGAAACACTACTCCCCTCCCCATCCTGGACTTCATTCCAGCCCTAGAACCACAAGGCTGTGACTGTTCCTCAGCAAAGCCCAGATCCAGGACCACAGCCCTCTGTTGTCTGGAGGTCCAACAGAAACCTGTATCCATAGCCTGGACTACGTGTCCAATATACAGGTCTGCCTCATTCCTGCCTCTCAGCATGGAGGGGGCAGGTGTCATGCTCACTCTAGGCCCAGAGGCTGTGGCCACTGCAGGATGGTGGCCGTGTTGGGGGTGCGTACTCACTGCCCAGGTAGGCCTGCAGGTTGCCCTTGCGCATGAGCTCAGTGACAATGTACACAGGCTCTCCCCTGGAGCACACCGCATGCAGCCGGATGAGCCGCTCATGCCTCAAGTTCTTCAGTGCCTCAATCTCCTTGGCAAGGTCAGCCAGCTTCATGTCAGCTGCAGGACAGAAATCTGCTCCAGGACTGCCTATGCCCCCTGCCACCACTGTTCCCAGGCTCCAGGGGTCAGAGGGCCCATGGCCCAGGCCTGGCTGTAGGAGTTGGGACGAGCAGAGCCTCACCTGACTTAATGACCTTGACTGCCACAGGCACAGAGCCCAGCCACAGGCCTTCCCACACCTCCCCAAAGTAGCCTTTGCCCAGCTTCCTCTGAAGGACAAATTCTGAGCGTGGCCGCTCCCACTCGTCCTGCACCAAGGGCTTCTGTAAGGAGAAGGAGATCAGTGGTCTACCCACTGCTGCTCTGGCAGAGTAGGTAGGCTGGGTAGGATGGAGTGCCAGTGGGTCTCTTCCGCATTTGTCTTGGGCAAAGCCTCAGCATCATGCCCCAGGCACCTCTGTTCCCAGCACACATTTGCTTCAGGGGAGACCAGTGCTGAGCCCTGGGAGGCCTGGCCTATTGTCACAGAAGCTAATTGCTTCAGAGACCTAAGTGGCACCTTTGCCTAAGCTGGACATCCGTCCAAAAATACTCATTACTACCACTGGTTGGGCTATCATTACAAAACCAGAGAAACCAGATTGCTTCCCTGGCCCCCACAGCATGGCTTGTCTGGGAGTATTCTAGAGATTAGGTGGATCAGTGTAACACCCCACCTCCACCATCCACCCCCCCCCCAACCCCACCACAGCTTCTGCCCTCCAGGCCTGGAGCAGCTGTGGGTGCCTTTTCTGACTGTACCATTTCCTCCTGCTCATCCTTAGAGCTGGGCACACATTATAGGTCTCCACCATCACCACCACCCCACCACCACAGAAATCCTCAGCATCCTTTCTCTGCCAGCTTCAGAGGAAATAAAACTCCTGGGAACAGGAGCTACACTAACCCAACCAATTATATAGGAACCCAATCCAGGGAGGATCCAGGGTGGCCTCTACAAATATGGCATGTCTCAGGCCTACCTGGATCATGCAGGGTTGTAGCAGGGGGTTCTGGATCAGCTTCCAGTTGACCTTGTAGTAAGCAAGCAGCGCCTCCAGGTTGGGGAAGAGCCGTCCCTCCTGCAGGTAGAGGCTGCCACCTGGTGCTATGCAAATTCGGTAGTGGCAGACTTTGGCCTGTGCTCGGACTTGGGGGAAGAGATGGACAGTGGTACCACAGCAGCAATTTGTTCCAGACTGCCCCAGCCCCAACCTCCCAAGTGACTCGGCTCAGACTGACTGTGGGGTCCCTGAGAAGGTCCGTGTGCTTAGGAGGTGTGAGCAGCTACAGGCTGGGAGGCAGAGAGGGAGCCCTGGGGACACAGAATAAGTGCTTAACAGATTCTTGTTGAATGGATGAGTCCATGAATAAGTGATTGGAAGAAGGAAAAAAGGAAGTGGAGGAGAGAGGAGGAGAGGAGAGGGAAGCAGATTGAGTGACCAAAATATCTGCCCAGCCTGAGTAAGGAGAAAGCACTATCTGTGGACTAATGTTCTCAAGGTCAAGGGTATCTGACCTCTTGGAGGCTGAACAAGATGCCCCTCTTGTGGGGGGGACAGAATCACAAGAGCCACCCAAGTACCTGAGAGTGAGTAGCCCCCAAGGCTGCTCTCACTGGGCCGGATGAGGAAGGCCCCTGGTGCATTAACAGGGGACAAGAGCAGCTGCTGGGCCTGGGTCCGGCCGATCCCGCTGAAGTACCAGCTGCAAACAGTGGATATGGTTACCTCACAGATTCAACCTTGTGTGGCCCTGGTCAGCTGTTGGGTCCCAGCCATCCTGGCATCTCTCAGGAAGAAGGTACAGCTAATACCCAACACTCAGATCCCAGAGTCTGCAATGGAACTTTTCTCCCTCCCCTCCAATGCCCAGACACAAGGAACCCAAATACCTGGCCCAGTGCCCCCTGCTTAGCCTTAAAGCCCTGAGGGCCAGAGTGAGAGAACATTAGGGCCTATACAGAAATGATCAGATGACCTGAATGCTGCAGTCCATTCACTCGGGCCATCGGATCTCTGTTAGCCCTTTTGCAAATGACCTGGGTTATAAGTTCCCTGCTCATAAAGTGACTTCTAGCCCCAGCCATAAGCTAACAGGTAGCTCTGGTAACAGGCTAAACCCACAAAACTTGAAACTTTTCTGAATTCCTACATGGAATGGGGCACAGAGAAATAGGGTTCCCCAACAGACTTCACCAGGAATACTCACTGGACTATGGATTACTTGTATGGCCAAAGAGGGCTGTGGGTGCTGGCTGGCTGGGTATGGTCTACCTGCCTTGTTAGGTTGACTAGAGCCCCTGAAAGAGACAGCTTAAGCCAGACTGGGCAAGAAGGGTCTCCAATAAGGACTGGATGAGGCCTCAAAACATCTTGCATCTTCTCTGAAGGACCATGCCCAAGACAAGCCAGACTTGAGCTCCCTTATCTCTGTCCACAGAGATGCTTCCTCCTGAGCTGGGTATTCATGAGAACCCTGTGGGCACCAGAGGGAAGGGGCCCCCACTCCTTAGATGCCCAGACACAAGGAGCCCAAATACCTGAGTGTGGGGGCTGGGCCTGCTGGGTCCCTCTCATCCAGGGAGGGACCTAAGAGCCAGAGATATCTTCAGGAAGACGACAAAGTTACTTTCATCCCCACCCCATTGTGCTGCCCAGCGCCCAGGTGGGAACTCTACACTCAGCCCAACTTCTCACAGAAACTCCCACTTCTAGGTCCTTCCTGGGAATGAGGCATGCTGCACCCATGCATGGAGAATCCGCCATGTAGGAAGAGCTGGTTAAATCAGCCCTTTATTCACACTGGGGGAAACACAGTGGGCTGGGATCATGGGGGTTGGTGCTGAGACCATCCAGGAGCCCAGAAGACTCACAGTGTGATTCAGAAAAGCCCATATAAGAGCAGAGGAGCTTCAACAGTGATTAAGTCAGGGCTTAGGGTGGAGGGGAGATGGCATGGCCAGGACGTGGGGCTGGATTGGTGTTGGAGGGATACAAACAGTTGGAAAAGGAATGAAAGTAAACAGAGACTAAGAAATAGGAATTCAGCTGGCAGGCCAGAGTGGGAAATTAAAGACATGGCTGGACCCTAAGCTGGGTCTCCTGGTGGACATGGATCCCCTGAGACCTGGCTGGACAGCAGGCCCAGAGAAGCAAACAAACTCACTTGAAGAGCCAAAGGTACAAGACTGCCAGGCTTTCTGTGCTTTACTGAGCATCTTCTACAGCCAGGGCCTCTGCATCCTGGGGTCTGCTGTCAGGGAGATGAAACCCTCTGGTCTTTAGGGTTCCTTCCTAGGGTACCAGAGCTGTGGAGAACCAGGAGTAGGGGGGATTTCCCGAAACACGCCCCTAGCTGTTCCTGAAAGCCCTGTATCAGAGCCTCTGTGGATGTAGACTAGACTCCTGTGACATACTGAACTACAGAAGATGTGCCTCAGGGTCTCTTCCTTGGGTGTGGGGCCAGGTGTCCAGGGCTGATGATGCTGAAAGTCCAAGAACCCTTTCATCTCTGAGCCCAGGTAGTCATTAGCTTGTTCCATGAACAGCCCTGTTCCCCACCCCCCAGGCCCTGCCCTGCCTTGCCCTGCCCTGCTTGACTGCTAAGCCAGCAGTCTCCAGTAGCTACTTAAAGGGTCTATCTTCCACATCTGTGAATATAAGCCCCTCTCCTTCATGACAGCTTATCAACCCCACTTACTGCTGAGAGCAAGCCAATAGGCATGAAGCAAGGACTTAGAGCCCCTAAGAAGTCTGCTTCCTATGACTCCAGTTTCACCTACTACATGAAAGCCCCTGGCACACATGAGCACCAAGGGCTCCCAAGAGGCTGAAGGTAGTTCTGAGAATGCTGAGAGAAACCTGAGGCTGGTCTTTAGAGGGCAGGCCCATGGCTGAGGCAAGATTCAGCTGGGCTTAAGACCAGGAGTAACTCGCCCAGGCGGCCCTACAGGATGGCCAGACCTGCTATCTACCAACTTCCAGCCTGTTCCTGCCCAGCACAACCCCTGCTCTATCACTCTTTCAGCATGCTGGTGCTTCTGAAGAAAGCATCTGAGCTAGGTATCTCGACAGTGGATATTATAGCAGCCATGAAATCTGCATTGGCGAATTGTGTTTAGGGAAAAAGACTAGCAGGAGCCACAACCCAGGATTTGGGTCTAATCCTTTAGGCCACTGCTCTGTGTTCACCACAGAAGGCAGCGTGTCCCTGCAAGGGGCTGGCATAAGAGTGCTAGGTCTCTGCCAGTGTTCAGAAGGTCAAGCAGTCCTACAGAGCCTAGCCTGCCATCTCAAAGGACCCATCCAAGAGGGCGTTTAACCACGGGCACACAGACAGGCACCTCGCTGCCTGTTGACAACCCCATCCATGGGGACTGAGGTTCTGTAGGGCCTTCTGGTACTCTCTACCTGTACCCATGGCCTAAATAAGCCAGGGCTCTGTCTGCTCCACACCTAGATTCAGTCTGGGGTAGTTTGGTGAGTGTGGACATGGCTCTGACCTGGTTGATGTCCATCACAGCACCACGGGTGCTACACACCCTTTTGGAGCTCAACTCCTTACCAGCAGCATCTGGAGCAGTCTGAGCTCAGTGTCACCTGGCACTTCGCAGATGCTCGGCTCTTGTGCTCTGTGCAGAAACCACTCAGCGAGCAGTGTCCCTCGCCCTATGTGAAAGCAAAGTCCTTGGTACCTGCCTAGCCTGTGAGTCACTCCTGAACCTACCTGTGCCTACTTTTACCCCATAGCAGTGCAGTTCCTCATTTCGCTTCTTCCTCCACACCTGCCTGCTCTGCCTGGCACCAGAGGTATTCAATAATATGACTTAGAATTTCTACCCAGAGGAAGCAACCCACTCAGGACCTCCCCAGATAGAACTGGTACCCCACTATACTTTGTTTCTATATACAGGCCTGTTATTCTAAAAAAAAAAAAATCTTACCCCAAATCTTGCCTTATTCCACTCCTAACATGAAAGGGCAGACTGTGTGTTCCCAGGCCCAGGTACTCACGGTTGGTCTGAAAGTGTCTTGGGTGTCGCCTTGGCAACATAGGTAATAGGCACTAGTCCAGCACTGGGTGGGCCTGAGAGCCTGCGAGCAAAGATGTAGTCACCCTCCTCCTTCAGGGCGTAGAGCCTGTCCCCGCGACTGACACTCAACTCATCTGCACACCTGGCAGTGAAGTCGTAGAGGGCTTCAAAGAGCTGAGGGGGTGGCGTAGAGTCGCTGCAGAGCTCCATGAGGGGCTCGGGCCCTGGGTCTACATCAGGGCTTGGCTGCCCCAGAATGTCATCCTCCAGCTCTCCCGCTGGCCAGATCTTGTCCCAGAAGAAAGACAGGAATGTCAGCCACTTCCTGAGGAAGGGCTCCATGCCACCAGAGGGTGCCGGGCCTGGGTGCCGACAGAGGCGCATGGGGCCAGTCCCAGTCAGCAGACTGCCTGGCCCAGGGCTCCTCAGCAGAGGAGATTGAGTGCAACAGGTATGCAGCGAGGCCAGAGGTGGAGGAGCTGGGAAAGCCGGCGAGGCAGCCAGATGCGGATGCTCCTTTGAGCAGCAGTGTCTCTCCCTGGTGTGGAGTGACAGGCAACACAGTCACTCGAGAAGGACTTCTCAGAGAAGTGGGCTGTAGGGCAAACCCAGCCCTACACCACAGCAGCAGCCTCTCTTACCCCCAACTGCTATAGAGTGGATGTGCAGGATCTCCACAGAGCCAGCTGACACTGAGAGCAGCAGGGGTGGTGGCTGGGAAGCAGCCAGATCCCAGGGACCAGCGCCAGAACCAGGAGCCAGTACCAAGGTCAGGTGAGTCCTGGGGCGGAGCCTGGGAAGGAGGGACTGGCAGCTCTGTGCCCGCCCACAAGTGAAACCAGAGTCCAGCCCAGCAGTCTCTATCTGAGAGCTGGGAGTCCACGCAGGAGGCAGCTGCTGCTCAGCACAGTAAGGTGAATTTGTATTTTTTTAAAAAAACTGCTTGGAAATTAAAAAGTTTCTGCACAGCAAAGGAAATTATCAACAATGTAAAAAAAGAACAAACAGACTGGGAAAAAATATTCACCACCAACCCCTCGGATAGGAGGCTCATAACCAGAATATAGGGAGCTGAAGAAATGTAACCCCCACCCCCCAAATCAAGGACCCTATTGAAAAATGGGCAAAAGAAATGAAGAGGCAATGCACTCATGAAGAAGTTCAAATGGCCAATAAATACATGAAAAGATGTTCGACATCTGTAGCCATAAGAGAAATGCAAATCAAAACATCACTAAGGTACCATCTAACTCCAGAGAGATTGGCCTATATCAACAACTCAAATAGCAATCAGTGCTGGAGAGGCTGTGGGGAGAAAGGAACTCTTCTGCACTGCTGGTGGGAATGTAAATTGGTACAACCACTTTGGAAAGCAGTATGGAGGTTTCTCAAAAGATTAGAAATAAATATCCCCTTTGATCCAGCGATACTTCTCCTGGGAATACTCCCCAAAGAGTTAAAAACAACACATAATAGAGATACATGTATACCCATGTTCATAGCAGCACAACTAACAATAGCTAAAATATGGAAGACACCAAAATACCCATCAACAGACCAGTGGATACACAAACTGTGGTATTTATACACAATGGAATACCATGCATCTATAAAGTCCAACAGTGTGGAGGAGGAAACTTGAGACCATCATGCTTAGTGAAGTGAGTCAGAAGCAGAAGGTGAATTATTGGTCTCTCTGATATGAGAAACCCAGATCCCAGATCACAATTATCTCGTGGAACTTAAAGTGAAAAATAAAGGGAATGGTGGGGGTGGGGTGGGGTGGGTTATGGGAGTGGGTAAGGGGTGGATCAAAAGGAAAGAGGGGAAGGTCTTGTTACCTTGACTAGATATGTATGTGCACAAAATGCCAAAGACCAAAGTAAACCTTAAATTTTGCACTTATACATATCAATAAAATGGGGAAAAAACTGCTTGAGTTTTTGTTTTTGTTTTGACTTTTGTTTTTTGAGACAGGGTCTCTCTGAAGTATGTAACCCAGGCTGGCCTCAACTCACAGCAATCCTTTTGCGTCAGCCTCTAGCGTGCTGTGATTATAGGCACACTAGACTAACTTGTATGTGATGCTGGAGAATTGAACCCAAGGTCTTGCTCATGCCTCCAACTCTGCTTGGTTATTTAAATGTTGATCAGATCTTTTAACATCCTAAAAGCCTTATAAGGGGCAGATGTCATAGATGGTTGGGCAGCTTAGCATGGTCCCCAGGGCACAAGTTCTCAAGCACCACAGGTCCCAACTGTAAAATGAAATGTTAGTGGTGACTGCATGGGGCTCATTGGAAGGCAGGTGCAAAGGGAGCACTAACCAGACACATAGTGATGGCAGGATGTGGCTCTGGATATCTCTGTGCCCAGAGATGCTCAGCAGCCAGAGACCCCAGCATAGGGACATGAGCCGCGTAGTTTGCACATAGGCAAGGGACTATAGGTGAGTCCCAGACAGCCTCACATCCCAGCCTGCACCCTCTCCCTGCACACTGAAACAAAGTACCTGCCTGCCACCCCAGGTCAGTGCCTGAGCTGGAGTGAGTGGGGGGAAGCAAGCCCTAGCCAGTGTGTGTGTGTGTGTGTGTGTGTGTGTGTGTGTGTGTGTGTGTGTGTGTGTGTGTGTGTTACAGAGGATTGAGCTCAGGGCCTTCGCACTAAGCTACATCCCCAGCCCATTTTTTAGCTTTGATTTTGAAGCAGGATCTCACTAAGTTACTAAATTGCCTATACTGGGCTCAGACTTACAGTCCTCCTGCCTCAGGCTCCCAGAATGCTGGGATTACAAGTCTAGACCTTAGGTCTGGCTCAGTTCAGCTCTTTTGTGGTCCTAGGACAGGGTCAGGGGAGGGAGGAGTCCCACTTGTTGGCTCTTCCTCCTCTTGCTGGCTTCTTCCCAATCCGGCCCCTTTAGCGTCTCAGTGGTATTTTATTGAGCCTCTTTCCCATTACACAGACCCTTTCTCCACAGTCCATACTTCATCATCTTGCAAAGTTCACTTTGTAGTTAAATGTGCCCATCAAACGTATTTGACAATTGTCCAACCAGTGAAAATCCCCTTGCCCTTCTGAAATAAGTGAGGGCTTCCTGGACAATGGAGTTGTTCATGAGTCAGGATACAGCTGTGATCCCTCTGAGCTCGATGGTTCTGTAAGGGAAGCCCAGGGAGCTGAGCTCCTCTGCCTAGCTTGAGTAGCCTGGAGGGGCAGGGGCCCTCAGAGGCACATGCTCTGCCATGCATGGAGACAATACATGCTAGCAAATATAATACATGCCAGAAAATATAATTACAAATACAAATACAAAATTGGGGCCTGGAGGAATATGTCTGTGGTTAGAGTACTTGCCTCTCAAGTGCAAGACCCTGGATTTGATTCCCCAGCAACCACATAAACCAGGCAAAGTTGCGCATACCTGTAACCCCAGCACTGAGACACTGAGACAAGAGGACTGTCATGAGTTCAAGACCAGCCTGGACTACAGAGAAAGATGCTGTCTCAAAATAAGTAAATAAATACAAAATTAGGAGAGGCCTGAAGCTCACACTGCACAGCCTTGCAGAGAACTTGTTGCCCACCTGTCCTTCAATATGCCTGTTTGGGTTTTTGCACAACCGTTTCGTTAAATCTGCCATCTGTAGGAAACCCAGCTTCCTCTCTTCAACCTGAGAACCCACAGGGAGACCTCCTGTGGCGTGAGAGGCACCTCCATGTGCTGACATCAGTCAAGCATTCAGGACACTAAGAGCAGATTCCTCTCAGATACTCCCTTTGTTCCTCGAACCAGAGTCTGGCCTCAGACTTGGCACACTTCACGTGTAGCTGAAGCCCAGAAGCTGGCCTGGTGCCAGGGAAAGAAAAGAGAACTCTGCTCAGTCCCATGGCTCAGATCTCTGTCTGTGTCCCCACACCTGGTTCCCAGGCTTTCTGTCAGTACAAAGTAAGGCCCAGAAAGACAGGGGACCACCAACTGTCATAAAGGCCTCCCAGAGCAAAGGGGACTCCTTCTCCTATGGATAAGAAAAATACTTGTCCATTCCTCCCTGTGCTAGGGGTAGGGAGAATAATGTGTTGGGCAGTATGAATCCAGCTCCAAAAGAAGACCCACCCATCTCCTGATGACCAGAACAGAGGATCCAAGCCTCTGGGACTCTGCCCCAGGAAGAGAAACTTAGAGGGCCCTCAGGGACTAGATCAGACCAGAGATTTCTTGGGCAATTCAGGCCCTCTTGGACTGTCCAGCCCAGAAGACTCTGCAGGAGCACCCTCCCCAATACCCCTCAACACTACACCCCACCCTGACCCTATACTCTACCCTACTCCACCCCTCACCCGCTTACTCTGCTCCCATACTAATCCTACATCCTACCCTGCACCCCACGCACCATGACTCTATACCCCTCACCACCTGTATCCTTACACCCTATGCCCTACATCTTATACCCATCATACCCTAAAACTCACACCCTACTCTTCACACTGACCCCACAGTCCGCAAACCTTATACTTCCCATACCTGTACCCCCTCTGAACCCAAGCCAGGCCTGTCTCCTGCTTTGGCTGCACGGCCCCTCTTTCCCTGCTTGTCTCCCCTTCTCTGCCCCACCAATACCCCATTACTTCCTTCCATCCAACCCGTTTTCCCTCTCCAAGGCATGTGCTGCCTCTTACAGGGTACACATGCCAGGTAATGGTGACACAGCAGCCAGCTTGAGCTGCCTTGTTTTTTTCACATGGAGGGTTTGACCACATCCTTCCTCACCCCATCTGTCTGTACACCACGACCGACCGTACCAGGCAGCCACCATCCCAAACTCCTCCCCTGATTCTGCCATCCCCCTCCCCTCATCAGCTCACCTCCTTGACTGGCCAGAGAGGCCGCACCAGACGCCAGCCTACTCAAGTGCCAGCCTCCCCACGACCAGACCTTCATAGAGCACCCCTTCCTCCAAACGAATACTTAAATCGACAACCATTGCTAGCATGTATTGAGTTAGAACAGGGACCGAATCAACGCCCACGGCTCCTCCCCCACCACATCCTGGGGCCTCCACCCTCTGGCCTGAGGAAGACAGCAGGCCGGGGTGGGAAAGCCACCTCCCAAGGGTGGAGTTACCTGGGGCGTGGCTGCTAAACAGGCTAAGAGGAGCTTAGCAGTAGTCTGGAGTTGAAAAAGGAGGCTTGAGACCGAAATAGGGAGGGGGTTCCTGTTCTCCCTGGAGAGGGGCAGGTGGTCTTGGGGTATTTGAGACTATTACTGGGGGAGACCGCTGACTGGAGACCTCACAAGTCCTAAGTCCAGGGGCTTGGGGTGTGCTTCAGTGGTTATTTGCCTACCGTGCGAAAGACCCTAGATTCGATTCTCCAGCACCACATAAAGATTAGCCCTAGGGTTGTGGCACACGCCTAGAGGCTGATGCAGAAGGACTATGGTGAGTTTCTGGCCAGCCTGGGCTATATAGTGAGTTCAAAACCAGCCTGGACTTCGCCGCGAAACCTTCTACCAAAAATAGTTCCTACATCGAGTTTGGGAGTGCAGATGCAATGGAGGTCCTGAAAACTCCCTTAGGAGCTCCCGGAAGCACGGTTATCCAAAACCTCACAAAAGCTTGAGCTCAAATAGACCCCAAGAAGCCTGCTTGGGAGAAGTGGCCTCCGTCATCGTGCTGTCCCCTCGGTATGTTAATCCAAGGCCACTCCATTCCCCGAATCATGTCTTCCCTACTTTCTCCGAGATCCCCAGGGCGGCGTTCTGGTGCCTGCTCAACGCTCCCATCCCTGCCCCCCAAAGATCTTCATGGCACGGGAAGCCCAGGGGCCAGTGCTGTGCCCGCAGTAGGGCTAGGGGCGGGATCTCCCGCGCTAAAGGCTGCAGGCTTTAGGATTCTGCGATCCTCAGAATCCCAAAGCAAGCCCAGGTTTCAACCGCGGGCGGGGCGAGGCGGAAGGCGAGCTTCTTTCCGTCTAGCACCTGCGCCCTGGCCAGCCCAGATGGGGCGTCACAATGGCCCGCCATCTCCATGACAACTTGCCCGCCAAGCTCTCGCCTTGAGCCCTTGAGAGCCCGCTTTTCTGCTCCGCTCAGTCTGGAGGCTTGACACAGCTGCGGAGGCGTCCCACGCTTGGAGAGGAGGTCTAGGTGCTCAGGGAGGGGGTGGGGCAGGTGGGGGTCCTTCAGGAGGTAGGCACGGGGCGGGAAGTCTAGGACGGACCGGAAGGGGTGGCGAATCTGCTGTAATGCAGGTAATCTGGGAAAGGCAGACTGGGGGTCAAGGGTGCTTGGGAATAGCCGGCCCTGTAGCTGCCTCAGTAGAACCTGAGACCAAATCTGTACACCATTCCTCCACTAATACCCAAAACTAGAAACCTGGGTCTGGGAAGAAGGTAGGGTTGATTCTGGGGTTGAAGGTTCAGACTTTGGAACCAGCCCAGGACAGTGGTGTGTGCATGTAATCCCAGCTACTGGTAAGAGGCTGAAGCAGGACTATCCCCCAAGACCTGGAGGTAGCCCAGCCTGGGCATCATGGCGAGATCCTGTCAAAAACACACAGGCCAGGCTCAGAGGCACATATCTGTAATTCCAGCTACTCAGGAGACTGTGGAAGGAGAATCACGAGTTTGAGGCCAGCCTGGGCAATTTAGCAAGATCCTGTCTCAAAAAATAAAAAGGGCTGGGATGCATAGCTCAGTGGTAGAACACTTGCTTACCATGCATAAGGCTCTGGGTTCCAATCCCCACCCTGAAAGAAGAAGAAAAACTCTGGAAGGAGAGCAAGCTACAGAGGTTTAGCATCAGGCTCCCCCACTGTCAGATGTAGGGGTGGGGGCAAACTCTCCCACATTCCTGTGGGCTCTCCTGTGGGGCTGGAGAGTTTATTCAGGCACACAGGCCTACTGTGCAAAGTGAGGACTTAGTACCAGGAACTAGAACGATGGTGATTCCTCCAAGCCTGTCTTTGGTTAATCCTGTCCTTCTGTTCTGCAGTTGTAGTGAGACATAGAAGGTCCCCAGAGAAAACTGATCATCCATAAACACCCTTAGAGAACCTTCCATGATGCTCAGGGTTCATCCCTATGTCAGGCAAGGAACTGATGCCAGGCCCTACACCTGACCAGTGGCTGGGTTTCTGTCCAACCATTCTGACCCTGAAGCCTACTCTTAGATCTGCTCTGTCTCATCACTGCATAGGACAATCGGCCCCTCTAGGGAAGTTTTCTACAACCCAACATCTACTTTTGCCTAGCTGTACAGCGTGTTATCCAGTCCTCTAGCAGCCTCATGTGCCATGGCAGAACAGAAGGCCCCTGGGGCAGAGGGCCTAACTGGGCAGCACAGACCAGCCTGATTATCACAGCTCACACCCAGCCTTCACCCCCAGCTCCCAGACAATGAGTTTCCAGGTGACAGGTCTAGGCCTGGACAAGATGAAGCTGGGCAGCCCACAGTCCTTCTCAGAAGTGGAGGAGGTAGAGGAGGTCGAGGATCAGCAGCTGCTGGAGCCAGAGGCTTGGAGGATCTACATGGAGCGCCGCAATATACTGCGTGAGTTCCTGACGTTGGACCTGAGTCCTCACCTGCTCAAGCGTCACCATGCCCGCATGCAGCTGCTCAAGAAATGCTCATACTACATTGAGATCCTCCCTAAGCACTTGGCCCTGGGGGACCAGAACTCACTAATGCTGCCCAACACCATGTTCCACCTCATTGACCCCTGGAAGTTCCAGCGCATGAAGAAAGTGGGCACAGCACAAACCAAAATCCAGCTCCTGCTACTTGGGGACTTGCTAGAGCAGCTGGATCATGGCCGTGCAGAGCTGGACACCCTGCTTGAGTCACCTGACCCACGACCCTTCCTTGCCAACTGGGGGCTAGTGGAGCAGCAGCTGGCAGACCTGTCGGCTGTCATGGACAGCTTCCTGGCTATGATGGTGCCAGGGCGCCTGCATATCAAGCACCGCCTGGTATCTGACATTGGGGCCACCAAGATCCCACATATCCGACTCATGCTGAGCACTAAGATGCCAGTCATGTTTGACCGAAAGGAGTCAGTGGCCCATAGAGACTGGGCCAGTCTGCGCTGGTTTGTCACTGTCCAGCCCACTGTACCAGAGCAGTTTGAGCTGCGCTTCAAGCTGCTGGAGCCACGGACACAGCAGGAATGCATGCAGTGTGGCATCATCCCTGTGGCAGCCTGCACCTTTGACATCCACAACCTGCTGCCCAACCGCACCTACAAGTTCACTGTCAAAAGAGCAGAGAGCTACACACTGGTATATGAGCCCTGGCGGGACAGCCTCATCCTGCAGACCATTCCAGGGCCCCCTGAAGGGCTCTCCCTGAGTCGGCTGGATGAGCCCAGCCCACCTTTGGCCACACCTTCTGAGAGATGATTTTCTAATATTTATCCACTAATAAAGAGAAGTATACACACACAGAATTAAACAAAACTACTTAGGCTTTAAGGTAGTAGTAGCAGCCACATTGAGTATTTTCCTGGTGCCACAGAACCTTGCGGGCCCTAGTACCTCCTCAACTCTTGAAGTCTTTTCCAGGGGAGCCCCAGATGACCTTTCAGGCCAGCTGACTCCTGGAGTAAAGGAATGCCAGCCTCTAGCAACCACTGACACTTCTCTGAGAGCTGCTCTAAGGAAACTGAGCCACCCTTGCCTTGTGCCCAGCTCTCCCCGAGCCACTACCATTACAACCAAGTTCTACTTTCCGGTCTCATATGCTCGGGCTTGTGATCCTGGGGCAGTCGTAGCCATGGGGCTAGAGTCCCTAGCTTCCTTGGAGCCAGTGTGCCTGAGACCAAGAGGACATTTTACTTGTAACATGAAAGGTAAAGGTCGTCTCCTCATAAAAATCGAAGTTCGTGAGCTCTCTTCACCTGGGGTAGGCACATAAGGGTGCTTGCAGAGGAGCCTGACATAGGGCATCCTCAAGATAACAGCCAGTGCCCCAAATCCTATGGGGTGGCCATTCCTCCACCACCGACCTGCTTCCCCAGCTGCTGGTGGCCCAGCCCCATACAGGTGACCATACTCCTCACTGTGGCTGGGAGCCTCAACAGTTCATGTCCTTCCTCCCACCTGGTCATGTGGGCCCAGAGCATCTGTCTTAGTCACTCTTTCATTGCCAGGACGCAACACCAGATACCCACAGCTTAAGGGAGGAAAGACCTACTTTAGCTCATAGTTTCAGGTCTCAGTCCATTCATTCAGGGCTTCATGTCTCAGCCATTCAGGGTTTGGCACAGGCCAAGCCAGAGAGTTGATATTCACAGCATCTCAAGAGGAAGGATCAGGGACTGGGGAGAAGCTGGGTCGGAGTATATCCTTCCAGGCTACACCCTCAGTGATCCACCCATCCTCGCCGGGACCTACCTCAACAGGTGAAATCCGTAGATGATCCACAAGACCCAAATACATGAGGTTCTGGGGGACATTTCAGATCCAAACCGTAAAAGCATCCAAGCAGACATATCCAAGTTGATACAGGAAATGTGCTTGCAGGCATACCGACCTCTAGGTTCAGGGAGACACCTCGTACCCTGGATTAGCCAGAGGACAGGTGGCCGAAAGATACCCCAGGATTCCCTTGCCTAGCCTGTCTCCCCACCATACACACCACAGTGGTCAAAGGAAGGCAGCCCCTATGAGGTGAGTAGGTTTGGCAGGGTCAAGGTAGCCAGAGGCTGGGAACTGCCTCTACTCTGTTAATAATAGGCTGATTTGTTGAGAGAGAGAGGGGGATACTCATCTGTGCCAGAAAACTTCCAATACCTGCTCCCAGCTATCGAAGGTGTGCTTTGCCTCCCTGGGCTTACTTTAGGTGAGGGTCCCCTTCTGTAGCCTCTTCGGTCACCAGCCCACCCATGGCTCCTATGAGCTGCCCAGGATTGTCCATAGGGGACTTGTCTTGGATGTCCCACAGGACACAGTCAGCTCAAGGGTCCACAGCAGATCAGCAAGTTCTCAAAAAATGGTTTGTGTGTGGAGGGGTAAAGCCTCTGTGTCTACCTGCAAAATTTCAAGGCCCCTTCCTCCAGAAAGCTCTCCTTGACTCTAAGCTGGTGAGGCCCCACTTCCCTTTTCTAGAGGCCCACTCACCTCCGAAGATAACCCAAAATTGATATACTTTTGTGTCTGAGAAATGGTCTCCAAAAAGCACATTTCACTGTCTCTTCCTCTGGGGACACACAGGCTTCAGGGTATCTTCTTTCTCTACGGTGTCTCTCTGCGACCTCCCACCCATCTAAATCCTGGGGTGGCACATGAGAGAAGGACTCTGCTATGTTTGTCCTGTGCGCAGCTGGTGCTGGGGAGGCTGAAAACTCTGAGTCCAAACTCAGCTTTGAGGGCATTGTGACACCCACTGGTCTTAGGGAACAATTTCAGACCAGGTAGGACACCATAAAGACCAAAGCTTTAGGGAATTAAAAAACAAAACAAAACAAAACAAAAGCTGTAGGGACTTTAGCCCCTAGTCCACAAATTGCCTTTTGGTCAGCCTAGCCTAGGAACCAAGTGCAGTGGACTACAATCACATTGCTGGACACAGCTGTCCTATTTTTATCACACCTCCCCCCACCCAGCTTCCTGTATTCTGGCACAGACAATCCTCAAGCTGTAAAGTCCATGCCCTCCGCCATAAACAGTGTCACCACCGCCTCCTCACATGCTACCAGGTCTGGTGTTCTATTTACTGTGGACCTTTGACGGCCTTATGGCCACTTCCCAAGCAAGATGAAGACCAGCTCTTTTTGCTCCAGCCAGACCTTAAAACACCCAGAAGTTAGAAAAGCTTTCAGAGTGGTCTTTATAATAAAATTATATTCAATTATATGACACAGGGTCTGCAAAGAGATATAAAAGTTGTTATGTAGAAACTTGATTTGTAAAGAACATCAGAATCAGCAGTCCTCCCACAGAGAGTGCTGCAGGGAGGGCCAGCACCTCTGGTTTCCACAGCCTGCTTGCCAGTAGGGGAACCACACAAAGGATCCGGCTCCAGGCCTCCCATGTCAGTGCTGCCTGGAGGGGGGCCCCCCCGGGGCAGAGCAGATGTCAAGGTAGGTGACTGCACCCATTTCCCCTTCAAAGAAGGATGTTCCCAGGCAGGTTGTCCTGTCACCCAATGTGGTCCCAGGAGGTCCCCCTAAGAGAAGATACTGACCTCTACTCACTCCCCGTAGAATAGGTTCATTGACTCTTGTCAGGGAAAAAGAATTTCAAAGCTCCCAGTGTGAGGTGTAGGCAGATGTATCAGGCAGAGTTAGAAAGTAAACAAAAATAGAGAAAGGACTCCAGCTTGAACAACTGGATGAGCCACATTCTGATGGAGAGGTTCAGACTGGCCCATTCACAGAACAACCAGGCCAGGTTTGATAGATTTCCTGGGGTGGGCCAGAGTCTGGCTGATCATTAGTTCAGTTTGGCTCTTGGAAGGTGGCTCTAGGGAAATCCATATCCTGAGATCATTGTTTCTACTTAAGGCGGCCTTGGGTTCCACTGAAACCCAAGGTAACTATAGGTTTAGGGCAATGGAGCCTTCTGTGTGTAGCTGAATATTCCTCTAAATCTCTTTTCTTGGTGTCCTAAGTCTTGAAGAACTATGAGGTCAGTTATGTAAATTTAGAACTAATATACTTTGTTTTACCCACTTGTAGACAGACTTCTCTAAATGACCAGCACACTTACATGCACAGCTGAGAAGAGAACTGGTCCAATGTCATACAAAACGAGGGCCAAACTGTTCTGCTTTAATTGCCTACTGACACTGTAGGCCCACGTGAGAATCACCATGATCTATCCCAAGAAGACTACAGGGGCAAAGGACAAATTAATTGCTAGGCCCTTAACTTTTACTCATCACAAGCATGATTTATGTTTTCTTCTGAGGTAGTCAGGGACTTAACAGCAAGCAGTTTCTGGGGCAGCCATGATGGTGCAGGCCTGTGATCCCAGTACTCTGGAAAACAGAAGCAGGAGGATTGTAAGCAGGAACCCAGCTTGGGCAACTCGAGGCCTTACCAAGACCCTGTTTTAAAATACAAAGGGCTGGGGATGCAGCTCATCGCAAAAGCCCTGGATTCAATTCCCAGGAAACTTTTTTTTGGCTAAAAACTGGCTCTTGGGGGCTGGAGGTATAGCTCAGCATTTAAGAGCACTTGCCTGGTGAGTGCAGGGCACTGGGTTTGATTCCCCAGCACCATATATGCTGGGCATGATGGCACATGATATACCTGTAGAAAATAAATGAATAAATAGAAAAGACCTGCACCACTGGACCCAGGTGAAAATATTTTTAAAAACCTAGTTCTTCACTTGAACCTAATTAATGCTCAAGAGGTTACTTAAAGTAGAACAAAACTGGACCTTGATTTTGAGTCCTTTATCTTAAAAGATTGCCTATAGGTATGTTAATCATTGTTCAAAAAAGTCAACAGAACAAGCTGAGCTTGGTGGCACTTGCCTATAATTGTAGCACTCTGGGATGCTGAGGCAGGAGGATTGCAAGTTGGGCCCAGCCTAGGAAACATAGCATGGCTGTTTCCAAAAAAAAAAAAAAGCCTGGGAGGGATGTAGCTTAGTGGTCAGTCCTAGGTCTAGGTGCAATTCCCAGAACCACCACCACCACCACTAACCACCACGAGCAAAGGAAGGAAAAAAAAAAAAAGAGAGAGAGAAAGACAACAGAACAGAACAGATTAGCCCTAAATTTAGCTAGTTTATCTCCCTCTTCAAGACAGAAGACACCAAGAGAAGAATGATTTTCAGGATTCACAGGATGCATCTGGTTAGCAGCCTTTACCATATCCCATTCCAGACCTTTTCTGTTCCAAGTGAATCTTCCGGCATCAGCCTGAATGGGTAGCCACCTGGCTACCAGGACAAGCAGAGTTCACATGGCTGAAACCGCTGTAACCACAGGTAATCTTGTCATGGGGATAGAACCGTCCCTCAGGCCATAAGGACTACAGAAGTTAAAAAACCAGATTGAGATAATGATCTCTGGTATCCTGGCCCACCTCAGCTAATCAATCCTTAAAAACTGGCCTCCTGCTTTTGTGGGTGAACCAGTCTTACTTCCTGCATCAGAATATGCCCCCTCAAGCCATTGGAGCTGGAGTCCTTGTCCCAGTTGCTCTTCCTTTCCTCATGGGTTTTGTTTTTATGCTATGGATCAAGTCGAAAGCTTTTGTTCTAAACTACACCCCTGGACCATTTTTTAATTTTTATCTTGAGACAAGGTCTCACTAAGTTATCGAGTTGCCCAGGCTGGGCTTGAACTTGAGATCAACCTGCCTCAGCCTCCCAGAGTGCTGAGATCGCAGGCCTGCACCACGGGGCCCAGCTCTTACTTTCCTTCTTAAGAGATTGGCTTGATCTTTGTCAGATCTACACTCCTCTTTATTCTCTCTCTTGCTCTCGCTCTCTTTCAGGAGGTACTTAATTTTCTAACCAAGGTCAGAGGGATAAAAGTTTCCGCTAACAGAAAGGGGCCCATAGGAGGCTTGCCCTTTTTAATCTTGTAATTAAAGCTTTCTCCTAGAAATTCCTGCTTTCGTTTTAATTTCCATTTTCATGTAAGCAAGGACCCACACAAGCCGGTGACAAAGGCTTATGTTTTGTTTTGTTTGCTGGGTTTTTGTTTTGTTCTGTTTTTGGAGACATAGTCTAACTTTGTAGTCCAGGCTGGTCCTGAACTTATTATGCAGTCCAGGCTAGCTTCAAATTCATAGCAAGCCTCCTGCCTCAGCCTCCCAAGTGCTGGGATTATAGGCATGGACCACCATGTCCAGCTTATGTGGTACTGGGGAATCATCTCGACCTCGACCTTGCTAGGTAAGTGCTTTAACTGCTGTACTATTCCTCCAGTCCCCAGTGACAATGGGTTTTAGCAAAACCATTTTTAAGTACCTGACAACCTCAAAGAAAACACAAATCATGTTTTTAATGAGTAACACATTAAGAACCAGGAGTTTGTTTGTCCTCTGTTCCTTTGGCAGTCTCTGCCTGTCCGGATGATCCTGAGCCTGGGATGTACATAGCTCAGGTTGGAAGCACAGCCTGGCAGGCCTGGGGCACTTCCCCCTTGGCACCCGCCCGCCCACTCATAGGAGTGTTGTACAGCCACCTCTTTGCACTGCAGAAAGAGGTCGGAACAGGGGCGGCTATGAGCATCTGATCTTGCCCAGTTTTCCCCTGCCCTAGTAGGCAGCCTCTGAAGGACACAAGGCAGTGCAAGTATGTGGGGAGTTGTGTGGGGGGGTGGCGAGGGCGGGGGTAGGGGAAACACAGAGAAAAAAGGGAAAGGATTTGCCTGACATCCAGGTTTTGGAGGTGGTGACAACAACTGTCCCAGGAAAAGCAGCACAGTAAAGAGCACACGGGCCCAGCCTCCTCCCAAGCTGAGGCACAAACAAGGAAGGTCACTGCAGGGCTTGCTTCCGCTCATTGTAGCCGCCTTCCTGCCACAGGTGCACCGCAGAGCAGGGTGAGGGAACATGTTCTTTGCCACTGGCACTTCAAGGGCTGGGCTGGCAGAGGGTTCCTCAGGAACACTTGGCTGGCCTCTTCCAGACCCGTACCTTGTTGGCGGGAACAAGGCTCTGTTGGGCCTCGCAGAAGTCCAGGAGACGGCGCCACAGAGGGCAGCAGCCCAACAGGATGTGGTCTCCTGTGGGGAGAGTCGGCCATCTCTCAGCCTGCCTTAAGCCCCCAGGCACTGCCTCCTCCAACCCTCCTCCAAGCCCCTGGCCCTCACCAATCAGGCAGAGTCCCTCCTGGGCACGAGTAACAGCCACATTCACTTGGTTGGGGTCCATGACGAAGCCCAGGAACTTTCTGAGCCAGCTCTTCGTTGGCCGCTGGTCCACATCGCTCTTGGGGCACGTGCAGACAGTGCTCACCAGCACATAGCGCCACTCACTCCCTGGGGTAGGGAGATGAGTCTGTGGCTGCTCCTCAGGCCTGACCCCCCGCTCATGCAGCCTTCCCCAAAGCCAGACTCACCCTGGCTCTTAGTGATGGAAGATACAGTCACTCCAGTAATGCCCGCTTGCATAAGGCTCCTGTTGATGGCTGCAGCCTGCGCATTGTAGGGTGTAAGGACAGCGATGTCCTTGGGGTCCAGTGTCCTGTCCAGGGTCAGCTGCTTGGTGATGCGGACCTGATTAGACAAGAGAGCAAGTGGAAGTGGATCTTGGTGCCTCTGCTGCCCTGGACACATGAGCATCCCTTGGTCCCTCAGCCCTTTTTTCCTCCTCCTCCTCCTCCTCCTCCTCCTCCTCCTCCTCCAGGAAGGCCTCCCTGACTCATGGGGCTACAGAGAGGATCTCTGACACTCACTACTTCTGCCACCTCCTCCAGGTTGGCCCTGGAATTTTCATTCCCTTCATCTGTGGTCACAAGCAGTCTCTGCTCATGTCCCTGTATGTGGCCAAAGATGACAGGGCAACTGTGCTTGTCCACATGACCCAGGACACTGGGAGGCCGCCTCAGGCCGTGCCAGGTCTTCAGCTTCCCATTGTAGAACTCCATGGAAGGGAAGGCGCAGATACCCTCATGCATACGATACTGCGTGTCCAGCATGTAGGCATCCTTGTGGTAACGCTCAAAGAGGGACCGGTCCATCCCCAGGGTTAGCAGCTCTTTGCTCTTGACCACAGGCCGCAGCTGTTTATGATCACCTAGAAGGACCACCTAGAGGCACAGGCAGGCATGGCCTTGACATCCCAGATCCACAGGTACCTCAGCACCTGGCCCAGCTTGGGCTCACCTCCTATCTAGTTTGGGATGTCTCCCAAAAGCCTCATGCATTTGGATAGAGTGGGATACCTGTGGAATCATGTACTACTGGGAGGTGGGGCCTGGCTGGAAGGGGCGGATACTTGGGTTTTGACTTGGAGGGATTGAGTCAACTTGTTGAGTTTGGGGGGTGCTGGAGGCTAGAGGCAGATCTTTAAGTTGTGTGGTACTGACTTGTGGGCCAGGAAGTGAGCAGGGGCACCCACCGTGGTTGTGGACAGCCCAACCGGCAGCTTAAACTAAGCAAAGGAAGAAGAAACATTATCACAGCTTTTTCTGAGAAAGCGCTGGCCTCTGCCTGAGTATCCAAATTTGATTTTTCTCCTGACTTCACTTGGCTTTCTGTCTGCCATGCCATGCGGAGCTTTCCTCTGTACCTTCGCCAGGGTTGGCTGCCCATGAATGAATGTGTGAAACCTTCTGAAACTGCAAGCTAAAACAAACCATTCCTCTCTTAAGATGTGAACGCCAGGTGCAAAAGGTAAGAAAGTAAGACGCCTCCACATGCATCCAGCACCCAAGTGCAGCCACACCCAGTGGCACTGCCTGGGGGACGGGCTCTGCCAGCCATCTCTCACCTTCTCAGCTTGTGGGAAGTGCACTAGTGGTATGAGAGTCTCGGGCTCAGTGGCCATGCCTGCCTCATCAATGAGGATCTGCCGGATGCCCAGGTTTCGGAGGCTGCGTGAAGCCGCACAGCAGCATGTGCACAGGATAACAGAGTGCCGATCCAGCTCAAACTTCCGTGCATCCCACAAGACCTTCCTGTACCTGTGCAGGGATGCCAGCTATCACCCCAGTGCACCTGCTAGCAGGCACCACTAAAATCCAGCCCCAGCCACTCACAAGCTGAGGTCCTCCCTAGAGAAGACTTCCCCTGCCTTCACCCGGGTGTCAAATGCTTTGAGCTGCCTTGCACATGGGTTGGAGGCCTGCCGGATGCGGTGGTGCAGGGTGATACTCCTGGGGAATAGAGTAGAGAAGTCCTGTCCAGTGTCTGGACCCCTGGGGGTCCCTAACCTCCACCCGAACACAGACAGCTAGGCCATACCTAAGGATCTGGTTCGGCCTCCCCTCCCGAGGGGTCTTCCTAACTTGGCTCCTGTTGCTTGGTAGCGGGAAGTCAGCAGCCTCACATTGCTCGCTGTACACACGCAGGGGTCTTAGCTCTGCCCTCCACCTCAGAAGCATTGCTGGGGACAGTTGGAGATATGAAGGACTGTCCATTGGTGGCTGGAATCCCCCGGCAGTCCCATAGCCAACCCAAGCACGCACCTGCCAACACATCCACCGACTTGTTGGAGGGGCCACAGTATAAGATGCACGGCCTCCCTGGCTGCTCCTGTCCAGCAGGACTGCTGCTGGCCGGTACTTGCTGTTGATTTGATTTGTGTAACCAGAATATGATGTGGAGACCAACAATTGTCTTCCCCGTACCTGCCGCCAGAGAGTAGGGTGAGCAGAGCCTATCTCAACTCCCCTGAGTACCCCACACCAACCCAGGACATCCTCACTACCCACACATGTGGGCCCTACCTGGTGGGCCCTGGATGACTGTGAATGGCTTCTTCAGAGCCTTCCTGATGGCTGTATTCTGGCTGGGATTCAACTTGTAGTGGCCCCCGGGGATGTCATAGGCTTGTTGCCTCAAGAGCCTGCTGGTAGTCACTAGGAACAAGCAGGAGCAGGCCTCCTTGAACACCAGTGCAGGGTCGGAAGGGGCCGACAGGGAGTGCAAAAGCAGGGAGTGTGAGGGATAGGCTCACCCCTGTAGAAGGGCTGCTGGTGAGGCAGGGCACAGGAATAGGGGATGGGCCAGCCCAGGGCAATGCTGATGACCAGTGGGGATGACTTCTTCAGCTCATGCACAGCTTCTTCCTTGCGGCTTGGGGTAAAGGAGAGTCAGCAACACTCTCCCAGGAAATGGAACACCCACACCCAGAAGAGGGGACCCCAGGGAGTTCCCACCCGCCCTTCCCAGCCTCTCCCTGGCCTCAGGTCATGGACGACACTCACAAATCAGGCAGCTGCTTGGGCAGCACTTCCACTGTGAACAGGGTGCCAGGGTTCAGCACATTTTCTGGAACTTTCTCCATAGCCATATGGTGGATGAAGAAGTGTACCCTCTTAGAGGCCCCCTGCTGGTCTGCCCAACTTTCTTGGTCCTGGCTGTCTGTTAGCCCATGAGCGACCCAGGCATATGTATCGGGGTCAATGCTCAGAAGAGGACCAAGGCTGCTGGGCCCAGAGAGCTGGCTGGCTGTGGGCACTGGGAGCCCCTCGAGCCGGATGCAGAGATAGCAGCAATTAAAGTCAATGTCGATACAGTTTTCCTGGAGGAAGGCGGGGTCCAGGTAGAAGGAACCCTGCAGCAGCCCCTGCGAGGTCAACTCCGTATCCCAGGAAATGCATACATACTGTAGTGTGATGGAGTCGTTCTCAGCAACAGCATTGGTGACCGACTCCTGGGCACAGAGTGGCCCCCATATACGAGAGTACTCTTCCTTGTCAGAGTAGCGGTCCTGAGAAGCCAGGCATGCATAGCCTGAGAAGCAGCTGGCGGGCTGCTCCATGTGTCCTAGGCAGAGACTGAAGCCAGGCACTACAGTCCACAGCTGTAATGTTGGCACCAGGAAGCCCTGCTGACGGCTGGCACTAAGCTGTACCTGCAGTGTGTCTCCGTTGCTTAGCTCCCGGACCACCTCCAAAAAGTTGCCACAGGGGCTTCTGTGTACCTGTACCAGCTTCCTCCGCTGATGCTCCCTGCCTTGCTGCTTCTGAATGAGGGCAGCTGCCTCTGGCCAGCGGTCCTCCTCTATCAGCACCAGCAGATGCTTCCACAGGGATGTGTCAATGGTCCAGACATGTGGGTCAAACAGGGTACCAGGCAACAACGAGGGCAGCTTGGATGCGTGTACTGAGTAGATGCGACGTCGCCACACAAGTTTCAAGCCCAGCCGGCCTACCAGGTCACAGGGATGATCAGCCAGCTGCAGGGAGTGATACTGGACAGGATAGGGGTCAGGCAGAGTCTCTCGGTTGGCAGGGAAGAGCAGCATGAAACCACGGGTGCCTATTTCCACATCCACCACAAAGCCCAGCTTATCTCGAGGTTGGGCCTTGAGCTGGGTGGCCAGGTGCAGGCTGCAGGCTCGCCGCTGGTAACTCTGGGCACACGCGTACTGGCGGCTGAAGTCCCGGCAGAGTCTAGCGATGCCCCTGGGGGAGTATGTGGAGCCTCCACGGCCCAGTGCCATCAGAATCAGCCTCTGCAGCACCACATCCAGGTATCTGCGGATAGGTGAAGTGGCCCAGGTGTACCAATCCACCTGCAGTGAGTAGTGGCCAGTTGGCTTCTGCTCACCCTGGCTGGAACAGCCAAAAAGAGAGCGACCCAGGGCCTTTCTGAAGTCTAGGCTTGCAGGAGCTAGTGAGGGGTGCATATCGTCTGTGGTGATGAGATCGACCATCTGGCCATAATCCTGAGTACGGGCAGCAAACTGGATATGCTTCCAGACGGAAGACAGAAGATGCAGCTGTGTGCTGGGGCTGCTCAGGCCGCTCAGGTGGTGGCGGAGGTGTAGTGAGAGGGGCACCAGCTCTCTGTGCCGCTCACTCACAGCTTCAAGCTGGTGGCTGCTAGGTGTGGGCTGCCATCTCAGAGGTGTAATAGTCTGTGTACACTTGTTGCCCATCAGGAATTCAGCCACGCGGCTATTAAACTGGATCATGTACTCTTGGACCATGATGTGGGCTGCTCGGAAACCCAGAGCATTGTCTTCATCCAGCTGCTCATAATGGCAAGCAGCCAGCAGGCGATGCCGGCGCAGCACCCTGGAGAAGTAGTATACGGTCACAATGCAGGCTTCCAAAGAGTCTAGACTAGCTGGCAGCTCCAAGCCCGCACCTGGCTGCTTCCTAATCAGCACCTCAGCCTCTTCGTAGGACAGCTGATAGTCGGAGCAGATGACGGAGGGTGCAAAGCGCATGCTCTTGAGTTGGCTGCTACTCTTCTCGAGGGTGAGGAAGAGGGAGATGGCGAGACGGTCTTGGCCTGGCAGAAGGCTGAGTACGTCCTGACAGAGGCTGGCCGGCAGCATGAGCATTGGCTTCCTGTCAGGGGCATAGAACACAGTGCCCTGCCGGCGGGCCTCCACATCCAGCACCCCATCCCTGGGCAAATTGCTGGCGACATCAGCAATGTGCACAGCCACCTCATACGTGGTACCCAGGTCTCGGACACTGAGGGCATCATCCAGATTGAAAGCACCCTGGGGGTCCACGGTAAAGGTCAGGAAGCTGCGGCAGTCCTCTCGGTGGCTGACAGCCATGCTAAGCTCAGCGCTGTATTTCTGCCGCACCTTGGAGACGGCAACTTGGAGACAGGTGGGGGCTGAGTCTGGCAAGGAGGCTTGCAGGCCATGCTCTAGGCCAAGGACATGGAGGCCCTGCTCCCAGGTGGTAGCCTCCGGTAACACCTCCAGGACAATGCCCAGAGGGTAATAGAAACGCTCCCTCCACAAGATGATGCGGACCCAGAAGAGCTGCGTGTGCCGGCCCTCAGCCACGAGCCTCTTGTGCCCCACACGCTGCACTCTGCCTTCGAAGACACGGTGGATAGGGACCTGCAGTGGGTCCTTCAGATCAGCCACAAAGATCTTGGTCACAGAACCGTTGATGGGGATCATGATGCGGGGATCCCACTTATCCATCCTGCACACAAATGCCAGCTCACCTCTCCTCCTCTTCAGCACACCCACCACACAGCCTTGCGGCCGCCCTGACACACCTCTGTCACTGGCTGCCTGGACCAAGACCTTCACCAGCACCTCATCCCCAGTGAACGCCATTCCACAGTTCAGACGGCCCCTGATCTGGATGGGGCTAGAGGCCACACTGTCTAGTGGGACAGCCAGTGCCCTCTCGAAGGTCTCCTTCAGGAAAGCACAGCGGCGGTACAGTTCAGGCTCTGAGTGCAGCAGTTTCCGCAGCGTGGCCGAGGGCAGATTTGTGTACTGCCGGGCCTGCTGTGGGGAGACAGGTCTGGCCATAGTGTCCAGTAGCCCATCCTCCCCGACAGTCACTGTCACCTTCCGGCTCTCATCTAGTAGCTCCTGCAGAATAGCATCATCAGCACTGAGATTCCAGTCAGAGGGCCAAAAGTCAGATTCTGAGTGCTCAGGGTCCTCAGGTACCTCGCCTTCTAGGGTGGTTGTTCTTGCCATCTCGACCCCATTTGCTGTGTCCCCTGCTGATTCTGCCTTCCTCTGTGTTATGGCTGCTTCTCTTGTTGCTGGGTCACCAGCGACTGTGTCCCCTGCGTTTGCCTTCACCGTGACCTCACTCCTCACGGCCACAGGCCCCAGCAGGATCTTTGCTGCAGCCATGTGCTCTGCGGCTGAGTCCCTGGCTGCCTTGTCCAGGACCTTGTCCTCGGCTTCTGCTGCCCCAGGTCCCTCTGTTTTGAGAGCCACCGGAACCCAGTGCTGCTTCTGGACCACACCCTGCTCAATTTGTCCCAGTGACAGTTCCTCAGGGCAGACACTGCGGTGCTCCATGCACTCACGGATGAAGTTCTTCCAGAGCTTGCTGCAAGCCCCAAAGGAACAGAGAGCCACAGCATCACCCACAGCCACTAGCTGGGACTGGGCACGGGTCATGACTGTGTTCAGCACACGGGCCTCAGTAAAGAACTCCGAGGTGGGAGCCCCAGGACTGAGCAGGCTCTGGAGGCTGTGGACAGTGCTGAGAACCACCACTCGAAACTCCCGCCCTGCAGGGGGACATGGGTCATGTTGTCAGGCAAAAGAGGTGAATGGTCCTTTATGCCTAACTCTTCCCCTGCCAATGTCAGAATGAAGGGCATGCTGGGAATTGCCTCACTCCCAGGCCAGTCTGTGGTCCAGGTTGCTGCTCACCCACCTGGCAGGATCTCAAAGCTGCCCACTGACACTTCACCCAAGTTCTTCCTCCTCAGCTCCTGCCTCAGTGCATTCACCTAGAGGCAACATAGGTCCAGCATGCATAAAGGGTCTGCTGCCCTGGCAAAAAGGGAACCCTCCCGCCAAGCCCTGGATATCCTTTGCCCTTAAGCCCTGACGATAATCATATGGTTCAGCCTGGGACGCAAATATAGAAGCCTCTCACAAGCAAGAAAACTGAGGCTGAGGAAGCCAGCTGGCCAGGCTTACCTGGGCACCATGGGAGACAGCACAGATGTGTCTCTGCTCCCGGACACCCCAGCAGCGGGGCCAGGTGTTATATACCTCTTGCACCTTCTCCACTACTTGTGTGACCTCTGCTGCATTGAGCCAGGATGTCATGGACATGTCCTGCTCGGGGGTGCCTGCTACATGGCAAAACATGAGTGGGTACTGTCGAGGGTGGGGTGGGACCTTGCCACTGGCCTGAATGGGGTTGCCCCTGGCCGCATAGAAGTGACGTGAGACGAAGTTGATGATGGCTGCGGTGGAGCGGTAGTTCTCGTGGAACACGATGCGGCTCTGTCGGGCAATCTCGTGTGCCTCCTGCTGATAGTGCAGGAAGAGACGGTACAGCAGTGTATGCTGGGCTGCTGTGGCCCTGGCCACGCTGAAGAGCCTGGGTGTGACCTGCACGTGGTCCCCAGCCAGCACCACACGGGTCTTGGGTGAGGCATAGGCCAGTGGGGTTAGGGCCTCACATTCCAGCATCTGGGCAGCCTCATCAATGAGAATGTGGGAGAAGAAGCCAGGGGGCACCCGGAGCTCACGGGCCTGAGAGGTGGTAGTGACCACCACACGGTGCTGTATCAACTCCAATCTTGTGGCAGGGCGGAAGGCCTGTCGATCCGTGGTCAGGCAGCAGTACCGCAGCGTGACCGGATCAGTCTGATTTGGTGGGCGGTCGATGTACATCACCCGGAGAGGAGCTGCTTCACGGTGGCCATTGTTTACATAGCCATGGAAATACTCCCGGATATAGATGTCAGCAGCGCTGTGGAAGGGATGAGGGCATACGGGCTGCTCACTGTCCCTTAACACAGCACGCTAAAACACCAGCTGTGTGCTCAGCTCTGCCTGGATGTCAAGAAGACCCATGAGGTGAACATATAGAGAGGGGTCCTGTCAGAAGCATGTCCTCATAAGTGATAGGCACATTAAAATGACAGGAAAGAGCAGAGCCCCATGAAGAGAATTGGGCAGGAGCAGAGGCCTCTGAGTGGTTAGGAAGGCCTCTTAGGATGAGGTGGCAGCACTGAAGCCCAGGCAGAGGAGGGAGGTGAAGGAGCTGCCTATGGCCTGTGGCAGCCCAAGCGGCCAGAGGCTGGTGCTGACCCAGATCATGGCCCCCAGGCACTATCAGATGAGTTCAAAGGTCAAGAGGCCAGGGAGGGGCTGTCAGCACCTTCCCCAGAAAGCCATAGCCTCATTCCAACCATCTTCTCAGACACTGCAGATATATGCCCCCCCCCCCCCCACACACACACACCCCTACCTGCCAGGAATCCCCAGACCAGCCCAGAAATTGGCCCAGAGAATATGGCCACTGTCCTGGGTTCATCCTCACACCCCAGCTCTGAACCAAGCGGGGAGACCCACTGCCTGTGATGTTAGGGAACTAAGAAAACCACAATGAACAAAGAGGAACTTCTTGGTTGAGAAATCTGTGTTTCTGAAGAGACAATAAAGAATGCTGGGTAGACCAAGCCACATCCCTGCCATAATTCCCTTATTGGTTCAGCATCTCTGGGGAAACACTCACAGCTCTGACCCTAACAACAGACCCTTCGCCTGAGGGAATCTCAGCTGGGCCTAGTGAAGCCCCGGGCAACTCACCATCAGGAGAGTCCCCACAAAAGTCAGAGTACTGGATGCTCCAGGAGGCAGGGCTGTGGTGAGCAGCCTGAGAAGCTCTGAACTTACCTGTTGGTGTGTGTGCAGAGGAGTACCTTCGTGTGGGGCTGCCGGACAATCTCCAGGATGGCCATGGCCAACGTGTAGGTCTTGCCAGTGCCAAAGGGGCCGTAGATAAGCAGTGGCGGGACACACTTTGTGCCCCCAGGGCTGCTGCCTGCAATGAGCCCCATGGCCAGCCTCTGTTTTTGGTTGCCAAGGAACGAGGGTGGAGGGGGATGGGGACAGGGCAGGGCACAAGTAGGCAGGTCAGGTAAAACTAGGAACTCCTCAGGCAGTGTGTCTACTGCTTGATGCCAGAGCCGGAAGATCAGTGGATCAGTCTGGAACTGTACTTCTAAAATGGGGTTGGCCTCAGCCTGCAACCCCAGGGCCGTGCAGCAATGTGCAGGCAGCAGCAGCCATAATGTCTGCTCTGAGGTAGCCCGTTTCTCCAGCCACACCTCAAATACTGTGTTGTCAGGTGCAGGGACAGGAGCCACAAGGGCTGTGTTGACTTCCCGATGAAGCAGGAAGCCCTGGTCTGTATCTGGTGTCAGAGAAAAAGAGATGGGGACCTCAGCATAGAGGGCATCTGGTGGTGCAAACAGCAGGCCGAGTGCTGGTGTCTGTAGCGCCATCTTCAGGGATACCTGGGCCCGCAGTGTCAGCCTAGTAGGAGAATCTGTCAGCTCACCAAGCCCCAAACCTGGCTCCCATCCGAAATCCCTACCGTTCCTGCCACCTGCCAGCCCCAACTCACCTGGCCACCAGCTGCTGCCGAGCCGCCTCCTCCTCATAGAGGAAGTGGTGCATCCTCTGCCGATAATTGGTGAGAGAGATTGGGCCTGAGACCAGGCTGCTGTGACTGAACTCCAAGGCCAGGGTAGGGACCTTGTACTTGGCCATCAAGGCTGCCTGCTCAGCTGTGCGCTCCACACAAGGCACCACTTGGCGGTTGCCAGTGTGCCAGCGTTCCAGCTCCTCAAGGTGGCCGTTTGCTGGCCTCCCACAGAGCTCTGGGCAATGTGTCCGGCCTAGCTGGAGCACAAGCTTCTGCAGCAGCACTGGCCGCTGGCCAAAGTCAAAGACTACCCATTGCTCAAAGGTGCCAAAGGAGGCAGTCTGCACTCGCACCCCCACCAGGAAGTCAGCTGGGGAGCTGGGCACACGGAAGCGCTCCCCACTTGCATAGAGACGACCTGGTGGGAGGCGAGGTGCTATGAGAGAGAAGTCTGCTCCAGGCTCCTGCTTGAGCAGGGCCACGTGTAGCAGAGGATCCTGGGAGAGGAGAGTAGATAATGAGGAGGGCTCCCCTCTGTCCAGTGACTCCCAGACCCATCCCACTCTCCTGAGAAACAGCTAGCTCGCTTTTGGGGTGTGGACCCACAGATCGCTCAGTCTCTCTGAGCCATGGTTTTCTCTTATGTAAAGTGGTGGTCATGAAACCTGCCTGAGGCCCTGTGGATGTAAAAAAAAAAAAAAAAGGTGAAGGAGCCAGCCAAGGGCTTTCAGGGTCCACATAGTCACCAGACTCCCTCACTCTCTAGGTGACAGACCTTGGTGGCTCTTTTACTCACATCAACTGCTTCACTCCCCCAAGGGACCTGTGTGGTCATTCTGTCTCTAGGTGAGGAAACTGAAGCAGGGAAGCTAAGGATTGACCAATGTCACACAGATGAAATCAGAGCTGCAGCATCAGCTCCAGATCCTGGGCTCTCCACATCTGCCCAGCTGTGTTTCCCACTTCCCTGGTGGGTACTCCTCCACTGGGGGCGGGAGTGGGGGGGCTGGCCCACTGTACCTGAGACTTCAGGTCTACTTAACCCTACCTCAGAGTGGACAGAGAATACCCAGCTATGCTGAATCTTCTTTTCCATGGCCTGATGCACCAGGGGCTGCTGGCAGGTGATAGACACGCCAGGGATGGTTTCTGCCATCTGCACAAGGAAGCCTGGCCTTCAGCAAGCACCCTGGACCCACTCCCAACCTGCCCGCATGGCTTTCACTTACCACCAGGACCTCACTGTTGCTGCCCTGGTACTCAGCCAGCAGCCGTGCCCGGTAGGGCACCAGCCCATCCTTCCAAGCTGCTTCCTCCCGCAGTTGCAAGGCCTGTGCCCGCTGGATCCACTCCTGTAGCTCCTGTGTTGAGTGAGCCTTGGTGCAGATATCCCCATACTCACAGAGGTCAGGCCTGGGAGGGGGGAGGTAGGAAGCTCAGCAGGACCATACAGAGATAGAAGCACAGGAAGGGATCAAAGGCCAGGACCTCCTTTAGCCTAGCCCTGGCCCATGTAGGGAGCAGGAGTGGATTTCAGCGGTGCAGAGACTTCATCTGCTGCCTATTCCTGTATCCCCAGGACAAAACCTGGCACAGAAAATGCTGAACATTGTTTGCCTTGGAAGCTCAAGGCAATGAGTTTCATTCCCAAGCACCACATAAAGCTGGGCATGGTGGCACACACTTATAATCCCAGCACTCAGGAGGCTGAGGCAGGAGGATTGCCATGAGTCTAAGGCCAGCCTGGGCTATATCGTGAGTTCAGGACCAGCCTTGACTACAGAGCGAGACCCTGTCTCAAAAAAAAAAAAAAAAAGAAAAGAGAAAAAAAGAAAGAAAAAGAAAAAGAAAAAGAAAAAAACTGCTGAACAAGAAGCATTCCTTACTAAGGTTCTCTCCAAGGCCACTGTGGTGCAAGCCTGATAGGCAAAGTGTGCAGCAGGGACTAGGAAGTGCCCAGACCCAGTGAACCTCTCGGCCCTGGCAGTGACCAATGAGGAGTTTGTTCCCCCACCCCTGGCTTCCACCTAGCTGCCTTTACCTTGGGCAGAGCTCAAACTTGGAGAGTCCCATGGGTGGTTTGCGGTGCTCCCAGGGCACAGCCTGGTCAAAGGCCACCATCTGTCCGTGTTCCAAGGAGGAGCAGTGGTTCTCAAAGGCCTCCTGGGAAGAGCAGGTGACCAGGCAGGCAGAACAGTACAGCTGCACGCCCGGGGGCTGGCGGCAGGGCGCTGGCCGCTTCTCCTCCCCGAGGGCAGGGAGTGCGAGCAGGTCCCCTCGCTGGAGGCCCCCCAGCCCCTCCGCCTCCCACACAGCCATCTCCACCGCGCTGTGTGCAAACTGGCAGCGGGCTGCCCCATGCCGGCAAGGCTGCCCACATCCCACAAACATGCAGTAGCGCATTGGCCGGCCGGTCTGGGGCTTTGGCCGCACTTCCACAAACTGTCGTTTGTGGCACTTGGTGCTGACATGGATTAGGAGTGACGGGCAGGCACCGTGCTCGGGGCACTGTCCCTTGGGGTCCACTGGGTGGAGGCGCTGAGGACGTTGCCTAAAGCAGTGGGCACAGAACATTTGGAAGTGGCCACCAAACTCTGCAAGAATGGCGTCAGCTGCCCCACACGGCATATCCTGGGCTCCGTTGCCCTGTACCGCGGCCTTGAGCCACAGGCGAGGAAGGTTGTGCTTGAGCTCGAAAGTCCAGACCAGCGCTTCCTCGGGGCTGCGGGCAAAGGTGCACTGGTTTCGGTGGCGCCAGCAGCCCTGCCCAGGGCTGTAATAGCGACACACTTTGTATTTCCAAGGCTTTGGGAAGCTGGGCCGATGGCCCACCTCGCGCCAGACCTTGCTCTTGGGCGCTCGCTTGAGGCGGGCCAGAAGGAGCTCATGACCACAGCTGTGCTCTGTCTCATGCAGGACGTAGGTGCTCTCATTGAGGCGCTGGGTGCACCGGAAGCAGCCCAGACAGAGGTCGACTTGGGCACAGAGTCTGGGCAGAGGGGGTCTCTTCGTGGCCGAAGGGCTCACGGACAACATACCACTCCCCGTAGACATCTCCAGTGCTGGCCAGGCTGTTCAGGGTGGTGTTACTTGAGACTCCTGGGCTCAGGTGATCCACCAGGACTGTCAGCCTCAGTGAGACATCTGGGATAGGAAGTGTAAATCAGGCAGAGGTCACGTAACCTCCCCCAGTCAGAGGTGGAAACTCCCCCCAGCTCAAGGAGAGGACTATGGGCCAGCAATCTTGACCTATTGAGGAGTCAGCTCCTACTGGCCTGGACCCTTCAAAGCTCTCCCCTTTTTAAGGGTCTCTGGGGTTAAAGTGGCAGTTGGTGGGAACAAAAGAGAACCACAGAGGCCACAGAAGCCTCCTTCTGGGCCGTGCCTCTGAGCCCAGTGAGGTCTGGAGCCCTCAGTGGCCATCAAGCTCAGGTCACTCAGCTCTCGTAAAGGCAGAGCACCTCCTTTCTGTGAATTCAGTTAGCTCCCAGCACTACTGCACCCCCACTGGGTGTGGTAGCGCGGGCCCTGCCCAGGTGGGACAGCTGACATCAGGAATGCCAGGGGACGGAGGAGAATGCTCAGGACCCAGACTTCAGGCTGGTGTCACCCCAGCTAGGTAGGAGGAGGGAGCAGCTACCTGAAAACATCACTGGCCAGATCTAAGGAGTAGTTTCAAGATAAACTTTGGGGGATTCAAAGGTGTTATTTTAAAAGAAAATAACTGGGGTCAGAGGGGAGGATAGCCAGTGTCGTCCGAGAACCCACCTGCTCTCCAAATGGGAAGTTCTGAGTCCACCACAGGGCAACCATAAAACCAAGCAGTTGGAATCAGCAGGAGAAACAGGAGGAGTGTAGACTGCGCTGCTGTGGAGCTCAGGGCGTAGAGATGCCAAGGGGCCCTCCACGTCAGCTATCCAGGCTTGTCTGTGCATGGGAGTTAGAGGGCTCCACACTTCTCAGACCTGCAGGACACAACCACCTCCAACCGGCTCCAGCCGGGCCCTTTAACCTCTAGTCACCGCCCAGGGGCTCACCCTGTTCACATCAGCACAAGCCCATAGCAAAGATCAGTTTCGATTCCGCCTGGAGGATCACTTTCGATTCTGCCCCGTAGGGCTACTCAAACCTCTACGACTTGGTCACGGAAATTACCTCACTGCCCCGCCCCGCCCCTGGTGCCGCCCTCAAGTGACAACTCCTCCCCTACCTTAGCAGAGACTGCCGGGTGAGAAGACCCCCAAGGTCCTGTAGGGTCAGCCCAGTGGTAATTCACACTGGCTTCCACGCTTACATACAGACGCCCCCCAGTGGCCTCAGGTGTGCGGAAGGAAATGTGACCCACGCGATGGCTAACAGTATGATGTCAGTTTAGAATCAAAATGCTCCTAGCAGGACAGTAGGACTTTCCTGGGTAAGCTTTCTCTGGCCTTGAGCCAAGATCACTGGAAACAGTGCAGGGGAGGCAAGTGAGGGGCTGAGAGCTTGTCTTGGAGAGGGATCCTTTCCTAAAAAGCATCAGCCCTCTCACTGGAGAATCTATGATGATTACATCTAACTCCTTAAAATACTGAGATGCTCAAACTGCGCCAGAGCCCTGAAAATGAGAAAACTTTTGACCCTAAAGGGCAGAAGATCTGGGAGCACTTTGCAATCTGACTTGAATCATGCTTCACCTTCTAAACTCACTGGATAAGTGCCACTACCAGCTTCAGGCACTACAGTCATCAAAACGCTGAGCAGGCAGGTGACAACAAAGGTTACATTCCAGGATGAGTCAGGAGAGCTCATCCTCATTGATCTTGGCCTTTCCCACTACAAAAGGCCAACCGTGCAACCAAGGAGCGTATGGTAGAAATGACCAGATGGCATAAAAGACAGTTTCCCCCTTGCTCTCTTGTATCATTCATACTGAGGAAACACTGAAGAACCTCTTCCTCGTGCCCCCATGGGAAGGCCATGCTTGGAGGAAGTAAGGTTCATGCCAACTCCCAGCCCCAATCAAGTCCTAGCTAAGAGCCCAGCTGAAACCTCAGAAGCCACATCAAGTGGGAAGCACCACCTACACCACTTCCAACTGCAAGGTTCTAAGGTTTTTATCATCATTTTGAGTACCACAATCAGTTTTGGGTCATTTGTTATGCAACAATATATAACTAATGCACTATTACGGTCCCTCAAACAATGAGAAACATCTGTCTTCAAAGCCAGCCTCCTGTTGAGACAATCAAGAGTGGAAGCATCTCACAAAAATCAGGACAGGGGCTGGAGAAATGGCTCACCAGTTAAAGTGCTTGCCTAGCAAGTGCTAAGTACCCTAGTTCGATTCCCCAGCACCACATAAGCTGGGCATGGTGGTGCATGCCTGTAATCCCAGCACTCGGGAGGCTGAAACAGGAGGACTGCTGTGAGACCAAGGCCAGCCTGGGCTCCAGAGTGTGTTCAGAACCAGCCTGTGTTACAGAGCAAGACCCTGGCTCAAAAAAATGAAAAAATCAAGACAGCTTCTGGGCACACACCAACAACCAGGAGCTGCTACCCATACCCTCATTGAGTGACAGGGGGTCAAGGAAGAGATTCCATAAATAGGAGCAGCAACCAGAGATCAATAGCAGGTTTAATCAGAAACACACACACACACACACACACACACGCACACACACACGCGCGCGCACACGCATGCACACACGCATGCACACACACAAATGGAGATACAATAGAACACTATTAGAAACAGCTTGGAATACTATGTTCTTGAATGGGCAGACTTAACACTTCATAAAGATACAGACTTATCCTAAACTTATCTGAAAATTTAATACAATTCCAATGAAGCACTAAGGAACTGAAGGGAAGGTAGACATGTTGGGTGTATAGCTCATTTGGAAAAGCATCACATACACAAAGACGGGCAAGTGTTATAGTTTAGATCTAAAATCTCCCCCAGAGCATCATACATTCATCGGTTGGGCTTTTGGAAACGACTATATCGTGGGGACACTAATCTCAACACGAATTGACTCACTGATGAGTTAACCGCTAAATAGACTGTTAGGAGCAAAGGCTTACTTAGAGGAATAGTGTACTGGTGGCATTCCTTTAAAGGATATATTTCTTCTTGGGCTTTTCTGTCTGTCTGTCTGTCTGTCTGTCTGTCTGTCTGTCTCTCGCTCTCTCTGATCCTTGACTGCCACAAAATAAGTAGCTCTGCTCCATCACACCCTGCCTCTGCTCTCCTGCTGTGAAGCTAGCTGACCATGGGCCAAAGCCTCTGAGATCATCAGCCAAAATAAACCCTTTCTCCTTTAGGGTATATGCATCAGATATTTCCCCAGGAATGGAAAAGTGACTAATAACAGCAGAAAAATCACTAGAAAGAGGTGTCAAAGGCTACTAGTCCTGTGAAATACCAAAACTCACTATAAAGCCACTAAATGAAGAACGTAAAGAATGAAAGGACAAGCAAATCACAGGAACAAAGCCAAGAACCCAGAAACCCAGCGAACTACAGAGGAGTCTGGTATATGTTGAAAGGCAGAATTTTTCTCAAAGAAGCCTTGTTCAGTACATCTTGTTATTTTCAGGCTTGTATCCTGAAACAGAAATGATGGAATGGCAAACATCTCTTACCAGGACCTATGCCAAAATTAATAGAGGATGGGTCAAAGATTTAAACAGGAAAAAACACAATCTCAAGAAGCTGGCTGGGCCCACACCAATAACCAGAAGAAACCAAGATAGAATATATCTGTTAGTGAGCATGGAGTGCGGTGACCTTCCTAAGGAAGACCCACCCAATGGGCTTTGTTGGAGCTAGCTTCTTTCTACTCAGGATTCAGGGACTCAGCTGATGGCTTGAAAGATGCCATGACGAATACCATGGAACATTATTTTCCTTCTCAGAGAATAAGCTGTTAAACACGTACCAGGAAAGCACCAATAAATTCAACCACACAAAAATAAATTTAAAAAATTAACAGTGAAGAATGGGGGAACCCACCGTCAGAAAACCAAACCACGATCTGAAATATGTATCTTCATTTTGTAGAAAAAAGTCTTCAATCTTTAATATGGTCTGTATTTTAAATACCCTGTAACGTCAGAAAAAGATCCATAATCTGAGAAAAATGGAAAAGTTACATAAACTAATATACCACAGAGAGAGAGAGAGAGAGAGAGAGAGAGAGAGAGAGAGAGAGAGAGAGAGAGGGAGAAGTTGCTCCAAAGGGAAAAGATTTGACCACACCACGAGGAAAACAAGTTAAAACTACAGGATGATACTTTCCTCAGCAAGGCCTCAGCACAGGCAATGGCCAGCTCACCCTAGGACAGCAATTAGGTAGCACCCAGTCAGATAAACAGGGGCACACCCCATAATGATGACTTTTACACTATGTGTGTCACACCAGGTAACATCTGCTAATGCTAACAGCAGTCTTCCTTCTAATCACAACAGCCTGCTTACCCTAGTTTTCACTACTCAGGTCAACCAGTTATCTCACTGGCAGCCCCGTACAGCAAGGATTCTGAAACCATTAGAAAGGGGGCATTTCAGCTAGGTGTGATGGTACACATCTGTAATCCCATCATTGAGGGGGACTAAGGGAGGAGGCTTGCAAGTAAGAAGCCAGACTGGGCAACCTAGTAAGACCCTGTCTCAAAACTAAAAATATAAAGGGACTGAAATGTAGCTCCCAGGGGTAGAATACCTCTGGGTTTGATGCCAGTACTATCAAAAAAGGAAACAGACATCTATTCCAGAGATTTTTTTTCCAAGATACTTTGCTTATAAAGAAAGTCAGGAGCAGGAGGAATAGCACAGTGGTTAAAGTACTTGCCTACTCGGGTCTTCCTGGAGTCAGGTTGCTTGGGAATGCAGCCCAAAGCAGGTGGTACAGCACTTGCCTAGAAAGTACAGGGCTCCAGGTTTAATTTCCCAGTACCACATAAACAGAGCATGGTGACTCACACTTGTAATCCTAGCTCTTGGGAGACTGAGGCAGGAGGATTGTCATGAGCTCAAAGCCATCTTGGGCTACACAGTCAGTTCAGGACCAGACTGAACTATAGAGTGAGACTTTTGTCTCCAAAAAAGCTTTTTTAAGTTAAAAAATTAAAAATTAGGATAAAAACAAAGAAGAAAGTCAATAGGCACAACAAATTACCTTGAATAAAAAATAATTTAAAAATATATAAAGTACAGAAATCAGTTAATTATGTAAACTATGTTGTTGGGGCAGGTGGAAGACTTCTGTTCTCCCTTGGTCTTTTCTGTTTGTTTGTTTGTTTTTTATGGTGCACATGCTTTCTTTACTCTAGTAGAAACAAGGAGTAAAACATATTACTGTAGTTACAGAGCCTGCAGACTCCACATAAGAAACTGGGAGCTTCTGTGGTAGCTCTGGTCCCTCATTCACACTTAGGCCACAGGCTTGTCCCCATCTCTCTGATACCAACTTCTTTTCTTCCCACGCCCAGGTGCCTATCTGGATTCTTGCTCTCCACATCCCTTGGCCTTGGTAGCATCTTCCATTAAGCATCAAGCAGGCATGTCACACACACCTGATCCAAATGACTCTCTTCTTGCTCCTGCAATAACTTCCTCCCCATACCAATAAAGTATGCCCCAGCCTTCCAGAAGCCCAGGACTAGAGAAAATGCCCTTCAGCCCCACACCAGATCCCTAATCATTAGCAAATGTTGTGTACTGGAAATGAAAATTGATCCAGACTCTGGTCACTCTGTCCAAGCTCCGTCTCCTCATTCTTGTGATGAACTCAGTTCAGGGATGAAGATCAGCTAATATTGTAGGGAAAATTGCCCCATCACAGGCATCATTCAGACACCATCATACCAAGTGTTCAGGGTCCACATCAACAGAGGCAGACAGACAGACATCATGACCTGCAGCAAAGACCACAGAAAGAGTAGAATCTTATCTGAACTTTTTGCCAAAGATTTAAGAGCTCTACCCCATTAGGAGGACACACCTGGTAGCCACAAATGAAATGTGTCCAGTGACTTATCTGTGCTCTGCAGAAAGCTCCTGCGGGGCCATGCAAGAAAAACACCAAGAAGGCCATGGGCAACATTGCCCTGACTAAGAAGAAAACATAAACTAGGTACAGCGGCACACACCTATAATCCCAGCAATGAGGAAGCCTGATATAGGAAGATTATGAGCTCAAGTGCCACAAGGCAACTTAATGAGAACTTGCCTCCAAGTAAAAAAAAAAATATTTAAATTAAAAATGTCTGGGGATATAGTTCAGTGGTAGAGTGCCTTTGCATTCAATCCCAAGTATTACAAATAAACATAATCCTAAAAGGGAGGTCAGGCCAGATCAGGAGACTAAGGAGGCTCAAGAACTGAGTATAACAGAGCCCTTAGATGTGCTCTAAGAACACATAAACCAGGCATGGTGACACACACCTGTAATCCCAGTTATTTCAGAGGCTGAGGCAAGAGCATCAGGTCTGAGACCAGCCTGAACAACTTGGCAAGATCTTATCTCAAAATTGAAAAAAAAAACTTTTATTAAAGTTTAATAAATCCAGCACTCTGGAAGGCTAAGGCAAGATCATAAATTCAAGCCCAGAGACTGAAGCAGGAAGATTACTGTGAGTTCAAGGCCAGCCTAGGCTACATAGAGAGTTCAGTACCAGGACCAGCCTGGACTACACAAAGCGACAAAACACACACACACACACACACACAGACACACACACAGAGTACAGCTCAATGTGAAGGCCCTCGGCTTGAACCCCAGTATTACAAAAGATATATTAATAATAAACTGAAGTAAAGAGCTAGGGAGAGCTAGGCACATTGGCACATGTGTATGATCTCAGCACTGGAGAGGCGGGGTGGCCAGGAGTTCAAGGCCAGCTTAGACTATATAGCAAAACTTTTTTTCAAAGAAACAAAGGGCTAGAACAGTAATAACAAAACCAGTAAAATAGCACACACGCTGTAATCTCAGCACTCAGCAAACTGAGGAAGGAGGATAACAAGTTGAAGGTCAGTCTAGACTACATATTAAGACCTATCTTGAAAAGAAGGAAAGAAAGAAAGAAGGAAGGAAGGAAGGAAAAAGAGAGAAAAGAAAAGAAAATGCTAGAGATGTGTCTCAGTGGCACAACATCTGCTTTGCACACTTCAAATTCTGGACTTAAACTCATGTGGGGGTGGAGAGATGTAATGAGATTATTAAGTGACACAACTTTAATCCAGGCTGAGTATTAGCAATAGTATTATTATCAGTATCAAATTTTATGACTTAATAACATGACCTCATTCTTAGAAAACACTGAATAGCCAGGTCTGGTGGTACAGGCTTATAATCCCAGCACTCTGAGAGGTTCAAATAAGATTGTAAATTTGAGCCCAGTCTAGGGAATTTAACAACTTAGTGAGACCCTATCTCAAAATTTTAAAAAAGGTGGGAGGAATGGCATAGTGGTTAAAACACTTACATAGCAAGTATAAGGCCCTGGGTCTGATTCCCTAGCACCATATAAACTGATATAAATATAAACCATATAACTGGGCACGGTGGCATATATCTGTCACTCAGGAGGCTGAGGCAGAAGGATTGCCACAAGTCAAAGGTTGGCCTGGGCTCCATAGAGAGTTCAGGTCCAACCTGGGTTACAGAGCAAAATCCTGTTCCAAAAATAAATAAATAAAAATAAAAAAGGGGCTGAGGATGTAACTCAGTGCAAAGACCCTAAATTTCATCCCCAGTACCACAATAAACAAACAAATACTGAAATGTTAGGTGCACAATAGCATGATATCATACTTTCCAGGGGGTTAGAAAAATTATATATATCTATATATTTTTTGCAAATACTACAGGAACAAATACAAGCAATTAATTGTGAATCTAGGTTATAAGCAATTAATTGATTAATTGTGAATCTAGTACAGAAGTTCTTTATACTCTGTTTGCAACTTCTGTGTAAGTTTAAATTTTACCAATTTAAAAGGAAATAAAGTGGAGCTGGGAGTGTTTGCCTAGGAAGCAAAAGGCCCCTAAGTTCCATCCCCCAGCACCACATAATAGCTTGGGGTTGCACACGCCTACAATCCCAGCACTTGGGAAGATGAGATGGGGGACTGCCATGAGTTAGAGGCCAGGCTGGGCTACATAGTGATTTGGGACCAGCTTGTACTACAGAGGGGGACCCTGTTTCAGAAACAAACAGACAAAAATAAAAGAAAAATGTAACTGTCTGCCACCCTCAGCTTTCTCTCTGGGATGAGCCAATCTCCGCACTGTACATACTGCCCAGATGATCAGAGGCAGGCACTTCAACTTCACCTACTCTCTGTCGCTGCTGGGAATATTCTAGGAAAGCCCAGACCTGTACCCCAGCAGCATGACGGAGTGGCAGGGTCCCGAGGGTCTGAAGACCAGGCCCTAGTTTACTTGTGAGGCAGACACTTCCAGTCAGCTGGTCCTACCAGCTCTGAGGTGACTCACCTAAGCAGCACTTTAACACCTGCACCTGCTCTCCCAGGGACCCTCCCACCCAGCCAGGTTTTATCTTGGTGTGGATAAGGTGGCTGAATGTAGTGGAGTAGACGTGGAGAACTGTGTATCTTTCCAGGGCCCTGAGGTTCCCAGCTTAGCCTGGGACAGGACTTGGAGCACTGAGCATTCCTCCTGGGCTGGTGGGGAGTCCTCATCTCCGCAAGGGGTCTGGGAAAGGTGTAGGCCCAGGTCCTCTAAGCTACTCTCAACCCACTCTGTCCCCCTAGGATTTCTGTCACAGGCTCTAGTCATCTCTCCCCACCCTAGACGTTGAGCCCTACCTATAGCCCTCAGGTCAGGCTCTGAGTAGGCCTAAGGGACAGTGACAACCCGAAGAAAGGACCTCAGCCAGATGTAAGAAGCCACAGTGGCCATGCCTTTCCCTACCTATCCCTATCCCACTTCCCTAGCCTATGAAGCTGCCGTATTTTTCACCAACTTGCTGCTTGATTAGACCTCTCCTACCATCATCTTGCAGGTGACTCCTGGAGTCCACTGCCCCTTGGTACCACCCCATTCTATTCTGTAGAATGGTGGGAGGAGAGGCCACACTCAGGACTAGGACAGGCTCGGGAGGCAGGGAATGGCTGCATTCCCAGCAAAGGCATGCAATAACTCCTTCTGCTGGAAATGGGGTGTCCATGGTGTAGAGTCCTGGGTGCAGGGTTCTGTGGGGACTGGCTTCCTTCTCCCTTTGCACTATATATATATATATATATATATATATATATATATATATATATATATATATATTGTGGCAGGATCTCACTCTGTAGTCCAGGCTGGTCCTACATTACTATAGAGCTCAGGCTGGCCTCTAACTCATGGCAATCCTCTTGCCTCAACCTCCTGAGTGCTGGGACTACAGGCATGAGCTACTACACCCAGCCTATGTGTTGCAGGGGAATCAAACTCAGGGCCTTGTGCTTGCTAGGCAAGCGATCTAACCACTGAGGTTTTCCTCCAGTCCTTCCCTCACACTCAGCTGGGTAGCTGCACCCAAAGAAGGAAGCCACAAGTTGAAGTACAAGCACTTCCTCCCTTTCTATAACAATCTCCCTGTATGCCCGCCCCTCCCGGGAACACTCAGACGTGGCTTGATCCCAACAATCAGAGGTTCAAGTCCATACTTGTGGCCCCTGGGCTTGATCCTTCACCGTGCTACCCACTCTGTGCTCTCCCATGGTGAGTTCCCTCTGTAGTAACACTCAGCTTGTGCTTGGCACCTCAAAGACCTTCTACTGTAATCAGGGATCAGCCAGTATAAAGAGGAAATTTGGGATTACATGGTCACTTGTAGCCCTGTGGGCTTCCAGGGGACTAGAGGAAGCTTCTCTCTGTCACATAAAGTATGCAGAAAGCTGCCGGAGCCAGCAGAAGATTTCCAATGCCAGGAGAGGCACCACAGACTTACAGATGGTATTCTGAACTCAAGGCCCCTAAAAGGGAAGAGCATTTTCAATAGATGGTATCGGAATGACCAAATAAAAGTTTAAGGAGAAAAATACATTTTGACTTTTATTTCACCTTGCAAACAAATGAGCAGAAAGAGGTCAGAGGAACAAGAATTACCTGGACATCAAAGCAAGATGGGAGCGAACCAGAGCTCTTTACAGCCTGGGCAGGCAGTAAGTCTTGAAAGGACATGAAAAGCATTGATAGGAAAAAAAAATGGTTAAAAAAAAGAAGACTTCCAGGCAAGATAGCAGCCGAGTAACAGAACTGAGCAACGTCTCCACGCAGTTAAAAACTGCCTGTTCAATTTAGCTAGGAGAGGGAGAAATGCCCTAGCAACTGAAAAGAGGCAACGAAAAGGTTAGAAACACCACAGACGCATAAGAAGCAGAACAAGAGCCCAGGAAGACACCCCAGCTGACTTTGAGAGGCTCTGAGCCACCAGCATTCACAGAGCCTCAGGTAGTGAAAACTGCAGTTGTACTGTGACCTTCCCCTAAAAAAGGCCTCCTGGAGCTTAGGCCCACTTGGGAGAAGCTGCATTTGGCAGCCATAATAGGCAGTGACGTAGGCAGGAGCCATTTAAAAAAAGAAGAGCCAGAGCCAGAGCCTGAGCCTGAGCCTGAACTTTTTAGAGCAAAAGAAGTCTCAGATTGGCCACATCAGGGTTTTGGGGGACACTCTTAAGCAGTGCCCAGGGAGAAACTGGCACAAAAAACAGTTGTGAAGAGGAGACTAAGGTGGCTGACCTTCTCCAGTGTAGTGGGAGCATCTCCAAGGGCACAGAGTCCCACCCTCTGGGGAGGGAAACCAGGACAGGCAGAAGAGCTTTGTGGAGAGGGCTGGGGATGAACAAGACACCTTAGAGGCCATTATACTGTTAGATCCTCCCTCACTGCCTACTCCCAGAACAAAACTCAGAGAACTTTCAACTCCCTCCCCACACTACCCTCACACACATTCAAAGAAAACTGTCAGCTAGGCCTTTAAAGTGAAGTCCCTCAACAACAAAACCATGAGAGACAGGGCAACAGAACACACACATAAACACCTAAGACCCCAGAAATTAATGTCATGGACCCTGAAATAGTGAAATTCATAGAGAAGAAGTCAAAAAGCAAATAGATGAATTGGTTTGTGTCAATAGCCAGTTTAAACAAGATGTTCTTAGAGAAATGCAAGCAATGATTAGTGGGCTTAAAGAGGAACTTGCTAAACAAATAGTGGTCCTACTGGATACAAAACTTACCAAGCATCTAGAAATCACAAAAGCTGCTTGAGGTAAAATAAAGAAATGCAATATATGAAGGAATATTTTGATAAGTGGAAATTTTGAAAAGGAATATAGCTAAAATTCAGGATATGAAAAACTCATTTCAAGCAGAAGTCAACTTGAACATTGTGAGGACAGAATTTCAAACCTTGAAACAAGGCTGAGGAAACAAAAGCTATAATGAGGCACGACTCCAAAATTAGAAATGAGCGAAGTAGCTGGATACAACAGATGAAGGATGATTCAAAGAGAACCAACCACAGAATTATGGGTGTGGAAGAATAGAAGACAGCACCAAAAGTATAAAGAATTTATTTACTGAAATCATGCAAGAAAAATTTTCAAATCTAGGAAAAGAAATTAATATTCAGGTACAAGAAGCTTATAGAACACCAAATAACCTCAACCAGAAAAGAAATTTGCCAAAACATTCCCTAACCAAAACCTCAGAAATTCAATAGAAAGAGAGAATATTAAAAGCAGTAAGAGAAAAACAGACGTTATTTTCACAAGGCAACCCCATTTGACTTACCTCAGATTTCTCAATGCAAACTCTAAAGGCCAGGAGAGCCTGGACCAAAATGTTTCAAGCTTTAAAAGAAAGCAAGTGATGGGCTGGAGGAATTGCTCAGCGGTTAAAACACCTGCCTAGCAAGCACTAAGTCAAGCTCCAAGTTCAGTTCCCCAGCGCCACACAAATAGGGCGTGGTGATGCATTCCTGTAATCCCAGCACTCAGCAGGCTGAGATAGGAGGATTGCCATGAGTCCAAAGCCAGCCTGGGCTCCATAGTGAGTTCAGGACCAGCCTGGGCCTCAGAGCAAGACCCTCTCTCGAAAAATAAATAAAATAAAATAAAATCCTTTTTAAAAAATTAAAGAAAGTGTTGTATCCAGCAAAATTATCCCTGAAAATTGAAGTGGAAGTAAAAAAGTTTTTATAACCAAGAAACTGTGGGGCTGGAGGAATTGCACAGTGGCTAAGGCCCTAAGTTTGATTCCCTAGACCACATAAAACTGGGTGTGGTGATATGCACCTGTGATCCTAGCACTTGGGAGGCTGAGGCAGGCAGATTGTTCTGAGTCCAAGGCCAACCTGCACTATACCAGCGAGTTCAGACCCAGACTAGGCTATAGACTGAGACCCTATTTCAAAAAAAAAAAAAAAAAGGAAGAAAGAAAGACATTTGCAACCACTAGACCTGCATTGCAGAAAATACTTAAAGTAATCATACAGAGAGACAAACAGCACCAAAGAACATACAGAAAAGGAAAAAATCTAAACAGTGTAACATGAAGAAAAAGCAAAGAACCAACACTAGAAGGAAGAACAGGACAATGACAGGATTCAGTGAAAATCTAGTAATTACTCTCAATGCTAATGGTCTTAACTCACAAATCAAAAGACACAGACTGGCAGAGTAGACCAAAAAACAAAACCTAACCATTTGTTGTCCACAAAGAAGCATATAGACTGAGGGTAAAGGCAGGAAACTAATATTCCATGTTTCTGGAGCTCAGAAACAAACAAGAATAGCTACACTATTCTCAGACACTGCAGACTTCAAACCAAAACAAATCAGAAGAGATAAAAATGGTCACTATATACTGGTAAAAAGAACAATTCAACAGGATGAATTTACAATTGTAAACATATATGCACCCAATGTATGTGCACCCAGTTACATACAACAGAAACTATTGGAAAGGAAGGGCCAAAAAGACCCCAATACTATCATACTAGGCAACTTTGATACCCCACTCTCACAAATAGATTAGCCAGACCAAAAAAAAAAAAAAAATCAACAAAGAAACATCACACCATGTAGCAAATGGACCTAACAGATGTCTACAGACTATTCTACCCAATGCCAACAGAATATGTATATACCTTTTTCTCAGCAGCACATGGAACATTTTCCAAAATAGACCATATCTTTGGACATAAGACATGCTTAAACCAATACAAAATAATTGAAATCATTCCCTGCATACTTTCAGATCTTAGTGGAATAAAACTAGAAATCAACAGCAAAAGTAACTACAGAAACTATTCAAATACATGGAGATTAAATAATGCATTATTGAACAAGGAGTGGATCACTGAAGAAACCAAGAAAGAAACCAAGAACTTCCTAAAGTCAAAGGACAATAGAAGTACATCATACTATAATCTCTGGGATACAACAAAAGCAGTATTAAGAGGGAAATTTACAGCTATGAGTGTACATATAAAAAAAAAACCAGAGCAATCGCAAATTAACAATCTAATGATGTAGCTGAAAGTCCTAGAGAAAGAAGAACAAGACAAATCCAAAGGTAGTAGAAGGAAAGAATTTATAAGACTCAGAGCAGAGATCAATGAAATTGAAACTAGGAAGTACAAAAGATCATTGAATCAAGGAGTTGGTTCTTCAAAAGGATAAATAAGATTGATAAACCTCTAGCTAAACTCAACAAAAGAAGGAAAGAAAAAATCGTATCGATGCAATTAGAAATGAAAAAGATGAAATCACAACAGAAATTGTTGAAATCCAGAGAATTATTTTAAAAAATCTATTTCCAGGGCTAGAGGAGTATCTCAGGAGTTGAAGCGATTACCTAGCAAGCTCAAGGCCCTGAGTTCAATTCCCCAGCACGACATAAGCTGGCCATGGTAGCACACACCTATAATCACAGTGGGAGGCTGAGACAGAAAGATTATGGTGAGTTCAAGGCCAGCCTGGGCTACACAGTGAGTTTAGGACCAGCTTGGGCTACAAAGCAAGACACTAGGAAGGAAGGAAGGAAGGAAGGAAGGAAGGAAGGAAGGAAGGAAGGAAGGAAGGAAGGAAGGAAAGAAAAGAAAAGAGAGAGAGACAGAGAGAGAGAGAGACAGAGACAGAGAGAGAGAGAGAGAGAGAGAGAGAGAGAGAGAGAGAGAGAGAGAAAGGAAGGCAGGAAGGAAGAAATCATTTCCAAAAATGATACTCTAACAAATTCACGAACTCAAGAAATGGATAAATTCCTTGACACATATGATATACCAAAAATGAACTAAGAAGATATAGAAACCCTTAATACAGCAATATCAAGGGATGAAATTGAGGCAGTAATAGAGGATCTACCAACAAAGAAAAATTCAGAACTTGATGGATTCGCTGCAGAATTTTATCATAAATTTAGGAAAGACTTAGTGATAATGCTCCTTAAACTCTTCCATGAAATTGAAAGAGAGGGAACACTGCCCAACTCCTTCCTGGAAGCAGGTATCATCTTGATTCCCAAACCAGATAAAGACACAATAAAGAAAGAAAACTACAGGCCAATTTCTTTAATGAATATAGATGCAAAAATCCTCAATAAGATATTGCAAGCAGCAACAAATTATTAAAAAGATCATACACCACGATGAAGTTGGCTTCATCCCAGGGATGCAAGGCTGGTTCAACATACACAAATCAATTAATGTACTACATGACATCAACAAAGGCAAAAACTAAAATCACATGATCATCTCAATAGATGCAGAAACAGTCTTTTGACAAAATATAACACCACTTTCTGATCAAAATTCTGAGGAAAATAGATATAGAAGGACCCTTCTTCAAACTAATAAAAACAATTTATGACAATCCTACAAACAACATCATCCTAAATGGGGAAAAACTTAAATCATTTTCCCTCAAATCAGAAATAAGACAAGGCGTCCACTCTCACCATCCTATTGAACATAATGCTCAATACCTTAGCCAGAGCAATCAGAAAAGAGAATGGAATAAAGGGAATATGCATAAGAAAGGAAGAAGTCAAGCTATTTTTACTTGTAGATGACATAATCCTTTACAAAGAGGACCCCCAAAACTCAACCAGAAGACTCTTAGACCTAATAAACACTTTCAGCCAAGTTGCAGGACATAAAATCAATACACAAAAATCAGTAGCACTCCTCTAAAGCAACAAAGAAAACACAGAGAAAGAGTTCAGAAAAACAATCCCATTTATAGCCTCAAAGAAAATTAAATACTTAGGTAGGAATCAACCTAACAGTACTCTGAAAAAAGAAATCCAAGAGAATATTAGAAAATGAAAAGACAGCTCCCGTTCCTGGACTAGCAAACCCAAACATTATCAAAATGGCCGTATTACCAAAATCAATATATAGACTCAATGCAATTCCAGTCAAGATACCAACAGCCTTTTTTTTTTTTTGTAGAACTAGAAAAAATAATCGGAAAATTTATATGGTACACAAAAGGCCCAGAATAGCTGAAATAATCCTAAGTAACAAAACAAAAGGTACTATGCATGTTTTGCTTACATGATGCATCACTATACCAGATATCAAATTATATTACACAACAACATTGATAAATATGACATGGTATTATCACAGAACAGACTGGTGGATCAATGAAATAGAACTGAGGATGCCCAAACATCCCCGAGTACCTTCAGCCATCTGACCTTCGACAGAGGAGCCAAAAATATACACTGCAGTAAAGAGAGCCTCTTTAAAACTAGCTAGCCACATGCAGAGGAATGAAACTAGACCTATAACAACAATGCACCAAAATCAAATCAAAATGGATCAAAGACTTAGACATTAAAACAGAAGCATTAAACTTGTTGGAAGAAAAAGTAGGCTAAACCTTGAAGACACAGGCAGAGGCAAGGACTTTCTCAATAAAATACACAAAGCACAAGAATCAACAAATGGAATGAAATGAAATTAAAATGTTGCACAGCAAAAGAAACAATCAAAAAAATAGGAATCCGAAATGACTAAACAGTTCTCCGTTGAACTCCAAATTGCCAATAAAGATATGAAAAATGTTCAGTATCTTTAGCCATCAGAGAAATGCAAATTAAAACAACACTTGAGGTTCCAGCTAATGCCTGTAAGAATGGCTGCTGTTAAGAACTCAAGAAACAACTAATGCTGGCAAGGCTGTATGGAAAAGGAAACTTCTACATTGCTGGTGGGACTGTAAACTGGTACCACCACCATGGAAAGCAGTGTGGAGATTCCTCAAAAACTGAAAATCTGTATTCCACTAGACCCAATTATACTTCTGGGTATCTTCCCAAAAGAGTTAAGGTCATCATACAATTGTGATATATGCATACTCATTTTGTAGCATCATAATTTACAACAGCCAAATCCTGGAAGAAGCCAATATAGCTAAGTACACATGACTAGATAAAGAAGATGTGATCTATACACACAATGGAATACTACTCTGCCATAAAGAATGAAAAATGTGAGTCATTTGTAGGTAAATGGATGCACCTTGAGAACATTATGCTCAGCAAAATGAATCAGAACCAGGAAGTTCAATATCATATAGTTTTCTCTAATATGATAAAACCAAACCACAAACAAATGTAAGAGATATGGAAGGAGATGGACATTGTGGAAAGATAAAGGGAAAATTGAGAGGAGTAGGTGAGAGGGTGGGAAGGTGAAAGGGATACAATATAGGGAAAAATGGTACTGATGAGAAAAATGAAAAGCAAGCCACTCAGTGTGAAAAAATATAGTAAAAGTACACATATCTGATAGACTACAAGCAGAACTATTCCCTTATTCTGCAGTACTGGGGATTAAGCAGAAGGCCTTGGGATTGATTATGGTTTGGATCTGGAATGTCCCCCAAAGGTCTCATGTATTTAAGTGCTATAGGTTGTCTATGGAACCATGTGCTGTTGAGAGATTGGGGCCTAGTCTGGAGGGGTGGATTACAGGCGTGTAAATTGGATTACAGGCATTTAAATTGGGTTATAGGTGTGTAGTGGGGCCTTACCACACCTTCCACACCTGGGTCCAGGAGGGTCTGATCACTGGGATGAGACCTGGAAGGATATATAAGCTGCTTCCTGCCTGCCTTGGGGGACTAGTCTCAACTTGCCTTGACTTGGCTTCTGTTGTGGTTTGGCTCTGGAATGTCCCCCAAAAGTCTCATGTATTTAAATGTTAATAGATTGTCTATGGAACCATGTGCTGTTGGTAGATTGGGGTCTAGACTGGAGGGGTGGATTACGGGCGTGTTAAGGATTAAAGGCATGTAAGTTAGGATTAAAGGCATGTAGTGGCCACACCTTCCACATCTGGATGCAGGAGGGGCTTTTCACTGGGAGGAGACCTGGAAGGATATATAAGCTGCTTCCTGCCTGCCTTGAGGACTAGGACTGGGACTAGTCTCAACTAGTCTCAACTTGCCTTCCTATTTGTGATGTCCTGAGAAGCTGCCTCCACCTCTCTCTCTCTGCCATGTACTTCTATTGCTGCCAGCTGCCCCTGAATGGACTCAGACCTTCTGAAACTGTGAGCTAAAATAAACCTTTCCTTTCCTAAATTTGTGGATGTCAGGTATTGAGTCACAGCAACGAAAAGGTAACTAAAACAGCATGTTAGGCAAGTGCTCTGCCACTGAGCCAAGCTTCCAGCCCACGATTTTTTTTTTTTAAATCTTAGGCTTCTTCCTTCCTTCCTTCCTTCCTTCCTTCCTTCCTTTCTTTCAGAGACAGGTTCTCACTCTGCAGTCCAGGCAGGTCCTGAACTCGCTATGTAGTCCAGGCTGGCCTTGGATTTGTGGCAATCCTCCTGCCTCAGCCTCCCAAGTGCTGGGTTTACAGGCATGTGCCACCACTCCCAGCTTATGTGGTGCTGGGGAATCAAACTCAGGTACTTAGATCTTGCTGCCAAGCACTTTAACTGCTGAGCTATTCCTGCAGCCCCAGTTTTTTTAGTGAACAAAATATTTGAACAGACAATTCATGTAAGCAAAACATGCATACTACAGTCACCAGAACTCTCCTACAGCACTGAGGGCACAAGATGGTACAACCAGTTTGGAAGTTTCCGACAAGTTACATGAACACAATCCAGTGATTCTGCTCCTATGCATCTACCCAAGAGAGAGACAATGAAATTTTATTCTCAAAGCTTGGGGAGGAACCCTCACGTTCAATGAAAATCGACTCAGAAAATAAGCAAAACAAAATACAGCTGATACACAAAAGATGGAAGAATTTTTAAAATATTACATTGAGCAGGAGAAGACATGAGGTTTTAAAACATGGTTCCATTACATGACACTCATGAACAGCTGGTTATAAAAGCCAGATTGCACAGGTGTGTAATGGTTAATTGTGATTGTCAAATTAATTGGCCTAAGAGACTTCTAGAGGCAATGAGATCATAAGAGCTCTGACCTTATGGGTGGATTAAACCATTGACGCACTCATAGGCTATGAGGAGGGGGTCTAGTTGGAGGAAGCAGGTCACTGGGGTCTCATCTTCAAAAGCTGTTATCTTTTCTCAGGCTTTTCCCCTCTCATTGTTTTCTGGCTACCATGAGGGACTAGCTTTCCTCTACCAAGTCCTTCTGAAATGAAGTTTCTGCCTTAGAGTCAGCCAACAATAGACTGAAACCTCTACACTTGTAAGCCAAAAACTGTTCCTCCTTTAAGTTGTGCACGTTAGGTATTTTGTCCTACCAACAGAAAGGTGATGAAAACAAGACGGGAGTGACTAGTAAGAGGAGCCGGGACATCCCTGACATGGCAACGGCTATAGCTTCATTGAGATTTAGAGTCTGCAGAAGTGCTCTGCATTTCACCACCTGTCTGCCTTGCCACAGGATGTGTACATGTGCTAACACAGATATACTCAGTGCACAATCACTAGATATCAAGAAAAAGTCAGCAATGGGGATATGACGAGCTTTTTCAGGGTTCTGACCTTCTGCTCCAGCCCTGAATGTATATGCTGCTTAGCAGGTATGGGGGATGTTGCATGACCAGGTCCTGTCAGATCCTGTTTGGTGTCAGATGCTGACCTCATGAGAGGGTAGCACCATGGGCTTTCAAACCAGATGGATGACAAACATAGCAGCCAAGGCATGCAAGCCTTGGTTTGCCCACGGACCGCTGCTAGGTGCCCTTGTTTGTTCTCGGTATCTAGTGAATTTGTAGATACTTTAAAGCCAGTATACAATAAAGTCAAGAGTTGTCCTCATTGTGGGAAGAAAGAAAGGAAGAAAGAAAGAAAGAAAGAGAGAGAGAGAGAGAGAGAGAAAGAAAGAGAAAGAAAGAAAAGAAAGGCCAAAATAATGCAGTATTAAAATCAAGCTATAATTTAGGGCAAAAATCCCATCAAACAAACAGGACTAAGAAGAAATGGTGTTTAATGAAAGAGAAAATCCTCCCCAAAATATTTTTAAACTTTTTGAACTAGGATCTACAATGAAAGTTTCCCAAAACAGCCTCTTTACTACATGTGAGCTACTTTGGACACCCCATTCCGTCACTCACGAAAACAGAAGGCACCACCTCCTAACTGGCTTCTAAACACACTAAAATACAGTCACACATGCTTGGAACCTGGGTAAGATGCTGCGTCAATCGCTGATGTATGCATAGCTCACAGCCTACCAGTACATAAAACAGCTAACTCTATCTATAATTTCAATGCAATCTCAATCAAAATCCCATTGGCATGTTCTGTGGATGCCAACAAGGTTGTTGCAAGGTTTATATGAAGACACAAAAGTCCCAGAATAGCCAACATGATACTGAAGCAGAACAAATTAGGGAACAGAAAACTACCTGACTGAGATTTAAGGCTACAGTAAACAAGATGGTGTGGCAAAACAGTAGATAACAAACCAAAGAACCAGAAATAGGCCCACATAGATCTTTGACAAAGGAGCAAAGGCAATACAAAATGACTACAAAAAATTAAGAAAACAAAATAAGCCAGGTATGGTGGCACACACCTATAAACCCAGCAATCTGGGTGCTAAGGAAAGACAAACACACGTTCAAGTCCAGTCTAGGAAACTTAGTCCCTGCCTCAAAAAAAAAAAAAAAAAAAAAAAAAAAAAAAAAAAAAAAAAAAAAAAAAAAAAAAAAAAAAAAAAAAAAAAAAAAAAAAAATGGGGATGTAACTTAGTGCAGTCCTTGGTTCAATCTCCAGCATCACATAAATAAATAAATGAATGAATAAATAAATACTATTTTCCTCCTGTGAAAGATGCTGTTAGGAGACTGAGAAGACAGCCATAGCTTTGGAAAAAATATACATCAAAGATACATCTGATAAAAGACTAATATCCAAAACACACAACTCTTAAAACTCAAATCTGGGTGTAGTGGTGCATGTCTGTAACTCCAGTTCTCAGGAGTCAAAGGTAAGGACACTACTTGAACCCAGGAGTTTGAGGCCAGCTTACGAAAGTTAAAGAGATCCTATTAAAACAATAACAACAAACAGGGCTGAAGGAATAGGACAGTGTTAAAGTATTTCCTAGCTAATACAAGGCCCTGGGTTCAATACCCCAGCACCACATAAACTGGGCATGGTGGCATATGCCTGTAATTCCAACACTAGAGAGATTGAAGCAGGATGATTGCTGTGAGTTCGAGGTCAGCCTGGGCTACACAGCGAGTTCAGGACCAACCTGGACTACAGAGTAAGATTCTGAAGGAAAACAAGTGAAACAAAACAAGCAATTGAGCAACCCCCCCCCCCCCAAAAAAAAAAAAACCAGAAACAAGGCTGGGGCGGTAGCTCCACAGTAGAGCATTTGCCCTGAATATATGAGGGCTTGTGTCAAATTTCTCAACACTGCAAAAGCACAGAGATGAAAGAACCCCAAACTCAACAATAAGAAAATGAATCTATTTGAAATGTGCAAAATTCTGAACAAATGTTTCCCAAAGGAAGATATACAATGGCAAATAATCCCATAAAAAGATGTTCCATATCACATCACTGGAGAACTGCAAATTAAAACACCAGTGAGATGCCACTGCAGACATAGTACAGTAGCTAAAACCCAAAACGCTGAGGATGTCAAAAGACAGCAAGAATGTGGAGCTGCAAGAGCTCTCATTGTTGCAGGTGGGAAAGGAAAACAGACATTTTGACAATTCTTTACAAAATTCGGCATAGCCTAAACGTATAATCCAGTGTCCACACTTTTTGGTACTTACTCAAAGAAGCTGGAAAACAGGTATACACACCACACACACACACACACACACACACACACACACACACACACACACTGTATCCTGTTTCTTATAGCAGCTTTATTCACAGCAGCAAATCTTGGCAATAACCAAGTTGTCCTTCAGAAGATTAACAAATAAATAATGATCCATTCAGATAGTGGCCCCATCTTCTGTGGAATTCTACCTGTTGAGCAATACAAACCTGGGATAGCAAAACTCTACTCCACTCCCTACTCCCCACTCCCCACTCCCGTATTCTGGGTCCTCAACTTCAAAGTAGTGGCCAGTGCTACAGCCTGTCCCCTGTCCTCTCTGAGCACGAGCTAAGAATTAACTCTTGAGTTCATAGGTTTATATTCCGCAACTTGCAAATCCCTAACAAATGTCAGAAGGTACCCTAGGGAGCTATTGATGAGGTGCAGCCCTCTCGAGTGGCAGAGCAACCAAAAGAGGCCATCACATAGATTCCTAAGTGGGGGACTATGAGCCAGGGACCACAGCAGGGTAGTCATTTGGCCTGAGAGAGGTGGAGGGACCTGGCTAGAGCAGCAGCACAATGTATCTTAGAGGTGAGTTAATCTTGATTGCCAATTGACCAGATTAAGAGACACCTTGGAGATTAGCAAGCACTCTTCTGGGTATGTTTGTGAGGAGTATTTCCAGAGACAATTGCCATGTAGGCCAGCAAACTGAGGTGGGGAACACTCACTTTGATTGTGTGTGACACCATACAATAGACTCACAGCTCTGGTGGAAATAGAGGGAAGAATTAGGAATTCAGCCTATCTTAAAAGCTGGACTTTTTTTTTTCTTTTTGAGACAGGCTCTTGCAGATCCAGGCTGGGGTCCAGGCTGGTCCTGAATTATAGAGCCGATGCTGGCCTCAAACCCGTGGCAATCCTCTGCCTCAGCCTCCCAAATAGTGGGATTACAGGTATCCACTAGCACCCCCAATTTATGTGGTGCTAGGGAATCAAATTCAGGTTCTCGTGCTTGCTAGGCAAATGCTTTAACCACAGTGCTATTCCTCCAGCCCCAAAAGCTGGATTCTGAAGTCAGGCATTAGGGTGCATATCTGTAATCCCAGCACCTGGGAGCTAGGGAAGAGAATTATGAGTGCAAGGGCAGCCTGGCCCAAATAGTGAAACCTGTCTCAAAACAAAACAAAACAAAACTTGGGTCTTCTCTTGGCTTCTTGGTAAAGAGTCTTTCTCTCTTGTTTCTCTCAATAAATTTTTCCTTGCTTAAAAAAAAGGACAATATGGGGAATTGACATAAAATCTTTTAAAAATACATATTCATGAATATATGGATGGATAGGCAAATTATAAACCAAATCTAACAAAATGTTCGTAATCAGTGAAATGTGAGTAAATAAGTTATTGTAAGAAAGTTAAAAAATTCTGAAATAAGCTTGCCTTCATATCTGTTACTTTAAGTATAATTATGTGATATAGATTTAAGTTCATTTAATGTAGCAATGTGATATAATTTTAAGTCCGTTTATTGTAGCAATTTAATTATTAGGTCTTCAATGTAAGTTTATCCTAAAAAAAACTGGTTGATGTAAAGATAACCCTTTGAATGTAGTACAAACATGTACCTTCCAATACTCAGCTAAGGCATCTGAAATTTAACTTTTCTTCTTCTTTCTCATATTTACTAGCCTTTTCAATTACATGGTTGTAGTTCTTTCCCCCCACCCCATTTTATTGATATGTATACATGCAAAATTTAAGGTTTACAATGGAGTTGAGCATTTTGTGCACGTACGCATCCTGCCAAGGACACAAGGGCTTTCCCATTCTCTTTCTGTCCCTCCCCCCACCTTCCCCTCCCTCCCTTCTCCTCCATCCTACCACCCTATTTCACTTTGTTTTTTGCTTCCAGGTTTAAGAATCTCAACAAAGATATAACAAAATATAGGGGGAAAAAAAGAACTTTTGGAAAATAAGCCAATAAAGGGATCGACTGGACTCAGAGAACAGGCATCAAGATTTGACCATTGCAGCCCATTTGAGGAATAGAAAGCTGAGCTAAAGAGTGGTGACTTAAGTGAAATGATTCAGATGCAGAAGATTAAATATGTTAAGTACTGTGCAGTCTCTCTGACTTGGGAAACCCAGAATATAGGCACTCTATAGAATCATATGATGTGATAGCCGGAGTGGGGGGTAGGAGTGGAGAGGGTGTGGGAGGGTCAAAATGGGAAGGGATTGTAAAGTTGATGTGATATATATGTGTACAAAATACTCAACTTCATTATAAACATTATGTATTGCATATATATATTAATAAAAATAGTGGGAAAAAAGAAACACTCAATTCTGCTTCAGTGGGTGAGTCTTTTCAATCTGTGGACATCAGACTCTAGCTTTTTCAGTCTTTCAACACAGATTCACACCATCAACTCTCCAGGGAGCTTTTAGATCTTCAACCTCAGATTGGCACTGCACCCCGATTTCTTGTTCTGAGGCTTCCAGCTTCTTGGGCTGAGCTGCTATTGGATCCTGTGACTTTCTAGCATGTAGACAGCTATTATGAACTATCCAGTCCCAGATCCTGTAAGTCTATCTAATAAAGCCTCTTGCAGGCTGGGAACATAGCTCAGAGGTAAGACTGCCTGCTAAGCAACTGCAAGGCGCTGAATTTGATTCTTCAGTACATTAAAAAAAAAAAAAGGGGGGGGGGGAGTTGGAGGAATGGCTCAGCAGTTAAAATGCTCACCTAGCAAGTGCTAAGTCAAGCGCTAAGTACCCAAATTCAATCCCCAGCACCACATAAGCTGGGCGTGGTGGTGCATGCCTGTAATCCCAGCACTCGGGAGGCTGAGGCAGGAGGATTGGCATGAGTCTAAGGCTAGCCTGGGCTCCACAGTGAGTTCAGGACCAGCCAAGGCTACAGAGTGAAAACCTGTCTCAAAAAAAAAAAATTAAAAAAAAAACCTAGTCAGGTGTAGTGGTGCACACTTGTAATCCCAGCACTTAAGAGGCTGAAGCAGAAGGACTGTCACAAGTTTGAGGCCTGCCTGGGCTAGCTACATAGTGAGTTTAGGACCAGCTTGGACTACAGAGCAAGACCTTGGCTAAATAATTATAATAATAATAACAACTATATTATGCTCCTTGTGTAAGTATTCTGATCACTGAGGTTGCAAAAAGGTGGCCTTAGCAACTGGACCCCCCCTCCCCCGGCCCCAGTGACGGAGACCAATGAGAAGAAGCAGGTCCTAGGGAAAAAAATAAAGCAAGAATTCGGTTTTGGACCTGTGGAGGCTGAACAGGCAAGAGAATGAGTTAATCTACAGTGAAGTACAGTTACAATAAACCTAGCCAACTGCTCTATCAGGTTCCAGCCACACCAGCCTACACAGACTAAAACTGCACATAAAGCATAGATAAACATGTCTTTGAAGGAGAACTCAGGTACTTCTTCTCAATGGCCCATGACTTTTTCCATAGGCTTGATGCACACAACTGCCCTTATCTTGAGGGTTAAAGATTTTCTATGAGAACTGAAATAAGGGATCTTATCAAATTGACTCCTTTAACGAACAACTCTTGATGTAGTATCGATGTACCTGTGAGATGACTACAGCACAAGTGAACCTAAGAAAGTCTTCCTCAGACGTTTATTTAAATCACCCACATCCTTTGCTCACATCCTCAAACCTCTATACTGTCTTTCATCCTGGTGACACAATTCTCTCTTGGAGCTTGCCTGCTGCTCCCTTCCAATATATCTAGTAGATCTTCTCTTTCTTTACTCTGCTCTTAGTAAATTCTTCTAATTTCCACATCAACCACACTCCATACCCACCTGGCACAGCATGACCCATTAAATCCAAGATGCCTACACATGATCTAGCTGAGGAGGCAGTGTGACTATGTGCTGGAAAGGGCCTGTGGTGTGTGCATTAGCTCTTTACTGCAATGCAGCACACGTGTAAAAAAGTACCTAAACAAAAAAAAAAAGATCTTTGGAATAGGCCATTTAACAGTTCCAAAAGGATGGAACTCCGACTTTTGAAGCATGAGCTATCCTGTCTTGTGGAAAGTGTCAAACTCTCAAGAGTGAAATCACACATCTGCGTCATGGCTCCCTAGGATATCTGGGAGGCTCACCCATGGAGTCTTAGGGACAAGGGCACTACAGGAAGTACAGCATTGGAGAAGAATCTAACAGGAGCCATGTTTAAGGAAGGACTGAGCTGACCTCAAGGCTGGGGTTCATGGCCTTTCCCTGCCCTCTAGTGGAGGTGCCTGAGACTCCAGCTTTAGGTTCAGGCAGGGGCTGAGGAGCCCTGGCTGGATGCTAACTCTTTGTGATGTTCAGAACACCCTCAGGATGATCTTGTCTTGACTCTGAACTCCAGACTTTGAAATGGTGAGCAACACATTTCTTTGCTCATGAATCGCCCATCCAGCCTACAGACATCTGATACAGCAGCAGACAAAGACAGTGACAGCTATGACCCTTATTAGGCCTCCAGAGGACCTGGCTGTACAATCAACAGAGAGGGAAAACAGCACCTGCTGTTGTGAAAACTGCTTGACCTCAGGACATGCAGGCAATGTCCTTATCCCTGGGAGTACATTTTGAAAAGACTAAACATGCATACGTGTATGAGGAATCTGGAACAGGTTGGCACTGTATCAAGTAGTGTATTCGTATACATTTTTAAAAAACTCTTTGCAGTACTGGGAATTGAACCCAGGGCCTCACACATCAGGCAAATGCTCTCACCACTGAGCTGCACCTTTAGCCCTTTTATCATTCTGTGACAGAGTCTCACGAAGTTGTCCAGTCTGGCTTCAGACTTGCAATCCTCTTGCATCAGGCTTCCTAAGTAGCTGGGATTACAGGTATATGCCACCCCATCCAGTTTGTCTTTACATTTGATTTGGTTCTCTCTATAACCTTTCGTTACGAGGCAGATGCATACATTAAGAAAAATGTTTTATTTTAAATCAAAGTACCAAGCAGATACTTGCAAAACAACATACAAAGTGGAACTCAAACACGGCCCTTCCCCAGGATACCTCTAGGCAGGCACTGAGAAGCTCTCACCATCTCTGCAAAACCCACATCAGTCCTATATTCTCAGAAAATCAAACTGAAGGCAGCCATGAACACCCGTGTTTTCATGTGCACGAGAGGCTCTTCCTTCCCAGGCGCTGGCTGGCCTTAACAGGAAGGATTAGGATACAGAGAACTCAGCAACCCTGAGGAGCCAGCAGAATCTGTACAAGGCAGGTGAGAGAGTATGGTGGGTGAGCTAACCAACTTCTCCCCGCTCCCAACACAGTTTCCTTACAGGTGGGGCTGTCTACCTTCCTATCCTCCAGGGCCCTTGCCTATCTTGCCAGGAACAGTCTTGGAGGACAGATATCTGTGGGCAGCCTCAGGGGCACTGGAAATAAGGAATGGGAATTAATTTTGAAGCTGGTGTGGGCTTATTTTTGTATGGCTCTAAAATTAACTGTATTGTCCTGTACTTCCATGGACTTAGGAGTAGGGACTAAAAACACAGTCCCAACCTGGCTCTTACAAAGAAAGGAAACTAACTCACAACAGGAAATGCAGAGGGCAACTTGGATGTTTCCTGGATGGTTTCTGACCACCAGGGCAACAGGTGTTTCATTAGTGATGTTTTTCTCTAATGAGTCTGGGCTGGTTGCCAGGACTGCAAGGTCTCTGAGCAATGCCCATACCTGTCAGCCCCTCCTGATGCTCACAAGGTGACATTCCTGCATGTAACAAGACTCACAATAAAAGTAAAAATAAGTTTAAAAATAAGAATACATACACAAACAGGTAAACATCATGCTGAAACCAAGTGATTTATGACAACAGTAGACAATGATATAACAGGAGAAAAAAAAAAAAAGAAATAGAACCTCAGTAGCTTGATACAGGATGGGGAAGTCATAGCAAAGGTGCAAAGGTGGGGTCTGGGCACTCAAGGAGGATGAATGGACAGCCAGCCAATTCCTTTTAATGTTGTGAATTAGGGCAGGAGTCCCCTCCTGCTGTGGGAGCTCTCCAGAGAAAGGCCTTTGGCTGACATAAAAGCAGCAGGAGGGTCCAAGGAAGGCTGGCCTCCTAGGACTATCCTAAAATACACTCTGCAGGAGGCCTGGGCTCCCTGTTCCCTAAAATGTCTGGTCCTAGGAGCTGTGGCTTGGAGGATGGGCTCCTGCCTACTTAAGAGTCCAAATCTAGATCTTCAAACCACCGACACACAGCCCTTTAGAGTATAACCCAGGTCACACCTCTCCCAGCTGGCCCTGACCTGCCCTGAGCAGACCCCTCTGACAACCTGGGGTTCTCCTTTGGGCAGGAGCACTCAGCTCCATCTCCAAAAGAGGTTCAGGTGGCTGAGGTCTAGCATGGGGATTCCAACATCAGGCTGCATGCAGGAAGCCATTTGAACTGCTCCAAGTCTGAAGGTATACCTCCAAACAAATCCTCAACAGAGCCTTACTTTTGGCAGGCTGCAGCTGAGAACATCAGTACCCAGCCAGGGGCATGTGTAGGTGCCTGGGCTCACCCCACAGTCAACTTGGGAATCCTAGGCACTGAGCATTGTTTTGGTTGAAAATGCTATAAATTTGACTCTTCCTAGAAGCCTACTAATCAATTTGCTTAAAAACACTTGTAGCACATATGCAGTGGTGCCCAGACCTCACCTGGTCTGTGCAGCCCCTTGGGCACCTGAGCACCTGCTGGAGTGGAGGGGCAGGTGTCCTGTGGGGTCTGCACTCCAGCCCTGGGAGCATCTTCCCACAGGCAGAAGATTGGGGCACAGGCCACACTAAACCTACAGAAAACTGTGGGAAGAAACCAAATCCATAGGATCCATGGGTTTCCACACTTGGGTACATTTCCCAAGACATGTGTTAGTTATGCCCCACCCCCACCCCCCGGCAGGCTCAGATCCTGAGTTAGGCCCAGTGGGGGTACAGGCACCAGGACCTCAGTGACTCGGCTGGGCTCTGGTGTCACCAGCACCTATAGGGTGCCTGCCACCCTTGCCTCTGCTGCCTGCACCTAGCTGCATCCAGGCCTTCTCCTGGTTCTTATCCCCCTGACTCCTGCTCAAGACCAATATGTAAACAGTATTAATAAGCAACAGATGGAAAAGTATTTCCCAAGAAAAAAGGGGAGGAAGTTAGAAGCCGAAGAACCGATTTTCCAGGTTGCTGGCGTCTTCCTGTGCCTTTTTTTCCTCCTTTTTAATTTTTCTTCTGGCAAGTCCTCTCTTTGGTTCAGCCCATAAGACTTGCCTGTGCTGAGCCAGCCCCATGGCCTCTGCCTGCAGTGACCTGAAGAGAGGCAGCCAGCCCTGTCCACCCTAAGTATTGGCTACTTCTGCTCCTGGTCCTCTGCCATGGCAGCCACCTCAATGGTGGCTGTGTGCTCTTCAGACCCTGAGGCAGCTGCTGTTGGCACTGTCACGAGAGTGCTGCCTGCCGGTGAGGCCTGTGCCACGTTCTGCAGCGTGGGGCCCAGACTGGGCAGGGTGAGCAGCTGCAACGGACTCACCACTTTCAGCACCGTGCTACCATCCTGCATGGCAGCTGTGCTTAAGACTGTGAGGCTAGATGTGTCCGGGTGGATCTCTACTGTGCTGGGGAAGGTGGAGCCTGAGGAGGCCAAGACTGTGTAGCCTCCAAGCAGTGGGGAAGCTGGTGAGCTGGCTTGGGGAGCCTGAGGAGAGCTTTTGCCCAGAACTGAGGGCAGTGTAGATACCATTTTGCCAAGAGGCACACTAGTCAGCTGGGACACTGGCATTCCCGGACCGAGGGCAATCTGTGCAGACTGGGTGAGCACCTGTGAGGCCATGGAAGCTGGTCCAGATGTGGCCCGAGCAAGCCGAGGCCGCTTCATGGGGGGTGGCAGGGAGACAGGGGTCAGTGTCATTAGAACGTTGCTGAGATGCTGGGACTTGTGTTTCAGTTCCTTGGCACGGCGGCGGTGCTCGTCACACTGCTGCTCCAGGGCTGTGGAGGACACATAGTGTCACCATGGGGGATGGAGACAGACAGCATCACTGTAAGGGACAGGGACAGGCAGCATTCTCACAGGACTGGGGCTAAAAATGTACCACTATTGATCAGTTCAAGAGCTGTGACCAGACAGTCACAAGGTTGCCTGCCAAGGGCAAGAACAGAAAAGTGGGCCCTCTGACTACCCAGCACTGCTGCTCTGTAGATGGAAGGACCTGTGTCAGACCTTCCCTATCTAATATAACAAGTCTAGCTTTGGACATGCCAGGGGTGACCTTTTTTTGCAAATGGACACACAGCCAGAGAGGTGATCCCATATCCTGAGCATGTTACCACACATACCTGCCAGGTCCCTAGCATACTGCTCCCGTGAACGGTCCATCTGGCACTTGTGACTGGCCAGCACCTTCTTCACTAGGTCCAGCATGCCAAAGTTCTGAACAATGTTGTTGAGGAGGACAGCATCTTAAGGGAACAATGCAAACATCTAGTTAGAACCCAGGCTTCTTCCCATAGGACCAACCCCAGAGGTAGGCCTATTCCTCATGGTTTCCATGTAGGCTGGGCCTCCATCCCAACTGTACACAGGATCTGGGAGGAGCCAGCAAAAGGGAGACTAAAGGATCCTTACCTCGGAGTTGTAGGGGAGGGTCTTGCACACGCTGCTGCAGTCCTTTCATGGTCTCTTCCAGTTCCTGCTGGAACTCCTGTATGACCTCATCAAGCAGGCCAGCATCCTTCAGCCCTCGCCAGAAGGCAAACGTGTCATCTGTGAGGGAAGGAAAGGGCTGGATGAGCAGGAAGAACATCTGAGCTCCACATTACAGCCTGTAAGTCTAACGAGTCGGGCACAGAACTCCATTTCAGAGTACTCAGGATGAGGACAGCTGGAGCCTGATCTGGAACCAGAGCACAGGTAGATAATTTCCCCAAGGCCTACCTGCACGCATGAGAAACCCATGAGGTCATACCTCCGATGGTTGTAGTCCAGTCAGTGGGATCCTCACAGGTCTCTATGGTGATGGTGGCAGGCGAACCATTCACTACAAGCAAAGCGGAGGTATGGGTGAGTACTATTTTACATAGTAGCTCACACATCCTCTTAGGTCCTCCCATCCTCCCAAGGTTATATATCTGAATCCCTCCTTGCCATCCAATTTTATAGAAATGACAAGCATAACATCCACTAGTACACTGAAAGGATGACCCTGCCTCACATTAAGTTTAGGTTTAATCACATAAATCTTCAGATATAAAGAATGGAGAAAGAACAGGAAAACAACCTCAAGCCACTGCCTAATTTCGGAAGTTCCCAGCATTCTCCTCTCTAATCCTAATTACAACTTTTAATAAACTCCTATAACTCATTTGGCAGGGACCTGCCTGACTTGTTTCTCAACCAGTAAATACAACCCAGGTCATCCTGGATTTCTTCTTTACCCCTGACCTACATTTCACTGATGGCACTGTAAACTGAGCATCTACCATATTTCCATTTTTAAAAATCAGAACAGTGACAAATAATCTATCATGGTTTATCCCTGAGTCCATTTTTAGAGCCTACAAAACGCAGTTGTCAGCATAGTTCATCCTTAGCTGTTCTGAAGTTTCCAATAGAGGCTTTTCACACAGACCCAAAAACAGGTGTATGTTTTTGGTAAGGTTTCCAATCTCTTGCCATCTTTTCCATTCATCAAAGATGTAGCATTGGTGAGTATTATCAAACATCTGGAATCAACTGGGGCATGAACTATAACCACTGACTATGTTTTTCTGTTTGGCCCTGTACACCAGCTTTTACGAACTACACAAGAGCCAAGTAAAATGTTCTTAAAGATTCCAGGCAAAAGGGAGACGAAAGGGTCCTTACCTCGGAGCTAAAGAAAATAAGCTGCATGAAGCGCAACTTATAATAACTAAATCTTGGAAGCAACAGATTATGCCCATCAACAGATAAACGAATAAAGAAGATGCAGTATATTTACACAATAGAATTAAGTCTGCAATAAAGAAAGATAAACCTGAATCATTTGGGGGAAAATAGATGAACCTTGAGATCATCATGCTTAGTTAAATGAATCACACACAGAAGTTTAAACATAGCATGGTTCCTCTAAAATGAGAAAGACAAACCATAAAAAAGTAAAAGAAAAGGAGCAAAGTAAGTAGACAGACTTGGTGGAGAGGGGAAGGGAATGAGAGATGAGGGCAAGAAATGGGAAGGGGAAAGGGAAGTAAAAATGTAAAATGTACCAACTTGACAAGCTGATTGTTATTATATACCACAAATACATGCTAATAAAATAAAAAATCTGAAAAAGAAATAAACCAGCAGGGAGGCATAGTACAGCTGTTAGAGTACTTGCCTAGAAAATATAAGGTCCTGGGGACTTCCAGTCAAGATGGTGGCTGAGTAACAGATCTGCACAAGGTCTCCTCATCGACCCACTTAAAAAGTCGAGAATTTAGTTAGAAAAAGTGTGTTCAGTGTAGCTAGGAAAGAGAGGAGCATCCCCAACAACTGAAAGGAGGCCAGGGGGAGGCCAGAAATTCCGAAGGAACATCGAAAGCAGAGGAAAAAAAAATCCCCACAGCCCAGGAGGCTGCCGCAGCCAGCTGCAAAGGGCTAGAGCCGCAGGCAGCTGCGGACAGAGGAAAGCTCGCAGGGACCTGAACATCTGATAGGGCACCCCAAAAACAGATATGAGGCTGCAGGCGGGTCAGAAATCCTGAAGTCACATTGGAAGAGGAGGAAAGAAGCAGCCAACTCGGCGTGGCCCCAAACTGCCGACACCCACAGACCAGACGGAGGAAGGTCTGGAAGACAGAACTTCAGCCCGAGAGACAGCCAGAGTTAGAAGAACCATGGGGAAACGTGGTAACAAATCTCATACAAAAAGACCTAACACCCCTGAAGATGACACTAGGGACACTGAAATTGCAGAATCCAAAGATAAAAATGGTAAAAAGGATGGTAATTGCTGGGCCCAGATATTCAGTGAATTAAATCAGGAAATAAAACAGACAGTGCAAGAGCTACACCAATGCACAGCTAAGCAAAAAGCAAGCCTTGATAACCAATTAGAGGAGGCCAAAGAAGAAATATACCAGAAGATAATGAAGGTAATACAAGAAATTAGAGAAGAACACAACAGTGATTTAGAAAAATTGAATGCAGATAGTCAGAAAATGAAAACCATGCAGGAAATAATAAACAACCATTTTAAACATCTTCAGAATAGAATGTCAAACCTAGAAAATAAAGTGACTGAGCTGCAATATACAGGCCATGAAGAACACAAAGTAAATAAGAAAGAAAATGAATCATTACAATGGCTGATAGATCATTCAAAGAGAAACAACCTCAGAATTATGGGAGTACAGGAGAATTCTGAGGACAAAGCAAAAGGCTTAAAGGCCATGTTTAATGAAATAATGGAAGAAAATTTCCCAAATCTAAGAAAAGAAACGAACATGGAACTATTGCAGGCATGTAGAACACCAAACAACTTTGATCAGAAGAGATCCTCATCATAACACATCTTAATTAAAATTCTGGAAATCCAACACAAAGAGAAAATACTAAAAGCGGTAAGAGAAAAACAGAAGGTGACCTACAAAGATAAGCCCATCAGGATAAGAGCAGCTTCTCAATCCAGACTCTAAAAACCAGGAGATCATGGAGCAATGTCATCCAAGCACTAAAAGAATATAAATGCCAACCAAGACTATTATATCCAGCTAAATTATCTTTTAATTTAAAGGGAGAACTTAAAACTTTCCATGATATGGAAAGCTTAAAGGAATTTGCAGCCACTGAGCCAGTATTGCAGAGAATACTTAAAGGAAACTTAGAAAGTGAAAGGGAGGCCAGCGACACCAATGACCCCAGAGGAAAAGCGACAACAGCTAGAGGAGAATGAGCTGAGAAAAAAGTATGCTAGTAATCAGTGAAATATGAGTAAATAAGTTATGAAGGTTAAAAAATTCTGAAATAACTAAATTTGCTTTCATATCTGTTACTTTAAGTATATTTATGTGGTATAGATTTAAGTCCATTTAACTTTGTTTTATTGTAGCAATTCACTTATTAGGACACTGATGAAAATTTATCCTAAGAAAACTAACTGATGTAAAGATAACCCTGTGAGTGGACAAATATTTTACCTTCCAGTATTCAGCTAAGATGTTTGAAATTTAACTTTTTTTCTTCTTCTTTCCCAAATTTCCCAGGTTTAAGAATAGCAACAAAGAAATAGCAAAATATAGAAAAAAAAAACTTTTGGTAAATATCCCATTAAAGGGATTAGTTGGATTCAGAGAAGAGGCATCAAGATTTAACTACTGCAACCCATTGGAAGAATAGGAAGCTGAGTTAGAGTGGTGACTTAAGTGAAATGACTTAGGTGCAGAAGATTAATACGTTAAACACTGTATGGTTTCTCTGACTTGGAAAACCCAGAACACAGACATTCTTTGGAACCACATGAAGTAACAGCCAGAGTTGGAGGAAGGGATAGGGAGGAGGTGGGAGGGTAGAAAATGGGAAAGGATTGTAAAGTCGACATGATATATATGTGTACAAAACACCCAAATTCATTGTAAATACTATGTATTACACATATATATTAGTAAAAATTAGTGGGAGGAAAAAAGAAAAAAAACAAATTAGAGAACTGGGAAGAAATGGATGACTTCCTAGATACATATAAAATACCAAAATTAAGTGAGGAAGATATAAAAACCTTGAACAACCCCATCACGCACACAGAAATTGAAGCAGTAATAAAAGCTCTACCTACAAATAAAAGTCCAGACCTAGATGGATTCACAGCACAATTTTTTCAGTACTTTAGGGAAGAACTAACTCCAATCCTCCTCAAACTATTTCATAAAATAGAAAGTGAAAGAATACTACCAAACTCATTTCTTGAGGCTAGCATCACACTAGTCCCAAAACCAGACAAAAACTTAACCAGGAAGGAAAATTATAGATCAATATACTTAATCAATATAGATGCAAAAATCCTCAATAAGATTCTGGCAAACAGAAGCCAACAAGTAATCAGAAAGATCATACACCATGATCAAGTGGGCTTCATCCCTGAGATGCAAGTCTGGCTCGACATATGAAATCAATCAGTATCAACACCATATCAACCAAAGCGAAAACAAAAACCACATGATCATCTCTATTGATGCAGAAAAAGACTCTGACAAAATCTAACACCCTTCATGATAAAAACACTGAGAAAAATAGGTATAGAAGGGCCCTACCTAAATCTCAAAAAAGCCATATATGCTAAGCCTACTGTAAATATCATAGTAAATGGAGAAAAATTGAAATCATTCCCTCTCAAATCAGGAACTAGACAAGGCTGCCCACTCTCACCACTATTATTCAAAATAGTCCATGAAGCACTTGCCATAGCAATCAGACAAGAAAATGAAATAAAGTGAATCTGCATTGGAAAGGAGGAGGTCAAACTTTCCTTATTTTCAGATGATATGATTATCTACATGGAAGAGCCTAAAAACTCCACTACAAAACTTCAGGAAATAATAAAAAAATTTAGCCAAGTCACAGGCTACAAAATTAACACTAAAAAATCAATAGCTTTTCTCTACAATAACAATGAACTTACACAGCAAGAACTCAGAAAAACAATTCCATTCTCAATAGCTCAGCAAAAAATTAAATACCTAGGAATATACCTATCAAAGGAAGTGAAGGATTTATATAAAGAAAACTACATTACATTGAAGAAAGAAGTTATAGGAGACATGAGAAAATGGAAAGGCACCTCCTACTCTTGGATAAGCAAAATAAATATAGTCAAAATGACTCTACTACCTAAACTGATATATAGATTCAATGCAATTCCTATCAAAATACCTACAAGTTTCTTCAAAGAACTTGAAACAACAATTCTTAAATTCATATGGAACCAAAAGAGACCAAGAAAAGCCAAAGCAATCCTGAGCAACAAGACCAAGGCAGGAAGCATTACAGTTCCAGAAATCAGACTGTACTATCAAGCAATAGTTGTAAAAACAATTTGGTACTGGCACAAAAACAGACAGATAGACCAGTGGAACAGAATTGAAGACGCAGAGACAAACCCAAATACCCTCCATCACTTAATCTTTGACAAAGGGGCCAAATGCATACAATGGAAAAAGGACAGCCTGTTCAACAAAGGGTGCTGGGAAAACTGGACATCCACATGCAGAAGAATGAATCTAGTCACACGCCTATCACCATGCACCAAAATCAAATCAAAGTGAATCAAAGACCTAGACATAAAAGCGAAACACTGAACCTTCTAAAAGACAAATTAGACAAACATCTAAAAGACATGGGCGTAGGCAAAGACTTCCTTGACAAGACACCAAGAGCAAAAAGAATTACCCCCATTATTAACAAATGGGACCTTGTCAAATTAAAAATCTTCTGCACAGCAAAGGAAACTATCAACAATGTAAAAAGACAACCAACAGACTGGGGAAAAAAATTCATCACTAGCAACTCAGATAGGAAGCTCATAACTAGAATATACAGGGAGCTGAAGAAAAGTAAGCCTAGTCAAATAAAGGATCCTATTAAAAAGTGGGCAAATGAAGTGAAGAGGCAGTTCACTCATGAAGAAGTACAAATTGCCAATAGATACATGAAAAGATATTCAACGTCCCTAGCCATAAGAGAAATGTAAATTCAAACAATGCTAAGATACCATCTCACTCCGGAGAGAATGGCTTATATCAATAAGTCAAATAGTAATCAGTGCAGGTGAGGCTGTGGGGAAAAACGAACCCTCCTGCACTGCTGGTGGGAATGTAAATTCATACAACCACTTTGGAAAGCAGTATGGAGATCTTTCAAAAGACTACAAATAAATATCCCCTTTGATCCAGGGACACCCCTCCTGAGAATATATCCAAAAGAGGCCAAAACAACACATAATAGAGATATATGTATACCAATGTGCATAGCAGCACAACTAACAATAGCTGAAATATAGATGTCACCAAAATACCCATCAACAGACCAATGGATACACAAACTGTTGTATTTTATACACAATGGAATACTATGCATCTATAAATTCCAACAGTGTGGAGGCTTTTGCAGGCAAATGGAAGAAACTTGAGAACATCATGCTGCTTAGTGAAGTGAGTCAGAAGCAGAAGGTGAAATATCAAATGGTCTCTCTGATATGACAGACCCAGATCACAACTCTTATGGAACTTCAAATGAAAAACCAAGTGAAACAGGAGGTTGAGGGAGGGACAAAAGGAGAGTGGGAAAGTCCTTGTCACCAAGACAAGATAAGTAGGTGCACAAAATGCTCAACTTCATTGTAAAACTTAAATCTTGCACTAATACATATCAATAAAATGGGGGGGGGGAGAAAATGTGTGTTTAATGTAGCTAGGGAAGACAGGAGCACCTCAACAACTGAAAGGAGGCCAGGAGAAGGCCAGAAATTCTGAAGGAACATCGAAAGCAGAGAAAAAAAAATCCCAGCAGCCCAGGAAGACGCTGTAGATTGGCTGCAAATGGCTGGAGCCACAGCTGCGGACTGAGGAAAGCTCTCGTGGGCTGGGGACATCTGACACAGCTGGGAGAGGACAGAGCACCCCAACAATGGACAGGAGGCTGCAGGAGGGTCAGAAATCCTGAAATCACATCGGAAGAGGAGGAAAAAGCAGCCGACTTGACGCCATCCTGAGCTGTCGGCATCCACAGACCACAGAGGGAAGAAAGTCCAGAGCCAGAACCTTAGCCTGAGGTAAGCGCGGATCCACAGAAGTGGGAATTGCTGACAGCTGGCAGCCCCAGCCTCCGAAAAAGGAACCTGCGGGTAGTGTGTACTACAAAAACATGTGCTCCCCCTAGAAAAATCTCCTGGGAGTGCAGATCAGAAGCAGAGTTCAGCAGCCATCACAGGCAATGACATTAGCAGGAGCCATTTAAAAAAGAAGGGGGGAAAAAAAAACCCAAGACTGAACGCTTTAGAGAGTAAAAGAAAGCTCAGAAGAGCACCTCAGGACTTTTGGGGTCACCCTTAAACAGTGCCTAGGAAGAAACTGGCACAAAGGGCAGAAAGATGAGAAAAGAGGGGAAAAAGGCTGCTGATCTTCTGAATGGCTCAGGGGCACCTCCGAATGTGGAAAGCCCTGCTCTGGGGGAGGGAAGCCAGGACAGACTGAGAGCTTTGCTGAGGGGGATGAGGTGAATAAGATACCTCAAAAGGGGGATCATCGCCCCATTCCTCCTTCATGCGCCAGAGGCTTCCAGTTCACCACTGCCCTGCTTGCCAGAGGTATCTAGGACCAGGAAGTCCATCACCTGTCTGTCCTGAGAGCCAGAGGCTTCCAGAGGCTTCCAGGGAATTACACCACCCTATCAATCCTGAGCCCCAGAGGCTTCCAGAGGCATCTAGGGCCGGGAATTCCATCGCCCTGTCTGTCCCTTGGATGAGAGGATTCCAGAGGCAGCCAGGTCTGGGTCTTCACCAAACCCCTCTTTCCTGTGCACCAGAGACAGCAGAACCATGGGGAAACATGGGAATAAATCTCCTACAAAAAGACCTGACACCCCAGAAAATGATACCAGGGATACTGAAATTGCAGAATCCAAAGATAAAAAATGGCAAAAATGATGGTAACTTCTGGGCCCAAAAATTCATTGAATTAAAGCAGGAAATAAAAAGATAGCGCGAGAGCTACACCAAGTCATAGGTAAGCTAAGAGCAAGCCTTGAAAAGCAAATAGAGGAGACCAGAGAAGAAATATACCAGAAGATAATGAAGGCAATACAAAAAATTACAGAACACAACAGAGATATAAAAAAAATTGAATGCAGATATTCAGGAAGTGAAAAACACACAGGAAATAATAAGCAACCACATTAAATATCTTCAGAACAGAATGTCAGACCTAGAAAATACAGTGACTGAGCTGCAGCATACAGGCCATGAAGAACACAAAGTAAATAAGACAGAAAGCAAATCATTATAGCGGCTGATCGGTGATTCAAAGAGAAACAACCTCAGAATTATGGGAGTCCAAGAGAAGACTGAGGACAAAACAAAAGGCTTAAAGGACATATTTAATGAAATTATGGAAGAAAATTTCCCAAATCTAAAAAGAAATGAACATGGAAATACTGCACGCATATAGAACACCAAACAACTTTGATTAAAACAGATCCTCACCACGATACATCATAATTAAAATACTAGAAACCCAACACAAAGAGAAAATACTAAAAGCTGTAAGAGAAAAACAGAAGGTGACCTGCAAAGATAAGCCTATCAAGGTAACTTCAGACTTCTCAACCCAGACTCCAAAAGCCAGGAGATCATGGAGTAATGTCATCCAAGCACTAAGAGAACATAAATGCCAACCAAGACTGCTATAGCCAGCAATATTATCTTTTAAATTAGAGGGAGAACTTAAAATTTACATGATATAGAAAGCTTAAAGAAATTTGCAGCCACTAAGCCAGCATTGCAGAGAATACTTAAAGGAAACTTAGAAAGGGAAAGGGAGGCTAGAGACACCAATGACCCCAGAGAAAAAATGACAACAGCTAGAGGAGAATGAGCTGAGAAAAAAGTAAGGCTATGCACGAAATTAGGGATGAATCGATAGGTAAAAGGAAAAACCAAATAGGGCAAAATCTTAATTATTAGTGAAATATGAGTAAACAATGTATGAAAGTCAAAATATCTGAAATAACTAAGCATAGCTATTTATCTATTGCTTTAACTGTAGCATATTATGTGATACAGATTTAAGTTCATTTAATGTAGCAAACTGATAAAGTCTTAAGCTTGTTGAATGAAGCAATTCACTTTTTGAAGGCAAATGTGAGTTTATCCTCTTTGAGAGGCAGAAAGATAAGCAGCACCAAAATAACTTGGAGAAAAGGTAACATCTAAAGAGAAAATATAATCTAACAAATAGATTGGTAGTTAAATCATCTAATTGATATACTTTTTAAACAATACCAGCTGTTCTATAAAATCTGTGAAATCTCCCCATATCATTATTATTTGTAATAGTATAGTAGTGTGCAAAATAGAATAATTACTAATCAATAACACAACATGGGGCATTGACAAAATCTTTTAAGAATACGAATGCATAAATATATGGATGGATAGGCAGATAAAATTATAAACCAATCTAGCAAAATGTTAGTAAACAGTGAAATGTAAGTAAGTTATGAAAGCTAAAAAATTCTGAAATAACTAAATTTGCCTTCATATCTGTTACTTTAAGTATATTTTTACTTATATTTAAGTTCATTTCATGTAGCAGTGTGATATAGTTTTAACTTTGTTTTACTGTATCAATCCACTTGAGTTACATGCTTGTAGTTATTTTCTAATGTGAAGTGGTGGGTAAGGCCAGGCTTAAGAATATCAACAAAGGGGCTGGAAGAAAGGTTCAGCGGTTAAAGCACTTGCCTAGCAAGCACTAAGTCAAGCACTAAGTCAAGCACTAAGTACCCAAATTTAATTCCCCAGCAGCACATAAGCTGGGCATGGTGGGACACTCCTATAATCTCAGCACTCAGGAGGCTGAGGCAGGAGGATGGCCATAAGTACAAGGCCAGCTTGGGCTCCATCCTGAGTTCAGGACCAGCCTGGACTACAGAGTGAGACCCTGTTTCGAGAGAGAGGGAGGGAGGGAGGGGGAGGGAGGGAGGGAGAGAGAGAGAGAGAGAGAGAGAGAGAGAGAGAGAGAGAGAGAGAGAGAGAGAGAGAGAGAGATACAGGCATAAATATCCCAATAAAGGGATTGGTTGGATTCAGGGAAGAGGCATCAAGATTTGACTACTGAGACCCATTTGAGGAATAGGAAGCTGAGTTAGAGTGTTGACTTAAGTGAAATGATTTAGGTGTGGAAGATTAAATATGTTAAGTACTGTATAGTCTCTCTGACTTGGGAAAACCAGAACACAGACATTCTACAGAACCACATGAAGTGATAGCCAGAGTTAGGGAAGGGATAGGGAGGGTGTGGGAGGGTCAAAAATGGGGACTGTAAAGTGGATATGATACATATGTGCACGAAATACCCAAATTCATTGCAAACACTATGTACTGCATATGTATATTAATAAAAATAGTGGAGAAAAAAAGAAAGTATAAGACTCCAGCACCACATAAGCCACATGTGATGGTGTACACTTGTAATCCCAGCACTTGGGAGGCTGAAGCAGGAGGGTTGCTGTGAGTTCAAGGCTCACCTGGCTATACAGTGAGTTGAGGACCAGCCTGGTTTACAGAGTGACAACCTGTCTGCCACACACACCCCCCTCCCCACAACTCAAAAATAAAAGCACGCAAGCAAGCAAGCATATGAAGAGCTGAATCTTAGTCCAAAGTCTGCCTGTCCCAGATAGAGCAGCCTTGATTAGAGGACTGAGACAACTAGCCTTCCTTAGGAGATAGCACTGATGATGCTCATCTGTCCTGGCCAGTCACCTGTGACTGACAATAAGGCAGGACAGAAGGTCCAGGGCCTAATCTCAGTTTGGACTAGTGCCCTGAATGCCTGCTTCCCTCACCACCTCATGCTTTGAGGGTTCTACCTCGACACCCCCAACATTCAGTCTGGGGCTTCGGTCCAGAAAGAAGCTAAACAACAAATATCCTTGGATTGATATACTATGTAACCACTAGGATAAGGCCAATAAAGGCCAGTCTCCTTAACTGCAGCAGCCTGTGTGTCCCTGTGCATCTCAGGAGTCAGCACTGTGAAATGCAGCCTTGAAGGCAGGACACAAGGATGGAGATAGGTAGAATGATGATGCCTGAGGCCACTCTGGCCTCACTTCTTCCCCAAGGAACAGGTCAATGCCTATAAACTGGCCTCTCTCTGGTTGAGCAACAAGGACATAGCAGCATACTCAAACCCAACACTGTAAACAGCTAGGAAGAGCAAGTGACATCAAAGGAAAGAGTACAGCCAGACGCCACCAAGTGACATGAGGAGGGTCCCAGGACCTACCTTCAGCCTTAGGTTACTAAGAATTTCTAATTCAGAAGCACTTAATCCTCCTATAGCTCTTAGCTATGGATAGCCACATGGAAAAATGTCTAAATCATCGCCCAAAGTCCAAAGGACAGAAGAAAAAGCTGGACATCAGCAAGAAGCCTGAGAGTGGTACACAGCTCTGCAAGATATGAAGTATCAAGGGAGTGCAGCGACAACTGCAGGAAAGGCCCAGGGTAGAGGGAAGAGACTAGGGGCACAGAGTAGTCCTTTCAGTATTCTTTATACCTTTATGTATGCAATATTTTTATAACGAAAATCACTAAAAAATAAGAGTGCTTTAGAATTCTGTCAATAAACCTAGCAATTTGGGGCTGGAGGAATAGCTCAGCAGGTATAGCAAGCGCTAAGTCAAGCACTAAGTACCCGAGTTTGATTGCCCAGCACCATATAACCCGGGCGTGGTGGCACATGCCTATAATTCCAGCACTCAGGAGGCTGAGGCAGGAGGAATGCTGTAAGTCCAAGGTCAGCCTGGGCTCCATAGTGAGTGCAGGAATAGTCTGGGCTGTAGAGTGAGACCCGGTCTCAAGTAAGTAAGTAAGTAAATAAATAAATGAAATAAACCCAGCAATTCGTCGGACTTCCTTTGTAAGGAAAGAGGTCAACCTAGCTATTCAGGGCCCCTGTTAATGGTCTGGCTCTGGAGTGTCCCCCAAAAGCTTCATGTATTTGGATAGAGTGGGATACCTGTAAAACTGTATGCTGTTGGGAAGGTGTGGCCTGGTTGGCAGGGGTAGATGCTTGGGGCTTGACCTGAAGGGACTGTGTCATCTTGTTGAGAATGGGGGGTACCCAGGACTGAGCTTTCCGGTGTGAGGGAGGGGTACCCTCCTTGGGTGTAGGTGGCCCAACTGGCATCATGAGCTAGGGCAGAAAGGAGAAACACTGTTACAGCTTCTTCCTGGGGAAGCTATGGTCTTGCCTGAGTCCCCAGACATCAACTTGCCGTGAAGAGTTTGGCTCAACCACACATCTGCCACATGCTTCCACCATTGTTGGCTGCCCATGAATGGACTGTGTGAGACCATCTGCAACCGGAAGCTAAATAAATCTTTCCTCCCTGAAACTGTAGATGGATGTTGAGTAATCTTTCTCAGAAATAAACAAGTAACTAAGACAGCCCCATACAGGAGGACCCTGTGCAGAATACGGGCAGCCCACATTGGTGGAAGTGAGGGGTAGCATGGATATGGGAGCCAGAGGAGGGCTGGTCTGAACAGCAGGGCTGTTTCCTTTTTCTTTTCATTTCTTAAATTTGGAAGCTGGATTTCATTAAGTTTGCTGATACTGGCTTTTTTTTTAAACCTTTTAAAATTTTTTTTATGTGTCCCACAATGTCAAAGAATGAAACTGTGGGTGAAAGAGGCAAGACATAGGGTAAAAGGTCTTCATTTAGAAACAAAGAATACAAGAATAACAAAAACATAATCTGGGAGGGGGTCTGAAGCAGGTTGCCCCTGGATTTTCTGTTGTTGTTTTGTTTCTCTTCTATTTTTATCTTTTTGTTTTTGAGACAGGGTCTCACTCTATAGTCCAAGCTGGTCCTATACTCACTACAGAGCCCAGGTTGGCCTCAAACTCAGGGCAACCCTCCTGCCTTGGTCTCCTGAGTGCTGGGATTACAGACACATGCCTCCACGACCACCACTGCCTAAGCAGACTTTTGAATTTGCAATCTTCTTGGGTATATGCTACTGAGCCTAGCTAGGCCAGTTCGAGGACTATAAGACCAAAAGGCTCCTTGTACCTACCATCAGCTGCAGCAGGAGTGAGGGGAATGTACTCTGCAGACGTGGGGCTGCTGAGGGACACTCGGGCCCCTGACAAGTCAATTTTGGTGCTGCGGCAGGTATTAGAGCAGACCTTGTCATGCTGGTAGAAGTCTAGCTCTCCAGAGTCCATTATCTTCCTGCAAGAAAAGATAAAACAACCCAGGTAAGACCCAACATAGCTTGTCTAGTGCCCTGATTTAAGCCATCCACTTGCAGGTACAGGTTCCAGCAGGGCTAGGCTCTTGGGAGGCAGGAGGTGGGTTGCACCTTCTTCCATGCACAAAGGTTACAGAAACATGCTATAGGCAGTGTAGCTGCTCCAGGCCACAGGAAGAGCTCAAGGACACTGGCTGGCAGACATCTCAGATGTGCTCATTCCACGCGGTGACTCTGGTACTCAGAAAGGTAGCAAGGTCCACTTTCACTGACAGTGGCCCAGCTCTGGAGGAGTCACTTCCAGATTAAGTGATCCTGAGAGAGAATCTAAAGCTGTAGCTACTTCTTATTACCAGCCTGATGTGTTCCACTAATGGAGTGCTAGAGGTTCTAGCCTGGCTTGGCCTTTAGGCAGTGCAAGCCCCAGGCACATACACAGCTCACAGCATACCTCCTCTAGTCCACTGTCTCTACAGCTATGCCATCAACCACATTCCAGAAACCCAGAGGGTGGCTTGATGGGATAGGAGTGCAGGCTGTGGGAAAGAACCTGAGACTGGTTACTCCCAAGGCCAAACTCTGACTCTGGCACAAAGCAGTGCACACACTTGGGAAGCAAGGTTAAAACTGTTCTGTGGCACCAACATCTTCTAGGCACATAAACACAGGTATAGGTCACAGTTCACAAGTTAAGCATGGTTCATCAACTATGTGTGTACTCCATTTGGGACCTGACTTAAAAAGTAGTAAAACAGACAAAAACAAAGGATGACATTAAAGGCTAAACTAAGAGATTAAATCTATATGCCTATCTGATGCACAAAAACCAGATAATAGCCTTATTTTTAAGCAATGACAAGCCAAGAGTGCCTCCAGGTAAACTGTGGAAATTAAAATGATAATTGACAAAAACTTAGCAAACAAAAATACCTCTAAAAATCTAAGTGTTCCTGCCTAGAAGCCTGAAAGTTCTACTCCTTGCAGGGTTAGAGCAGGAGCAGCCACAGATGGGTGCTGTCAGCACCCATCTCAGCTAATATGTACATTGTCTTCAAAAGCCCAAAAGCAGGGCAGGAAGAGTAGCACAGTAGCAAGCACAAGGCCCAGAGTTCGACATAAACCAGGTGTGATGGTACATGCCTGCTAATCCCAGCACTCAGCAGGCTGAGACAGGAGGACTGTCATGTGTTTGAGGCCAGTTGGGCTATATGGTGAGTTCAGGACCAGCCCTTACTACTAAGCAATGTCTCAGAAAAGTTCAAAAGCAAACAAAATAACAATGGCCAAAAGCTCCCTCCGACTATGCCTGCACTCCTGTAGATACCCACCTGAGCATGATGCCATTCATTCGAATGGCTCTCTTCCAGTCCTTCAGGGTGGATTTCCCTGCCAGGTGCACAAACTCTTTCGGGCTGATCACGTGCTCATCATACTGCAGAGAAGCACAGAAGTACAGAGTCAGCTGGGTTTAGATTATGAGCCTGATGGAGTTGTGGTGTACTCTCCTCTCCTCTCCTGCCTAAACCTGCATCATGGTTCACAGCAGGGAAGAGAGCTACTATGTGGTTCCATCAGCCAAAGGCCTTGTGAGACTGCAAGAGTTAATTCTCTTCCTAAGCTAACCAGGACTACTCAGCCTCAATAATGTCTTCTTAAGAATGTGAATCATGGGTCTGCTAACCTCAAGCTATACATGCTATAGGCAGCATAGTTGCTCCAGGCCATAGAAAGAGCTCAAGGACACTGGCTGGCAGACATCTTGGACGTGTTCATTCCATGTTGTGACTCTGGTACCCAGGAAGGTAGTGAGGCCCACTTTCACTGACAGTGGGCCCAGCTCCGACTATGAGACCCCACCACCTCCACCTGACTAAAATTGATATGATCAATAAGAATACTGCCTTATAATTTTATTATCCTGCCTATATATTCTGTAACTATAATAGCCATTGTGTAAGTTTCATGTCTGTTTTTAGAAATTCTTTGTAAATGATTCAATACTCTAAGCATTCTTTCCATTTATTGTGTATCTTCTTTCCCCCATAAATATGGAGAGAGCCCTCTACTCATGGCTGCATAGACAAATTTGTCCCCTCATGTAGGGGGTAGACCTCTACAGACACCTGCAGACTTCTCTTAATCCCTGAAATGGACTTTGAGCAATTCAGGTCTCCAGCATTTGCCTCAAGTGTAACAAATGGTGGCAGTGATATAGGCAATGCTGGGTTAACTTGTGACAGCAGATGGCATCTTAGGAACTTTAGCTAGCTTTCTATGGTGTTCAATGCTTCCAGAAAGTTCATATGATTTAGTGGTGGTTTGCCTGGCATTTTGGCATCTTGAGAGAAAATTTATAAAACTTAGCGGCTGACGCTCCTAGTTGTGAGTTTATACTGGTCTGCTTATGTAAAATCGTCTCCCATTTCTCTTGCTACACTAAAACAATCCAGTGAGAGCTCTATATCCACTCACCTATGTTAAGTGGTCTTGGGTACAATTTGCACCCAGCATCTAGCCTTCAAAGCTAAGATGCTCGAGCTTTAGGCCATGCACAGCTTGTGACTCCAGGTGTCAAGTATTGAAGACAGACTTTCCAAGCCTGGTAAAGGAATTCTGGGTGCACCTGGTTTATCTCAGTACAGTTACTAACTAGCACTTTACATCCACAGAAAGTCTAATAGGTCTCTTTCAATCTGCAGGTTTCTTTTTTTCTTGCTCTTACTATAGGTAACTCTTTGTCAAGGGAGGAACAAAAAGAATTCCTTCAGTTGTGCAAAATATTGAGGATTATAAATACATGGGACACTGGTTAAGAAACGCCATGGGGGTGGGGAGGTTGGGAAATAGCTCAGTGATTATAGCACTTGCCCTGCAAGTGTGAGGCAACTCAATTCCCCAGCACTCTATAACTACTGGACGTAGTGTAATCTCAGCACTCAAGAAGCTGAGGCAGGAGGACTGCCATGAGTTTGAGGCCAGCCTGGGCTGCACAGTGAGTTCAGGATCAGCTTGGACTACAGAGTGAGACCCTGTCTCAAAAAAGAAAAAAAAAAAGAAAAGAAAAGAAAAGGAAAAAAGAAAGAAAAGGAAAGCCTGATAAAGCCTGTTAAAGTGTCTCACTTCTCTGTTTACAGTTTATGTTGTGCTGTTTTATGGTTCATTCAAGAGCAAAAATCTCTAAAAGATGGTTAAACTAAGGAGAAATCTAACAGTAATACTCCTCTGCTTAAAGAACTTGTATACCCTCCCCAACCACCTTTTGATTTAGCTCCTATTCATATGCACCCACAGTGGATAATTTTTTGGGTGCATATCCCATATCCAAAGGCCATAATGAAGGTGGGGAGCCTACGTATGAATGTCTGCTTTATCAGAAGTTTTTTTTTTTTGAGATAGGGTCTCCGTCTGCAATTTATCAAGTTTTTAGAGTTCAAAGAAAGGAAGCTGACAGGAGTGAATTTCTGCATGCCTTCCCCATAATCAAAGGGGAAAAAAATCAAGGACATAGACTTGAGCTCCTACCCTTTCAAGTATTTAAAAAAAAAGAAATAGTAAAAAGTAAAACTGCCTTAAAAACTACTAACATTTTTACTTAGGTAATTTAACCAAATCCAAACAATATTTAGTTCTGCTTTAGTTTTAAAATATTATATCTGCTGCTTTCTAAAAATATACAGACTAAAATGTTATCTAAGTTAATTAGTCCTATATTTTGGCTCTCATGGATAATTTGACATGATTATTGAGTAAATTAAAAATAGGATTGGTGCTTAGAAGTATTAAATAGTATTACATAGAGACATCTAACTCTTCTAGTTACTAAATTTGAGTCTTTTAAAAGTTTCAAAAAATTGACTCTTAAAGTCTCGAACTGCCTCAATAAGTTCACCATTCAGGGTTGGAGCTGTTTCACACAGGCCATCCAAGCCTTTAGCCTTTAACACCAAAAGAGTGACTTTGTGTGTTGCTAGATTAACTGGCTACCATCAGCCACGGATTTCTGCATATAGCATTTTACAATGAAGTCAAACATCGAACTCTTCTCTCCTTGGAGTAAAATCAAAGAACTGCAGGTCTATGATGAATTGAAATCCTCTCTCATGAAAACCTCCACTGTAGAGAAACCCACTGGGACCACTACAAGTCTCTCTGCCTCGGGCTTTTCTTTGTTCTTCTCTTTCTCTAAGGGAGACCTGCTTGGGTTTCCTCCTGGCGTCTCTGCTGGGAGCTCTTCTGTTTCTTTTTCTAATCTTCCTGTAATGGAAAATGCTTGGATTTCCTCCTGGCTTCTCAGCCAAGAACATTTAGCAGTGACAGGCTTTTCTTTTCTCTTCGGTTTAGTAAACCGTTGCCTGCTTTTAACAACAACACACCTCCACTGTAAAACCGCTGCAACCTCACCCAGGCCTAGGGCCTATTCAAAGGCCTGTGAAGGGGCTCATAAAGACAGCTAGCTTAGGAAAATCTAAAAGATATGCAATAGCTGTATTTGTTCTTTTAATAAAAGAATTTTTAAGATTACCTTTATATTTTTGCTATCTGCACTCCACAACAAGTAACTATTCTATTAAAAAATTTTAAATGTCATCTCAGCTGGAGGAATAGCATAGCAGTTATTTAGTTTGCATAGAAGTGCAAGGCCCTGAGACTGATTTTCCAGCACTACAGAAACTGGGCATGGTGGTACATGCCTATAATCCCAGCACTCAGGCGGCTGAGGAAGGAAGACTGCTGCTGAGTTTGAGGCTAGCCTGGGCTATAGTGAGTTCAGGACCAGCTTGGACTACAGAGCCAGACCCTGTCTCAAAAACAAACAAATAAGTAAATATAAATAAACATAGCATAATAAAATAAAAATTTCTCCTCAATTCTGCTATTTTGCTTCTTACTCCTAAACCATATGTTCACAATTGCTTAATATGGTTAAATTAACTTGTGTTAACCTTCTGTGTTAAGAGAACTTAAAAATGGCAAAAGACAGCCGGTCATACTGCTATCTCCTTTATAGCTTTACTGAGACCCAATAGTTGCTTGTAATAAGACAGTCAACAGGTTAACTTAACTGATTTGATTCATACTTCAAAACTCAATAAACAATAAATCTTAGCACAGCCTATGTATTTCAGGAAGCACATCTGAGGAAAAAATATGCTATGAGTCTGAGCTTTGTTTAATGTTAAGTTTAGGGGCTGGACAAATGGCATAGCAGTTACATGGTTGCCTAGAAAGTGTAAGTTCGATTCCCCAGCACCACATAAAGCCAGGCATGGTGATGTACATCTCTAATCTCAGCACTCAGGAGGCTTAGGCAGGAGGACTGCCAGGAGTCCAAGGCCAGCCCAAACTACATAGTCAGCTCAGGGCCAGACTGGGCTACAGAGTGAGACCCTGTCTCAAAAAAGATAAAATAAATGTTAAGTTTATTAAACTAAAGTTACACAACTATATATGGATCTATTTGTGATCAATGACAATTTTTTCTATGTTAAAAATCTAAAATCATTCTTTAATTCTTAGATGTTTATCAGTATATATTTATAATCTGTTGAATATAAGGTTATATGCTAATGATTATATTGCTAAATTATAAATTCTAAACTTTACCTCAAAGGTAAAAAATATGTGTTCAATTCCCCAACAACACATAAACATTGGCTGGGTATAGTGGGCACACACATGTAGTCCCAGCATTGGGGATGCTACAGTACAAGAACTGTCATAAGTTTAAAGACAACCTAGGCAAGAGCTGGGAGGGTACTTTAGTGATTAGATTGTTTGCCCCTGAAGCACAAGGCGCTGGGTTCAATTCCCAGCACCACAGAATAGCTGGGTGCAATGACGCATGCTTGTAACCCTACCAATCAGGAGGCTTAGGCAGGAGGATTGCCATGAGGTCGAGGCCAGCCTGGGCTACATAGTGAATTCAGGACCAGCCTGGACTATGGACTACAGAGGAGAGACCCTGTCTCAAAAAAAAAAAAAAAAAAAGCTAGCCTATGTAAGCAAGACCCTATCACTAAATAATAATAATATGAAAGGGGCGGGCGGGGGACGTGCTGGAGGAATGGCTCAGCAGTTAAAGTGCTAGCAAGTGCTAAGTCAAGCACTACTAAGTACCTGAGTTTGATTCCCCAGCATCACATAAGTCAGGCATGGTGGCACACACCTGTAACCCCAGGATTCAGGAGGCTGAGGCAGGGGGATTGCCATGAGTCCAAGGCCAGCCTGGGCTCCATAGTGAGTTCAGGACCAGCCTGGGCTATACAGCCCTGTCTCAATAATAATAATAATAATAATAATAATAATAATAATAATAACAACAACAACAACAACAACAGTTTTTTAAAAGTTGGCTATGCTTAAATGTTTTGGGTTCTTACAAAGGATACAAAGGTATTCATGTTAATAAAATAAAACATCAGGATTATTGGCATTTGGGTTAAAATGCCAAGAACTTTATGCTAAAAATAAATCTATATATTCTCTATTTCTTCAAACTCATAATAATGCACCAGAGTTCGATTTGTAACAAAGTTTAAATTATTGATCTATTCTCAATAATACTCTATGTAAAACAAACTTTAAAAGAGTAGTCTTACTTTTAACAAATGATTTCTTTTATGTTTTCATTATATTTTATTGGGTTTTAAACATCTTTTAAACACTAATAAAATGATATTAATTATTTAACTGACAAAGACTAAATTTGCTCTTATCTAAGTATGAGAATGTATGTGTATATGTTATGTTTTGTGTCTATAAATTGCTTATATAGTACCACATTAATTTAAAAATATAACAGCAGTTATTAATTGGGTAATTTAAAAAGATAGGCTTCAGCCATTAAATATGCTGTGTTATGTGTCATACACATGTGTCTTGTCTACACATTTTCTAAGTTAAAACTGTTAAGATTAAAGGTATTTGTAAACTTACAAATGATAGGAGTTTTAAGTGTAAATTGGTTGGTAAAACAAAAGGTAAAGATGTCTTTAAAGATTGTTGGTGAACTAAGTAATCAGAAAACTAATCTAAATATAAAGTTAATACTTATAGATATTGTGACATCTCTGAGTTACCAATTGCAAAGCTTAAAACTTTCATGAAGGGCAACCTTTCTAACTAGAGGAAACTTTTCTTCCTCTGTTTTTACTGACTAGCAGAAGTTTTTTTTAATCTCTCTCTTCTGATTTTTTCCTAAAATACTCTTCCAAAAACAAAAAAACTTCATGGATTCTACAAGTTCAAAACTGAAACTATTAAATGTGTTTTCAAAAATATTAAGATATAAGATGTTCAAATTTGTTTTCTTAAATTTATTCAATACTGAAATACTGAAATTATACATAAAATTAGGTTAGCTTCTTATGCCTTTTGCTATCAGTCTTTGATCACAAAAGAACTAAAATTTTAAGAAAATTAATTTGTTTAAATGTTAGCTGGTTTTAAGATCCTTTTAATAATCTGTTTAACACTTAGGGGAAAGCTAACTTTAAAAGAGTAGTTTTGGGGACTGGAGACACAGCAGTTAAGAGCACTCGCCTACCAAGCACAAGGCCCTGAGTTCAATACCCTAGCACCACATAAACCAGGCATAGTGGTACACACCCCTAATCTCAATATTCAGGAAGCTGAGGCAGGAAGATTACTGTGAGTTCGAGGTCAGCCTGGGCTACACAGTGAGTTGATGACCAGCCTGGACTCCGGAGTGAGACTATCTCAAAAAATAAATAAACAGATAGACAGATAGATAGATAGATAGATAGATAGATAGATAGATGCGTAATTTTGGAGCACAGCAGTTAAGAGTGTTGGTCTAGCAAGTGGAAGGCCCTAAGTTCAATTCCCCACTACCACATTGGGGAGGGGGGCCAGCGATGCCTGCCTATATCTCAGCACTCAGGCAAGAAAATGGCTGTGAATTTAAGGCCAGCATGGGCTACACAGTGAGTTCAGGAGAAGCTGGACTTCAGAGCAAGCCAAGAAAAAGCAAACAAACAAACAAGAAAAAAAAGTAATTTTATTTTTGATTAAATATTTTGTAGTTTTACTGAATTTTAATATTTTAAAAATTCTGCAAATTGTTTTGATAATATAAATCACTACTATGTAGTTTTATATATAACCTTCTTTACTCCTAAAAAAAATAAGTGCCTTGGTTTAATACAGTCATAATTGTTTTAATATGCCACACAAGTAAAACTGTCCTTATTGATAAACATTAATTCATGTATACTATATTACAGTTCTCTTAGATACTCAAAATTCTAAAGGTGTAATTAAGTTGTAATATTTAATCTTAAGTGAATACCTGTATTGACTATGCCTTTTAGTACTATAAGCTCATGTTAATTTTTTTTTTTTAAGGAGCACAGTAGAAAGTAACTGGCAAGTAAAAGAACAGATAGAAAAAAAGGTACAGGTATGAGGACTTTTTTGGTAAAAGAGGTATAAAAGAAAGGATAAAATGATGTTTTAGATAAAAAAGGATTTTTGTAGTGTCTATAAAATAGCATGAAAGTTTCAAGTTATGTGTAGAAAGTGTGTAAGGAATAAAACGTCTAGAATTCTATATGTACGATTATTCTGCTTGTTTTGCTCTCTTAGTTTTGAAACTTACAAACTATTCTTTTAAATTTCTTTGCTGGGGCTGGGAGAATAGCACAGCAGCTAGAACTTGCCTAACAAGTTCAAGGCCTGAGTTCAATTCCTCAGCACCGCATAGGCTGGATGTGGTGACATAGGCCTGTAACTGCAGCACTTGGGAGGCTAAGGCAGGAGGATTACTGTGTGTCCCAGCCCAATGTCCCGGGCTACAGAGAGACTTCAGGACTAGTCTAGACCACAGAGCGAGACTCAATAAATGAATGAATAAATAATGTCTCTGATGCTACCATATAACTAAAGGCTAGAACACTGACTCTCAATCCTCTCAACCTGAAGTTGTAACAATTATTAGTTTTTAAATCTTTTCAAAAAATTTATTCATAAAATAGTCAATATGACAAAAATTCTATATAATCACATAGGGCAAATAATAATAAAAGGAACAAATGGCCTTCTAAGGTCTCAATTTTTGGGACTGGAGGAATGGCACTGCAGTTACAGTGTTGCCTACCAAGTGCAAGGCCCTGAGTTCAATTCCCCAGCACCACATAAAGTTGGGCATAGTGGCGCGCATCTACAATCCCAACACTTGGCAGAAAGACTGCCATGAGTCCAAGGTTAGCCTGGGCTCCATAGTGAGTTCAGGACCAGCTCTGGGCTACAGAGTGAGACCCTGTCTCAAAAATGAAACAAAATAAAGTCTGATTTGTTTTTTTTTTTTTTGAGATAGCATCTGCCTGTGCAGTACAGGCTGGTCTTAAACTCACTATGGAGCCCAGGCCAGCTGTGGATTCTCAGTGATCCACTTGCCTCAACCTCCTGAGTGCTAGAAATTACAGGCATGCGCCACTACATCCAGCTTATGTAGTGCTGTGGAACTGAACTCAGGGCCTTATGTTCGCTAGGCAAGCACTTTAACCACTATGCTATTCATCCAGCCCTGAAGTCTCAAATTTTTAGACCAAAAAAGGGGAACACACAGCCTTCTCCTTATGTCCCCATGCCCACTGCTTTACAACATGTTTTTATCTTTTCTTTTTTCTTTTTCTTTCTCTTTTTTTTTTTTTTTTTTTTTGAGACAGAGTCACTCTCTGTAGTCCAGGTTGGTCCTGAACTCACTATGTGGCCCATAATGGACTTGAACTCAAGGCAATCCTCCTGCCTTAGCCTCCTCCTGAGTGCTAGGGTTATAGGCATGTGTATACTACCTCACCCAGCTCAGGGCCTTGTATTTCCTAGGCAACCACTTTAACTGCTGAGCTATACCCCAGCCCCTCACCTTAAAAATTTCTAAATTGCAATTCACAAGGTTTAACTGCAAAAGCATATCACTTCATTCCCACCCAAGACAAACCCAAGTCATTAGTGTTATTCACCATCCACTATTAGGATCCCAATGTCTGGGACCACAACAGTACTAAAATAGAAAAAGAGGGTATGTTTCTGTTCTTTTTCCCATAGGTCCTTTTTGGATTCCAGTTAAACCAAGAAAAAAGAAATGGACCAGTATGAAGAAACTTAAAGAGGCGCATCTAAGCCCAAAACACCAAACTTTCAAAAACTCTTAAAAACATCTTCCTCACAATGCTTGCTCACATAACTATAAAGAAAAAAGGTCAACAGGTAAACTTGTCCCTTTTCTGCCTTCTCCATGTAAACAGCATTCCTTCTGGAGTGACACTTCATAATGGGCACATGTTTTCCTCCCCCAAAACAAATATTCCCACTTGCTCTCATCCTTGGCTAAAACTAAAAGATGACCCTCATCTCAACTGGCTGTCAAAAACCTACTCCAAAACAGCAATCTCTTTAAATCTGGGATCCTACAGGGATCAGAGTAGGCTGTGTTATCAAGCCAGGCCTATTCCTCAGACCACAGAGAACACAAGAAGCACAGCACTCTGCCATGAGTGACACTTGTACATATCCATTTCAAAGTCAGGGGAACCATTTGCCTGACTCAGGAGGTTCTGGGGCTTGTCTAACAGTTTCACCCATGCTGGAATACATAAAGCCTGAGAAGATAAAATACACTAGTCAATCTTGGTAAACAAGTAAGTACTGAAACCAAAGAATAGAAATAAAACTGTATTTCCTGAGCTGGGGATAGAGCTTGCCTAACATGCATAAGACTCTTGGATTTCATCCCCAACACTACAAAAACACAGTAATATAAAAACTGCATTTCCTTAGAAAATAAGCAGTAGGATGAATCACGGTCCTGCAAATTTCTCCTCCCAGGTATCCTACTGCTCAAGCAGAATGCCTCAGTAGGCAGATACAGTGATAAGTGGCCTGGAAAACAATGCTCCCAATCTCCCAAACCTGTGCGCACACTCTCATGACCATATGCCACAGAAGAGAATGATCCCGTTCACATAGCCAGCCCAGGCACAGTCTTGAAGACCCCTTTGGCCATGCCATACTGATCTGTCCTTACACACAGACAGCAGGGCCTGACCAGCTTGTGCCTGCCTGGCCAACTCCTATTGGAATCTGGAGCTTTGGCTTTGCTGGCCTCTCATGATCCGTGAGCTGTCACTTTTCTTTCTTACCCTCATCCTTGCATGTGGTGACAGGTTTTTTCCTGCTCTATTCCCTCTGGTAGCCTGGGCACAGATGCCATCATGCCTTGGCTATTAGAGCCCATGGCCCTCCTGCACACAAGTGTGTGGCTGCGATTTTATCTCTAGGGTCTTCACACGTTGTCACCATCAATGTTGCTATTGATCATGTGGACTCTGCCATCATATCTCCTTATCCTTCACACCACCCCTACACCTCACACTTGTATCTGGTATTTTTTCCATCGGCCTTGGACACATTATGAACATTTTTTCATGATGATTTGTGGAGGGCAACCCATTTTTGTCTTTAAATGTCTATTTCAACCTAATTTTCAGAGATAATCCCACTGCATGCAATCATAGCACATGAGGGGATCCATTCTTATCACCCCTGGCTTCTATACACTGCTTTTAGGCTTCTTCCTATATTGAGCAATCCTTTTCTCTTCTCTGGTCATTTTTAGGCTCTTTATCCCTATTGTTCTCGTGTTTCATTATAGTGCTATCTTTACAACACTTTTCTTTTTTTGAGACAGGGTCTCGTTCTGTAGCCCAGGCTGGTCTTAAGCTCAGGATGGAGACCAGGCTGGCCTTGGACCCATAACAACCCTCCTATCTCATCTTCCCACCCAGGCCAGCCTTGGACTCATGGCAATCCTCCTGTCTCAGCCTCCCGAGTGCTGGGATTACAGGTATATGCTACCACATACAGCTTATGTGGTGCTGGGGAATCAAACTTGGGTACTTAGTGCTTGACTTAGTGCAAGTACTTTAACCACTGAACCATTCCTTCAGCCCTAGAAGATTTCTTTCTGTTTCTAACTTGTTATTCTAATATAATCTCAAAATTACAGAAGAACTGCAAAAACAGTCCAAGGAGCTCCACTGTGCCTTCTCTTCCCAGGTGGCTGTTCTGATGGGCCCTTCTGTGCCTTCACCATCTGTCTAGACACGTGTGCACCTGCCGCCCTCTTCTGGACTGCTAAGACCTTTGGCTCCAGAAAACTCAAATGTCTGACATAATCACAGGACAATTCTCAAAATCAGGAAATTATTACTTATGTAACAATACTAATCTAATCTTTAGGCCATATTCAGATTTACCAACTGTCTTAAAATAGCTTTATCACTATTTTTCCTGGTGCTGGTATCATGCCATGTCTCTTCAGGCTCCTTTAACATGGAATAGCTTCTCATCAGCCTGCCTGAGTCTTTCTTAACCTTGGCATATTTGAGGCACACAGGTCAGGAATTTGGTAGAACATCTTTGTGCCTGTTTTTGCAGACATTTCAAGCTGTGAATACTTGGCAGCAATACAAGAGAGTTCTTGCTCATTCATTCTAGTAGGAGGCACAGACAGCATTCTGTCCAGATACTAATGATGTAGATATTTATCACCAATTTGAAGGCATCAGGCAGGACTTCCCATCAGGCAGTGACTTCCATATGCATTAACATGTACCCTATGAGGAATGCTCAGACTGTTCCACCTCTTACTTTATAACTAGTTTGAGTACCCACTCAGGACTTCTGGCCCATCACTCCTTCTAGATCCTGCCTCCCCAGTGTCCAAAGCCCAGGCCACACTCCCCTGAGAAAGTACAGGTATCCTTTGTGACCCTCACCTGAACACATTTCACATTGATGCCAGGGCACACAAACTTCCTCCAAATGAGGTTGGCTCTGCTGTCTCCACAGGTGATTAGCTGACATTCTAACATGAGCACTTCACTTCTTCCTATGCATTTACTTAATAATAAAGAACATGAAATATATTGCAATAAATATGGACTCAGACTTTTATCCTACTAGAGTTATAATCCATGATTACTGTTACTTTCTTTCTTTTCGTGCATGTGTATGTGTCTGTGTGGTGCTGGGGATTGAACCTAGGGCCTTGCATATGCTAGGCAAGTCCTCTACCACTACAAAATAATCCCAGCCCACCATAATTTACTTTGATGTCAGATTGTTTCAGTCTTTTTATCAAGCTTAGACTCTGTCCGGTCTCAAACTGTGGACTACTGTCCTCCAGCATCATGAAATCTTTATCACCCTGGTTTTGCACACATGCATATCAGACCTTCCACTTCTACTGTCCACGTTCTTCTGTCAACTATATCCTAGATAATTTCTGGTTTTTTTTATCTTCTAGTTCACCAATGTTCTCTTCTGCTATGTAGAATCCACTCTGAAACCTATTCACCAAGTACTTGATTCTAATTCTTGTCTTCATTTCTAGCTGTGTTTTTGTCAAATCTGTTTATGCTTCATATGTTTGGGCTTCTCTTTTATTTCTTGAAATAGATTGAATATAATTATTTTGTATATTGTGTCTTAAAATTCTAGCACCTGGACTGGATGTAGTTCAGTGGCAGAGTTCATGCCCTGGGTTTAAACCCCACCAGTGAAAAAAGAAAATTCTAATGCCTAAAGTCTCTATAGATCTGACCCTTTGCCATTGCTTCTGTACACACACTCATTCAGGGTGTCCTGTTTCCTCGGGTCCAGGGTTTTTGCTTATTTCATTGTGAGCTGCTCCCTTTCTTAGAATTCTACGAAAATTACTTGAAATCTGAGATAAAGTTAAATTCCTCCAAAGTAGATTTTTAAAATCTGCTTCTGCTAGATTCTAGGGGAACTGTCAGCCAGGTTATAAAATTTAAATGTAAACTAAACTCCCCACTTGAAGTCCCAACCACAAAGTCCACCTGCAAACATTCCAGGTGATATCCCTCTGTTCTCAGTACTCTTACCAGAAATGGCAACACCCTGTTCTTGGTGGATAAGCTTAGAAGACATCATCAACAAACCCCTTTGGCAGTACCAGTTTTGGAGGGAATAAGCCTCTCCCTTCACACACACTGCCAGGAAAGCCCTGGCTTCGTTGTCCTATCCTCAGACTGCAAACTGAGATAAATCCATGTCAAGCCAGGCTCCCAGGAAAAAGCTGGATGCAGTATTCTACCTGCCTCTACCACTCCACTCTATCTTATTCAGGCCCTGTGCCAGACAATGTTTTTTCCCCCAGTCTAAGAGACTACTGGAAAAAAGTTCATAAACATATCTTTTCCCCAAAAATTATTCTTATTATTAATATATATTTGCAATATATCTTAACAAAGCATTTAGCTGTTGTCAACAGAAGGTGAGTTCAGTTACCTAACCTTGTTGCCAAGAAAGAGAATGCCTTTTCCATTAGCCTTCACCCTCATCACTACATGTTATCTTCAAAGCACACCACAGTATGGAAATTAAGCCACTCACAACTCAGACGCCAGAGGCTTCACCACAGAGGCAGTACTACTTCACTGTAGCTTCACTCTAGTAGCAGAAATTACTTCTGTAGAGGCTCTTCTCTGTGTGCCCAGCTGCAATCCAGCCTGTCCCAGATGCTACTTTACTGTTGTCCCAGGTATATGGAACTCCTGCCTCCCCAGTGTCCAAAGCCCAGGCCACACTCCCCTGAGAAAGTACAGGTATCCTTTGTGACCCTCACCTGAACACATTTCACATTGATGCCAGGGCACACAAACTTCCTCCATATGAGGTTGGCTCTGCTGTCTCCACAGGTGATAGGGTATACAATTTCAGCCTCCAAGTTCTCCCCCTCTTCAGCCATCTTCACTTCTCACAGGTGAATTAACAGGAAAGGATAGAAAAAGAAATCAGTTATAACCCCTCCAAAGCACTCTGTGCAAATACAAAAAAAGAGCTGCTGACCTGGAAACCAAAATGGAAATTCAGGAAGGCCCAAAGTAGAGCCAACAAAAGGAGATGGGTTTAGACCAGAGAGATTTTGAGATGATCCAACAAAATAGATTTAACTACAGCAATGTTAATATGACATAATCCCCTTAAACTGTGGTTCAATTGGAGAGCCACATTAGAAAATAAAAACAAGCTTTAACTGAATCAATGCTAAGGAGGTCTGAGGGATTCAAGGTCTTTTACTCTGGGAAACACAATGTCCCACAGATGGCTGAACCTGGTGGTACAGGTCTATAATTCCAGCACTTTGGTAGTCTGAGGCAGGATGATCATGACCTCAAGCCAGCCTGGCTGGGCAACGAAGTGATTGAGCAAAACCTTGTCTCAAAATCAAAACCAAAAAAAAAAAAAAAAAAAAAAAAAAAAAAAAAAAAAAAAAAAAAAAAAAAAAAAAAAAAAAAAAAAAAAAAAAAAAAAAAAAAAAAAAAAAAAAAAAAAAAAAAAAAAAAAAAAAAAAAAAAAAAAAAAAAAAAAAAAAAAAAAAAAAAAAAAAAAGGGCTGGAGATACAGCACAGTGCAAAGGCTCTGTGTTCCATCTCCTGCACCACAAAAACAAACAAACAAATAGTCTCAGAAATATTAAAAGAACACTGACAGGTATTATACAGCAACAAAACAACAAAAATTCAAAGGAGAAGAGAGCTGTAAGATTTGGGTTGAACCTTCTTCGTAACTCCCACCAGCCATAGGCAGAGGTGAACTTTCATTATAGACATGACATATCCCACCTGGAAGGACCCTGAAGCCTGTGGCCTTTCACATGCTGGGAACAGCCAAAACAAGAGCTTGTTAGCCCTGGCTGTTACTTGTATCAATCATAGAACCATCCAGCCCCTGCAGCAATGAAGTCAGGAGAAGGCAGGCTTCCCATCTAACGTAGCTTCACACTTAACATGGCTTCCTACCTAACACAGCTTCCTTGAGCTGTGAGGAGGCTGTGAAGGCTGCAGCAGCTGCGGCTGCTGCATTTTCTGTCTCCATGTTATCTTCTGTCAGGTCACCCCTAGTAAATGATGAAAGAAAGAGAAAGAAAATCAGAATCTCTGAGTGCCAAATCTGCAGCCAACAGCATACTTTAAACAATTTATGTTAATGATGTCTCTCATTGCTTACATATCTGTCACACACTTTTCTAAACTTTCTAAGAAACAGCAGTGGCTGTGAGGTAGGTGATGAGGAAGAATTGTACCACTACTACTACCCTTCATAAGAATTTGAGCCTTGAATTCTCTGCTGTCTTCATGGCTGTCTCTGGTGCCCAAAACAGCATTGGCAAGCAAAGCCAGCATGACACATTTATGGAAATAACAAAAGTGTAGAGAACATGAAGTAATTTAGGCCTTGGTTTTCCCTGGGTCTTCTCGTGGTGTATCTTTGAGTCCTCGAACCATGGCCTTGAGCCTTTCCACAGCAAACACATTTACACTGACTTGCTCAGCAGGGCTGTTGGTGTAACAGCCTTGAGACTTTCCTCTTAGGTAACTGCAGGGCAGAACACCACTTTTGTCTGTATTACCATATCAACAATGGATTTATCTCTTGAGAGGCAACTTGAGGGGGTGACCTATGGCACAACTTATGGAAGTGACCTGTGTCTGCCATGCATCCTGCTGTACCTGAATAAAGTACAACTGGATTTCCAGTAGTGTTTTGTTTTTCTCTGTCTGATCTGAACTTGTACCCTTGAGTCCTAGGCTGTGGCCCCCTATAAAAGGCTTAAGCGGAAATCCTGAACTTTCACATAATCTTTTAGTAACACTTTAAATTTCTATCACAATAATTTCATAGTTATACAGATTATAACATATATCCCACATATACATATATGTACACGTGTGTGTGTGTGCGTGTGTGTGTGTGTGTGTGTATTATTTTTCAGGGCCAGTGATCAAACCCAGGGCACTTCACTTTCTAGACAAACACTCTACCACTGCAACACAACCTTAGCCCAGAAAATATAATTTTTTTGAGAAGGAGTCTCACTAAATTGCTCAGGCTTGCCTCAAATTGGTGATTCTTACCTAGTTGAGTTTACAGGCGTATACCATTGTAGCTAGTTTTTTTTGTTTTGTTTTGTTTTGTTTCGTTTTGTTTTTGAGACAGTCTTACTCAGTAGTCCAGCCTGGTTCAAAACGCACCATGTAGCCTAGGCTGGCCTTAGGCTCATGGCAATCCTCCTGCCTCAGCCTCCTGAGTACTGGGATTATAGACATATGTTACCGCACCCAGCTTAAGTGTTGCTAGAGAATTGGAACTCAGGACCTGACATTTTCCAAGCAATCACTTTAACCGCTGAGCTACACCCCCAAGCCACTGGCTTAAAATTTATTTTTCTTTTAGATGGGGAAGGAGGTTGATGCTAGATATGGAACCCTGGGACTCACACATTCCAGGCAATCACTCTATCACTGAGCTACATCTCTAGCACCCCAGGCTTAATATTTCTGTAAGAAAAAAAAAAGCACACCTTGCTTCATCTCCTATCCAAAAATTTTGAAAATTGAAAGGAGCCAGATGTGGTGGTACATACTTGTTATCCCAATTCTCAGGAGGCTGAAGTAAGAGGACTGCAGGTCCAAGGCCAGCCTAGACTATACAGTGAGATCCAACTCAAAAACTGACTTTTTAAAAGATGATAAATTTAACTTTAAAAATTAAAAAACACAACTTTCAGTATGAGGAGAAAAAGAGAGAGAACAAAAAGCTAGAGGAATAGCTCAGTAGTTAAAGCTTTAGCCTACCAAGTAAATGGCTCTGAGTTCGATTCCCAAGCACCACATAAGCTGGGTGTGGTGGCACATGCCTGTAATCTCAGTACTCAGGAGGCCAAGGCAGGGAGATTGCCATGAGTTCTAGGCCAGCTTGGGCTACATAGCGAGTTCAGGACAAGCCTGGACTACAGAGTAAGACCTTGTCTCAAAAAACAAACTAGGGCTAAAGAAATGGCACAGCAGTTAAAGCACTTGCCCATGTAGTCTTGTGCCATGGAGGAGCCCAGGACCAGTTCTCAGTTCTGCTTGGGGCCATCCCCAGAAGGACAACCCAGGCGTGGTGTGCTACTGCCAGAAGCCGAGAGACCCAGCCCCAATGGCCTCCAGATCTATATGGCGATGCTTGGGGTGCTGGCTGGGCTTTTAGTCACCTTACAGAGCATCTGGTTGGTCAGAGGCTGCCTCTATGTGAGGAGGGAGAAGAGGCTCGCACTTGAGCTTTCTGCCACAATTGAGGAAAAACAGCAACTGCTGAAAAAAAAATCAGCTCATTTCAAGAATACAAGGCCTTGGAGTCAGTTTTAAAAGATGCCCGCTCAGAGTAGCAAACCAAAGCCTCACATATTCAGGATACCTACTGAGGTACTAAGCGGTACAAACTGGAAGCAGATGTCCAAGTCCTCTCTTTGGTCCAAGAGCTAAAGGAAGAGCAAGACAAAAGTCCTGAACAACAGCAATTGGTGGCAGAGACTTTGGAGACCATCCGAGCCCTAGTTCATGAGATACAATCTCAAAGGTCCCAAGCTGCTAAAGCCAAAATCACTACAAGGCACTATGAGATCAAGCAAAGAGGACTCAAGAAATCACAGCAGAGACTGAATGAAAATGCCGGGCTCTGGGAAAGGCAGAAACAACTGGACCAAGCTGCTGGATAGTGGGAGGACAAAGTGGAAGAGTTGAAGAGGCAGAAAGCATTGTGGGAGGAGTGCAGGGTCTGTGGAGAACAGCTTCTCCAGGAGAAAGAACGTGAGATCACACATCTCACTGAATACGTTCTCAGGATGAACAGCGTGAGAAGGGAATGAAACCAGACTCAAGTGCAGCTATCTCAAGTGGAGAAAACCAGCAAAGATCTGACTGAACACATAACACAGCTCCAGGCTGAAAGGGCCTCCCTGGGGTCCGAAAAGGCACTGTGGGAAGATGAGAAGCAGAGGCTGGAGCTGAAGATTCGAGTGCTCCCGGAACACTACAAAGAGAACGGAATGAGACTCCACCGCAAGTTAGCAGAAGCAGAAAGGTACCGGTTAGAGCAAGAGGACATGGTCTGCAAGGTGAACGGAAGTGTGAGACTGGTGACTCAACAGCTGGAGTTCTACAGAACACAAGCCAAAGATCTCCAGGAAGAACTGGACAGCACTGTTCACTTTTACCAATGGCAGGCGAATTCTTATCAGAGAGCAGAATGTGACAACTGGGTGGCTGCTCACACTGCTCGAGGTATCTGTGAGGTTTTAAGACGAGAAAATGACCACAACAGAAAGAAAATCACTGAGGCGGAGTTGAAATTTCAAGTTACAGTTTAGAGGACAGTCTCTGAGCAGTGGTCACACCCCTGTCCCAAAGGCTCATCTTTCTTTTTGGAAACAGGGTCCACTCTGTATTCCAGGCTGGTTCCAAACTCACTATGTAGGCCTTGAAGTCATGACAATCCTCCTTCCTCAACTTCCCAGCAGACATGCACCACCATACCCAGCTTATGTGGCACTGGGGAATCAAACTCAGGTACTCATCATTTCCATACTGCTTTCTATTCCTCCAGCCCCCAAAGGTTCACCTTGATCACTTCTCTAGAGAATCTGATGGTGCTGGCCAGTGTGCTCTCTGTCCTGTCCCCAGGGTTTTATCTTACCTCAAACTAGGTCAGAAATAATATTTGATAAAAAAATACAAGATTGAAATCTGACCTTCAGCATATATTAAGAATGACTCTTTAAGAAACCCTAAAGAAATTTGTGACCATTAGCCAAGTACTGTAGAAAATACCTGAAGGAATCTTGACAGTCAGAGAGAGCAGCACCAAAGAGCACAAAAGAAACATCAAAAGAGAAAGTGCAACAAAAAGAAAAAACAAAGAACCAACACCAGAAAAATAAGAAAATGACAGAATTTAATAAAAATCTTATAATAATTACTCTGAAGGCTAATGGCCTAACTCTCCAATCCAAAGACACAGCCTGGGGCTGGCAGCAAAGTTCAACTAATGCAGGTCCCTGAGTTCAATTACCCTGCACCATATAAACTCGGTACACCTGTAATCCTCGCACTCATGAGGCTGACAGGAGGATTGCAGGAAGTTCAAGGCCAGCCTGGACTACCTAGGGACACAGGGAGCTGAGGATCAGCCTTGACTACACAGCAAGACCCTGTCTAAAAAAAGAAGAAGAAGAAGAAGAAGACAGACAGACTGGCATAGGGATCAAAAAACAAAACCCAACCATTTGTTACCTGCCACAAAACACTTCACTAACAAAGAAGCACAGAGACTGAAAGTAAAAGGATGGAAACTAATACTCCATGCTGTGGGGCCCAGAAACAAGCAGGAGTACTATTCTCAGACAGAAGATTTCAAACCAAAACAGATCAGAAGAGACACAATATACTGGTAAAAGGAACAAACCAACAGGAAAAGCTTACAATTATAAATATATATGCACTCAGTGTAAGTGTACTCAGTTACATAAGATAGACAGAACTGGACATGAAAGGTCAAAGAGGGTCTGGAGGAATGGCTGAGCAGGTAAAGTGTTTACCTAGCAAGCACTAAATCAAGTACTAAGTACCCGATTTCAACTCCCCAGCACCACATAAGCCAGGTTCTGTGGCACATGCCTGTAATCCCAACACTCGGCAGGTAGAGTCAGGCAGATTGTCCTGAGTCCAAGGCCAGCCTGGGCTCCATGGTGAGTTCAGGACCAGCCTGGAGTTCAGTTTTGAGACTCTGTCTCAAAAAAAGAAAGAAAGAAAGAAAGAAAGAAAGAAAGAAAGAAAGAAAGAGAAAAAGAAAAAGAAAAAGAAAAAAAGAATGGTCAAAAAGACCCCAATACAATCATACTAGGGGACTTTAATATCTTCTACAAGAATAGGTTAGTGAGACAAAAATTTAGCAAAGAAACATCAGAGCCAAAGCCAAATCACACCATAGAACAAATGGACTTAAGAGATATCTACAGACTATTCTGTCCAACATCAACAAAATACAACAGACTGAGATCCTTTCTCAAAAAAAAAAAAAAACTAAAAACAGAATACACCTTTTCCTCAGCATCAGATGGAGCTATTTTCCCCAAAATAGACCACATACCTGGACCTAAGACATGCTTAAATAAATAGTAAAGAACTGAAATAATTCCCTGCATATTTTAGATCACATTGGAGTGAAACTAGAAATCAATAGTAAAAGAAAGTATACAAGAGACTTCTGGTCACGATGGCGGCCGAGTAACAGAGCTGCACAATGTCCCCTCATCGACCCACTTAAAAAGTCGAGAATTTAGTTAGACAATGCGGGTTCGGTGTAGCTATGAAACAGAGGAGCACCCCAATAACTAAAAGGAGGCCAGGAGAAGGTCAGAAATTCTGAAGGAACATCAAAAGCAGAGAAAAAAATTCCAGCAGCCCAGGAAGCCACCGCAGGTCCACTGCAAATGGCTGGAGCCCCAGGCAGCTGCGGATGGAAGAAAGCTCGCATGGGCCCAGAACATCTGACAGAGCTGGGAGAGGACAGTGCACTCCAACAATGGACAGGAAGCAGTAGGAAGGTCAAAATCTTGAAGTCATATTGGAAATGGAGGAAAACAGCAACTGAATCGATGCAGCTCTAAGCTGCTGGCATCCACAGACCACAGCCGGAGGAAATCTCGGAGCCAGAACCTCAGTCTCACGTAAGAACAAATCCAGGAGAAGTGAGAAAATGTCGGCGGCCCCAGCCTCCAAAAGTCCAACCCGTGGGTAGTGTATACTACAAACACAACGTGCACTCCCCCTAGAAAAGGCTTCAGGAGTCTCAGCAGCCATAACAGGCAATGACGTAAGCAGGAGCCATTCTAAAAAGAGAGAAAGAAAAAGCCCAAAAGTGAACCCTATAGAGTAAAAGAAAGCTGAGAAGAGCACATTGGTGGCTTTTGGGGTCACTTTTAAATACTGCCTAGAAATAAACTGGCACAAGAGGCAGAGAGAGGAGAAAAGAGGGGGGAAAAGGCTGTTGGTCCCCTGAACGGCTCAGGGTAGTGGGTGCATCTGGAGGGAGGAGAGCCTGCCCTGGGGGAGGGAAGCCAGGACAGGCAGGAGAGATTTTCTTAGGGAACCAGGGTGAACAAGATACCTCAAAATGGACCATTACCCTGTCCCTACAGCACATGCTGGAGGCTTCTGGGTTGCCACTTCCCTGCATGCGAGAGGCATGTAGGACTGGAAGGTCCATTGCCCTGACAATCCTGAGCCCCAGAGACTTCCAGAGGCATCTAGGACTGGGAATTCCATCACCCTACCTGTCCCTTGATCCAGCGGATTCCGGAGGCATCTAGGCCTGGGCCTTCACCAAACTCCTCTTTCCTGCACACCAGAGACAGCAGAACCATGGGGAAACATGGGAATAAATCTCCTACAAAAAGTCCTGACACTCCAGAAAATGATACCAGGGATACAGAAATTGCAGAATCCAAAGATAAAAATGGCAAAAATGATGGTAACGTCTGGGCCCAGAAATACATGGAATTAAAGCAGGAAATGAAACAGATAGTGCAAAAGCTACACCAAGACTTAGCTAAGCTAAAAGCAAGCCTTGAAAAGCAACTACAGGATACAAAAGAAGATATAAACCAGAACATAATGAAGGCAATACAAGAAATTAGAGAAGAACACAACAAAGATGTAAAAAAAAAAAAAAAGAATGCAGATATTCAGGAAGTGAAAAACACACAGGAAATAATAAACAACCATTTCGAACATTTTCATAATAGAATATCAGACACAGAAGACAAAACGATGGAGCAGGAACAGAAAGGCTGTAAAAAACGCAAAGTAAAAAAGGAAGAAAGTGAATCATTACAACGTCTGACAGATGATTCAAAGAGAAACAATCTCAGAATTATGGGAGTCCAAGAGAAGACTGAGAACAAAACCAAAGGCTTAAAAGTCATGTTCAATGAAACTATGGAAGAAAATTTCCCAAATCTAAGAAGAGAAATGAACATGGAACTACTGCAGGCATACAAAACACCAAACAATATTGATCAGAAGAGAACCTCATCATGACACATCATAAAGTACCAGAAACCCAACACAGAGAAAGAATACTGAAAGTGTTAAGAGAAAAGCAGAAGGTGACCTACAAAGATAAGCCTACCAGGATAACTGCAGAATTCTCAACCCAGACTCTAAAAGCCAGAAAATCATGGAGAACTTTCATTCAAGCACTAAAAGAATACAAATGCCAACCTAGACTGCTATATCCAGCAAAATTATATTTTAAACTAGAGGTAGAAATTAACATTTCCATGACATAGAAAGCTTAAAGAAATTTGCAACCACTAAGCCAGCACTGCAGAGAATTCTTAAAGGACACTTGGGTAGCGAAAGAGAGGCCAGTGACACTAGTGATCCCAGAGAAAAAGAGAAAACAGCTAGAGGAGAATGAGCTGAGGAAAAAGTAAAGCCAGTAAACAATGTGGAAAAACTACAATGATGGCAGGACACACCAAACATATCCCAATAATTATTTGAAATGTGAATGGCCTCAACTCACCTATTAAAAGACATAGACTAGCTGACTGGATCAAAAAACAGAAACCCACAATTTGCTGCCTACAAGAGACACATTTCACCCACAAGGAAACTCATGGACTGAAAATAAAAGGATGGAATTCAATGTTTCATGCAACAGGTACCAGGAAACAAGCAGGGGTAGCTGTATTAGTCTCAGACTCATCAGATTTCAAAAGAAAACAGGTGAAGAGAGACAAAGATGGCTACTACATACTGGTTAAAGGAACACTAGAACAGAAAGAAATCACAATTATCAATATATATGCCCCCAACTCTAGAGCAGCCAATTATGTAAACCAAAAATTATTATATATGAAAGGACACATAAGCCCCAATACAATTATAGTAGGAGACTTTAATACTCCACTATCACAGATAGATAGATCAACCAGACAAAAAATGCACAAAGATATACAACTGCTGAACGACATTATAGAAAACTTGGACATACCAGATGTTTACAGATCAGTTGATGTTTACACATCAACTGATTACACGTTCTTCTCAGCAGCACATGGATGGAACATTTTCTAAAATAGACCACATTCTAGGCTGTAAATCAAGTTTAAATAAGTACAAAGGGATAGAAATAATTTCTTGCATACTCTCAGACCATAGTGGAATAAAACTGGAACTTAACTGCAGCAGAAACAGAAGAAAATACACAAATACATGGAGACTTAACAAATTACTACTGACCAAACAGTGGATTAGGGAAGAAATCAAAAACTTCATAGAGTTAAATGATGACGGAAGTATATCATATCAAAATCTTTGGGGCACAATGAAAACAGTACTTAGAAGGAAATTCATAGCCATGTATTTATACATCAAAAGAACAGAACAGTCACAAATAAACACGCTAATGATGCACCTTAAAGACATAGAGAAACAAGAACAACTTAACGCAAAAGGCAGTAGAAGAGAAGAAATTATAAAGATTAGATCTGAAATTAATGAAATTGAAAGTAAAAAGACAATAAAAAAGACTAATGAATCAAAGAGCTGGATCTTTAAAAGAATTAACAAGATAGAGAAACCTCTAACTAAACTGACCAAGAGAAGGAAAGAAAAAGCACAGATTAGTGCATTTAGAAATGAAAAGGGTGAAATCACAATAGACTCTGCAAAATTTCAGTATATTATGAGAAATTATTTTGAACACCTGTATTCTAACAAGTTAGAGAATTGGGAAGAAATGGATGACTTCCTAGATACATACAAAATTAAATGAAGACATAAAAATCTTGAACAACCCCATTATGCACACAGAAATTGATGCAGTAATAAAAGCTCTACCTACAAATAAAAGCCCAGGACCAGATGGATTCGCAGCAGAATTTTATCAGTACTTCAGGAAAGAAGTAACTCCAATCCTCCTCAAACTGTTTCATAAAATAGAAAGAGAAGGAACACTACCAAACTCACCCTACTCCCAAAACCAGACAAAGACTTAACTAGGAAGAAAAATTACAGACCAATATCCTTAATGAATATAGATGCAAAAATCCTTAATAAGATTGTGCCAAATAGAATCCAACAAGTAATCAGAAAGATCATACGCTGTGTTCAAGTGGGCTTCATCCCTGAGATGCAAGTCTGGCTCAACATACGTAAATCAATCAATGTAGTACACAATATTAACAAAAGCAAAAACAAAAACCACATAATCATCTGAAATGATGCAGAAAAAGTTTTTGATAAAATTCAGCACCCTTACATGATAAAAACTCTGAGAAAAATAGGTATAGAAGGCCCCTACCTAAAACTCACAGAAGCCATACATGCTAAACCTACTGCAAATGTCATAGTAAATGGAGAAAACTTGAAATTGTTCCCTCTCAAATCTAGAACACAATAAAGCTTCCCACTTTCACCACTCTTATTCAACATAGTCCTTGAAACATTTGCCATAGCAATCAGACAAGAAAGTGAAATAAAGGGAATCTGCACCGGAAAAGAGGAATTCAAACTATCCTTATTCACAGCTGATGTGATTATCTACATGGATAAAAACTCCACTACAAAACTCTTAGAAATAATTTAAAAATTTAGCAAAATTACAGGTTACAAAATCAATATTAAAAAATCAATAGCTTTTCTCTACACTAACAATGAACTTAATGAGAAAGATCTCAGCAAAACAATTCCATTCCCAATATTACAGCAAAAAAATTAAACACCTAGGAGTATACCTAATCAAGGAAGTGAAGGACTTATATAAAGAAAACTACATTACATTGAAGAAAGAAGTTATAGGTAACATCAGAAAATTGAAATACATCCCCGTTCTTGGATAGGCAGAATAAATATAGCCAAAATGACTATATTGCCGAAACTGATATAGAGATTCAATGCAATTCCTATCAAAATACCAAGAAATTTTTTCAAAGAACTTGAAACAATAATCCTTAAATTCATATGGAACCAAAAGAGACCAAGAATAGCCAAAGTAATCCTGAGTAACAAGACCAAGGCAGGAGGTATTACAATACCAGACATCAGGCTCTACTATAAAGCAATAATTCTAAAAACAATTTGGTACTGGCACAAAAACAGACAGATAGACCAGTGGGACAGAATTGAGGATGCAGAGACAAACCCAAACACCCTCGAATACTTAATCTTGGATAAAGGAACCAAAAGCATACACTGGAAAAAGGATAGCCTGTTCAACAAATGGTGCTAGGAAAACTGGATATCCACATGCAGAAGAATGAATCTAGTCACACACCTCTCATCATGTACCAAAACCAAATCAAAGTGGATCAAAGACCTAGACATAAAAAGTGAAACACTGAACCTTCTATAAGACAAATTAGGCAAATATCTAAAAGACACAGGGGTAGGCAAAAACTTTCTTAATAAGACACCAAAATCAAAAGAAATTATCCCCATTATTAACAAATGGGATCTTGTCAAATTAAAAAGTTTCTGCACAGCAAAGGAAATCATCAACACTGTAAAAAGAGAACAGACTTGGAAAATATATTCACCACCAACACAACACCTCAGATAGGAGGCTCATAACCAGAATATACAGGGAACTGAAGAAAAAGTTAGCCCCCCAAAATCAAGGATCCTATTTAAAAATGGGCAAATGAAATGAAGAGGCAGTTCACTCATGAAGAAGTTCACATGGCCAATAACTACATGATAAGATGTTCAACATCCCTAGCCATAAGAGAAATGCAAATCAATACATCACTAAGGTACCATCTAACTCCAGAGAGATTGGCCTATATCAACAACTCAAATAGCAATCAGTGCTGGAGAGGTTGTGGGAAAAAGGAACCCCCCTGCACTGCTGGTGGGAATGTAAATCGGTACAACCACTATGGGAAGCAGTATGGAGGTTTCCCAAAAGAGTGAAAATAAATATCCCCTTCAATCCAGCGATACTTCTCCTGGGAACACTCCAGAAAGAGTTAAAAATAACACATAACAAAGATACATGTACACCTATGTTCATAGCAGCACAACTAACAATAGCTAAAATGTGGAAGACACTAAAATACCCATCAACAGATCAATGGATACACAAACTGTGGTATTTATACACTATGGAATACTATGCAACTATGAAGTCTGACAGCTTGGAGGCTTTTGTAAGGAAATGGAGGAAACTTGAGACCATCATGCTTAGTGAAGTGAGTCAGAAGCAGAAGGTGAAATATCGAATGGTCTCTCCGATATGAGAAACTCAGATCACAATCATCTCACAGAACTTAAAGGGAAAAATAAAGGAAACAGGGTGGGTTGGGGGGGGGCGGGTAGGGTGTGGATCGAAAGGAGAGCGGGGAAGATCTTGTTATCTTGACTAGATATGTATGTTCACAAAATGCTTAAGACCACTATAAACCTTAAATTTTCCACTTATACATACCAATAAAGTGGGGGAAATAAAGAAACTATATGAATACATACAGATTAAATAGTGCATTATTTCACAAGCCTTGAGTAACAGGAGAAACCAGGAAAGAAAAAACAAAAACTTTTTATGGTCAAACTACAATGAAGCACATATGAGAATCTATGGAATACAATGAAAACAATCATAAGAGGGAAATTTATAGCTATGAAAGTATATATTTTAAAAAGCAATCTCAAATAAATAATCCAATGATGCAGCTCAAAGTCCAAGAGAAAAAAAGAACAGTAGAAGGAAGGAAATTATAAGAATCAGAGCAGACATTAATGAAAATGAAACTAAAAAAGCAATACAAAAGATTAATGAATCAAAGGCTGGATCTCTGAATGGATAAATATGATTGATAGACATCTAGCCAAACTCACCAAATGAAGGAAATAAATAACTTACATCAATGCAGTCAGAGATAAAAAGGTAAATCACAACAGACACTGCTAAAATCCAAAGGATTATAAGCAACTATATTTAAAACCTATATTCCAATCATTCAAGAACTCGGAAGAAATGGATATATTCCTAGAAATGTAAGACTGAACCAAGAAACAAAACTGAACCAAAAAGACATAAAAACCTTGAATAGAACAATAACTAGGGATGAAATTGAAGCAGTAATAACGGATCTAACAACAAAAATGTTTCAGGACCTGACAGATTCACCGTAGAATACTACCTGAACTTCAGAGAAGAGTTAGCACCAATGCTTCTCAAGCTCTTCCATTAAATTGAAAGAGAAAGGAACACAGGTCTGCAGGCTTAGCTCAGCCTTTAAAGCACTTGCCTAGCAAGCACAAGGCCTTGGGTTCCCCAGTACCACATAAACTGGTTGTGCTGGTGTACACCTATAATCTCAACACTTGGGAAGCTAAAGTAGAAGGACTGCCTTGAGTTTGAGGCTAGCCTATGCTCCATAGTGAGTTTAGGACTAACCTGAATTACAGAACAAGATCCTATCTCAAAAGAAAAAAGAAAAGAGAGAAAAGAGCTGGAAAAATAACACAGCAGTTGTTGTTAGCAAGCACAAGGCCCTGAGTTTGACACAGAGTACTACATGTGTCACACAGGGTGTGGTGGAATCGCTGCATTAGGGAGGCTGAGGAAGGAGAATTGACATGTGTTTGAGGCTAGCCAGGGATACATACACAGTGAGTTCAGGAGCAGCCTGGACTACAGAGTGAGACCTTGTCTTAATGAAAAGAGAGAGAGAAGGAATACTGGTAAACTTCTTCTTGGAAGCTAGAATTACTTTGATTAAAAAACTAGATAAAGACCCAAAAGAGAAAGAAAACTATAAGTCAATTTTCTTAATGAATATAGATGCAAAAATCCTCAATAAGATACCTGAAATAAGAATATATCAAATTATTAAAAAGATCATACACTTTGACCCAGTTGGCTTTATCCCAGGGATACAAGTCTGGTTCAACACATGTAAATCAATTAATCTATATACCACATTAACAAAAGCAGGACAAAAGTCACACGATCATCTCAATAGATGCAGAAAAATCCTTTTGACAAAATATAACAACCCTTCCTGATTAAAACCCTGATGAAAACAGGTATAGAAGGATCTTTTCTCAAGCTGAGAAAAAATAATTTATGACAAACCTACTGCCAACATCATCCTAAATGGGGAAAAACTGAAAGCATTTTCCCTAAAATCAGGACCAAGACAATAGTGTCCACTCTCACCACTTCTACTCAACATAGTTCTCTAAAGCTTAGCCAGAGCAATCAGGCAAGAGAAAGGAATAAAGGGAATATACATATGAAAAGAAGAAATCAAACAATCCTTATTTGCAGATGACATAATCCTTTACCTAAAAGACCCCAAAATCTCCATGAGATGACTCTCAGAACTAATCAACAAATTGAGCCAAGTTGTAGAATATAAAACCAATACAAAAAACAATAGCATTCCTCTACAACAATGAAAACACAAAGAAAGAGATGAAAAAATTACATTTACAGTAGCCTCAAAGAAATTAAATACCTAAGAATCAACCTAACTAAGGAAGTGAAGAACCATTTTATTTAAAACTATAGTACTCTAAGAAAAAGAAATCACAGAGAATATTAGAAAATGGAAAGACATTCCCTGTTCCTGGACTAGCAAACCCAAACATTGTCCAAATGGCCATATTATCCAACAAAATACACACACACACACACACACACACACACACACACACACACACACACATATAGAGAGAGAGAGAGAGATTCAATGCAATCCCAATCAAGATACCAACAGCATATTTTACAGAAGAAAATAAGCCAAGTTTTATATGGAGCCACAAGAGACCCAGAATAGCCAAGACAATCCTAAGCAAAAAAAACAAAAAACAAAAATAAGAGGCATCACAATACAAGATTTCAAGTCACATTACAAAGCAATAGTGATTTTTAAAAAAACACATTGTACTGGCATAAAAACAGACAGGTAGAGGTCGGAGGAATGGCACAGGGTTAAAGCACTTGCCTTGTAAGCACAAGGCCCTGAGTTCAATTCCCCAGTACCACATAAAAGCTGGGCGTGGTGGCACAAGCCTGTAATCTCAGCACTTGGGAGGCTGAGGCAGGTGGATTGTCCTGGGTCCAAGGCCAGCTTGGGCTACACCAGTGAGTTCAGGACCAGCCTGGGCTACAGAGTAAGATCCTGTCTCAAAAAAAGAAAAAACAGACAGGTGGATCGATGAAACATAACTGAGGTTGTCAAGATATCTCCAAGTACTCTCAGACATTTCATCTCAACAAAGGGGCTTAAAAACATATACAGGAATAAAGACAGCCTCTTTAACAAATGATTCTGGTCATATGTTAGTGATACATGCATACCCATGTTTATAGCAGCACAATTTATAATAGCCAAATCTTGGAAGAAGCCAATAAGCCCAAGTGCAGATGACTAGACAAAGAAGGTATGATATACTTACACAATGGAATATTACTCTCCATTAAGATTTAAAAATTTGAGTCATTTGGAGAAAAACAGATGCATCTTGAGACCATTATGTGTCACAAAATGAATCAGACCCAGAAAGTTAAATATCATACGGTTTCTCTAGTATGAGAAAATCAAACCATAAAAAATGTAAGCATTATGGAAGAAAGTAAGAAGATAGACTTTGTAGAGAGGGAAAGGGAAGTGGAGGTGGGTGAGAGGGTGGGAAGAGGAAAGAGAATACAAATTTTTTTAAAATTATGCTGGAAAATCTGTCAAGCCACATGCAGAAAAATGAAACTAGACCCACATCTTTTACCATGTACAAAATCAAATTAAAATAGATCAAAGACCTAGACATTAAAATGGAGGCACTGAACTTGCTGGAAAAGAAAATAGGTAAATCACTTGAAGACACAGGAATACTTTCTCAATAAAATAACCAACGCCCATAAGATAACACCAAGAATCAACAAATGAGATTATATCAAATTACAAAGCTTTTGTACAACAAAGGAAACAATCAACAAAATAAAGAGGGAACCGATGAAATAGGAAAAAAAATTTTGCCAGTTACTCCTCAAAGACAGGACTACTGTCAAGAATATACAAGGAACTGAAAAAAAAATAGGCCCCCACAAAAAATAAAAAAAAGGGTAACTAAAATGAATAGACAATTCTCAGAAGAAGCCTGAATGGCCAATAACCACATAAAAAATGTTTAGTACCTTTAGCTACTACAGAAATATGAATTATAACAACACTGAGGTTCTATATAACTCCAGTAAAACTATCTAGTATTAAGAGTTCAGAAACAACAAATGCTGGTGAAGATAGTGGGGTAAAAGGAACCCTCTTACATTGCTGGTGGCACTGCAGACTGGAACAACTATTATGGAAAGAAATATGGAGATTCCTCAAAAAACTAAAAACAGATAACCCATTTCCCCTAGCTATACGTCTCCTGGGTATCTTCGCAAAACAGTTCAAGTCATCATACAAGAGTGATACATGCATAACTATGTTTACAGCAGTACAATAAAATAGTCAAATCTTGAAAGAAACCAATACGTTCATCAACAGATAAATGGATAAGATGTGGTATATTTACATTATGGAGCACTACTCTGCCATAAAGAAACATAAATTTGAATCATTTACCTTGAGACCACTATGCTGAGCGAAATGAACCAAACGTAGAAGATTAAATATCATATGGTTTCCCTAATATGAGAAAAACAAACCACAGAGAAAGAAATAGCAAAAGAGATGGAAGAAAGTAAGACAGACCTTGTAGAGAAGGAAAGGGGATGTGGGGGTAAAGGTGTGAGTGGGAAAAGAAAGTAGAAATGATGAAGCTATGATACATAAATAAAAATAAATAAAATGGCAAAAAAAAAGAATAACTCTTAAAGCAACAGTGGTGGTACATGCCGGTAATACCAGCACTCTGAGAGGCTGAGGCAGGAGGATCACAAGTTCAAGGTCAGCCAGGGCACTCGACAAGACCCTATCTCAAAATAAAAAATAAAAAGAACTGTAAACATAGCTCCATGCAAAGGCAAAGAGTTCAGTCCCAAGTATTGTGGAAAAAAAAGAGAAGAGAAGGAAGAGGAGAAGGAGGAGGAAGAGGAAAAAGAATAACCAAGCCATGTATGATGGTGCGGGCCCATAATCCCAGCACTTAGGACGCTAAAGCAGGGGAATCCTGAGGATGAGACTAGCCTAAGCTACGTAAGTCCCACTTGTTTTACATAGCATGACTGTTTCAAAAACAACAACAAAAACCCTCCAATATGAATAATAATATTAAGTGATTAAGAAGGAACATCTGAACTCCAAGAAGGATGCAGGAACTTGAAAAGCAAGCTCTTCTCCTGAGCCAGAACTGTGCACAAAGCCAAAGATGATGACAGAATGGGAAAAAATGCACTGCACAGTAGCCAAATGAGACAAATTCCTAAGAGAAAGTCAGGAGTGGGAAAGTGCTGTGGTTTAAATATGCAGTGTCCCCTGAACACTTATTGCAGACTAGATCCCCAGTAAAACAGTATTAAGAAGCTGGGCCTAGACAAGTGACTGGATCATGAGTACACTTACCTCATCAGCTGATGAATTCCTAGTTCAATTAGAAGGTAGAAGGTGAGGCCCCGCTGGAGGAAGTAGTCATTAGGACTGTGTCGTGGAAGGGTACATCATGATTCAGGCCCTCTCTCAAACTCTCTTTCCTGGATGGCTGCCATGAGGGAAGCAGCTTTCTCTGTAGTGACTATCTAGGATGTGTTGCCTAACAACAGGCTTAAAAGTAATGTAGCTGCCAACTATGGACTGAAACCTCTGAAAGCATGAGCCCAGATAAACCTTTCAGGCTGGAGTTGAAACTCAGTGACACAGTGCTTACCTACCACACATTTATGGCCTGGGCTCAATCCTCTGTACTACAAACTGAACAAACAAGCAAGCCTTTCTTTAAATTGTTTATGTCAGGAGGCTAGAGAAATGTCATAGTGTTATTTATAGCACTTGCCTTGCAAGCACAAGGCCCTGAGTTCAATTTCCCAGTATCACATGAAGCTGGGCATGGTGGTGCACGCCTGTAATCCAAGCCCTCAGGAGGCTGAGGCAGGAGGATTGTCATGAGTCCAAGGCCAGCCTGGGCTCCATAATGAGTTCAGGACCAGCCTGGGCTACACTGTTAGTTCAGGACCAGGCTGGGCTACAGAGCAGGACCCTATCTCAAAAAAAAAAAAAAAGTTTATGTCAGATACTCTGTCACAACAAAAATTGACTAATACAAGAGGGAAGTCAGAAAGCCTCTAACAGGCCAGGAGAGGTCACTAAGCAAACCATCCAGAGACATGAGAAAATAAAGAGCCAGCATTAGGCAGAGATGGCCTAGGCAACCAAGGCACCATGCAGAGTGAGGACAAATCTGTCTGTAGACATGGAACAGGGCCTTTGCAGGACAATCCACACGATTCCCTCCATAGCTCAAGCTAATTAACTGGCATTTTGGTTCATACTTCACTTGACAAACATGCACTTACATGGCTGAAGGAATACTCAGCAGTTAAACACTTGTCTCGCAAGCCCAAGGCCCTGGATTCAATTCCCCAGCACTACATGAGCCAATGGCAGCACATGCCTGTAATCCCAGCACTCAGCAGGCTGAGGCAAGAGGGCTGCGCCAGTTGGAGGCCAACCTGGGCTACATAGTGAGTTCAGGACTAGCCTCAATTACAGAGTGAGACTCTGTCTCAAAAAGAAAAAAGAAAGAAAGGAAGGAAGGAAGAGGGGGAGAGAGAGAGAGAGAGAGAGAGAGAGAGAGAGAGAGAGAGAGAGAGAGAGAGAGAGATCCACTTAAACATTTGTACAAACCCTTGGTCCCCTAACAGGTGCCTTCTTCCCTGCAGCAGGCAGCATAGTAGTGGGCAAAGGCAGCCCTAGCAGACTTCCTAAGGAAACTCTCAAATTTTCACCAAAATTTCCACTAGGGAAAGTCAATGCCCACAAGGTGATTAACTGGCTTCTACTGCTCCATCTTCTAAATAATAATAATAATAATAATAATAATAATAACGATGATGATGATGATGATGATGATGATGATGATGATGTAGCAAAGTAAATCTCAACTTCAAACCAGTAGGACATAATTCCCCATTAAAAAAACTTCAGGTCCTTCAAGATAAACTTGCCTCAGGGCCAGTATAGGTTCCTCCTCAAGGAGGCACATGCAGCCCCCTTTCTCTTGCAGAAAGAACCACCAACAGGGACAGCACTTCAGTTCCCAGACACTGCAACCACATCACATGCTGGAAAAAAAAAAACACCCCTATCCCTCATAGCCTCTCCCATCAAGAGGGAGAGGACTTTCCCTGTTCCCTACCCCACTTGATCCAGGCCAATACTTGATCAGTTTTTCCCCACCTCCACCTCAGTACTAAGGAATGAATCCAGTGCCTTCACACTGAGCTTCATTCCCCCTGCTCTTTTTTATAAGTTTTTATTTTCAGATAGGGTCCCATTAAGTCACTAAATTGCCCAGGCTGGGTTTCAATTTGCAATGCTCTTGCCTTAGTCTCCCAAAATACTGAGATTACAGGCTTGAACCACTATGTCAGGCTTTTGACAAGGTTTGACCAATGGGGCAGATGAAGCCTTGCAATTGCAATTCCCACTTCTGCTGCTGGACACTTTCACCAGAAGGACATCACGGGCTGATGATAAGTGACAGCCATGTGCAAATCCAGTGCTCCAGGTGTGAAGTGGGGCCATTTAGACACCCAGTCAAGCCAGGGTTGGCATCCAGGCTTAGGCCAACACATCAAGTCATCAGAAATGACAAACAATTGCTTGAAACCACAAAGTTTTGCACTGGTTTGTTATACAGCAAAAATGACTAACACAATAATTGTGCCAAGGGTGGGTGCTATGATCTTAGGAACAACACAAATGTCAAAGAAGCTGGAAGAGCCAAGAGAGAGCTGTCACTACCATGCCATGTCATAGAGAAACAGAACCTTATGCCTCAGCAATATAGAAAATGGAAAACACACCTACGAAACATGCGGATCTCGAGGAACATTTAAGGCAGAATGCAGAAGGTGTCGATGGACTTCTGTGAAGTCAGATGATTATTCTCTTGAATGTAGTACTTACAGGGAATACAAGGATCAAACTATGTCATACCTGAAGTTTCTCAGTTGACAATGATTATCATAGTAAAAAAAATAGCATCAAAGCAAGGTACCTCTGTGAGGGGTTTAGTTTAGACTTCCATAATCTTTGAGGCTGTGTCTGACAAAAGACCTTGCCCTGAAAAAGCAGAGAGTGACCAATCTCAAAGAATTCACCACACAGCTTTTGAACAGGACCATAAGCCTGGTGCTAGGAGAGAGAAGTAACCCATGGTTTTTACTTCACAGGTTTCTGAGTCAAAAGCTGCATCAAACTTGAGATCCTGCAAGGTGAGGGCCCTGAGGCTTAGAGCCACGGCTTGCTAGATGCTAACATGTTCTGGACAATGCTGGGCAGTAGAATTGACTACACCACACCATGCACATTGGCACACACCTGTAATCCCAGCACTTGGGGAGTCGAGGCAGGAAGATTACCAGTTCACATCCTGCCCAGGGAGCTTAGTGAGACTGACTTAAAATAAGTAAATACTACTAGGTTCAACCACCAGTACAAAAAAAAAAAAAAAAAAAAAAAAAAAAAAGAGACACGAGGCCCTAGATTTAATTTTAATTTAATTAATGGATTTAATTTCCAGTACTGAAGGGGAAAAAATATTTTCTCTCAGTCAGACAGTAAGGACTTACAAACTCATCATTATTCCATGATAAACTGAGGTAGTACAAAGATGCCGCATACAAGACATGGCAAAAACATCCCTCATCCCTCAAGCCCAGTGACCCAAGTCCTTAGAAAGAAGCACAAGGACTCATGCAGCCCCTCTGCCCAGAATAATTGCTTCCCCTTATCTCCTGCTTTGCCACAGACAAGAGCTGCTGTGCTAAAAGTTGTTGCCTAACAACTCTGACTACAGGGATAGCAAAAGGAAGCCAAAAGTCTGGTCAAATGTGAGCTTTTTTGGCCAACTAATATTTGATTCAGATGTCTAGTATAAGAGACGATGGAGCTCAGTACAGCGGTGCACATATCTGTAATCCCAGCACTCTGGGAAGCTGAAGCAGGAAGATCACAAGTTTGAGCCCAACCTGAGCATCTTAGTGACCTAGCAAGACCCTGTCTCAGAATAAAAAGTAAAAAATTACTGGGGATTTAGCTCAGATATGGCCCTCAGCTCAGTACTTAGGAGAAAGAGAGAGAGAGAGGCTGAGAGAGAACGAATGTATGAAGAGAATACACATTCCATGAGGAAGAAGAACTTCATTCCTTAATAGCAGTTCCCAACTGTTCCATTTATCAAAAGAGAAATCACTACATGGCCATACTTCAGCAGACTGGAAGTATCACTCCAGAGTCTGCTGTTAATCTCCTCATTCAATATATTTTGTTCTTCACTCTTGCACTTCAGAGATGCTGATTCCAGCCTGAGAATCATCATACATAAAGAAACCTGATATTTGCCTTATTAACTGGCAGCCAGCTGTGCTATAGGTAATTCAACCAGCCCTCAACATGGCCCCTGGCAGGACCAAGGCTCACTTCTTACCCGTGGGGGGCCAGATTTGTTGTCACCAGCACAGTCTTCACCTCTTCTACACCACTACCGTCAACCGTGGTGTCTGGAGTTGTCACAACCACCACCTCCTCCATGTGGACACTCACATCCGGGGTCGCCATGGCTGCACAGAAGAGGACACCAGTGCCAGGAGTGTCACTCCTCCAGTGTCCTGAGTCCTAGAGGAAAGAGGCAGTAAACAGGTTACAGAGTAGTTCCAGGTCTGCTCAACAAAATGCTCAGCAAACATATTTGCTCAATATCACAAAAGAGCCCCCTCCAAGTCCCTGTTTACTACTCTTTGACAAAAATCTACAATAATAAAAAGACCACTTTGAGGCTCTGAATTTAAGGGTGGCATTAGGAAGTAAGACCCAGTCTTTTCCACTAGTTAAGTCTCAGTCCCCCACAAGAAGGGCAGCTTGCTCCGTATGGGTCTGGAAGTTCCAAAGCAGTAGGCGAGACAGGGAAAGACTAGAATGCTGGGTATGACTTTTCCACAGGTGGGTTTCCTTGTAGCTACTTTTCCCTTTGGATATCCTGGATGAGCTGAAAAACAAGATGAATCCCATGAATGAACACAAATGCAGACAGAGAGCACCCAAGAAGTATCTCTGGTTTGGGAAAAGGGAATAGAAATCCACACACGACAGGAAGAAAAGGAAAAATACCCTGCTTTTTATTATCATTACTTCCTGGCATCAGGCAAACCCAAGCCCTTGCTCCAACCCCATACCGGTGGTAGTAGTGGCCCAGCAAGTACCCAAACTTAGAAAAGAATCTCCCTCCTGATTAGAAGACAGTGTTCCAAAAGCATGAGGGCCGTGCTCTCTCCCTCTCCATCCTCTACACCAGGCATGAGTATCAAACTAGAAAACAAAGAAGGGGTCCTGGAGTCAGCCTGGGGCTCTGTGGAAATGAGGGAAATGAAAACTGGATGCAAAATTTGTGTGTAAATACCTATGATATCCTGAGATCGTCCACATATGGGCCCAACCCTAATTGGCAAGTCAAAGGCTTTGAGAACTAACCTAAGACCATGGCTCAGCCTGAGTGACCCTGAGATGGCACCTCAGGGTGAGGGTCAGGAGTACTGCAGAGGCTCTGGAAACTGACCTAAGCACAACCAAAGAAGGCATTCAAAACCCACAGCCTAAGCTACCACACTGTATTCCTGATGCAATAAGAATACCTATACTTTTTGTATATGACCTAGACTGATGGCATAACCAAAGTATACAGGATAAATTCCAAAAATACTTAAAATACAAGGAATCTGGAAAGGCTGAATAATTTTCAAGGAAAAAAAAAAAAGGGACAGACTTCTGGTCAAGATGGTGGCTGAGTAACGGAGCTGCAGAGGAGGCAGGAGGATTGCAGTGTGTTCAAGCCAACCTGGGCTATACAGTGAGTTCAGGACCAGCCTGGACTGTAGAGTGAGACCATGCCTCAAAAAGAAAAGAAAAGAAGAGAAGAGAAAAGAAAAGAAAAGAAAAGAAAAGAAAAGAAAAGAAAAGAAAAGAAAAGACAGATTACTAATGAGCTCCATAGCAGTACAAACGAAGGAGCCAAGAATGGTGGTATAAGCCTGATATTCCAGCTACTCTGAAGCCTGAGGTGCGATGTTTGTCAGTTTGACAGCAGCCTGGGAAATTTAGCAAGACACCATAAAATATATATATATATATATATATACACACACACACACACACACACACACACACATACATATAAACACACACATATATGCACCAGAGAGAAATTAAAAAACAGACTAAACAGAGCTTCAGGGCAAGCTCTGAAAGGTTCTGAGAATAAGACTGCAGCAAGACTGTAAGGTTGAATGTATATATGTACCACTGGAATCCCAGAAGAGAGGAAAACGTGCTGAAAAAGTATTTGGAGAAATAATTGCTTAACACTTCCCAAATTTAGTGAAAGACATAAATGTATATATCTGTCTCAGTTACTGTTTCATTGCTGTGACTTGAGACCCAACATCCACAAGTTAAGGGAAGAAAAATTTACTTTTAGCTCACAATTTCAGAAGGTCACAGTCCATTCAGGGGTGGCCAGCAAAAGTGGAAGTATAAGGCAGAGGCAGAAGTGAAGGCAGCTCCTCACGACACTGCTAACAGGAAGCCAACTCAAGGCAAGTCAAGTCTCATCTCATAAGGAAGGCAGGAAGCAGCTTATATATTCTTCCAGGCCTGTCCCAATGATCCACCCTTGGTCCAGCCTCAGTGTTCCACCCCTTCCAAGTGTGGCCTGTAACCCAATCTACACCGCCACCCCACCTGCAATTCATCCCTCCAGACCAGACCCCAATCTCCCAACAGCACATGGTTCCATAGACAATCCATAACATCCAAATACATGAGACTTCCAGGTGATAGTCCAGATCCAAACCACAATAATATTTAAGAAGACTGGCCTCCAACAGGAATGTCCATACCATAATCATGATGAAAGCCAAAGATAGTGAGAATTTCAAAATAAGTTAAAAATGAAAAAGTAAGCATCAGCCAGGCATGGTAGCGCACGTCTATAATCCCAGCTACTCAAGAGGCTGAAGCAGGAAGATACCAAGTTCAAGGTCAGCTTAGGCAACTAAGAATCTGTCTCAAAAATAAAACTTTTTTTTTTGAGACAGAATCTCATGCTGCAGCCCCTCAAAAATAAAACTTAAAAAAGGATGGGGATATAGCTCAGTGGTAGAGTGCTTGCCAAGCATATACAAAGCCTTCGGTACAGTCTAGTAGAATAGCAAAGCAGTTAAGACTACTTTCTTAGCAAATGTAAGGGGCCTCAGTTTGATTCCCCAGTACCACATAAACCAAGCATGGTGTTGCATGCCTGTAATCCCAGCACTTGGTAGACTGAGGCAGGAGGACTGCAGAGAGTTCAAGGAACTGCCTGAGCTCCACAGTGAGTTCACGGGCTGGAGGAATAGCCCAGCAGTTAAAGTACTTGCCTGGCAAGCTCAAGGCCCTGCGATCAACTCCCCAGCATCACATAAGCTGGGCATGATAGTGCACTCCTTTAATTTCAGCAATCAGGAGGTTGAGGCAGGAGGACTGAATTTGAGACCAACCTGAACTACATACCGAGTTCACAGAGACTACACAAAGAGACCTTATCTCAAAAAAAAAAAAAAAAATGCATTACCATATGGGAACAACTCAAGTGATTATGGGTTTCTCATCAGAAAACACAGAGCTGAAAGATAGGAAAATGATATTTTTAATGTGCTATACAAAATAACTATTCAACCCCAAATACCACATATACATCACACCACACATGTGTGGCACATGTCCACAATCCCAGCTATTCTGGAGGCTGAAGCAGGAGGATCACAAGCTTGAGGATGGCCTGGGCAATTTAGCAAGACTGTACAAAAATATAAAAAATAAAAATAAGGTAAAACTATAAAAATAAGCTGAAGGACTAGCTCAATGGTTAAAGTGCTTGCTATTGTGGTTTGGCTTTGAAATGCCTCCCAAAGTCTCATGTATTTTAATGTTATGGATTGTCTATGGAACCATGTGCTATTGGTGGATTGGGGTCTGGTCTGGAGGGGTAGATTACAGTTAAGTTAGGATTAAAGGTGTGCAGTGGCCACACCTTCCACACCTGGATGCAGGAGGGGCTAATCACTGGGAGGAGACCTGGAAGGATATATGAGCTGCATCCTGCCTTCCTTAAGGACTAGGAGTGGGACTTGGACTGGGACTGGTCTCAACTAGTCTCAACTTGCCTTCCTGTTTGTGATGTCCAGAGAAGCTACCTCCACCTCTCTCTCTGCCATGTACTTTGATTGCTGCTGGCTGCCCCTGAATGGACTGTGACCTTCTGAAACCGTGAGCTAAGATAAACCTTTCCTTTCCTAAATTTGTGGGTGTCAGGTATTGAGTCACAGCAACAAAAAAGTAACTAAGACACTTGCCTAGCAAGCTTAAGGCCCTCGGTTCAACTCCCCAGAACCAAATAAGCTGGTGTAGCGGCACACCCCTGTAACTCCAGCATTCAGGAGGTTGAGGAGGGAGGGCAAGTGTTTTCAAGGCCAGCCTGGGCTACACAGTGAATTCAGGACTAATCTAGACTACAGAGTGAGACCCCATCTCAGTCAATCAATCGAGCTAGAAAGTTGCTGCATGACAGTAATCCCTGGGTTCAATCCTTAGTACTGGAAAGAAAGAGACAAAAGGACAATTCTGAGAGATACAGGGTTCTATGCCAGTAAAAGGATTCTGGTTTTTGTTTGTTTTTGGTTATAGTCACTTTTTCCATTTTAAAAATTTATATATCACATCTTTTTTCTCTTCCCACCCTCTCCCCACCCCACCCCCAAGTCTCTTTTCCCTCCCCCACAAAGCCTATCTCCAATAAGAAGGTCCTTTAGAAATGAAGGCAGACATTTTTAAGCTAAAACAAAAAGAGGGTTGTTCACAGATACACTTGCTGTAAAATAAAGGGTAAAGGAAGTTATTCAGAAAAGAAATTATACCAGGTGGAAAAGGTGAACTTAGAACCTCAGGAATGAAGAAGGGCAACCCAGTAGCAAATGCAATAAACTATTCTCATCTTTTTTTGTTTTTGTGGCTTGCACATTCTAGGCAAGTGTTCTCTACTGAGCTAAATCCCCAGCCCATTTCTTCCTTCCTTCCTTCCTTCCTTCCTTTCTTTCTTTTTCTTTCTTTCTTTCAAAACAGGGTTTTACTAAGTTACCCAACCTGGCCTCAAACTTGCAATCCTTCTGCCTCAGCCTTCCAAGTAGCTGGGAGTACCACACAACGATGCCAGCTTATTTTCCACTTTAAGGTCTTTTAAATATGTATAAAAGCTGAAAGCAAATACAACATTTTATAATAAGATATTTTTTTCTTGGCAGTATTGGGGATTGAACCCAAGAGCACTCTACCACTGAGCTACATTTCCATGCCTTTTTATTTTTTACTTTGAAGCAGAGCCTGAGTTGCCCAGGCTGACCTTGAACTTGTAATACTCTTGCCTCTGCCTCCAAAATGCTGGAATTACAAGGGTGGGCCAGCACATCCAGTGTTGATGACATTTTCTACACATAAAGACATAAAACAAGCATGACCCAAATGAGTAGTGAAGGGCTATATTTGATGCGCTACTTCTCCCCTCCTTGTAACATGGTAGCACTCTTCTAGGAAGCACAGAGACAGTTCTGTGGGATGTTGATTTGGGGGTAAGGTGCCCTGGAGGAAGTGGAGGGACATGTAAGAATTCTGTGTACCTTCAACTTAATTTTACTATGAACTTGAAAAAGATATGAATTGTTTTATTAAGTAACTTAGGATCTAGGGGCATAGCTCAGCAGTGCCCTGGGCTCAACTTCCCCGTACCACATAAACCAGGCATGGCAGCACATGCTGTAATCCTAGCAGGAGGACTGCCATGAGTTGAAGGCTAGCCTAGGATATGTAGTAAATTCAGGATCATGATCACAGTGAGAATCTGTCTCAAAAACAAATAAAAAATAGTCTAGATAGGGTTCCCTCTTGGTGTTAAACACTCTGTGGATTTGACAAATGCTTAATGACACAATTCACCATCGTGGTACCACACAGAATAGCTCTACTGCCCTAAAACACGTTATGTGCTCCACCTCTTCATCTCTCCCTTCCCTCAATCCCTGCAAACACAAATCTCTCTGTATATTAAAATGGAATGAACAAAAATAAATAAATGAAATGGAAAATAGGAAGGCTACAGACTGGAGAAAAATATGGAGGTTTTCTTTGTTATTTATTTATTTATTTAGAGACAGGGTCTTGCTCTGGAGCCCAGGCTGGTTCTGAACTAACTATGGAGCCCAGGCTGGCCTTGGACTCACAGCAATCCCTCTGCCACAGCCTCCAGAGTGGTGCTTATGTGGTGCTGGGGAATCGAACTCTGGTACTTGATTTAGCGCTTGCTAGGCAAGCACTTTGACCACTGAACCATTCCTCCAGCCCCTGGGGGGGGGGGGGGAACCCTGTACATTACATATCTAATAAAGAATTTGAGGGGCTGGAGGAATAGTACAGTGGTTAGAGCACTTGCCTAGTAAGTACAAGGCCCTAGGTTCAATTCCCCAGCACCGTATTCACTGGGCATGGTGGCACATGCCTGTAATCCCAGCACTAGGAGGGATGAGGCAGGCGAACTGTCCTGAGTCCAAGGCCATACTGGGCTAGTGAGTTCAGAACCAGCTTCAACTACAAAGTGAGACCCTGGCTCAAGGAAAAGAGAGAGAGAGAGAGAGAGAGAGAGAGAGAGAGAGAGAGAGAGAGAGACTGTAGGAATGGCACAGAGGTTAAAGCTCTTGCCTTGCAAGCACAAGGTCCTGAATTCGATTCTCCATCACCACATAAGACAAGCAAAGTAACACATGCCTGTAATCCCAGCTTTTAGGAGGCTGAGCAGGAGGACTGCCACAAGTTCAAGGCTAGCCTGGGCTCCACAGTGAGTTCAGGCCCAGCCTTGGCTACAGAGCAAAACCCTGTCTCAAATAAATAAATAAATAAAATTTTAAAAGAATAGTTTTTCAAATACCACAACAAGATGACAATAACAGCTTGGGCAAGGACATGGAGCAACTCATTTTCTTATAACGCATTGCCTAGGATGGTAAATGATACAAGCACTACAGAAAACAGCTTGTAGGACTAGGGGTGCAGCACAGAGCACCTGCCTAGGAAGTTCAAGGCCCTAGGTTCTATTCCTTACCAACATCCCCACCACCAACACGTAATAGCTGGGTGGCCTATAAACCCAGCACTCTGGAGTTTGAGACGAGGCAGGAGGGTTGCCATGAGTTCTAGGCCAGCCTGGGCTACACAGGGAGTTCAGGAGTTCAGGACCAGCCTGGAGTACAGAGCAAGACCCTCTCTAAGAAAAAAAAAAAAAAAATCAGAAAGAAAATAGCTTGTGGTGTCCTACAAAGTTAAATATACTCTTACCACAGACACAGCAATCCCACTAGTAAAAATTTACTATAGAGAAATCAAAATCTGGGTGTGGTGGTACACACCTGTAATCCCAGCACTGGGGAGGCTAAGGCAGAATTGCAGCAACTCCAAAGCTAGCCTGGGCTCCGTAGTGAGTTCGGGACCAACCTAGGCTACAGAGCAAGACCCTGTCTCAAAAAAATAAATAAATAAATAAATAAATAAATAAATAAATAAATAGGTTGACATTGCATAGGTTTGAATTTGGTTTCTTAAGTGTTCTAAGTTCACATATTCATATACACACTTGCAGTAGTGTTCTACATGGGAAAGGCCGGTGAACTGCAAATCACTCTGCCCTCTGGTGTATTCCCTAAAAATTTTAAGACCCTGCCTATGAAGAAACAAATTCTGAATAGGCAGGATGTTGAATCGATCTTGTTATATTTGGACTTCAATCCATTTGATTTTGATTTAGTAAAACCAATGAGACTGAAACTGAAGAAAAAACTGGTTTAGCAAAAAAGGTTATTAAACCAATCAGTGGTGACTGACAATGGGCTTTTCCTATGAGGTTCCTATCAGTGAGAGTTCCTATCACAACTCCCACTCATGGGTCTCCTTCCATTCAGTCCCTACCAATGTTTTTATTAATACAATTCCAACCGATGGATACACATTAATAAGGTTCCTAAAGGGTTTCTATCATACAGTTCTCATATGGTTCCTGCCAGTGGGTCCAAATCCATACGACTCTCACCACTTAAGACAGTTTCTAGTCCCCACTGATAAGGCTCCCCAAAACAAGCTCACATTGACAATCTTTCTACTGAAGGATCTGGTCCTTAGCAGTATATCCTATCAATAAGGTTCCAATCGGTCCACAACAATCTGCTTCCCACCGATGGTCCCTAGTTTCCCACTGCTGAGGACCTGTCGATAGTTTCCACACATCGAACCACACTTATGTAGTTCCCACGGGGAGAGGGTTTCTACGCGGTTGCGTCCTCTGCCAAGGAGTCCCTATTAACATGGCTCCTTCGTAGTTCCCTAGATGCAACCCCAAAGAGTAGCTGTCCGCCCCTCGCCCCGCTCCTGGGCTCCAGTAACCGCCCCGACGCGCTAGCCAGCGGGGCCAAGATGGAGGCCGGAAACGCCGCCACCGTCGCCCGCCCGGCGTAGGCCTGACGCCCGCCTGACGCCGCCGTGCCTGACGCCGCCGCCGCCCTCGCCGCCCCTCCCCCGGCCTCCCCTCCCCCCGCCGTAACGTCCTGACGCTCCGCAGGGACCCCTGACTGGACGGCGGAGCGTGAGCCGCGCGAGAGGCCTCGCCGCGGGGGGGGCCGCGGACGCGCCGGCGCCACTTACCTGCAGCCGCGTGGGCCTGCTCGAGCGCCTGGCGGCAGCTAGAACAACAACAGCAATGGTGGTGGGTGGTGGTGGCGACCGCAGGCTTCGCTCCTTGTTGGGGATTCGGCGGCGGCGGCGGCGGCGGCAGCGGCGGCGCGGGCGCGCGCTTCCTAGGGACGCAAGCTGCGGGGTCGCGCACGCACGGCCTGCGGGCTTGGTGACTTATTTGGCACTCGACGAGGAGGCGGGAAGCGCTGTAAGATAAGGCCCTGCGGACCGCACTGCGCGTGCGCAGACGACCTTTCCTTGGGTCCTACCCCCGCCGTCTAAGGGCTGAGTCGGCTCCACGGTGTATCTAGGCTTTCCACTGCCCCCGTGGGCACTGTCTGCTCCCCGTAGACTAACGCGCAGTGGGGATGTGGGTTTCGGGACTCACGGTACAAACCTTGCAGTCACACTGCCCACAGGGACGGAACCTGAGAGACCCGGGTGTACGTGGCCGGGACCCATCCTAGAACCTGGACTGGTGTCTGCCACGGGTTCTATAGTCAGGAGAGGCGATGGTCCGCTTCAGGACTAAGGGAGGGACACGGGAGAGACTTGAAACAAGTACCCTTCATTTTCCCAGGCCGGTGGGGCCAGAAGAGACGGCGGGGCCCGTTAGCATTCTCACGTTTCCCGCAGTTCAAGCTGTACATGTCTTGCTTTCTAAATAAGCCTGAAGAAGGCTTTGCTTATTTTAAGGTTTTGGACCTGCTCGGCCCCAACTCATAGTGTGAGAGTGTGAGCTGCGCTGTCCAGCACTGTAGCCTCTAACGCGTGGTAATTTAAACTTCAGTTAATGAAAATTAAATAAAACTCTGTTCCTTACCTTCAGTGAACCGTAAAAATCACATGAGACTGGTCAAGATGTTGCATAATCCCAGCATTCTGGAAGACTGAGGCAGAAGGATCCCAAGTTTCAGCCCAGCTTTGGCAATTTTGACAACTAAGCTTAAATCAACAATTTTGTCTCAAAATCAAAACTAAGACGTGGTGGCACATGCCTGTAATCCCAATACTCGGGAAGCTGAGGCAGGAGGATAGCTGTGAGTTCTAGGCCAGACCGGACTACATAGTGAGTTCACGACCAGCATAGACTACAGAACTAGACTCTGTCTCAGAAAAAAAAAAAAAAAGTAGTGGATTAGGAGTGTAACTGAGTTTGAAGGTCCTGTATTGGATCTCTAATACTGCAAAATACAATAAAGCTGAGCTCCCTAGTACAGATCTGTAATCCTATCCATCTGGAGGCTGAGGTTGGAGGATCACAAGTTTGAGCCCAGCGTGGGCAACTTAGCAAACTAGCAACTGAATAATAAGGAGCTAGAGGGCTGGAGGAATGGCGCAGTGGTCAAAGTGCTTACCTTGCCAGCACAAGGCCCTGAGTTTGATTCCCCACACCACATAAAGCTGGGTGTGGTTTTGCATGCCTGTGATCTCAGCACCTGGCAGGCTGAGGCAGGCCGATTGTCCTGAGCCCCAGGTCAGCCTGGGCTATACCAGTGAGTTCAGGACCAGCCTGATCTACAGAGCGAGACGCTGTCTCAATAAATGGGAAAAGAAAGAAAGAAAACAGAGAAGGTTTTGACTTCAAATTCTTTTTCTTTTTTTCTTTTCTGTTTTGTTTTGTTTTGTTGAGACAGTCTCACTCTGAAGCCCAGGCTGGTCCTGAACTCACTATGGAGCCCAGGCTAGTCTAGGACTTACAGCAGTCCTGCCTCAGCCTCCCAAGTGCTGGGATTACCGGCATGCGCCACCATGACTGGCTTATGTGGCACTGGGGAATCCAGGTACCCAACTTGGGTACTTAAAACTTGCTAGGCAAGTGCCTTAACTGCTGCACCATTCCTCCAGCCATTGAGTTCAATCTTCGGTATCACAAAAAGTAATAATAAGTAATAAGAATATAAGAAGATGAATGTCATTCATCAAGCATATACTAAATTTTTTGTTTTGTTTTGCTTTGTTTAATCATTTACTAAAGTTTTCACTGGAGAACCTAGGCCAGCAAGGTACAGGATGGGGCTCAGGCATGGTAAGCAGTGTTTACATTTGTCTTGACAGAGCCTGAGCAAGGTTGTACGGTAACACAGTTGTGACCTCAATCCTGAAGAAAGACATGGGTGGCAGTCAGCTGGCCCCCATGCTGAGAGAGGTGGAGGTGGCCTGGGCAGCAGGATTGTGCTGTGCTATCCCCTCTGCATGTGTAGCTAACAAGATCAGATCCTCTGAGATCTCAGATATGTGGTCATGGGAATGGGTTAAAAGGTTGCAGAGGAGCTGAAGAAGTAGCACAGTGATTAAAGCACCTGAGTTCAATTCCCCAGCACACCATAAGCTGTACACGATGGTGAATGCCTGTAATCCTAGTACTCGGGAGGCTGAGGAGGCCAGCCTGGGCCCCATAATAGTGAGTTCAGGACCAGCCTAGACTATAGAGTGAGTCCCTGTCTCAAAAAAAAAAAATAACAGTAGTAAATGAAAATAAAAATAAATAAAAGGCTGTAGAGGGGCTGGAGGCATAGCTCAGCAGTCACAGTGCTCGCCTAGTGTGCACAGACCCTGGGTTCACTTCCCCTGCACCACATAAATCAAGCATGGTGGCACCTATCTGTAATCTCAGCACTTGGGAGGCTCAGGCAGGAGAGTTGCCAACTGGGGCTTCATAGTGAATTCAGGACTAGCCTGGACAACAGAGTGAGACCCAGTCTCAAATAAATAGACAAATCCCTACTTGTGGAACTGGAAGGAAGTCTGCCATGGTGGTTATTTCCAAGCAAAAACAAACTGATACCATAATTAGAAGAGTTGTACTTTGTTCTATTTTCAGTAATGTTGAATATTCTTTTTGTGGTTTGGATCTAGAGTGTCCTTCAAAAGCCTCATGTTCTTACAGATAATGTGTTCTGTTGGGAGGTAGGTCCTGGCTGAAAGGGATGGATGCTTGGGGCTTGACCTAGAGGGGAGTGTTCTGGTTCCGCCCTTCCTCTCAGACTTGTCTCTGTTCTGCTGTGCTGTGAGGATCTCTATCTCTAGAGCATCAGCTCCGGCTCTGGCTGCATCCCTACCATGTGATTCCACCATTTTCCAGCTGCCCACCTGTGAGTAGACTGGCACTTTCTGAAACTGTAAGCTAAAATCTTTCCTCCCTAAATTGTGGATGTTGGGTATTGAGTCACAGCAGCGAAAAAGCAACTAAGACAATACTCAAGCCAGTGAGAAGAAAAATCTTAAAAAAAAAAACCTAATGAGCTTTTATCAGTGCTGTTTTCGTTATTGTACAAAGAATACATGTGTTTGTCGTTGTAGAAATAAACACCTATACTACAGTCAAAGAGGGGTACAGGAAATGGCTCTAGGAATGGGAACAGCTGGTGGTATCACATGAGCACATGGGGTAAACTGTGGCGAGAGTGAGCACTTGCTCTCCCTGTATTCCTCACCACCACTAACCAATTCCATCTTTCAAGTAGGCCATAGAGAGAAGTAGAAGACTAGTCTACCATAGCGTGAAGGTATGCCTGAGCTATTCCTGCAGGATCCAGGAATAATTCAGATGCCCTGGCCTACTTGGGAGCTGTAGCTGTGTTCACTATAAAGCCTAATGTTAGGCCTGTGTGTGCCTGAGAAAGGTGCTGAGGCAGCCCTCTTTCTGAATCCTTATCCCTGACAGCAAGGGGATGAAAAATGCTCTTCAGATGAATTCATTTATATCATAAATTGGTACTACCAACTGAATATTTTGTGCACATAGAATTTACGTGTTAAATCCTAAGTCCTGAGGGATACTTTGCCCTTTTCTGCATGTAAGGACACAACAAAGCACCATCTTTGAGCCAGAAAGCAGCAACCTGCATAAACCAATCTGCCAGCACCTTGGTTTTAGACTTCCAGCCTCCAGAACTATGAGTAATTTCTGTTTATAAGCCACTCAATTTATGGTTATTTTTGTTACAACTGCCTGTACAGACTACAACAACCTTTCACTGCTTCCAGAGACACTATATTCCCTGGCATATAGCACCTTCTCCATTCTCAGAGCCAGCTCCCCTGTCTCTCCCACTTCGATGTTTAAAGACTTTTGTGATTGCATTTAGCACATGTGGAAAATGCAGGAAAACTGGGTTTTTTGTTTTCCTTTGTGGTACTAGGAATTAAAGCCAGAACATTTACCCTAGCTATAGTCATAGTCTCTGCCTTTTTTTTTTTTTTTTTTTTTTTTTTTTTTTTTTTTTTTTTTTTTTTTTTTTTTTTTTTTTTTTTTTTTTTTTTTTTTTTTTTTTTTTTTTTTTTTTTTTTTTTTTTTTTTTTTGAGACAGGATCTTGCTCTGTAGCCCAGGCTGGTCCTGAACTCACCATGGAGCCCAGGCTGGCTTTGGACTGGAAGCAATCCTGCTTCAGCCTCCTGAGTGCTGGGATTACAGGCATGCACCACCACACCGAGATTTATGTGGTGCTAGGGAATCAACCCAGAGTCTTGTACTTGCTAGGCAAGAGCTTTAACTGCTATGCCATTTCTCCAGCCCCCTGCCAATTTTTTTTTTTTTTTTTTTGAGGCAGGGTCTTGCTCATGCTTGTCCTGAACTTACTGTGAAGCCCAGGCTGGCCTTGGACTCATAGCAGTCCCCCCTGTCTCCTCTGCCCATTTTTAAATTTTTACTTTCAGACAAGATCTCACTAAGGTGCTAATTTACCCAGGCTTGGCTGGAACTTGGAATTCTCCTACTTCGGCCTCCCAGACTGCTGAGATTACAAGTCAGTGCTGCCAGGACTGCTGCTCCCTCCCCATTTTAAAGCTGGTGAGGAAGTGGAGGAATAACACAGCATTTAGAGCACTTGCCTAGCAGAGTGAGATCCTGTCTCAAAAAAAAAAAAAAAAAAAAAAGAATGGGTACTGGAGGAATGGTACAGTGGTTAAAGAGCTAGCCTAGTAAGCCCAAGGCCCTAAATTCAATTCTGCAGCACCACATAAAGCCGGATGTGATAGTGCATGCCCCTAATCCCAGCACTCATGAGGCTGAGGCAGGAGGAATGCTGGGAGTCCGAGAGCGAGCCTGGGCTACATAGTGAGTTCAGGACCAGCCTGGGCTACAGAGTGAGACCCTGTCTCAAAAAGTAAAGTTGGTGAACTGGCAACCTTCATTCCATCTGATGCCCTAATTCTTTGCCTCATAACCAGATACATTCACAGATCCCATGGATAAGGATGTGCATATCTTGGAGATAATTGTTTGACCTGCCAGAAGATTTATTAACTACCAAAGGAAAGAGTAGTAATTTTACAGTAGGAGAAAATCAGGTCACCACCAGGGAGACAGGCTGGTCCCAGGAAACTGTGAAGTGGCCGCTGAAGGACACACCTCACTTCTCTGGTATGCTTTCCAGCAGTGCATAACCCCAGTCCAGTCCTGAGAAAACAAGAGAGAAATGCACAGTAAGAAACAGTCGGCAAAAGTAACTGACGAACACTCTACAAAAGTACAAGGTTTGCTATGGGTTGGATCTGGAATGTCTCCCCAAAGCCTCAGATGTATTGGATGTAGTGGGATAACGGTGGATCCCTGTTATTCTGAGGTAGGGCCTGGCTGGAAGGAGTACACTTGTCAACTTGTTGAGATTGTGGGGTGCAGATCTTTCAGGTGTGTGTTACTGACTTGTGGGTCAGGAAAGGAGGGAGGGTCACTCACCCTGGGTGTGGGCAGCCCAACAGGCAATTTGAACTAAATGAAGGAAGAAGAAGCATTATTATAGCTTCTTCAAGGAAAGCTCTGGCCTTTGCCTAAATAGTTCTCTGCCTCTGCTTTGTGCTTCCACCATTGCCGGCTGCCCCTGCATAGATTGTGCGAAACCTTCTGAAACTGTGAGCTAAAATAAATCTTTTTCCCCTTAAGTTGTGGATGTTAGGATTTTGTCCCAACAAATGAATAAGTAACTGAGACAGGTTATAAGAGAAGAATGAAGAACTCTTAGAGACTGGAAGAAGATAAGTTGTGGCAGTCAGATGCAATGTTAGATCCCAGTGACATTAGTGGCAAACTAATGGAATCTGCAAAGTCTTTGGTTTAGTTAATAGTGTACCAGTAGTAATTTTCTGGTGTTAGCAATTGTGTTATGGTTATATGAGGTGGTGCCTATATTACTGGAGGCTTGGTTACATAAACCGTCTGTACTGCTTTTGCAGTTGTCCCCCAAAAGCCTCACATATTTTGAAGGTGACTGGATTGTAGAGTTAATTGGATCATGTGAGTTATTAGCCTGTTAATTACCTGTGCTGTTAAAAGGTGAGGCCTGGTTGGGAGGAACAGATCACTGAGGGTGTGGCCTAGAAGGGTTAGAAGGATGTATTCCTGGGCTGGCTGCTCCCCAGTCACTCTGCCTCATGTTGTGATTTGTGGGTGTCAGATATTGTTTCCCAGTAATGAGAAAGACAACCTGGAAGTCTAAAATTAGTTCGCCATAATAAGTTTAAAAGCAGGTTTTGTTTTTGTGCGGCCTTTTGTTTTTGTGGGCCTTGGTGCATGCGTAGCCCTTGAGCTATGCAACCTCCAGAAAAGATACATAATGATCTCCTGAACCCAACAGTAGAGTTTCAGGCTTATAAAATGATAGAAATCTGTGAGAGGTATCAGAAAGTGTGTCAGCCAGGAAGAAGTACAGCGCTGGGAGGGCTGTGGGTAGTGAAGAGAAAGTGAAGATGACATTAGAAAAAGTGAAAAGTCAGGGATGAAGAAAGAAAACTCAGAACACAGATTTCCTCTTTCCTCTCCAAGCCTTGGTTAGACAGTCTCTCACAGCTTCCTGCAGATAGTAGGTGGAGTACCCAGCTGCACCATCTGGGAAAACTGGCTGCAGTTAAGAGTCCCCCGGATGACCACACCCAAACCAGAATATAGGAACATCTATCATCTGGGATATTTTTGGCTGAAAATATTCCCCAAATAAGCTTAAGCAGGAAATGTTTCATCTTATGGGATGGATGGGTTCAGAGTCAGGTGAGGGTGTCTGGAGGAATAGCTCAGTGGTTAAAGTACTTGCCTACTGTCTTAGTTACTTTTTCATTGCTGTGACTCAATACCCGACACCCACAAATTTAGGAAAGGAAAGGTTGATTTTAGCTCAGTTTCAGAAGCCGTCCATTCAGGGATGGCTGGCAACAATTGAAGTACATGGCAGAGGCAGAGGTGGAGGCAGCTTCTCACGACATCACGAACAGGAAGGCAAGTTGAGACTAGTTGAGACCAGTCCCAGTCCCAGTCCTAGTCCTAGTCCTCAAGGCAGGCAGGATGCAGCTTATCTATCCTTCCAGGTCTCCACCCAGTGATTAACCCCTCCTGGATCCAGGTGTGGAAGGTGTGGCCACTACACAGTGTTAATCCTCACTTACACGCCTTTAATCCTAATTTACGCACTTTTAACCCTAATTTACACGCCTTTAATCCTAACTCACACGCCTTTAATCCTAACTTAACTGTAATCCACCCTTCCAGACTAGACCCCAATCCACAAACAGCACATGGTTCCATAGACAATACATAACATTAAAATACATGAGCCTTTTGGGGGACACTCCAGATCCTAACCACCCTAGCTAAATGCTAACTGCCTGAGTTCAATTCCCCAGCACGACATAAGCTGGGTGCGGTGTCACACACCTTTAATTCCAGCTCTGGGAGACTGAGACAGGAGGATTGCTTTGAGTCCAAGGCCAGCCTGGACTCCATAGTAAGCTCAGAACCAGCCTGGGCTACAGAGTGAGACCCTGTCTCAAAAAAAAAAAAAGAAAGAAAAAAGAAAAAGAAAAAGAAAAGAAAAAAAAGACAGAGTCAGGTGAGGGCCATGTAGTGAAGAAAACACTAGCTCTTCCCTCACCACCCTGAAACACCTGCCCTCAGCAGAAATGGAGAGGACAGTCACATAGACCTAATGTAGTTGGTGCCTGGGCTGGCCACAGTACCCATGTCCCATGCTGCTGGAGAGCAGCAGTGTTTGAGTGGAGGTGTTCCTTGCTGTACCTTTTTTTTTTTTTTTTTTTTTTTTTTTTTTTTTTTTTTTTTTTTTTTTTTTTTTTTTGGCTCAGGCTGGCCTCAGACTCACAGCAGTCCTCCTGCCGCAGCCTCCCAAGTGCTGGGATTACAGGCATGTGCCACCATGCCCAGTTTATATGGTTCTAGGAATGGAACTCGGGGCCTTACACTTGCTAGGCAAGTGCTTTAACTGCTGTGCTATTCCTCCAGCACCCTTACACTGCCTTTATAAGGGCAAAACTCGGAATATCCAACTAGAGGGGTCTGAGTAAGCAAAGCCTGATACAGTGTACACTGTAGATTTTCAGTATTTTTGAGACTTCACCAGAAAAACTAGGAGGCCTAATCAATTTAATCATGTTAAGACCTACTCCCCTTTGCCCTGTAATACCATTGCCCTAATGTCAACCAAAATAAAGATAAGTACCTGCTGACCCCTTTGCATGGACTAGGTGACCCTGACAGTACAAATCACCTCCATCATTCCCAGCTAATGGGAAAAGTCACTTCACCTTAAAATATCATTGGTGAAGCATTGAAGTTTACTCATTAAAGCCAGGACCTTTGCTGTGTATAGAAATAAGAGGATATCTTTAGGTTGCATTCTTTGGCCACTAGCCACTGTGTACACAGGCACTGTTTTCACTTGAAAAGAGTAGCAAACTCCTGTTACTTAGGCAGGGATATTTGGCAGATGTGTCCTTGAAACATATTACATTGTGGCCCTATGCAGAATACATTTGGTTCCTGGTTCCTGGTTCCTAGCACAGGACTCCTAAAACCCTTGGAATTTCCAATGTGTTAACATTTTTCTTATTTATGATTTGGTTTTTTTTTGTTATTGTTGTTTTCTTTTGTTTACAGTACTGAAGATGGAACCCAGGGCCTTCACACTGAGCTAGATCTCCAGCCCATTTGCATTTTTAAATTTTGAGCCAGGGACTTGCTAAGTTGCTAATTTGCTCAGGTTAGGCTCAAATTCATGATCTTCCTGCCTTGGCCTTCCAGAGTGTTGGGATTACAGCCCTACACCACCTGGCCTGGCTTGTTTTTCTTACTTGGGAGGATCCCCTTGCCACCATACCTGAACATTCTCTAATTTGATGACTCAAGTAGGCCCTCTGACATCCTCAGGGTAGTACTTACCAGAAAGACCAAGTGACTAGAGCAGGAGTGAGGAACATCTGGGTACCACTAGCCAAGGTCTCACCAAAGAAAAGCAGTTTCAGATATAACATTAGGGGTGAGTTCAACATAACATTTTAACAAATATAGCAAGCTAATACACACACACACACACACACACACACACACAGAGAGAGAGAGAGAGAGAGAGAGAGAGAGAGAGAGAGACAGAGAGAGAGACAGAGACAGAGACAGAGACAGAGACAGAGAGACAGAGACAGAGGATCTTTCTCTGTTTTCCAAAGTGGTCCTGAAATCACTATATAATCCAGGCTGCTGGTCTCAAACTCACAGCAGTCCTTCTGCCTCAGCCTGAGTATTAAGTACCAAGATCACAGATGTGTGCCACCACACCTGGCTTATGTGGGCTGGGAATCAAACCCAGGGCCTTGGCTTGCTAGTTAAGCACTCTAACCACTGTGCTATTCCTCCAGCCCATAGCAGGCTAATTTTTAAGTTGTCCTGTAAATGATGTCATAGCTATCCAAATGGCCCTTGGTGGGAAAATTCAGTGCTACCTTCAGTCTCCAGGGTAGGTATGAGCTGCAAGCTCTTCACAATCACTAATTGGTAGATGCACCATCTTCCCTACATAGATCTCCTGTCTGCCTATTCTGAGTCATATCCTATACAGTAAGCCAGCAGACATCGCAAATCATTTTCTTTACTTCTATGAAATGTTTTAGGAAATTGTCAAAACTAAGAAGTTGTGTGGCTGGTTGGTCAGAAATTTAAGTGGCTCTGGGTTGCAACTGTCATTTGAAGCATGGAGAGCTTATAGGACTGAGTCTTCTAAATTGTGGGACTCCGTGTGGGTGGTCTCAGAATTTAACTGAATTATTGAACACTCAGTTGGTGTTTAGGGAATTGGAGAATTAGGGGCTGGAAGGATGGCTCAGCAGTTAAAGTGCTTGCCTAGCAAGCGCTAAGTTGAGTGCTAAGTACCCGAGTTTGATTCCCCAGCACCACATAAGCCTGGCGTGGTGGCGCATGCCTGTAATCCCAGTGTTCAGGAGGCTGAGGCAGGAGGATTGCTGTGAGTCCAAGGCCAGCCTGGGCTTCAATTGAGTTCAGGACCAGCCTAGACTACAGAGAGAGACACTATCTCAAAAAAATAAAAAGAAAAAGAAAGAAAGAAAGAAAGAAAGAAAGAAAGAAAGAAAGAAAGAAAGCCAACCAGCGCTTCAGGGAAAGTAACAGCAGTATTTGTTACGGAGACAAGGTAGAAAAAATTAAGCTAGGTAAGAATGGAGAGAAGGAAACTCAATTTTCATCACTTTTATTACCTTAAAACTCTCAATCAGATCCCTGCTTCAGTTCTGCTGAGCACAGGCCTGATACTCACTTAAGGAGTGTCAGTATTAGGTTTGTTAGCTCTAGTCTATCTTATCTCCCTTCAAAAAAACTGAAAGCTTGGGCATGGTGCCATACACCTATAATCTCAATACTCAGGAGGCTGAGGCAGGAGGATTGCCATGAATTTGAGACCAGCCTGGGCTACTCAGTGTGTTCAGGACCAGCCTGGATTACAGAGCAAGAAATTGCCTCAAAAAAAAAGAAAAAAAAAAAAACTGAGTATATCCAGGTAAGAATAACTAATTTCCAGTATCTGTATGAATATCCAATTGCTAGTTTTCACAACATTCAATCCACATCTTCTTGGAGTGGCATGTGGAAGTCTCCGACTCTATAATCACCTTGGATTTTAGGAAAAGTAGGCCTCATAGATCACTTCATGATAAGACTACCTCCCCTCCAAACAGAAGCAATTACTTCACACGGGAACTAAGGGTACCATACTCTGAAGCAAGAATGGCACAGTGGTTAAAGTGCTTTTGTAGCAAGATCAGGGTGCTGAGTTGACTCCACTGCATCACATAAAGCCTGGCATGGTGACGCATGCCTGTGATCCCAGCACTCAGGAGTCTGAGGCAAGAGAATTGCCATAAGTCCAAGGCCAGCCTGGGCTACATAATGAGTTCAGGATCAGCCTGTGTTACAGAGTAAGATCCTGTCTCAAAAAAAAAATCATATCATAAGAACTAAATTATATCTCAGACCATAAGGATTCCTCCAGAACTGAAGCCAGGTGTAGTGGTGCATACCTATAATTCCAGCACTTGGGAGGCTGAGGCTGGATTGCTGTGAGTTCAAGACCAGCCTGGGCTATGTAGTGAGTTCAGGACCAGCCTGGACTACAGAGTAAAACCCTTCCTCAAAAAAGCAAGAACAGTACCAGAAAGGAGATAATGACCATTTGGATGCTAACCCATCTCAGCTAATCCATAAAAGCTGGTTTTGTGCTTTTATGAGTGGTTTAGTCTGAACCCCTGTATCAGAGTATGCCCCTTTAGTCACTCAAGCTCAGACCTGTTTTTGTTCTCCATTTCTTTTCTTTTTTCTATGTATTTATTTATTTATTTATTTATTTTTGAGACAGGGTCTCTCGGTAGTTGAACTCATGGCAATCCCCCCACCTCACCCTCCAGAGTGCTGGGATTACAGGCATATCAGAGGCATGTGCCACCTCCATGCCCAGCTTTCTGTGGTGAGGGGAATGAACCCAGGGCATTGAGCTTGCTAGGCAAGTACTTTGACAGCTGTGCCATTCCTCCAGCAACCGCCTCCCCCTTACTTTCTAAGTCGTCCTAATAAACCTGCCTATACCTCACACTGACACGTTCTGAAATTCTTTTTTTCATGTGAGTCAAGAACATAATTGAAGCTGAATGTGGGGACACAACTCTGTAATTCCAGCATTTGGGAGGCTAAGGTAGAAGGACTGTAAATTTGAGTCCTTCCAGGGCTTTTTTTATTTTTATTTTTATTTTTTTTTTTTTTGAAGTAGAGTCTTGCTCTTTAGCCCAGGCTGACCTTCGACTCAGGCAGTCCTCCTGCCTCAGCCCTCCAAGCGCTAGGATTACAGGCATGCAGTACCACACCCAGCTTTATGTGGTGCTGGGGAATCAAACTCAGAGCCTTGCACACAGGTGCTTTACTGCTGTGCCATTCTTCCAGCCCCTACCCGGGCATCTTAAAAAAGACCGTATCTCAAAAAAAAAAGTAGAAAGGGCTGGGTTAGTAGCTCAGTGTTTAAAGGCCTTGAGTTCAACCCCGTAACCACACAGAGAGAAAGAAAAAAAAACAAAGGCTGGAGGAATGGCCCATCAGTTAAGGTGCTTGCCTTGCAAGCATGAGGCCCTGAGTTCAGTTCCCCAGCACCACGTAAAGGAGAGAGGGGTGTTTGTGGCAAACACCTGTAAACCTGTAATTCCTGCACTTGGGAGGCTGAGGCAGGAGGATTGCCATGAATCCGAGGTCAGCTTGGGCTACATAGTGAGACCCTGTCTCAAAAAAAAAAAAAAAAAAAAAAAAAACCTACTACCTACTATATAGGTAAAGTTCACGTCCCTGACTCCTCCAAAGGTAAAATTCGAGATTTCAAGTAAAAATCTGATTTTTCCATTGTAAGCTTTTAGGCTTCCCAGTACTCTTACTGACCAGTATCTTTTTAATATAGATATATATAAGATGGGGTCTAATATAATGTGGAGTTTTAGGCATGTGCCACCACACCCGGTGCATGTGGTGCTGGGGAATTAACTCAAGGCCTTCTGCTTCCAAGACATTCATTCTACCTGAGGTGCCATTCCGCAAACTCCTGGAGTTTATCTTTTAATCTGACTTTTTTTTTGAGACAATGTCTCACCCAGTAGCCCAGGCTGGTCCTGAACTCACTCTGGAGCCCAGGATAGTCTTGGACTCGTGGCAATCCTCCTGCCTCAGTCACCTGAGTGCTGGGATTACAGGTATGCGCTACTACTCTCAGCTTATGTGGTGCTGAGGATTCAAACTCAGATTGAATGCAATGCCTCATGCTTGCAGGGCAAATGCTTTTAACTTCTGTGCCATTCCTCCAGCCCCATTAATCTGGATTTTTTAGAAGCTCCTAATAATTTAGAGAAACATTGCTTTCCAAATAATCACTTTTTACAAAACAATGAATTAAAGATGCATTTGAAGAAATGGGCCAAAACAGTAGATTTTAATGTAGTAAAATGAAAAGGTCATTGCTATTTGCTTCAAATTCATACTGATAGGAGAGGTTAGGGTAGGTCAGCAGGACTAAGAGAGGGCTTCCTGCCTGGTGAACAGAGGTGGAGTCAGGGTGGAGTCAAGGCCCCAGTCAAGACCCCGCCCCTCCAGGGACAATAATGGAGAACTAGCTGAGACAGGTAGCTCATCCTCCCCCTCTAGGTTTCTTGTAGACACCCTAGGGAAATTAGAGGCTAGCATTTTTCTACACCGGCCACAGGAGATGACTGAAACTTAAGAAAAAGCTTTATAAAGGGCTTTAAATTTTTTTTATTGTGGTATAAAGGGCTTTAGTCCTTCATTCCTTTAGAACCCTCCCTCAAGACCCTTCTCGACCTCTTCTCTAGAGCTTAATTTTCTCAGTAAACCTCTTCTTGCTTTAAATCTTCCATGTGAACTCTGGCTGATTATTCTTAATCATATTGAGAGTTCCTGAATTAGACATCAGGCAACACTCAGAGTAACAATACTACCACCAGCTTTTAAGAAACTATCTCAGGGCTGTTTGTGCAGCTCAATGCTAGCAGCTGCCTAGCATGGACTAGGTCCTAGTTTCAATTTCTTGAACAGAAAAATAAACCCTCAGAATTTTAAAATTTATTTTATTTATTTATTTATTTACTTACTTGCTTGCTTGTTTTTGCTGTGTGTGTTGTTTTCTGGTGCTGGGAATTGGACCAGGGTCTCATGTGGGATTCCTGTGCTGTTAACTCCTGTGCTAAAGTTTCCCACCATTACCAAGCTGGCCACGTTGGTGCAAGCTGGTGCAAGCCTGTAATCCCAGCACTTAGGAAGCTCAGGCAGAAGGATTGCAGTGAGTTTGGGGCCAGCCTGGGCTACATAGTGAGTTTAGAACCAGCTCTCTTTAAAAGTTTTGCCTACTTTTTCTTCCAGCAACTTCATAATTTCTGTCTTAATGTCTAAGTCTTTGATCCACTTTGATTTGATTTTTGTGCATGGTGGAAGTTGTGGTCTAGTTTCAATCTTCTGCATGTGGTTAGCCAGTTTTCCTAGCACCATTTGTTAAAGAGGCTTGCTCTCTTTACTCCAGTGTATATTTTTGACCCCTTTGTCGAAGATCAGATGGCTGAAGGTACTCGGGGATGTTTGGCATCCTCAATTCTATTCCATTGATCTACCTGTCTGTTTTTGTGCCAATACCATGTCATTTTTATGACTGTTGGTGTGTAATATAATTTGATATCTGGTGTTGTGATGCCTCCTGCTTTTGTTTTGCTGCTGAGGATTATTTTGGCTATTCTGGGCCTCTTGTGGTTCCATGTAAAATTTTGGGTCATTTTTTTTTAATTCTGTAAAAAATGCTGTTGGTATCTTGATTGGAATTGCATTCAATCTGTATATCAGTTTAGGTAGTATGGCCATTTTGACAATGTTGGTTCTGCCTATCCAGGAGCAGGGGATGTCTTTCTATTTTCTAAAATTCTCTTAGATTTCTTTTTTTGGAGTACTATAGTCTCAGTTCTTCACTTGCTTTGTTAGGTTGATTCCTGGGTACTTAATTTTTTTGAGGCAACTGTGAATGGAATTGTTTTTCTAATATCTTTCTCTGTGTTTTCGTTGTTGCTATAGAGGAATTTTATTGATTTTTTTGTGCTTGATTTAATAGCCTGCAACTTGGCTGAATTTGTTTATTAGGTTAAGAGTCTTCTGGTGGAGTTTTTGGGGTCCTCTATGTAAAGGATCATGTCATCTGCAAATAGGGATAGTTTAACTTCTTCCTTTCTTATGCATATTTCCTTTATTCTATTCTCTTGCCTGATTGCTCCAACTAAGGTAACAAGCATTATGTTAAATAGGATTGTGAGAGTCGACACTATTGTCTTGTTTCTTATTTGAGGGAAAATCCTTTTAAGTTTTTCCCCATTTAGGATGATATTGGCTATAGGATTGTTATAAATTGCTTTTATGAGCTTGAGATAGGGTCCTTCTATATCTATTTTCATCAGAGTTTTGATCAGGAAGAGGTGTTGTATTTTGTCAAAGGCTTTTTCTGCATCTATTGAGATGATCATGTGGGTTTTGTCCTTGCTTTTGTTGATGTGATATATTACATTAATTGACTTAGGTATATTGAACTAGCCTCACATCCCTGAGATAAAGCCAACTTTGTCATGGTATATGATCTTTTAAATAATTTGTTGCATTCTGTTTGCAAGCATATTATTAAAGATTTTTGCATCAATGGTCATTAAGGAAATAGGCCTGTAGTTTTCTATCTTTGTTGGGTCTTTGTCTGGTTTAGGAATCAAGATAATATTTGCTTCTAGGAAGGAGTTGTGCAGTATTCCCTCCCATTCTATTTCATGGCAGAGTTTAAGGAGCATTGTCAGTAAGTCTTCCCTAAAGTTCTGATAAAATTCTGCAGTGAATCCATCTGGTCCTGGGCTTTTCTTTGTTGGTAGACTTATTATTACTGCCTCAACTTCATCCCTGGCTACTGCTCCATTTAGGGTTTAAATATCTTCTTGGCTCAATTTTGGTATATTATATGTGTCAGGGAATTTATTCATTTCTTCTGAGTTCATGAATTTGTTGGAATACAGTTTTTCAAAATAGTTTCATACAATTCTCTGGATTTCCACAGTGTCTATTGTGATTTCATCATTTTCATTTCTAATTGCATTGCTGTGGATTTTTCTTTCCTTCTTTTGATGAGTTTGGCTAGAGGTTTATTGTTCTTATTTATCTTTTCAAAGAACCAATTCTTTGATTCATTGATCTTTTCTAATTTTTTTTAGTTTAAATTTCATTAATCTCTGCTCTGATTCTTATAATTTTCTTCCTTCTACTACTTTTGGATTTGATTTTTCCTGTTTCTCAAGGACTTTGAGCTGCATCATTAGATCATTAATTTCAGATTACTCTATTTTTTTTTCATATGTGCAATATTGCTCTCATTGTGTCCCACAGATTCTGGTATGATGTACTTCCATTGTCATTTGACTTTAGGAAGTTTTTGTTTGTTTATTTGTTTTTTGTTTTTATGTTTCTGGTTTTTGAGACAGGGTCTCACTCAGTGGCCCAGGATGGTCCTATGGAGCTCACTATGGAGCCTAGGCTGGCCTTGGACTCACAGCAATCCTCTTGCCTCAGCCTCCCAAGTGCTGGGATTACAGGCGTGCAACACTGCACCTGGCTTATGTGGTGCTGGGGAATCGAACTCAGGTACTTAACACTTGACTTAGCACTTGCTAGGCAAGTGCTTTAACCGCGGAGCCATTCTTCTAGTCCCAGGAAGTTCTCGGTTTCTTTCTAGCTTTCCTCTGTGATCCAATCCTTGTTCAATAATCTATTTTTAAAATCTCTATGTATTTGAATAGTTTCTGTAGTTACTTTTGCTACTGGTTTCTTGTTTTATTATACTATGATCTGAAAGTATGCAGGAAATTATTTAAATTCCTTTGTATTGGTTTAAGTATGTCTTAAACCAAACAAAAGTTCCATGTGCTGCTGAGAAAAATTTGTATTCTGTTAATGTTGGAAAGAATAGTTCGTAGATATCTGTTAAGTCCATTTGCTTCATGGTGTGATTTAGCTCTGATATTTCTTTGTTGATTTTCTGTTTGGTTGATCTGTCTAGCTGTGAGAGTAGGGTATTGAGGTCCCCTAGTATGGTTGTACTGGGGCCTATTTGGTTCTTCTTGTCCAATAGTTTCTGTTGTATGTAACTGGATATGCCTATATTGGATGCTTATATGTTTATAATTGTAAACTCTTCCTGTTGGATTGTTCCTTTTACCAGGATATAGTGGCCATCTTTGTTTCTTCTAATCTGCTTTGGTTTGAAGTCTTCTGTGTCTGTGAGTAGTATAGCTACTCCTGCTTGTTTCCAGGCTCCGGTAGCATGTAGTATTAGTTTCCAGCATTTCACCTTTAGGCCGTGTGCTTCTTTGTGGGTGAGGTATATCTCTTGCAGACAACAAATCTCTTTATCTCTTGATAAATCTCTTTATCTCTTGATAAATCGCTTTATCTCTTGATCCTCTCTGCCAGTTTGTGTCTTTTCATTGGCGAGTTAAGACCATTAGCATCAAGAGTAATTATTCTAAGATTTTTACTGAATCCTGTCATTGATCTGTTCTTCTACTGTTGGTTCTTTGCTTTTTCCTTTTCTTACACTTTCTCTTTAGATCTTTCCTTTCCTGTGTGTTCTTTGTTGTTGCTTGTATTTCTGTCTCTGTGGTGCCTTCGAATATTTTCTGCAGTGCTGGGCTAGTGGTTGTTGCGTTCCACTTATCCTAACTGTGCTCTTTGTTTTTATAGGTCCCTAAATCAAACCCCCTCTCTTACTCGCTGAGCTTTACCCTAATTAGACCACCTAGCTTTGTTATCTAGTCAAGGAGCCTCAAAGTCTGCCATAGTCTGCTTGCATTTGTTTGCCACAAGCCAAGAGAGGCCCTCATTTGCAAGAGACCTCTAGTCCCTCCCGTGTGCAGGCAGTGGCTCACCTTGGATGGCAAAACAAGGATTGTCTGAGACCCCAAGCCCTTCCTGTTTGCAGGCAAGGGCCCATCATCTCAGACTGTAAACAAACAAACAAACAAAAAAGACTACCTGAGATTCCAAGTCCTTCCTGTTTGCAGGCAAGGTCTTTTCATCTCAGAAGCAAGACAAAGCCTACCTGGGATTCCAAGTCCTTCCTGTTTGCAGGCAAGGTCTCTTCATCCCAGGGGGCCAGACAAAGATATCTGTCTCCACTGAGAGAACAGAGTCAAACTCCAGACTAGTTTAATTATTTAAGCTTTGGTGGCCTGTATCTTTAATTCTTGGTTCCCTTCAAGTGGTTGCACATTTCTTTAAGGGATTCTTGGTCATGAAAATTTTTTACTTCCCCTTCAATTTTCAGGGATAATTTTTTGGATACTACAACCTGGGTTGACCCTTGTTGTCTTTTAAAGCTTAAAAGATTGTGCTCCAGGCTCTGCTGGCCTTTAAAGTTTGCATTGAGAAATCTGAAGTGATTCAAATGGGTTTCCCTTGGTAAAATAGTGTCTTTTTCTCTTGCTGCTTTTAATATTCTTTATGTTGAATTTCTAAGGTTTTGATTATGATATATCATGGTGAGTTTTATTGCTGGTTGAGATTGTTTGGTGTTTTATATAGCTCCTTGCACTTTAATATTAATTTCATTTCCTAGATTCAGGAAATTTTCTTTTATGATTTCAGCGAATAAATTCTTTATACCTTTGGTGCTGTCTTCTGCTGTTTCTCCTACTCCCATAATTCTGAGGTTGGTTCTCTTTGAATCATCCATCAGCTATTGTATCCAGCTACTTTGCTCATTTCTGATTTTGGATTTCTGCCTAATTATAGCATTTGTTTCCTTGGCCTTATCTTCAAGATCTGAAATTGTGTCCTCACAAAGCTTAAGACAACTTCCCCAGCTTTCAAATGAATTTTTCATGTCCTGAATTTCAGCTAGATTTTTTCAGAGTTTCCACTTCTCTATCAAAATGTTCCTTCATATGATGCATTTCCTTATTTACCTCAGCCAACTTTTTGTTTGTGGCTCCTGTATGCTCAGTAAGCTTTGTCTCCATTAGGATTATTATTTGTTTAGTAAGTTCTTCTTTAAGCCATCATTTCTTGCATTTCTTTAAGAATATTTTGTTTGAACTTGGCTTATTTGTTTTTTGACTTCCTTCCCTATGAGTTCCACTGTTTCAGGGCCCATGACAGTAGTTTCTGGGGACTCCTGAGTTTCTGTGTTGTCTTGTCTGCCTTGTCTTCTCATATTTCTGTTGTTGAGGGACTTCACTATAAAGACCTAGCTGAGAGGTTTCTGTGAATGGGTATGAGGGTGTGGGGGGGAAGCCAAAAGTTCTATGCTGAGAGTAGGCAGTGAGGAAGGACTTATCAGTTTGTTGGCTTCTGAGATGTCTTGCCCATCTCCAGGCCCCTCAGCAGAGCTTTCTCGCCTGTTCTGGCTTTCCTCCACCAAGGGTGGGGCTCTCCACCATCACTATCCCCTCCCCAGCTGTTCAGGTCGGCAGCCTTTCTCTTTTCAACTGTCTCTTGTGCCCCTTTCTTTCTTGGCACTGTTTAAGAGTGTCCCCAAACCCCTAGCATGCCTGTCAGAGCCTTCTTGCTTCTTATACTTTAAACAGATCAGGCTCGGGCATTTTTTTTTTTTTAATAGAATGGCTCCTGCCAGTGTCACTTCCTGGTGTGGCTGCTGAGCTCTGAGTCTCCCAAGCCAGTCTAGACTCTTAGGGGCCGTTTCAAGGGAAGCTGTCAGTGTGTTTGCTGCTCTCAGTTTCCTCTACTCTCAGATCCATGCTTACCTTGGTATGAGGGTCGGGATTCTGGGCAGGCTTTCCTTCTGCAGATGCCGATGGCTCACAGCCATTTGCAGTTGCCCTCTGGTGGCTTCTTGGGCTACTGTCCCCCCCCTCCCCATCCCAGGGACCCCCCCCTCCCCATGTTTCTTCCGGAATTCTGATCTTCCCGTGGCCTCCTTTCAGTTGTTATTATGGTCCTCCCTCTCCTATCTACATTGAACAGGCCATTTTTGATGATAATCTCAACTATTTAAGTGGTACTACAAGCAGACATTGTGCAGCTCTGTTGCTTGGCCACCACTGTGCCCAGAAGTACCCTTTCTGCTTGTAATATGGTCCAGTTAGCCTGGCCTGGGCAATGTAGTGACTTAGCATGACCTGGTCTTTAAATCAAAACTAAAAAATTGGCTAAAAAATCTAGTTTGCTGTGAAGGCCCTGGATTCCATCCCCCGTACTACTCAATACACTCCACTCTCCAAAAATGGTGCCTTCAACGTTGTCTTCCAGAGGTAAAAAAAAAAAAAAAAACCCACAAAAAACCCACTGTGTCCTAATGTGATAAAAGGTCAGGAGAGAGATGCCTTCTATTGTGGTTTGGATCTGGAATGTCCCCCAAAAGCCTCATGCATTTGGATATTATGGATTATCTATGGAACCATGTGCTGTTAGGAGATGGGGCCTGGTCTGGAAGAGTGGATTATGGTCATGTTCTGGAAGAAACGCATGTAGTAGATTGCAGATTCCAGGTGTGTGGTGGATTATAGATTACAGACATGTGATGGGGGCTTAAACCTGGAAGGGGATAGATCACGGGGATAGGACCTGGAGGGATATATGCTCCTTCCTTCCTTCCTTCTCTCCTTCTGTGGCTTGACTTGGCTTCCTGTTTGCAATGTCGTGAGGAGCTGCCTCTACCTCCACCTTTGCCATGTGCTTCCACCATTTTCCAGCAACCCACCCATAAATGTACCTGTGACCTTCTGAAACTGTAAGCTCAAATAAATCTTTCCTCCATACAGTTGTGCAGGTTGGGTATTGAGTCACAGTGAGGAAAAAGTAACTAAGACACCCTCCCACAAGGCTTTTTTTTTTATGCACTGGAGATTGAACCCTGCCTGAGCCTTGTCCCTATTAAGCAAGTGCTCTACCACTGAGTACTTTAAGCACTGAGCCCCAATCACTGTTAAGATGGCATTAATGCATTCATGAAGGTGGAGCCCTCATGACCCAAACACATCCCCTAGAAGTTTTCTCTCTCACCATTATTGTCCTGAGATTAACTTTCACACATTTAATTTGGGAGAGACATTCAGACTCCAGCAGTCACTCCAAACAAAGCATCTGAGGTAGTTTTAAAATAGGTTCACAAAGCTTTTGACGTTTCTCCCCTATCCCTTGAGCATGGACTGGTTAGTGACTACTACCAATAAACAGTGTGTATGACTTCCCAAGTTAGTAGTTCATTTATCCTCCTCCTTGCTCTTTCATGACTCATTTTCTCTGAGGGCACCAACACCATGCTGTGAGCACAGTCAAGCACTTGTGTGAAGCATCCATATCCTGGCAGCCTTGTAAATGATCCTTACTCCTGTCCAGCCTCAGCTGACATTCTAGCTTTAGTCTCACGGTTGTCACTCTGAGTCTGTCAGAGCCACCAAGCACATGCTTTTGACTTGACAGAACTTTAAGACGATCCTTATACTTTGAGATACTACTTGGGGCAACTTGTTACACAGCAAGAGATGACAAATACAGCTCTCATCAGCTTCCTGGCAGAAGCTCCACCTTTGCTTTTGCTTTCCTTTATTTTTTATTTATTTATTTTTTTGAGACAGGGCCTCACTCTGTAGCCTAGACTGTTCCGGAACTCACTATGTAGCCCAGGCTGGCCTTGGAATCATGGCAATCCTCCTGCCCCAGTCATGCCATCACCCTTAGTGACATCACTCCTCTGTCCAGGGAGAGTTCTGTTCCAGGTCCTGGACTACAGCCCACATGTGAGCATGAACAAGGGTGGTATGGATATCAACTGCCAAACATGTCTTCCCTAGCAGAGTGGTCTCAATAAGGCACTCCCAATGGCTGTTTGAGTACTGGGAAACAGGCACATCCCCAAGGTGATCAAAGTGTTTGCTTATTCTCTCTGTCACTCTGGGCCTGTATCATGGGTCTAGACTTGAGGCTGTAACCAGCCAGCTGCCAAAGGTTTTAGATTCACAGTGATGAAGACCTGGATCCTGGTCTTTCCTCAGCAGCAAATGGCTCTGGTGAGTCCTGGGCCAAAAATAAGCCCCTTGGGAAAGTTATACTTGTGAGAGCAGGGACGGTCCAGAGCACCAGCCTGAACTGAGGCCTGTAATACTCTTAGCCATGGCCTGATTCCCTCTATTCCTTCTGATTCCTTGGGCTTTAGAAAGACAGGTAGTCTCCTGTGCTAGTTACATACCCAGTTCTTCCTTCCTTTCTTTCTTTTTTTGAGACAGGGTCTCACTCTATAGCCCAGAGTGGTCTTGAACTCACTATGTAGCCCAGGCTAGCCTTGGATTCACAGAAATCCCCTGGCCTCAGCCCAAGCACTGGGATTACAAGCATGTGCCACCATGCCCAACTTTATGTGGTACTTGGGAATTCAACTCAGAGCCTGTGCTTGCTAGGCGAGCACTACTCCTAAGAGACCCCCTTAAAAGGTTCTCAGAAAACTTGTGACTGTCACTCACATCTGGCCATACCTGCCCGGAGGCAAGGCTGAAAGTCCAGTGGTCAGGAAGAACCAGCGCAGAGGATGGGGAAACAGCCAAGATTCCAAAGGGCCTAAGGACAAAATCCTTTCATAGCAGCTACAAAGCTTTGAGGGTATAGGGGCAGTGGGACTTTCCCACACAGTGCCAGAGCTGAAATTCTTTGGAGGACATGCACTTCCGTGAAGGTTAGTCTGGAAAGGTATGTCCATATTGCCCATAACTCTGTAGATCAGAGTAGAGAGTCCTTAGCAGAGAATGCCTGCCTCCTAGCAGACTCAGGTCTGGTCATCTGCTAGTCTACTCTCACCTCAGCACGTATGTGATGACCACAAGCTCTAAGGCTGGCCCAGGGAGCCTGCCTCAGGCCAGGTCGACTCAGAGGACTCCTGCACCACCACATTAAATAAAGAGTGCTGAAGGCCCTACTCACCAGTTCTAGCAAGCCTTGCTGCACACAGGTATATCAAGCTGGCCGCAGTGATAGGGTGAGTAGGCCCTGTGCCCCAATTCCGTGGATCCTCTCCTCCACAGAAAGGCAAATGCTGTTGCTATTGCTTTTGCTTACTGGCTGGTCTAGAGCTAGCTCAAAAGACATGAACTCATGTGACAATGTGCTGATCAACCAACCCAGCACGAGGACCTGCACATTTGTGCCACTGCCACTAAGTTTATTAATGTTGCCACCACATCCACTAATAGGACCACCAAGAGAGGGTTCCACCATGCCTGGTCTGGTGTCTGAACTGAGGGACCATGTCTCACACCTTCATGGATCCTTGGTCAAGCAGGTCACAAAGACTGAACAGTAAGTTTGGAAAGAGAAGCATGAAGCTGAGTGTGTGGGAGTAGGGGACAGCAGGAGCAAAAGTCGCATCTAGACAGAGTTGAACAGAAAACCAAAACCAGAATATGTTCTTGTGGTCGTAGTCTCCAGTGCCCCTTAGCCGGACATCTCTTCCCGCTGCTCCTTGTTCCTGCGTACCTCAGCCGCATGCAGCTCCTGCGAGGACAAGTGAAAGCCATGAAAATGTGGCTGGATAGTGGGGCTGGCACTTAAGTATATTATAACTAGATTATGCATGTGGAAGTGCTCCCAGACTGTTTACCTGGACTGGTCTCAGTGAGTCATTTGGAAGTGGGTGTTAGTGGGGTAAGTACAGTGGACAGGACCAAAGGACCAGGCTCATGGGAGCTTCCCTGATGGCCCACCTAAAAAAATCCCTTTGAAAAATCTCTTTGAGTTGGTCCCCAGTATGCCCTCTTTCAGAGTACTTCAAAATTAGTGTAAGTATCCATTTACTACTGTGGTAATATACAGCACCAGATTCTGAGCCTGATTCTTTTTTATTTTTATTTATTTATTTATTTATTTGAGGTAGGGTCTTGCTCTATAGCCCGGGCTGGCCTCAGGAAATCTGCCTGCCGATGCCTCCCAAGTGCTGGGATTACAGGCATGTGCCACCACATTCTGCTGGGATTACAGGCATGTGCCACCATGTCGGCTTTGTGTGATGCTGGAGAATTGAACTCCGGGACCTGCACATGCAAGGCAAGAGCTTTAACTGCTGTGCCATTCCTCCAGCCCCTGAGCCTGATTCTTGCTGTACTGGAGGAGCCTGATAAAACTTAAGAAAAACCTGGCCCTGTGGTGCAAGTCAGTAATCCCAGCAACCTGAGACGCTGAGGTAGGAGAACAGCAAGTTTAAGCCCAGCCTAGGCAAGTTAGCAAGACCCTGTATCAGAATCAAAAATAAAAATGAGTTGGAGACGTATTTCCCTGCAAAGATCCTGGGCTTGATCCCGAGTACCTCAAAAAAAACAGGGCTGGAAGAATGGCTCCCTAGTTCTTAAAGCGCTTACCTAGCAACCGTTAAGTCAAGCGCTAAGTAACCAGGTTGGATTCCCCAGCACCACATAAACTGGGCGTGGTGGCACACGCCTGTAATCCTGGCACTCAGGATACGGAGATAGGAGGCTGAGACAGGAGGATTACTGTGAGATCAAGGCCAGCCTGGGCGCTCCATAGTGAGTTCAGAACCAGCCTGGGCTACAGTGCGAGACCCTGTCTCAAAAACAAAAACAAAAACAACCTAGGCCCCATTGGGGCCTCCCCAACCTGCGCCAGTGGTCCCACCCACTGATCCCGTAAGCTTCACCCCATAACCCCTGTAACCCGGTCCTGCGCTCACTGCCCCCACCCCCACCCCGCTCCAAAAAGCCGTCCCATGCCCACCTTCTCGCGCAGCCGCTCTCGCAGCGCCGCCAGGTGCGCCTCGCGAATCTCCTTGCTGAGCTCCATTTTGTAGTTGAGCTTTTCCTCCGCCTGACGGCTAAAATTGTTGTTCTCCTCCAGCGCTTTGTGCAGCACCTCGCGCTCGTGCTCGCGCCGCTCTGCCAGCTGCTTCAGGACCTGCGCCTCCTGCGTCTGCGTGGGGCCGTAGACCCATAAACGGAGGGCCTGGCCCCTCCTGCTGTGCGCCGTGGCCGGCCGAGCCCCACTTACCTGGCCTGCTCTGAATCGTGGGAGTCTGGCCCCCAGGCCCCTCTCTGAGCACTCTCGTGGGAATGGCCTCGACTACTCCCAGGCTTGGGTTGGAGCAGGGAGGAGGGGTCACACTTCTCCCTCAGAGAGCCGTCTCCCCCCTTTTTCTCCCCCACTCCCCAGTCCTGCCATCTCGGTGCCGCCCAGTGCCCATCACGCTGCCCTGCTCTCCACTGACACCTCCTAAGAGTTCCGGTCAATGCTCTCAAACTATCAGGGAGGGTGATTACATAATACAGGTTTGCCTGAGACCTGCCAGACTTTGAAAGTGAAAATCCCGCTTGCTAGGAGACTTCAGCTCTTCGGCTCATGGCTCCAGAGCCCTCCTGTTCTCCCCGAAGAACACTTGTACAAGGCAGACCATGCCCTGTCTCCTGTTTCTCTCAAGCCTGCAAGTCTGACCTCTCGTTTTGTGGTGATCTTCTGAGATCTTCTATCTCAGACATCAGCTGACAGAGTAGGTGCTACTTAAATACTAGGGCCGGATTCCCCATCACATCTTGGAGATGAGTGGAATGGTCTGTCCCCAGGGCTCTAGGGAGGAGTGTGGAGCCACTGGTGCAACACCGCCAGGCCCTTAAGGGAAAAGACTGCCTGGTGACACCTGGGAGGAGTCAGGCTCCCAGAGTTAACTTCCCACCTAGACCTCCTCTGAGTGTTGCTAGGACCCCACTCATGCACCAGTGCTCCTGGTTAACTTTGAATAGACTGGGTCCTGTTGTGACTGAGACTGAGCAACTTTCCCTGTTCAGTGTGCTTGGTTTTCAGGATCATAATCCCAAAGCACACCCTTTCCTCTGTGTTTCAGTCTCAAAGGGACTGGTGTATGAGGAAGGGCTGGGAAGGGGGCAGCCACCCAGGTCAAGATTTTTGAATGTGAGGCCCTTCCTTCTTTCTCCCCTGCCCTGAAAAAGGATGCCAATCCCAGCCTCATGTCCTGGGAACCACCATCTGTCCCTCCCCCTACCGTGACCAAGGGGCCCCACAAGTGTCTGATTGCTGTCTCCTTCCAGGTGGTGCCAACTTGGCATCTTCCCTTCCCACATCACTCTGAGCTCTCAAGAGAAGATCTAAGAAGTGAGCCCTCCCACCTCAAGCCAATCCCTTGACCAAGTAGGGGGTCTGGAGCAGCCATGCCTGGGGGATCCAATTTGTGGTAGCCAATGAGGCTCTGGCCACCTTCATCAGGACACATAGGGTAGGGGTCCTTGCCTTCCTGCGCTCCTCAGCTGCCTCCAGCCGCTTCTGCAGCTCCTCCAGGGAGGTGTCCTTCCTCTTGGGGGGAGAAGAGAGCACAGGGCTCTCCGGAGACATGTCAGAGGGGGACTTAAGGATGACCTCAAAGCTCTGGCCAGAGGCTCGCTTGTCCAATTGCTTCACCTCCATGTCTGCAAGGCATGACCAGACCAGGGTTTCAGGAGACTTGGACAGAAGAGGGGGAGAGGGGAGGGACCCAGTCCCAGCACAACTCCCAATCAAGGGCTAAGCCAAGGGTACAGCTGCTCGAAGGGTGCTCCCAGGCTTGATCCTCTCCTCCCAGAACCTTCCTCTGCACAAGTTAGCCAGGTCAAGGCATTCAGGGGGCCATGAGAGGCAGCAGAGGTAAGGTGGGCAAGCCCTGTTCAAGAGAGCTAGAGCAGGCAACAGCACAGGCACACTTACCCCCATACTGGTAGATGGTGTTTGGATGGGGCTGTGAGTAGAAGCAGGAGCAGATGAGTGAAAGCACAGACAGCTCCTTCATCTTCTCCTTGTATGCTATAAGAATGAAGCCAGGGTGAATGGGTACCACTGACACCCACCCTCCTAGATCTTCCCACTGGGGTCCCTTTTTCCCTTTTCCATCACTGCCACTGATGTTTCTCCCTGGGAGACACAGCTGTTTGTTTTGCTGAATATCTGCTTCTCCGGTTCTTTTTTATTTTATTTTTTTAATTTTTATTTATTTATTTTTGAGCCAGGGTCTCACTCTGCGACCCAGGCTGGTCCTGAACTCATTATGGAGTCCAGGCTGGCTTTGGATTCACGGCAATAATCCCATCTCAGCCTCCCAAGTGCTGGGGTTACAGGTGCATGTTACCACACCCAGTTTATGTAGTGCTGGAGAATCAAACTCAGGTACTTAGCGCTTGACTTAGTGCTTGCTCAGCAAACACTAACTGCTGAGCCATTCCTCCAGCCTGTACTTTTCTGGTTCTGCACTTTGACTCTGGGGAGGCTTCCTACCACTGTTGTTTCTGTGTTCTATCTCAATATGTCTCTCCCCTTCCCCAGACTTTACTCTCTTGACCTTTTCATTGTGTGTGTGTCTGCCTGCCTTCCTCTCTCTTACATTTTTCTTTGACTCTTTTGTTCTTTCTCTGTGTTTCTCTCAGCTCACTGTAACTTGAATGTTTATGTTCTCCCAAAATTCACATGTTGAAATCCTAACACCAGTGTGATGATGCTGAGAAGTGGGTGTTTGAGAGATAAGTCATGAAACTGGAGCTCTCCTGAGTAGGATTATGTACTCTTGTAAGACAGGACCCAGGCAGCTCCCTCTGTAGCCCTTCTGGCATGTGAGGACACAGAAGGGCTTATCTATGATCCAGGAAGCAGGTGTCAGCAGACACTTTGAACTGCTAGCCTTCAGGACTGTGAGGAACAAATTTCTGTTGTTTAGAAACTATCTAGACTAAGTTATTTTATTACAACAATTTAAACAGATGAAGGCATACCTTCTATCTGCTTGGGTCTGTGTTTATCCTCTGTCTTCCCAACACTGTCACTATCTCTGGCACATGTCTCCAACTCTTTTTTTCCAAGTTTATATCCTTGTGATTGTCACTGAGCATCTTTCTAACTCCTGCCTCCCTCTCCTCTTGATACTTCCCCCTTCCTTTTCTCCTTCCTTTCCCTCTTCCTTGCTGGCTTAAATGAAATGAACTGCTGTCATGACTGGGGCTAGCACAGATCTCTCCCCATCCCCCCTGCCCTGTTCTCTTCCTCCTTTCCTTTCTCCCTCCATGTTCTTGCTATATTGCCCATGTTGGTCTTGAGCTCTTGGATTCAGAGATCCCCTACTCAGCCTCACCATCCTGCTTTTCTGGACAGCATTTTCTGAACTGTAAAATTTGGTACATCCCTCAGCACCTCTATTTTCTTCTTTACCCTACGGATAGGGTGATCACCTGAGCTGAAGCCAGATACCACCTACACAGACTTGGGCCTTAGATACCACCAAAGACAAGCTGTATGTTTAGCATCACCCTCTTGTCCTTCCACATCAAGGGCCTACCAGTATTGTCTCCACTGCTCAACCAGAAACGAAGATGTGCCTGACAACAGTAGTCCTGGCCCTTGTATAGGGAAGGGAGGCATGTCTATTTTTAGGATGACAATAATTTAACTGGGTGCTTTTGTTCTTGTTGGTTTTGTTTGTTTTTGTTTTGAGACAGGGTTTCAGTCTGTAATCCACGCTGGTCCTGAACTCAGTATGGAGCCCAGGCTGGCCTTGGGACTCACAGCAAGCCTCCTGCCTCAGCCTCCTAAGTGCTGGGATTACAGGTGTGTGCCACCACACCCAGTTTATGTGGTGCTGGGGAATAGAACTCAGGTACTTAATGCTTGACTTAGCGCTAGGCAAACGCTTTAACAGCTGAGTCATTCCTCCAGCCCCAATCTAATTGTTCTTGATCCATTTGTTGTGAAATAATTTCAGAGGCACATATGTAGGCCCATTGTGTCAGTAATGCTCAAAAATCCTGTGAGCCCAATATAGTTACCACCATTCCACAGGGCAAGTAGTAGGGTCTAGCCTAACTCAGGTGACACAAACTGTCTTCCTCAAAGTACATTTCCAGGTAGTCTGTGTTCTTCCCACCACTCTAGCAGGTCCCAAGGACTAGGAAGCTCTGAGACCGCTGTAGCAGCCTTCCTTGCTGAGAGTCAAACACACATTTCCACCCAGATATTCTAATAGGAAATTTATGGTAAAGCTTCACAGATTTTTATTTTTGTATTGGGGGTTGCACTTAAAGCCTTTACACTGAGCTACATCACCAGCTGTTTCATTCTTTTTTATTGCTGGCTATTTATTTGCTTGTTTATTTTTGAGACAGGGTCCAGACTGGTCCTGAGCTCACTATGCAGCCCAGGCTGTCTTGAACTCATGGCAGTCCTCCTGCTTTACAGGCATGCATCATCATACCCAGTTTATATGGTGCTGGGGATTCGAACTCAGGGCCTTGAGCTTACTAGACAAGTACTTTAACTGCAGAGCTATTCCTCCAGCTCCTTCTTTTGAAACAGGGTCTCACTAAGTTGCCAAGTTGCCCAAGTAGGGCTTGAATTTGTGATTCTGATCATGTGCCTCAGCTTCCCCAAGGTGTTGTGATTAGAGACCTGTGCCACCTGCCTGACTTTATTTTTTGAGACAGAATTTCACTAAGTTGCTGAGTTTCCTTGGCTGGGCTCAAACTTGCAATTTTCCTGTCTTACCCTTCCAGAATGAGTACTGAAGACAATGGTTTTAAAATGAATTGGTGTTAGTATAGAAACAGGACACAGGCCAGAAATGATCAAACCCTTCATAGTGAGTTGGGTTTTTTTATGCCCGGTTCAGAGAATTCTTTGATTTGATCTAAATTTCCTGGTGACCCAGACACATCTGGAAGTAATACAGATCCCAAAGGCTGTAGTGGATAAAAACAAGGGGGACAGCCTTTGGGGAAGAAGATACTGTTGTGGTCATTATCTTTAGGAAGCTGTGGAGTGAGGTGAATATGGGTCAGGAGGGAACCAGCCTCAAACAGGATTTGTTTCAATTTGTCATTTTATTTTTCAGAAGTAAAATCTATGTATGTATTTTTTGTGTTATTAAAGGTTAGTTCAATAAGAACAAGCACAAATCTGGTCTGGTAAAACAGGCCTCTAATCTCAGCATTCCAGAGGATGGGTCAGGAGAAGTGCAAGTTACAGCCCAGCCCAGGCAACTAAGCAAAACTCTACCTGTTTTCTTTTCTTTTTCTTCTTTCTAAGGGCTGGAGACGTGTCACAGCAGTCTGTAAGTTTGAGGCCAGCCTGGGCTACATGATGAGTTTAGGACCAACCTGGACTACAACGTGAGACCCGGACTCAAAAAAAAAAAAAGAAAGGAAGGAAGAACGAACGAACGAACGAACGAACTAAAAAAATTAAAACTAAAAAAATGGGCTGGAGAGCTGGAAGCATAGCTCAACAATTAGAATTGTCCCGAGTTTGAATCCCCAAGCAGTACATAAAGATTAGCAGAGCATGGTAATGCACACGTGTAATCCCAGCACTCAGGAGGCTGAGGCAGGAGAATTACTGTGTGTGAGGCTAGCCTGGGCTACATAGTGAGCGCAGGAGAATCCTGGACTATAGAGTAAGACTCTGTCTCAAAAAATGCTAGAAATGTAGTTCAGTGTGAAGATCCTAGGTTCCACCCCCCATAACAAACAGAGAGAGAGAGAGAGAGAGAGAGAGAGAGAGAGAGAGGAGGAGGAAGAAGAAGAAGAAGAAGAAGAAGAAGAAGAAGAAGAAGAAGAAGCAGAGAGTGAATGTTCCAGGCCTAGATGGTATAAGTAACAACTGTTTTTTGCAGTAGCTAGTCAGGAAGCATCTGAGGTATCTGGTGAAGATGGGAAGGGGGAGGTCACCTCTGTACTCAGAAAGGGACAGGAGAGTAGGCACAAGGGGCTAAGCTGGTCCAGAACTCATCTGGAGAAAGGCCAGGAAGAAGGGAGTTAGCTCCTCCAGGTTTGACTCTGCCAGCATCCACATCCATGGCCCCCATAGGGCCAAAGACCCTAGCACCCTAATCCTGACCTTGCACATCACTCTTCCTCATCATGCATCCAAAGCCCTGACTGGGTTTGCCTTATAGACCAAGAACCTGGGGCTCTCTCTGCCATGAACCTGAAATTATCATAGATAAAAGAACTGCAGAGGAAGAACATATTTAGGTACAAGCACTGGGAGGCTGACATCCTGTCACCTCGGTGTGGGAATGGGGAGGTTGGCAGGGATTCTATAATCACCTGCATCATTAGAAGAGAGAGGGGTGATGTGGGAAGGGAGCTAGTAACATGAACAGGCTTTCTCAGGTCATTGCTTTGCTCTGGAAATAAATATCCAACTGGGAAGTGAAGTGACATGTCCTGTGGGTACAAATATGAACATAACTCAGCATCTGGTGGTTAGCAAGAGGCCTTTGTTTGACTTTTCCTATGCTGACAGCCCAGAGTACTTCCTTCTGAGAAGACTGAATATCAAGGATTCAGTGAGACCAGTGTTCATAGGAAAACGTAGAGGTTGGTGGTCTGGTTGCAGGACGGAAAACAGATTGGAGGGGACAGGACAGCAGGTGAGGAAATAAGCAAAATATGGGGAGACTGAGCAAAGGGCAGCCTGCGTCTGGGGCTGCCGCAGATCTGGGCCAGGGCTGGTCACCGCATGAGGCAGTGGGTTAGACCTGTATTTTTGGAGCTGGTGGGGCTTAAAGAGTATAATTCTCCTATGAGAAACTGAGAGATCAGGTAGCACGGGCAAGGCCCCACAGCACAAGGACATCAGATCATAAGTTGCATAAGGAGCTGACTACGAGCCAAAGTCTACAGAAGCGTGAGGAGCAGAAAACAGGATGCCAAGAAATGTCAAGCCTTCCAATGCCCAGGATCCCTTGCTGCCACACTGGAAAGTTCAGGTACCTGTAGTGGCCTCAGCCTTGTGGCCAGGTCTCAGTGTTAGTCTGGGGGTCACTGCCGGCCCTGAGAAGAACAGGGTCCTTGGACAAGGTGGGGAGAGATGCGGTCAGCGACATGTGTTCTCCGCAGCAGGCATGGAAGCCTGCACTGTCTGGGGGCAGGGCACGCGGGAACAAGCAGAGTTTGTGCCAGAGGCTAAAACGAGGCTGTGGGAAAGTCAGATTAGCTCAGTGACCCGTCCTGAGGGCGGAGGGTATGGTGCCCGGAAGTGAAAAGATGGAAAGAAGATGCTGGCTTGGGATGGCAGGGCAGGGCGTGTCTGGGCGAGGGGGTGTGGCGGCGTTATCCCGTGCCCGGTAGCTTCCCCACGTCCAGTATTCTCGCTGCGTTCTCGCCTCGTCCTTCGGCCAGAACCCAGCCCTGGACGGCACCGTGGGTCAGCAGCGCTGTCGGCAGCGCAGTAGGCAGAGGAGGGGAGAGGTCGACAACGCCCTTCCTGGGAAGGGTTAGGAAGGGCTGCAGCCCCTCCCTGATCCAGACCCTGGCTACCCCCTCCCCCGGGCGGTGGCTCTGGAGTCCCAAGGGAGGTCCCAAGCCCGAGCGGGGGTGGCAACGTGCGGGACGGTGCGGCGGGCCTCGCCCCACGCCCCTGCCGCCGCCGTGGGCAGCGCCCCTCCGGCCCCTCCTCCTTCGCGCCCCACTGGTCCAGGGGCCGCCCGTGCTCCTCTGGGGCTTCTGCGAGAGTCTCTCCCCTCCACCGCCCCCTGTGAAGGCAACTCCTCGGGAGACCCTTCGCCCCCAACACACACACAGGACGTGCGCTCACCCGGGGCCAGAGTCCGCGCCCAAGACCGTGGCCCCCGGTGGCAGCGGCGCCGGGCCTGGCCCTCTGGCGCCTAAGCAGCAATGTGCCCCGCTGCAGACGGACTCACCCGGTGCGGTCCGGGGCGCTGCCAAGGCCTTAGTCCTGCAGCTCCCTCCAGGATGTTAGGACTCTGCCCTGGGCGCCAGAAGTCCGGCGCCCCAGATCCTGCAGGTCTAGCCTAACCTCGTAAAGCGCAGGGTCCGACCCATGAAAACGGGCAACCGTCCCTGCGTCAGCCGAACAATGGCCTCTGCTGAGAACCGCAGCCGCAGAAAGCCAGAGGGACCGGGAGTTCCTACCGTACACGGTGCTGGCCATGGTGCTGGAGGCGGCCAGAGATCGCGGGTGGTGGCCGGAGCTGCGGAAGGCTAACGCTGCAGTATTGGGAGGGGAGGAAGCGAGGGCTGGCGCGGCAGGAAGAAGGGGAGGTGAAAGAGGAGGAGGGAGAGGGAGAAATGGAGAAGGAGAGCGGGAGAGAGACGGGAGAGAGCAAGGAAACTGCAGCCCTCACTGGGGGAGAGAGGGAGGGAGGGGCGAAGGCGCAGAGAGGGGAGAGGAGGGCGCAACAAGACCGTCATCCTCTATCCTCCAATGACAAGCACTCTTCGCCCCGTCAGTCTTCTGGCAGGTGGGCGGTGCAGGCGAACTCCCACACCTCAGACCCCGCAGGGCCGCGACGAGCCGGGAAGGCGGGTCCCACCGTCAAGGTGGAGTGCGAGCTCTCCACAGAGCTTGCAGACGCCGAGTGAGGCAGAAGAGGGACTGCCGTCAGGCGGGGCCGCAGTGATGTGCAGGCAGCACAGAGGTGGAAGACTGCACAGCGAGCGGGGGAAGGCCACTGGGCGCAGGTGGGTGCTGAGAGAAAAGGTGTGGTGGATCTCGTGCACGGCCTCCCAGGCGTCCGTCTTCCCTGAGCCCATAGGATGGGTAGGTTCGGGGCAGAGAAAAAGGCAGTGGGAGTGGTGAGGCCTACAACAAGGGCTTTGAAATGAGAGACAGGCAATTTTCTTTTCTTCCCCCTCCCTCATATTTTATTTATTGATTTATTTTATTTATCTACTTATTTTGAGAAAGGGTCTTGCTCTGTAGCCCAGGCTGGCCTTGGATTCACGGCAGTCCTCTTGCCTCAGCCTCCCAAGTGCTGGGATTACAGGCGTGCACCACCATGCCCAGTTCAGTGCTGGGGAATTGAACTCAGGGCCTTGGGCTTGCAAGGCAAGCACTTTAACCACTGTGACATTCCTCCAGCTCCCGCCCATATTTTTATTAGTATATATTTGTGATACACATTAAGCTTGAAGATTTTGTACACATACATAATGCATTAAGTTCCTATTTTCTTCTCCTCCCCTTTTCTCAACCTCTCACTCCCACTCACTTCCAGACTCCCAACATCTCACTCACTTGCCTCTATAATTTACTTATATTTTGGGCTTCTCACGTTAGAAAGATCATGTCATATTTAGTTTTCTGAGTCTGATTCGCCTCACTTTGCATAAAGTTCTCAAGTTGTATCTCTTTTCTTATGAATGACTCAACTCTGTCTTTATGACAAAATAGTACTCCATTGTGTATACATACCATATTTTGTTTATTCATTGCTCTATTGAAGCAATGGAGTATCTATTTTTAGTTTTCTGAGGAATCTCCATACTGTTTTCCATAATGGTTGTACCGGTTTACAGTCTTACCAGGAGTGTGAAAGTTTCTTTCTTCCCCTCATCCTCACCAGCATCTGTTGCTTTTTGAGTTCTTGATAGAAAGTCATTTTCATTTGGGTGTACAGGCAATTTTCTATCCCAGTTGGTCTGAGGGCAAGTTTTTGACTTCTGTGGCTTCTGCTTCTTTACTGTAAGATGATACCTCCACACCATGCCCCAGAGGAGGAGAAGATGTGCCGGGGCTGGACACATGCACTTAGTGGGAAAGTACCTGTCATGCCTCTCACTAAGAGCCTGACAGACAAGTGGAGCATCTATGCCATTGTAAGGATATAGCCACTGTGCCAGGAGGAGAAGGGCTTGCCCTACAGGAAATTAAGTCATAGGGCCAGGAATAAAAGTCTGGAAATTCCAAGAAGACATGCAAGGAAATAAGGCCAGCTCTGAAAGGCGAAAAGCAGGGACAATCTAAGGACTGATGCCAGCTCAGAGCAGACCCCGTAGTTTGTCAGGAAATCACACACTGCCTCAGAGGAAGAAGAGGGACTGCTTTCAGGCTGGGACTGGGATGTGTAGGCAGTAGTGACGTGTAGATGCATAGTGCCTCAGGTGGCTCCAGGAATCCTGTCATTGGTGTGCATGCCTGGCATCATCCCTATAACTGGAAGTATGGATTTGATGGTCAGGATTAGGTTGCATTGTATGGCGCAGAAGACCTTAAGGCAGGACTGTCATCTGGTGGGTTTGATCTAATCACAGAAGCCCTTTAAAAACAGAGTTTATTCTGGCTGGTTAAAGAAGTTCCAGGAATTCAAAGCAAGGAAGACTTTCTGTCACTGAGGATATGAGAGATGCTCTCAGGACCACAAAGAAAGCTGGGCTTGGCTGTGCACGCTTGTACTCCTAAAACTCTGTGGGTCTTGAGGCAGGAGGTTCACAAGTTCAAGCCTAGCCTGGACAATCTAGCATTTTAGTGAAACCCTTTCTTAAAGTCAAAAATAAAAAATAGGCTGTGATTATAACTCAGTATCAAGGCCATAGGCTCTTTTTGTGAGGTCAGGACAAACCACCTGCCTCAGCCTCCTGAATACAGGGACTACAGGTATACGCCAGCTTTATGTGGTGCTGAAGAATCGAACTGAGGACCTCATGCTCAAGTGCCATTTCTCCAGCCCCTATTTTTTATAAAATCTTTAATTTGTTACAGTATCTGGCTAAGCACTCTTATCTGAGTGAATATACTCATTAAACCAAAATTATTAACTTTTTTTTTTGCTTGAGAAATTGATGCATTTATATTTTCCATCTGGATCATTTTTACTTCCTTTTCCCATGCTCCCCCCACCCATGACTATTGAAGAGGCAGTTAGGAACCATGCCTGGATTAGAGTTTAAGAATCAAGCCTGGATTAGAACCATGCCTGGATTAGAGTGTGAGAGATTTGTGGACCAGCAAATGACGAAAGAACACCCACCAATGTGGGAGGCCCACCCGGGAGCTGGAACTGTATAAAAGGAGGGAAGAAGAAAGATTCTTAGAGCTTTTTCCTCTGTGAAAGCTCTCACCTTAGTAAATGTCTACTTGCCTGCTACTACTTGCTTACTACATGTGGCAGAACTTCAGTACAGATTCACTTCAGTCTCCACTTGTGCCTGTCTGACCCTTCAAGTCATTAAAGTTGGATGTGCACAAAAACAGTCTATCATCAAATGGAAGTGGTATATACATGATCGGGCTTGAGCAGGTTCAGAAGGCACAAGTAAATTGTATGAAGTGGCTCAAATGCCCATGGTGCCTACTCCTGCTGTATTGCCCTCTGTTCCCCATTATGCACTATGGGTTCATGGGGTGTACCCTATGATCAGCTGACAGAGAAAGAGAAGAGCAGGGCCTGGTTTACAGATGGTTCTGCACGTTATGCAGGCGCCACATGGAAGCGGACAGCTGCTGCACTGCAGCCTCTCTCTGGGACATCCCTACAGGAAGGATAGTGGTGAAGGAAAATCTTCACAGTGGGCAGAAATTCGAGCAGTACATATGCTCGTGCATTTCACTTGGAAGAACAAATGGCCAGATGTGCAAATATATACTGATTTGTGGGCTGTAGCAAATGGTCTGTCTGGCTGGTCTGAGACATGGAAGGAACACAACTGGAAGATTGGTGAGAAAGATATTGGAGGATGAGGTATGAGGTGAGGATAGACTTGTCCATGTAGGCAGAAGATATAAAGATATTTGTGTCCCACCTAAATGCTCACCAGAAAGTAACTTCAGCAGAAGACGACCTTAATAATCAAGTGGACAGGATGACTCATTCTGTTAAAAGCAGTCAACCTCTTTCCTCGGCTACCCCTGTTATTGCCCAGTGGGCCCATGAACAGAGTGGCCGTGGTGGTAGGGATAAAGGTTATGCATGGGCTCAACAATATGGACTTCCCCTCCCCAAGACAGCCTGGCTACAGTCACTGCTGAATGCCCACTCTGCCAACTGCAGAGACCAACACTGGGTCCCTAATATGGCTCCATTCCTCAGGGTGACCAGCCTGCAACCTGGTGGCAGGTTGATTATATTGGACCACTTTCATCATAGAAAGGACAGCATTTTATTCTTATAGGAATAGATAATTACCCTGACTACAGACTTGCCTTTCCTGCATGTAATGCTTCTGCCAGAACTACCATTCATGGACTTACAGAAGGCCTCATCCATCACCATGGTATCTCATATAGCATTGTATCTGACCAAGGAATGCATTTCATGACTAAAGAAGTATGGCAGTGGGCTCATGCCCATAGAATTCACTGACCTTACCATGTACCCCACCATCCGGAAGCATCTGGAATGATAGAATGGTGGAATAGCTTTCTGAAGACATAACTACAGCACCAGCTAGGTGGTAATACCTTGCAGGGTTGGAGCAAGATTCTTCAGAAGGCTGTGTATGCTCTGAATCAGTGACCAATATATGGTACTGTCTCTCCCATAGCCAGGATTCACGAGTTCAGGAATCAAGGGATGGAGACAGGGATGGTACCACTCACCATCACCCCCAGTGACCCATTAATGAAATTTTTGCTTCTTGTGCTCTGCTCATCTAGAAGTGTTAGGTCCAGAAGGGGGAAGGCTTGTACCAGGAGGTACAGCAATAATTCCACTAGACTGGAAGTTGAGACTTAACCCTGGTCATTTTGGCCTCCTCATGCCACAGTACCAGCAAGCTAAAAAAGGAGTACAGTATTAGTAGGGGTGATTGATCCAGATACCAAGGGGAAGTTGGACTAATACTCCATGATGGAGGCAAGGAGGATTATGTTTGGACTGCAGGAGATCCTTTAGGGCACCTCCTAGTCTTACCATGTCCTGTTCTTAAAGTCAATGGAAAACTGATAACCCAATCCAGACAAGACAAGTGGCCCAGAACCTTCAGGAAGTGAAAGTGTGGGTCACCCTGCAGGGAAAGAACCAAGACCTGCTGAGGAACTTGCTGAGGGACAAGGAAATACAGACTAGGTAGTAGAAGAAGGTAGTTATAAATACCAGCTATGACCACGTGACCAGTTACTGAAATGAGGACTATAATTAGAATTTTTTCTCATTATGCTTGTATATGTATGTATGTATGTATGTATTATTCATTGCCTTCGTATTAGAATTTGTTAAGTTATACTCTAATGATTAAGCAATTGAATGTCAGGAAAATAGATATTCTTCAAAGAGGAACTCTGTTCTCTATTGTGGGGAGGAATTTTGCACCTCTACTTGTACACAGTGCAGTTGTGCTATGTTAGGCATGATTACTAACTTGGTTATTGTACTTGGGAATTGAGTATGGCTCAAGGAGATGTGTCTGGTAGTCAAATTGACAAGGGTTGGATTGTGACCATTAAAGAGATCATGTTAATTTGAGACAATTAGGAGCCACACCTGGAATAGGCAATTAGGGACTCTCCTGGATTAGAGTCACATCTGGATTAGAGTGTGAGAGATTTGTGGGCCAGAGAATGGGAGAGAGCACGCACCCCAGTGTGGGAGGCCCAACTAGGAGCTGGAACTGTACAGAGGAAGAAGAAAGGTTGTTACAGCTTCTTCCTCTGGGAAAGCTCTCACCTTCCCAGTTGTCTACTAAGCCAACTTGCTGCACACCTCAGATCTTCATCACAGATTCCCTCCAGTCTCAACTTGCACCTACCTGTTGCATATCTTCAGTTGCCGATCTTCAGTCTCCTCTCTTTGCCATTGTACTTCAAACAACCAAGATCCTTAGCAGAGTCTCACCGGCTGTCCTGCAGTCCTGTTCTACCTTGTGGCTGAGCAGCCATTGGACCCTCCAGCTCTCACACGTGCAGGCTGCCATCTTGGACTATCTCTGACCTCAGACTTGTAAGCCTTTCAAATAGATCCTTTAAAAAAATTAATTTCTGTCAATTCTGCCTTTGTAGAATGCAAATTAATATACCCTTAATCCCAGCAGCTTATTTGCCTCTCCATAAAGTCTATCTTCCTACATCATTCCATCTGTCTTTTCCACTGCTCTTTATTTTATTTTATTTTATTTTTTGAGATTAGGTCTTACTTTGTAGTATAGGCTGGTCTTGAACTCACTACGTAGCCCAGACTGACCTCAGACTCCTCCAGTCCTCCAGCCTCAGCCTCTGGAGTGCTGGGAGTCCAGGTGTGAACCACCATACCAGTCTTATGTGTTGCTGAGGAATTAATATCAAGACCTTGAGCTTGCCATGCAAGCACTTTAACCACTTAACTACTCCTCCGGCCCATCTCTTATAATTTTTGCATAGTTTGGTTTACTCATTTTAGAGAAACCATATGATGCTTAACTTTCTGTGTCTGATTCATTTCACTAAGCAGTGATGGTCTCAAGGTGTGTCCATTGTTTACAAATGATTCAAATTTCTCTCTTTATGGCAGAGTAGTACTTTGTTGTGTAAATATATCACATCTTTTCCATTTATCTGTTGATGGGCATATCAGCTGCTTCCAATATTTAACTCTTATGACTTGTTTTTCTATGAACACAGGTATGCATACATCACTCTTGTATGATGCCTGTTGGGAAAATACCCAGAAGAGGTATACCTGGCTGAAATGGAATCTCTATTTTCAGTTTTTTGAGGAATATCCATATGGTTTTCCATAATAATTGTACTAGTTTTACAGTCTCACCAACAATGTAGGAGGGCTCCTTTATCTCCACAACTTTATCAGTACTTTTTTTTTTGACACAGAGTTTTACTCTGAAACACAGACTGGTCATGAACTATATATATATTAAGTTCTTGATATTAGCAGTTTTTACCAGAGTTAGATGCAACATCACTGCTGTTTTGATTTACATTTCTTTGATGGCTAAAGATGCTGAATATGGGCTGAGGGCATAGCCAGCAGTTAAAGCTCTTGCCTAGTAAGAGCAAGGCTCTGGGTTCATTTCTTCAGTACCACATAAACTGGGCATGGTAGCAAAACACCTGAAATCTCAGCACTCAGGAAGACTGAGGCAAGAGGATTGCTAAGGGTTGAGGCCAGCCTGGGCTACACAGTGAGTTCAGTACCATTATGGACCATAGAGTGAGACCCTTTCTTAAAAAAAAAAAAAAGGTGCTGAATATTTTTCATGTATTTATTTGCCATTCGGACTTCTTCTGAGAACTGTCTGTCCATTTCATTGGGGTTATTTTTTTGAGATAGTGTTTCTGTCTGTAGTTCAGGGCATCCTGAACTCACTATGTAGCCCAGGCTAGTCTCAAACTCACAGCAGTCCTCCTGCCTCAGCTTCCTGAGTGCTGGGATTGCAGGTGTGTGCCACCATGCCTGGTTTGTGTGGTGCTGGAGAATTGAACCTAAGGCCTTCCTCCTGCTAGGCAGCCACAATAATTGCTGAGCTGCACCCAGCCCTTCAGAGGCCCACTTTTTTTTTTATCATGTCTTTTATTTTTTTGGGGGGGGGTCTAATTTTTTTCAGTTCTTTGTGTGTTCTAGATAGTAATCCTATGTCCCACAAACCTGGCCAAGTTTTTCTTTTTTTGGTTCCATCAGTTCTCTCTTCCCTCTGTTGTTTCCTTTCTTATGCAGAAGCTGTTTGCTGGTTCTTGGTGCTATCTCATGTACACTGGTATTTATTAAGCAAGTCTTTGCCTATGCCTATGTCTTCAAGGGTTTTTACCATTTTACTTCCAGTAGGTTGTGTTCCTATTTTAATGTCTAGGTACTTGATCCATTTTGATTTGATTTGGTACATGGTTACAGGTGTTTTCTTTCTCCTAATGTGGACAATCAGCTTTCCCAGCATGATTTATTAAAGAAGCCCTGTTTTCTCCAGCATATGTTTTGAGCTCCTTTATCAAAGACCAGATGACTGAAGGTGCCAGGGGTTGTCTCTGCATCCTGAATTCTTGCTCTGTTGATCCACTTATCTGTTTTTGTGCTAATACCTTGTGTTTTTTTTAAAATTACTGTTGCTCTGTAGTATAACTTGTTGTCTGGTGTGGTGATGCTTCCTGCTTTTGTTTTGTTGCTTAGGATTATTTTGTCTATTCCAGGTCTCTTTTAGTTTTATACAAATTTTTGGATTTTTTTCCTAGTTCTGTGAAAAATGCCAGCCTTTTTTTTTTGAGACAGGGTCTTGCTCTATAGTCTAGTCCAGGCTGGTCCTGAACTCACTGTGTAGCCCAGGCTGGCCTTGAACACACCACAGTCCTCCCCAAGAGTGTCTGGAATTACAAGTATGTGCCACAGTACCTGGCTGCAAACCCATGGTCTTGTGCTTGCTGGGCAAACTATCACCCCTGCTCCAAATTTTCATTTTTTATTTTGAGGCAAGGTCTCTCTGAGTTATTAAACTGTCCAGAGGGCTTGAATTTGAATTCCTCCTGTCTTGGCCTCCCAGCCAGCTGGGATTACAGGCCTATGCCATGGGGCCTGGAAATCTTTTCCTCCACTTATGCCTATTAATTTTTACAAAACATTGGGGGTTTTTGTTTTTGTTTTTGTTTTTGATACAGAGTCTTCCTCTGTAGTCCAAGCTGGTATGGAATTCACTATAAAACCTAGGCTGGCCTAGGACTCATGGCAATCCTCCTGCTTCAGCCTCCTGAGTGCTGGAATTACAGATGAGTACCATCATGCCCACCTATGAAACAGTGGGTTTTAATGAATATAAAATATTCTAATCTTATCCACTCTCTGTTTGGACATGTCCTCTCTTGATATTCCATGTCTTTGGAACACAGAGATCACCAATATAGGAAGCCCCTAGCATATAGTGCCTGACACATAATAGGTGCATACAGTTAGTGTACATAGTTGCTGTACTGGATGTTTTCCCCAATATAGTGCCAGACATTGGAGCAGATTTTTTGTTTTGAGTTCAGATTGATTCTGAACTCACTATGTAGCACTGTGTAGCCCAAGGCTGACCTTGAACTCAGAGCAATACTTCTACCTCAGCCTCCCGAGTGCTAGGATTACAGGTGTGCATCCCCATGCCTAATTTATATGATGCTGGAGAATCAAAATCAGTGCCTTGCACCTGCTAGGCAAGCACTTTAGCCATTGAGCCTTATAAGTCCCAAGCCCCTTGGAACAAATTTTGACTTCTCACTAAGGTCAACTGCATGAGGTTTATGAACAACCATTTCAAAGATGTTTTTCATGAACTGTGACTTCATAATCAGACACTTATGGAGATCTGAAAGTATCCTTAACTCCTATCACCAGCCACTCAACAAATGTCAAGCACTCACTATATTCTGGGGCTGGTAATAAACCAGTGATAAGATTACAGGGCAGGGGTATAGGAGTCCTAGCAGTCTCAGCCCATCATGTGCACTTATTGTGGTTTGGATCTGGAATGTCCCCCAAAGTCTCATGTATTTGAATGTTACAGATTGTCTATGGAACCATGTGCTGTTGGGAAGATTTGGGCTAGTTTGGAGAGTTAGATTATGGGCATGGAAATTGGATTATTGGTGTGTAAGTTGCACTACTGGCATGTAGTGGGTGTTTACCACACTTTCCACACCTGGATCCAGGAGGGGCTGATCACTGGGATGAGACCTGGAAGGATATATAAGCTGCTTCCTGCTTTCCTTGGAAGATTAATCTTGACTAGTCTCAACTTGCCTTGACTTGCCTTCCTGTTTGCGATGTCCAGAGAAGCTGCGTCTACCTCTGTCTCTGCCATGTACTTCCGTTGCTGCTGGCTGCCCCTGCATGAACTGTGACCTTCTGAAACTGTGAGCTAAAATAAACCTTTTCTCCCCAAAATTTGTGGATGTTGGGTATTGAGTCACAGCAACAAAAAAGTAACTGAGACAGCACTCTTACATTAAATGGCATTAAACAGGCTTCTAGAAACAGATGCAAACATCCTTTCACTCAGCTCTGTGCCAATCCATTCGAATACAGTCCTCTCCAACCTTACAAACACCTAGAGGGAAGGGATTATTTCATTATTGGATGGAGCAGCAGCTTTAGACTAGGCTCCACGCTTTGCTCCAGCCTCATCAGTCTCTTGAAATTCCTCACGTCCTGGACAGTCTGTTATATCCCAGTCATTTTTCAGGCTATCCTAGCACCTGCAGCATGACTCTGCCTGTACCATGACTTTCTTTTTTCTTTCTTTCTTTTTCTTTCTTTCTTTGTGTGTGTGTGTGTGTGAACTGGGAATCCAAATGAGGGCCTTCATGCCAAGCTACATCTCCAGCCCATTTTTTAGTTTTTGATTTTGAGACCGTTTCTTACTTAGTTGCCTAAGCTGAGCTCAAACTTGCAATCCTGCCTAGTCTCCCAGAATGCTGGAGTTACAGGCTTGTGTCAACAGCTTCAGCTTTATACTGTGACTTTCCCTATGCTATTAAAAGACCCTTTATTTTGGTATTGGGGATTAAACTCAGGCCCTTGACAGTGAATTATATCCCCAGCCTGTTTTTATTTTTGATTTTGAGATAGGGTCTCACTAAGTTGTTAAATTATCCATGCTGGACTTGAAGTTGTGATCTTCATCAGCTTCTCAGAGTGCTGAGATTACAGGGCAGCGCTTCTGGACTTGGTTGCTCATCAGTTTTAACAGAATCTGTGTGTGATTGTTCACATCTGTCTTGGGGTCCGGACTTGTCTACAATGGATGTCCCTCAAAGCCTGCCAGAGTTTGTTGGCTCGATTAAGATCCCTATGCCTGCTGACTATGGATTGATTTGGTAGAATTTGGTTTCCCTATCTCCTCATTTCTCAGGTTAGTTTCAGTAGTATAGATTTTACATGTGAATAGTTCAAAGGTGACTGGGTAGATTGTCTTACAGCTACTATCAATGATGTGGGCCAGATTCACCTTGCCCATGACGCAGGCAGCTTGCCATTTAGCTCAGATTTCACAGTCCTCAGCTGTGGTCCTGCCTCAGAAAGTTCCCAGGTCTCTAGGTTCTGTGCTCTTCTTCCTTAGGTTTCTAGGTGACAAATACCTCTGCTTTCAGGAGATGATTAAATATAGAGGAACAGAGTGGGACTCCTGACTCCTCCACAAGCTGTAGGAAATCTACTACTGTGTGACATGTAAAGGCTGGATAATGAACAAACGTTTTTGTTTTTATTGTTTATTTTGTTTTGGCTTTGGACTGTAGATTGATTGAACCCAGGGCCTTCACACTGACCTACATCTCCAGCCTATTTTAGTTTTTGAGACGGGGTCTTACCAAGTTACTAGGTTGTGCAGGCTGGGCTCAAACTTGGAATCCTCCTGCCTCAGCCTCCCAGAGTTCTAGAATCACAGGCCTGTACTACCATGCCTGGCTAAGAATTTATCTCGAGATCACTGGAGAGACAGATGTGTCAAAGCACATGTGGACATTACTGAAACCTGTGATTGGTGCTCCTCTTTTCTAATTCTCTACCAGGAGGTGAGAGTACTTGAGACAGACTGTTACATGTGTGTGTGTGGGCAACAGGGTATGCTCAGACATGACTTTACCCACATGATCTTGGGTAGATAGGTGGCATATTATGATTTGGATTTGAAATGGCCTCCAAAAACCTCATGAATTTGGATGTTATAGATTATCTATGGAACCTTTTGCTGTTGGGAGATTAGGGCCTAATCTGGAGGGGCAAATTGCAGGTATGTGGATTGGATTACAGGTGTGTGGTGGGGGCTTAAACCTGGAAGGGTGGAACACTGAGACTGGACCTAGAAGAGGCATATCACTGGAATGGGACCTGGAAAGATATATATTGCTTTCTGCCTTCCTTCAACTCAACTGGACTTGACTGGACTTGACTTCCTGTTCTGCCATGCTGTGAGGAATGCCCCCACCTCCACCTCCACCTCCACCATGCCCTTCCACTGTTGCTGGCTGCCCATGAATTGACTGTGACTTTTGAAACTGTGAACTAAAATAAACTTTTCCTCCCCCAAATTTGTGCATGTCAGGCATTTTGTCATAGCAACAAAAAGTAACTAAGACATCGTATACATTGTATACATGTACCATCTACATGTGCCATCATTGGTAAAACTTATGGGCAGTTAAGAGAGCCAAAAACTGGGCCTAGTGGTGCAGGCCTGTAATTCCAGCACTCTGGAAGGTTGGGCAATTTGCCAACTGAGACTTCATCTCAAAATCAAAATAAAAATGAGCTGGGATGTAGCTCAGTGTGAAGGCCTTGTGCTTGATTCCCAGTAAAATATACACACACACCGAGGAAATGCGTAGGCCTTGCCTTTTCTGTCAAAAAAGAAAAAAAAAAGAAAAAGAAAAACAACAACAAAGCCAAGGTACTTCCATCTTGACTTGAGTTTAAACTCTAAGCCTAAATCCCTTGTGATCAATCATACAAGACACGTGGGCAGTTTCACAAACCAGTCAGAACTTCTTGCTCCATGGTAACAAGTCCTTTACAGTTAGCTACAAGGAAACCTGTCAAAAAAACAACAACAAAAAACCAAACCAAAACAAAACAAAAACCTGGGACTTTTCCCCCTTCTGTCAATGCCTTTTTTACCAAGTTGGCCAACTGCAAAAAGATTGTGCACCTTTAACTCAATCAATGGACTAAGAGGTCAGTTGTTTCCCATGCTTTAGAACATAAGAACTCCTACTCACTGTGTTCCCATGCACTCCCACCATGCTCACTGACTGCACCCTGAAAGACTCAAGCTGAACAGACTTCAGGACAGGTTTCAAAGTTACTCTAAAAGTTACTGGATCTAAGCCTCAGCTTCCTCAGATTGTAAAACAATTGTAAAAGAATGCCCAAGGCCAGGATAGCCTTGGGCACTTGGTTACCTAGTTACAGCCAATCAGAAAGGGAAACTAATCTGGCCTTCCTGGGCCTGGGGCAGAGAGTAAACAAACCTGACATCCCCTCGCCTGGGACAGAGTCAAAAAAAAACATAAATAATTTGCCCAGTGACAACTAACCAATCACTCGACGCCCTTTTAGACTCTACTGAAACACCACACTCGGTTGGTTACATCCAAAAGACTCCTAAAAGGTCATGATTGGGTTATAACAAAAGTTATGGCCACTCTGCCTCCTCTAAGTGGTCAGCATTGCCATCATGAAAACTGTATTCTATGCAAATGACAATGTACCTGTGTCACATCTCCTGAGACCACCCCTACCCCTACCCCATAAAAACCCTGCTCATCCTTTATTCTGGGCCCTCTGCACGGATCCACTGCGTTGGTAAAGTCAGAGAGCTGGAGTTTAAGCCCGAATAAGAGCTCCTTGTTCTTGCAGGCGTGACTGGTTCTCTGGTTATTTAGGGCTACCCAAAATCTGGGCATAACACACCCCTTTGCAGCAGAAGTAAACTAACTGGCCTTGCCAACATCTTTTGTCTGAATGCTTCTTTTCAGCACGGACAAATCAAGTTTGGGGCCATTTCCTTGAATATATGACAGCATCCAGAATGTTGGGATCACAGGAGTGTGCCACCAGGACCCATGCTGGGATATTGAACCTAGGTCCCTGTGCTTGCTAGGCAGGTGCTCTAACCATTGAACTATGACCCCAGCTCCATGCACACACTAAATTAAATAAAAGTCAAGGAGTTCTGAAACAAGAGTCTGCTGGTTGTGGGCAGCCAAAGTTAAACATCAACTTTTTATTTTACTTTATTATTTTATTTATTTATATATTTTTTGGAACAGGGTCTTGCTTCGTAGCCCAGGCTGGTCCTGAACTCACTGTGGAGTTCAGACTGGCCTTGGACTCAAGGCAATCCTCCTGCCTCAGCCTCCCCAGTGCTGGGATTACAGGCGTGCACCAGCACGTCCGGTTGAAGTGATGCTGGGGAATCGAGCTCAGGTAATTAGAGCTGACTTATTCCTCCAGCCCCCGGCAACTTTTCAGTGTCTTTTGAGAGATGTTTATTGGGACGTGCAGGTGATGCCTGACACAAACCTCTCTGCTAGGCTGGTCCCAAGAACAGTGCTGGGAGCCCTTCACTTCTGGGCCTCCCTGTTGAACGTTTGTTTGCTAGTACTAAGTCGCTAAGTGCAAAGGATTCAAAGGAGCCGGCCCTCCCTGACTGCTAAGAGGCATTGACTGGAATAAAGGCTGAGCCAGGGGCGACGGAAGAGATGTGATGAAGCCCGTAGGCGGGACTTGAGCAAGGAGCAGCCATTTGTGAATTTTATGGAAAGCCATCAACTCATACTTGAGAAGGAAATAGATGAGGGCGGGAACTGAGGGAAAGCGAGGAATCTAAGCAGTTGTGTGGCCAAGGGCAGGTGGCATGACCGAGGGAGGTGGTACAGGAACGGAAACGGCCGGCAACCAAGTCGAGGGGGCAGAAGGGCGGGGCTCCGGAAGACTCAGATTCCCTTTTCCTGATAAGTAGCGATGGAACCAGGCTTAGGCTGCGCAACGGTTCGCAGAGTCTCAAAGATCCAGTGAGTAGACGGGGCCCAGCGACTGGGGAATGGTTTCTGCCCGGAGCCCCGATTGTCGGACCGGGAATTGCAGGCGGAAGTGCAATGTCGTCAGCGCCGACTTCGCGCTACATCCCGCTAAATTCGAATCCGTGGTTGGAGGGCAATGCAAAGGCGCTCCGAATCCGGTTGAGTTACTGGGGCCCGTACTCTGCAAAAGCTCCCCTCGGAGATAAGTGAGCTGCGAGTCGCTCCAGCTGATTTGCTCCAGACGTTCACGGGCTAGCGGCGCAGTCCGGATCCTCAGCTCCCAGCAGGCCCTGCGTGGTGTAGCCTCGCTGCCCTCGAGGAGGCGGCGGTCTCCTGAGCCTGTAGTGGCAGCAGGCCCGCGTAAGGCAGGGTGGGCTTCCGGAACGTAAGCTTTTCATCCGTTTGTCGCAGCTTCCAGACGAAACGGAGGCTTGGAGAGGTTGAGTAACGTGCCCAGAGCTCCACCGATTTGCAGCATTTGAAATTATTTTGGTTAGTGCGCCTCAGCTGTGGCCCCTCAGGCTTCTGTGTAGGTGAGCCCGGTCGCTTCCGCAGAGCAGGGTGGAGTTGTGTGGGCAGACCTGGGCAGGACTCACTCACTTGGCGTCTCCACCTCTGCTAGCTCTTCTTGACAGTGTACACCGGGCTTGCTGTCTAACCTTGACGGGAAGGACTTCCTTAAATGACCTGTTGACAGTGTTGTTTTCCCCATGTCTGTTCCATAGGGATTTCTGCTGAGAACAGCATTGTGTCCCGGTGCCATGTGCCAGCATCGCTTACCTGGAGTGGCTGAGAGCGGGAGATGTTTAAAGGAACACTAAAGGGGATTTGTCTCAGAGCCTGCACTTGATTATAGACTGATATGCCTAAGATAGTCCTGAGTGGTGTGACGGTGGATTTCCCTTTCCAGCCTTATCCATGCCAGCAGCAGTACATGGCCAAAGTCCTGGAATGTCTGCAGAAGGTAAAGCTACAGAACCAGAAGAATTTGTTTCAGGGATGGATTGTCTGGAGTAGAACTGCAGCAAAGGCCTAATGTATTTCTACTCCACATCCATTCTAGCCAGACCCTGCATTCTCTTATAAGTAGTTTCTAGGTGGGAGAATAGAGATGAGACCAAGTGAGCAACGAAGATAATTCTAGATGGTGATGAGCTTGGAAGTGCCTTGTGGACCTCTCAGAGGATGTGGCATTCAAGCTGAGGCTAATGGGTGTGGAGCTGGCTTTTATTCAACAGTCTTTCAGGAAGTGTTTTTGGGTTTTTGTTTGTTTGTTTTGTTTTTTTGAGGAGTGTTTCTGTGCAGAAGGGCAGCATAGAAATTTTCACTGTGGAAAGATTTAGAACTTCAGGGGTGTGCAGAGAGGTGAAGCTGAGCAGGTAGCTTTCTGTTGGATTTCTTGGTGCCCTTTTGTACTATATTTACCACCCCTCCACACACAAAGCTTCCTTCTTAGGCTTCCAACTGAGGGCTTGTTTGTAGGACATAGATTCTGTTCAGATAAGGTAAATGCCGGGATCTAAGATCATAGAACAGTGTCCTGTTTTGAGATTTGTTGCATAATTAGTTATCGTATTAGTTGTGTAAAGCTGAAAAAATGTCTAATTTTGGGTAATACTTTGCAAATTCTGTGCTAATGAAAGTTGAATTAACCTGTGACTTTTAGGGCCACAGTAGAAAATATATGGTTTAATACTTATCCCATGGGCTTTTTCAACTTGATAGTGGACTACACACCTGAGAACTATTCACTGATTACTGGGGCTTGTTTCGGGGTCAGTTGTGTGACCTTATGTCTCACCCTCTACTGAGTCCCATTAGAAAGTGAATGGCATCCTGGAGAGCCCCACAGGCACTGGGAAGACCCTCTGCCTCCTCTGCGCCACACTGGCCTGGCGGGATCACCTCCGTGACACCATCTGTGCCCACAAGATTGCCCAGAGAGTACAAGGGGAGCTTTTCCTCGGTCAGGCCTTGTCATCCTGGGGGAATGACGCTTCTTATGGAGACCCCACAGGTAACTACTTTTCCCCACCCTCTTCTGGCCTTATGTGGGAATGGTAGGGAAGGGATAGAGCTGGGGATATGTCCAATTCACCTGGGCTTTTGCCATCTCTGGAGCCGAGTAAGACAAGAATTTTGTAGCCTCCATATCACTTCTCATTATCCTGGGTATAGACTCTAGGTCAGAGCTTTTTTCCTAGTTTAGTGCCACAATGAATCATTTCTGGTGAATGAATGTCTGGGTGTCAGGCTTGTGCTGTCTGCACGGTTGAGTTAGCACAGAAGTACCTGAGTTAAACACACACACAGATACTGCCTCAGAACTACCCAGTTTGTGCTTCCTGTGCCTGAGCAGATGGCTGCCTGGACATCCCAAGGATCATCTACGCCTCCAGGACCCACTCACAGCTCACACAGGTTATTGGCGAGCTCCGGCACACGGCCTACCGGTGGGTCAGCAAGCTTATGTCACCTCTGAGTTACTGGAAGAGCAAGCTTTTTGTGAACTGGAGCTTTAGCTCAGCTGCATATGCAGCTTTGTCGCATGGTAATAGATGACTCAGCTTGGTGTGTGCAGTGCTTTGATGTGCAGCAGGAGGGTAAAGTTTGGCTTGGCTGTAATGCCCATTACTTGTGCAAAAGCAGCTTTGAGCCAATGGTTGTCCTTAGGGTGGCACCATGGGCTCCTTGTAGGGCTGTTTTATTGGAAGGTCAGTACTGGCTCCTCAGGACTACTTTTTTATTTATTTGTGGGTTCTTTTTTTGAGACAGGGTCTCACTCTAAAGCCCAGGCGGGTTCTGAACTCACTGTGGAGCCCAGGCTGGCCTTGAACTCACAGCATTCTTCTTATCTTACCCTTCTTAGTTTGGGATTACAGGTGTGCACCACCACGCCCTGCTTATATGGTGCTGGGGAATTGAACTCAGGTACTTAGTGCTTGCCTAGGCAAGCGCTTTAACCACTCAGCCATTCCTCCAGCCCCTACTTTTTATTTTATTTATTTGTTTATTGTGTGGAGTTAGGGATCAAGCCTAGGGCCTTCACATTGAGGTACATCCTCAGCTCATGTTTATTTTTGATTTTGAGATAGAGCCTCACTAAGTGGCTCAGGCTGGGCTTGAACTTGTGATCTTCCTGCTTCAACTTCCCAGAATGCTGGATTACAGGCCTGTGCCACCAGGCCCAGCTCTCTTTTGCTTTTGAAGGGAAGAGGGTCGGCCCCTTGCTAGAATCTAGCTGAGTCTTGTTTTCTTCTGGCTTCTGTGTGAGAAAAATTGGACAATGAGTTACTTACCAGGTTTTCCTGCCTTGCTTTCTGCTCTTGTCCCAGGTCTCCTGGGCCGTAATCCACCTACTCTGTTCCCTCTGCTCACCAGGTTTCCCTTGTGTACTTAAGTATCTTCCCATTGCTTGTGCTCCTACTTGACTTCATGGTACTCTCTTCTGCCAGACCTAAGGTATGCGTGCTAGGCTCCCGGGAGCAGCTGTGCATTCATCCTGAGGTGAAGAAACAAGAGAGTAATCACATGCAGGTGGGCTCCTGGAGACTTGCCCCAGCTCTGTGGTTCTGCTCTGTGGTTGTTTGGGCTTTAGAGCTCCTTGCTGTGCTCCAGCAAATGCTGACTTCCGGCTATATGACCCCTTCTGGGCTGGACCAGGGCTTAAGTTGCATGAAGGAAGGACATGGGGGAGAAGCTGGTGAGAGTTGAGAATCAGGTGTGCCTTTCCTTGGGCACCATGGTACCTGTGCACTCTACCCTTTCTCTTGTAGATCCACTTGTGCCGCAAGAAGGTGGCAAGTCGCTCCTGTTACTTCTATAACAATGTGGAAGGTAAGAGCAACTCCTTGAAGCAAGTCCTGGTTAAAGTACAGCAGGGTTGGGATGAAGCATATGCTACCTCTTGAGGCTAGTTCTGCTTGCTTGTTTTATATTGCATCTGCATAACCAGTATAACTATGTGCCTGGCACTGTCTTCTGACTACAGAGGTTATCTGGATTGGTATTAGGTAACAGAACTCACACAGTACTCTGAGAAGTCTCCTGGCTGGGCTGGTTCACAATAAAAACTAGCATTTGGGGAGGGTTCTCAACATATCCTCATACGAAGGCTCATGTGTGCCTAACTTATTTATGCAAATAAGGCTTTTGGTGAGCACCTGCTTTTCCCTCTGGGATCCTGGGACCTTGGTACAAGTTGGGCAACAGGTGTATCTGTAATGTTTCTGTGACAAGGCTTATGAGAATCTGGGTGTTGAATTCGAGTTTCTCGGTCGACAGCATTCCCATGTATTGTCATGCCTCACAGTTCTCGAGGTAAGTGCATCTACCTCCCCTTCACTTCACCCCAGGCATCTTTTTGAATTAGTGACTTTGCTTTGGTAAATTACAGTCCTAAGTGAGTCTCTATTTAGTCCTTGAGTCCAGCCTGGGGTGGCCATGTCCTCAACACATGACTTTATCCAGAGGTAGGGTAAGTGATTGAACTTAGGGTTAGGGACAACAGATAGACCTGATTACTGCAGGTGTCCACAGCCTGTAAAAGGCCCAGGGCAGGGATTGGTAACAGTGTTCTTTTCCTGTATCATTGCATGTGGCTACATCTCACCCATGTTGCTGCCCCTTCTAGGGCTTGTCACAGGCCCCCAGATGTAGTGGCACGGTGAGCCTCTTATACAGTCTTTACAGTTTTCTGTCATCTGAGGGATTATACGTATGTAGTGCTGGCTGTGTGGCTGGTGGGGATATTGGGAGGGGGTTAGAGGGGAGGCTTAAGTTTCTATGGGACTAAAATTTCCTTTATTTCCTGCCTTAGAGTTGATAATGAGATCCTGACACTGTGCTTGAAGGCTGAGGAAATTCAGGCCTGGGTTGTATATGAGATTTTGGTGGTTTGCTGTCTGCTTTGATTATTTTTGTTTTGTTTTATTTTTTTTAAGACAGGGTCTTGCTCTATAGCCCAGGTTGGTTCTGAGCTCACTGTGTAGCTCAGGCTAGCCTTGGACTCAAGGCAATCCTCCTATCTCAGCCTCCTGAGTGCTGGGATTACAGGCATGCACTACCATGCCTGGCTTATGTGGTACTGGGGAATCAAACTCAGGTACTTAGCACTTGCTAGGCGAGTGGTTTAATGCTAAGCCATTCCTCCAGCCCTGCTTTGATGATTGTTGAATGTGTAGCACTCCAGGGCTGAAGCCTTTGGTGGTGGTCAGCATGGAGGTCTGGGCTGGAGGTCGGGGGAAAGACCCAGCTCTTGGTGTCCTCATTTTTATACCCCTATGTCAGGGGCCATCTCCCTAGGAGCATGTCTTCTGTTGCCTTTATTTTTCTTTTCTCCTCCTCCTCCTCCTCCTCCTCCTCCTCCTCCTCCTCTTCTTCTTCTTCTTCTTCTTTTGTAGTACTGGGGATTGAACCCAGGGACTTTACACTAAGTTACATCCCCAGCTCCTCCTCCCCCCCCCCGCCCCCCCTTACTATTTACTTTTTCTTTTGAGACAGAGTCTCACTCTGTAGCCCAGGCTGGTCCTGAACTCACTATGAAGCAACAACCTTCCTGCCTCAGCCTTCCAAGTGTTGGGATTACAGGCATATCATTTACTTGAGACAAGAGTCTTGCTAAGCTGCTAAGTTGCGCAGGCTGGCTCAAACTTGGCAAATCTTCTGCCACTGCCTCCCAGAGTGCTAGGGTCACAAGTATGTATCACTACACCCAGGTTTCGTTGCCACCTTTTTTGCTGTGTTTTCTGCTCTGGTGATTCTAAGGACCCTCAGTTATCTCACTATGTAAATGTGATTGTTCAGGCACACTAGGCATCCTAAGAAGTGGCTGTGCGTGTGTTCTATACCTCTGTGGCTCAGAAGCCACTTTCTGTTCATCTTAGTGCCCTAGACCCTTTGTGTGTGTACTGAGTTACCACATGGATTGTTTGGAAACTACCTATAGTTGTCAGTTACCTGTCCTTCCTTGTTTGCTTTGTTGGAAGATGCAAAGACCTGGTCAGTGTCTCTAGGCCCAAAAAGTGGGGGTACTTGGCATGTAGGAGAATGTGCAGAGGAATGGCAAGAATGAACCTCTTTCCAGCAGCCTTAATAGGGCAGTATACTGTGGCCTGTGGCTGCTGGTCCTGGTCCCTGATGGGAAACTGCCAACTGTCTAATAGGGCTTTATCAATCTGTCTGGCTCATGGATGTCATATGACCTAGAACGTGTCTTCCTTTTACCTTGTTCATCCCTCTGCTTATAAACATCCCATTTATGTCCTGTCCTTGCTTGGCCCCAGCACCACACCTGTGCTTACTTAATGCCATTATTCCTTCTGTCCATCCTGGCTGTCTCCCTCAGTTGTCCATAGACCTGACAAAGGAGGTGGCTGCAGGTTCCCTGTTTGCATTTTGCTAAAGGGCCCTAGTGCAGTCCTTGGGATGGCCCAGCTGCTTTCACAGTTATCTAGGGCCTGTGATCTTGGTGCTCTGCTGCAGTGCTCTTGCACTGGTCTCTCACGTATGGGTCTTTACAGCCAAGGAGATCCCATTAGGGCATGTGCATATGCTGGCCCCTAGGTGATAGACCTCATCCTTAAGGTTTCAGACTCTTCACAGAAGTCAGGAGGAGTTGTTTGAGCTGGCTTAACAACTCTAGTCTGCCTCTTTCTCCTTGCCAGGTCTCTTAAACTTAGTCCTAAGAGCTACAAGTCCCTGACTTGGTTTCAGCTCTAGCACTGCTCAGCCTGAGGGAGGGCTGCCTAGCTGTAAACCTGTGTATCCTTGATTCTGCTCTCGTAGCCTGTTGTGTTTGCAGCAGCTGCCAGGCCCTGCCTGTCTTACAGGTAGCTTGCAGCTCAGGAGGGGTCTGATCAGAGAGGTAGGAGGTGGAGAGGTGGTACCCTGAAGATCTGAGAGGGGGACAGAAGCACTGAAATGCTGTCTCCACCCGGATATACCCTGTGTCAGGGCTGTGGGTCAACCCTTCTTACCCCTCTCCTAGTCTGTCACCTTTTTTCTTGACCCTTATTTGTATTGTTCCTGTCTATTCCCTCCTTGCCGAGATCTCTGCCCAGAAAGTGTGCAAGCTGGCTTTCTGCTGTGGTGCGTGCCTGTTGGTTGACCTCACCTGTCTCTTACTTCCCTGCCTGTACTGTTATTTCAGTGAAGGGTCATTGCTGGTGTGTGTGCCTTTATGTACTTGCCCACATATTTGTGCTACTCTCTGCCACTAAGGGCTGACCCCTCAGTTCCGCCTTTGGGGGCTGACATCTGCTGGAGATGGGCATGAAATAGCTGTAGTAGAACCAGGAGCTAGAGAGGAGGGTTCCATTATGGCTGCCCTAAGACAGTGCTCTTTAAATGATGTCCGTGGTCCTGTACACAGTTATAAGGCATATGAGTTGCATTTAGCACCACAAGAAATTCCTTTGGTTCCACTTTGGGGTGCCCTATAGGATATCTTCTGAAGACCCCTAAAGTTTGCCTTGGATCTTGCAGCTAACGTGGGTGGTGATGCCCATTCCAGGTTCTATCCTGAGGCCATAGCTCAGGGTATATATAGAAGAGGCAAACTCCCCACTGGTTTGGGGCAGAGCTCTGCTTGGGATGGCCCTGCCCTTTCCTCTGACTGCTTATGCATTGCCTTGGCCCTTGATGTGCCAGCTGCACTGGCAGTCAGAGCTTTCTACCAAGTAGCAACTCTGGCTGTTTTGATTAATGAGATCCTAGGGGAGTGGTAGTACTTACAGGACATACCTCTGCAGTGCTATGGTAGTAGGGTGTGGGCTGCTCTTCCTCTTTTACTGCAGGAGGCTGGGATTTATAACCACTTCTGTTCTACCTTGTGTAGAGAGGATGCTTGAAACATTTGGGGATGGTTTGGGCATCAGTCTCTTGTATTAACTCTTTTTTTCCCACCATTTTATTAATATATGTGTGATACATAATGTTTACAAGGAACTTGAGTATTTTGTGTACATATACATCACATCAACTTTACACCTTCCAGTTTTGGCCCTCCCATGCCGTCCTCATCCGCCCCCTAACTCCCACTATCACACCATGTGGTTCTATAGAATGCCTGTATTCTGGGTTTCCCAAATCAGAGAAACCATATGATACTTAACATCTTTTGCGTCTGACTTGTTTCATTGAAGTCACTAATCTTTAGCTCAGTTTCCCAGCCCTAGAATGGGTTGCAGTGATCAAATCGTGATGCCTCTTCTGTGAGTCCAGCAGATCCCTTTATTGGGATATTTGCCAAAAGTTTCTCTTGTATTGACTCTTAGCTTCAGACTGGTGCTGCCTCTAGAGGTACAGAGTGAAGCTCTGTTGGGATTTTCTTGGCTTGGGTGGGGAGTTTTCCTTGGGGACATCGATGTATATTAGTCAGAGATTCTCTTGGGTCAATCCACAGGTAGTGGGTACTTTATCCTGCTTGCTACATAGGAGCCCTTCTGTCCTGGACATTCTCCTAGAATCTGGGATACTCAGAAAAGGACCCTAAGGGTATGTGCTTACTCCCAACTCTTTTCTGCAGAGAAAAGCCTGGAGCAGGAGCTGGCCACCCCCATCCTGGACATTGAGGACCTAGTCAAGAATGGGAGCAAACACAAGTGAGACCCCTCCTTCCCATGTTCACCACTACTGTGTTTTACATAGTGAACTCTCATGATGTGGGAGGCGTAGATATTTTCTTTCCTTTCTTTTTTCTTTTTTAAATGAAAGTACCAGTTATTAAGTATAAAAGTTTGAGCTGGGCCTGGTGGCATGGACTCGGGAACCTAAGGATGGCAGGTTGGAGCCCAGCCTGAGCAATTTATTGACTTAGGGAGACCCTATCTCAGACTCAAAGTAAAAGTAAAAAGTGAGCTGAGGTTGTAACTCAGGGTGAAGATGCTGGTCTCAATTCCCAGCAGCACCAATTAAAAAAAATAAAAAGCAATTCTAAAAAGATTAAGCCTAATCACAAGTGACTGCTGTGAACAGTACCTGTGTGTGCATGGAAATATGACAGGTCCTGTTCGCACTTATTTTCCAGTTTCTAATTTCTTTTCTTTTTGCAACATTAGGCATTAAACTCAGGGCCTTACCTCTGACGTGTATTCCCAGTCTTATTTTTATTTATTTATTTTTTTTGCTTTTTAAATTTTATTTTATTTATTTATTTTGAGATAGTGTCTTATGGGACTTGAACTTGTGATCCTCCTGCCTTACCCTCCCAGAGGTCTAGGATTATAGGCCTTCACCCTTGGGCCTGGCTGTATTTAGATATATAATTTTTAATTTTAATTTTTTTTTAAGACAGGGTCTCGCTCAGTGGCCCAGGATGGTCCTGAAATCATTATGGAGCCCAGGCTGGCCTTGGATTCAGACAGTCCTCCTGTCTCAGCCTCCTGAGTGCTAGGATTACAGGCGTGTGCCACCATGCCCATAAACTTAAGTTTTTTGTTATACTGGGGATTAAACCCAAGGCCTTCATGCTGAACTACATCCTCAACCCATTTTTTTTCTTTTTTTTTTTAACCTTCATACTGAGCCCATGTTTAATTTTTAATTTTGGGATGGTTTTGCTGAGTTGCCCAAGCTGGGCTCAAACTTGTCATCCTTCTATCTCAGCTTCCTATAGTGCTGAGATTACAGACATGTGCTGCTAGTCCCAGCTTATTTTTATATTATGATTTTTAAAAACATTTTATTTGTTTTTACTTTTAATTTATTTATGTTATTTATTTATTTATTTATTGCTTTTTGTGGTCAAGCCCAAGATCTTCACACTGAATTATATCTCCAGCCCATTTTAGTTGTAATTTTGAGACAGAGTCTTGCTAAGCACTAAGTTGCCCAGGCTGGGCTCTAACTTACAATTCTTATTCCGCCGCCTCCCAGAGTACTGGGATTACAGGCCTGTGTCACCTGGCTAGCTCCTTAAAGTCTTTTTTTTTTTTTTTTTTGAGACAGGGTCTTGTTCTGTAGTCCAGGCTGATCTTGAATTCACTATGTAGCTCATGCTAGCCTTGGACTTCTGGTAGTCTCCTGCTTCACCCTCCTGAATCACAGGCATGCTTCACCACTTATGTGATACTTATGTGGTGCTGGGGAATCGAACCCAGGGCCTTGTGCTTGCTAGGCAAGTGCTTTAACTGCTGTTTCATTCCTCCAGCCCTAAAAGTTTTTCTTATTACAACTTAAATTCACAGAACTATAAAGGGATGGACAAATTTACTGTCCTCAGGAGGCATGGGGCAAAGCTTCAAGTATCCACATGGAAAGCCACCCTTGGTATATTAAGTCAGAAAGAGGAAATTGAGTCTAGTTGTGGTGGTGCATGCCTGTAATAAGCCTCTGGGAGGCTATGCATTTAAAGTACTTCTATATTCTAGTATTGTCGAGGTGTTGCCTTGTAATCCAGGCTGGTCCTGAACTCACTGTAGAGCACAGGTTGATTTTGAACTCATAAGTAGTTGTCCTGCCTCAGCCACCCAAGTGGTGGGATTATAGGCATGAACTGTCATACCTAGCTAATACGTGGTGCTAAGGTATTGAACCTTGGGCCTTGCACTTCCTACGCAAACGCTGTAGTTTGTGAGCTATGTCCTGAACCCCTGTTCTTGTGTTTCTGATGACTTCTATCCAGGAATAGGGTTAAGGTTTTGTTGCTTTGTTTTTGTAAAGTTTTAAGATAGGTGATTATTTACATGGTCAGAAATTCTCATGGGCCCAGCTGGGCCTAGTGGCTTAGGTCTGTAATCCTTGCACTCTGGGAGGCAGAGCACTCTAGTAGAAGGATCACAAGTTCAAACCTGGGCAGGTTAGTCATTTACTAAGAAGTTGTGTCAGAATCAAAAATAAAAATGGGCAGAATGGGTTGGAGGTAAAGTGCAGTGGGAAGACCGTGGGCTCAGTCTTAGTACCACAAAACAAAACAACAACAAAAAATTCACACATGCTTCCCACCGGTCCCTGGGACTAACTCCCCTCTGAAGCTCTGTTACAGGACCAGGCCCCCCTTCCTGGTCAGAGGACACAACAGCTCATAATACAGCTCTGTCTCTGTGTATCTTTGTGTGTGCATTTACAGAATCTTCTTTCTTTACTCTCAGAGTGTGCCCTTACTACCTTTCTCGGAACCTGAAGCAGCAAGCTGACATCATCTTTATGCCGTATAATTACTTGTTGGATGCAAAGGTAAGGACTCAGCCTGTGTAGCTGATAATTCCTGACATTGAGGGAATGTCAATACCTTTGCCTGTTTAGTTCCGTCCTTGGTCCTGACAGTTCTGCCCAGCATCTCTTTGAGATAGGACCCCAGGAGATATAGATGACATAAGAAACTTGAGTATTTTCTTGTCTTCACTTGCACCCATTTAATAGGTGTTCTTTTATATGTCTTTTATTGACCCATCCCATTTATTTAAATAGGTAGGATCATGCTCATGTTCAGTGTATTGTACTTTCACTAATATTAACACTAGTTTTTTCTGGTCTGGATCCCTTTGTTGGTTTGTTCATTCCTGTGGTAAATATTCATAACAGACTCACTGCACTAGGTGCTGTCCTAGGCACAACAGCGAATGAAACCCGCATTGCTCAAGCAGAGCTTAGATTTTGATGGACAGATAGCAGAAGAGTAAGCATGAGCCAGTGCTATGAAAGGACTGGTTGAGAGAGCAGATGGGAAGGAGGCTCAGCAGATGTAGCAGCGTGAGCAAGGAGGCAGGTGGGACAAGTAGACAGAGGGCAGTAGGGCGGGAAGGTGATTGCAGAGTCCTGTGAGAGATGGCCATGCTTATGGAGAACACTTGATCAGATTCAGGACACAGAGAAGTGGTGAAGTTTGTTGTTGTGAGTGACTCCTGTGACTTGGTGCTTCCTACCCTGGCTGCCCATGGCAGCCACCTAGAGAGTTGCTAAAACCAGGGTCCCCTTGGGAATAATCTCACCATAGCCAGTAAACTGAATTTAATATTTATACGGGAGTGCAAAAGACCTGAAAGAGCAACACAATTTTGAAGAGTAGAGTTGGAATTTGCCTGGAATGACAAATAAGCACTTGAAGGCATGTAGATCACAAGGCAGTTAAATACTTCACATATTCCTCTATAGGCAGCATAGATATGCTAAGCAAATTCAGTGAAGGAAGTTACTTTTTTTTTTCTTCAAAAAATCGTGCAGGAATAGCTGAATATCCATATGGAAAGGATGAATCTTAGCCCTTACTGTACACTATGTAGTCCTAAATGCAAAAGTTGGAACTGAAAGTTATAGAAGGACCAGGAATTGGGGGAGGGTTGTCCTTAGTTTTGTGGTAGTTTGAGGTTTCTTAGATGCAGAAGGACCATAAAGAAAAGATTAAACTATCAAGATAGATGTGGTGTATATCTACAATCCCAGCTACTCAGGCAGCTGAGGCAGGAGGATCACAAATTCAAAGCCAACCTGAGCAACTTAGCAAGACCCTGTCTCGAAATAAAAAGCTGAGGATGTAACTCACTGTTCAGAGCTTTTCTAGCATGTTGTCAGGGCTCTAGTTTCTATCCCCTATGTCACAATAACACAGCAGCAAAAAATAAGTATTGAGACTATGAAGCAACAGGAAGTCTCGTCTGTGGCTGGTACACATATAGGTGGTACAACAGCTCTGTGCAAACAGCATGCCATGTGGTCCCTTTTCAGGAAATGACTTTATCCAAGGATTTATAAGACTTAAAATTGCCAAAAGTAGAAAGTGGGACCTGGTGTGTTCATACCAGCAGTGAGCACTGTGCGGCTGGCTGGTCACAGGGCACTGAGAAATGAATGTATCTGATATGCTAACCCAGGGAGGCTGTCACAGGAGGGACTGCATTAATGTGACATTATAGAGAATGCAGTAGAGATAGTTACACAATTCACACATCTGTCAAAACCCAGTTGTACACTTATAATGAGTATTTTATCATATGAAAATTAAGTTCCAAATTAAGTTGATGAAGAAAAGTACTAGGGATGGATGGCACAGCAGTTACAGTGCTTGCCTGGCATGTGCAAAGCCCTGAGTTCAATTCCCCGTCACCACATAAAGCTGGGTGTGATGGCGCACTCCTGTAATCCCAGCACTTGGGAGGCTGAGGTGGAAGGATTACTGTGAGTCCATTGCCAGCCTTTGCTACACAGGGAGTTCAGGACCAGCCTAGGCTATAGAGATATAGAACAAGAATCTGTCTGAAAGAAGGAAAGAAAGGAAAGAAAGAATGAAAGAGAAAAAAAGAAAAGTACCAGTGCTGGACCTCACCCCAGGATTGTATGTATCTGACTCTGTGGGTAGGATCTGGGCCCTGTATTTTTAAATCTCCCCAAGTGTGTACAAGTTAGGAAATAGTGATGTGGACTTCTGTGGCTGCCTTACTGCTGTAGCCAGGGCTTTGGTGATTTCCTTAATTATCCTTTTGACCATAGCACATGTTGTTCGTGTTGCATGTGAGCCTTTTCCCAGGACAGATGTCTAGCAAGCAGCGAGCTGCTGGTCAGCCTTGGGTTGGTGTTGCTAGAGTGCAGTTCAAACTCAGCCTTGAATGATGCTACTACTAACAGATACAAGAGCGTTTCCTCTTCCCACCAGCAATTGTGTGATCTTTGGTCATGATGTTTGGTGCCTACCACATGCCTTAGTTTCTCTCTCCCTTTCTCTACTGGCTCTGTCCTGTTCAGCTGTAACTGATTGTCTCTTTTCTTTGTAGAGTCGCAGGGCACACAACATTGACCTGAAAGGAACTGTAGTGATCTTTGATGAAGCTCACAATGTGGTGAGTCTCCACTGCCTCTGTGCTAATTGCTAATTGCTTGCTGTTGCTTTTGGATACCTAAACCTTTTTGGAGAAGCCCAGCTCTTAGGATTCAGCAGACGTAAATATTTCTGCTGCCCGCCTTCTATAATCAGTTACCAGCCCTAGCTCACTGTTGGGGTCAGCCTAGCTCTGCATTCTCTTGTGGTTCATTAATACCCTGTCTGCAGTTTTTTTCCCTTCAGGCCACTTGGCCTGACCCTTGGAAGGCAGCTGTGGAGAGAGCTGCTCACCAGTTGTGGCTGTAGCAGCAGGCATGGCTCCTTTCATATCTCATCTTCAGCACACTTCGACAGTGATCCTATCCCTGCCTCTGTAGCTGTTACTCAGAGCCATGTTGTGTCCAGGAATGGCCTCGGAGGATGGCTGTTTGGGACGGGCATGCTCTGGAACCTGAGATAAGGTTCCATGGGAATTGGGTCTCCTCACGGCAGGGTGTGGTATCCTGGGACAGCAGTGACCACCCTCCGTCCTTACTTGGCTCCAGGTAGCTGGTACTATGAGAAATGGTAGGAGTGTCCTGTATCTTCTGACTTTTGAAGCCAGAAATCTAGATTTCAATGAGACATTTCCTATGTATAAAATAAAATGTTGATAACACCAGTGAAATAATAGTTTTAATTCATTGGTGTGTGGATTGGGCCATAGCTCAGTGATTTGCCAAGCATGCACAAGACTCTAGGTTTGACTCCCAAGTACTACATAAAAATTAGGTGAGTGTGGTGATACATACCTATAATCCCAGCACTTGGGAGGTTTAGACAGGAGGATTGTTGTAAGTTCAAAGCCATCCTGAGCCACACAATGAATTCAAGACCAGCTTGGATTGCAAAGCGAGACCCTGTCTCAAAAAAAATCATTAGTGTGAGCCAATCAGAGTTATGTTTAGACTGATGCTGCCTTGCTCTGCCATAACAAAGGTGTGCTTGTGCTCTCAGGAGAAGATGTGTGAGGAGTCAGCCTCCTTTGACTTAACCCCCCATGACTTGGCTTCGGGATTGGATGCCATCAACCAGGTTTTGGAGGAAAAGACCCGAGTGGCACAGCAGAGTGATCTACATCTGGAGTTCAGCATGGATCTGCCTGGCTCAGGTGAGTTAACAGCCAACGCCAAAGTACCAGGGTGAGAGGCAGAATCTGATTCTTTAAGAGGCCAGAGCTACTAGAGGTTATAGCTCTGTACATTGACTGTGTCAGTTTTGTTTTGTTGTTGTTTTTTGAGGCAGGGTCTCACTTTATAGTCTAGGCTGGTCATGAACTCACTGTGTAGCACGGGCTGGCCTTGGATTCACAGCAGTCCTTCTGCCTCAGCCTCCCGAGTGCTGGGATTACAGATCTATGCCACCACACCAAGCTTTTATGTGGTGCTGGGGATTTGAACTTAGGGTCCTGTGCTTCCTAGGTAAGTACTTTAACTCCTCAGCTATGCCCCTAGTCCTAATTTTTGATTTTGAGACACATTTTCTAGTCACTAAGTTTCCCAGGCTGAGTTGGAACTTGCGGTCCTCCTACCTCTGCCTCCTAGAATGCTGAGATTATATTCCTGTGCTAAATCTAGCTGTCTTCTTTAAAATTTGATGGAGTTTAAGTTTCTTCTCCACATTTGTCTTTTTATTTCCCCTTTGGGTAGAGTTGTGTTTTTGTACACAGAACCAACCAGGCGATAACTGTGATTTTTACTTAAAATCGTCAAGCAGTTAATAAAGAGAGAATTGTTCAGCTGGAGATGGTAATATTAATATATACCTGTAGCCTTACTATGTACCTTTATGCCGTGGAGGCTGAGAAGGGGGGATTACTTGTGCCTAAGAGGTATAGGCCATCCTGGTGAACATAGAGCCAGATGTGATGTTGCATGCCTGTTATCCCAGCTGAGAGGCTGAGGCAAGAGGATCAGTTTCAAGGCCAGCCTGGGTAGTTTAGTGCGACCTTATCTTGGGGAAAAAAAGGCTGGAAATGTATCTTGATATTCCCAAGTATATGTGAAACCCTGTGTTTAATCGCCATAGTGCCAGAAAATAAAGAAATGGAATTGTTCGTTAAAATTACTCAGTTATGTACTCTTTCTGTTGCTTTTTCTTCCATCTTAATAGGTAAGATTTTTCTTCTGCTTTTATTTTCTTTTCTGAACAACTTTAGTAATTCCACTTAATATTTTTTCTTCTAATTAGTGAGGAGGAATTTTACAGCTATCAGTTCTTTTAGAGAAGGACCACTAGTGACAGATTTCTTAAGTTCTTTCTTCTAGACTATCTCATTTTCATTCCAAAACATATTTTTGCAGGCTGTGAAATTCTGGGCCATGCCTTTTTTTCCTCTCATTTGAAAAGTCGTTTCCTATTTTTAATGCACAATTTCCGAGTTCAAGATTTTTCTTTTTGCTATCACTTTTCAGTATCCTATTTTAAGCTTTGTCTTGGTATGGACTCTTTCAGATTTACCTTTTGTAAATGTACGTGGCTTCTGGAATTTGCAGTTCTTTTGCCAGATTTGAAAGTTACTGGCCATTGTTTCTCTCTCTTTTTATGGACTGAATATAGAGCCCAGAGGTTTCACAATGACCTATATCCCTAACCCTTTTTTTAGTTTTGGTTTTGAGACAGTGTCCCAGTGCATCACCAAGTTGCCTAGGCTGGACTCAAACTTGCAGTCCTCCTCCCACAGCCTCCCAGAATATAACAGAACAGGCGGGATGATTGGCCTGTTTCAGTGTGTACATGATCTTAGTCATTATTTCTTAAAATACTTTTTTCAGTCCTGTATTTTTTCTCACCTTCCTAAAGGACTCTGATATGTATACTAGGTCTGTTGTTGTGTTGTAGCTGAGGATCTACTCATTCTACACTTTTAGTCTCCTTTCCCTGCAGGCCAGGTTCATTCGTTCTTTCTTTTTCTTTCTTCTTTTTTCCTTTGTTTTTCTCTCTCTCTCTTTCTTAATTTCTTTTTTTCCTTTCTTTCCTTTTAGTACTTGGAAATAAGCCTGGGGCCTTGAATATTAGGCAAGTGTTATGCCATTTACTATCCCTTTTAAATTTTTTTTGAGGGGGGGGGAGGATGCAGAATCTCACACAGTTGCCCCAGCTGGTCTTGAATTCAAAATCCTCCTGCTCCAGCCTCCCAAAAACCTGCATTATAGATGTGTATGCCTGTGTCTGACTCTTAAACCCATCTTTTTTGTTGTTAATTTGTTTTGTTTCTGTGGTACCAAGGATTGAACCCAGGGCCTTCACCTCGTGCTACGTTCCTGGTCCTTTTTTTTTTTTTTTTTTTTTTGTAATTTTGAGACAGGGTCTGGCTGGTCACTAAGTTACCCAAGCTGGACTTGAAATTGCGCTCCTCCTGCCTCAGCCTTCCCAAGTGCTTGGATTAAAAGCACATGCCACTACAACAAGCTATCAAATCCATCTTTAAGTTTGCTGTTGTTTCCTGCTATTGCCACTCTACTGTGTTTTAAATTTTGGCTTTTTTATTCTCTTACCCACCTCTCTCTTTCTCTCTCTCTCTCTCTCTCTCTCTCTCTCTCTCTCTCTATATATATATATATATATATATATATACATATATATATACATATATATATTATATATATACACATATGTGTATATATATAATATATATATAAAGTGTGTGTGTGTGTGTTTGTGTGTATAGGCTTTCTGTTTTTAATTTGTTTCAAGAGTTGTTTGTGATTGCTTATTGGGACATTTTAAGATGGGTGCTTAAAAATTCGTATCACGTAATTCCAAAAATCTGTTGTTTCCCTTTCAATTTGAGGTCTTCCTATAGGATTATTTATTTTGTGTCAGTAATTATTTTGAGTTGCATTCTGGAAATTTTGGATATTTTGTTAAAAGTCTGTGGCTTGAGTTTGTTTTAGCAGGCAGGCTGCCTGTCTATATTCAGATAGCACATCTTGGCTGCTGTGATTAGTTTTGCCTTTAAAACCTTTCTGAAGCTGTTCTCATTATCACGTTTGCGTGCTGCACAGAGACCAGTCTGACATGTAGGCAGTATCCATAGTGAAGTGTACTTCGTAAAGCTTTCACACATGGGCAGCTAAATTGAGAGGGATGTGCTTAGGACTCATGTACAAATTTAAAGAATCTCTTGCTCCCTTGGCATGGTAATTTATACCCAGGCATGGTAGGAGGCTGAGGTAGGTGTCCAGGTCCAACCTGGGCAAATTAGTGAGACCTTATCTTCAGCAAAACAGTCTGGGAATGTAGCTCAGTCCCAAGGCTGTAGATTCAGTTCGTAATACTGAAGAAAGAAAAAATTGCTTGCTCTACTTCCTCCTTTCTGTAATCTTCATCCCAGCTTTCTAGATGGGAATGGGTAGCTGCCTCTTTCTCCGTTGGCTCCTCTGTGGTCTTTATCCCAGCTCACTGGCTGGAAGTATGTAGCCGTTTCTTCCATATTTCACTCAGTGTTGGGGGCAAATAGTCAACAGGTTTCTTTCATCTCTGCAGCTATGGTTCCACTGGGAAGGATGTTCTTCCCTCTTTGCTGACATGTGTTTTAATGCAAGTAGATGGTTTCTATGGCTATAGCACAAGAGTTCTAACAGAGCTGAGCATTCCTACCTATAAATAGTGGTTTTTTTCTTCAGGTTGTTTTTTTGGTTTGTGTCTCTTGGTATTTTCAGGTTATTGTACCTAGGCCAGGTTATATGGCCTGCACAAGGTCTCTCCCTAGCCCTCTATCTTCTTTCCACCTTTCAGTCTTTTGTTAGTTGCTTTACATGTAGAACTTTCTTTTGTATGGAGTTGGGGGACATAGTCAGATGTGCACCCTCTGTTTTGTTCAAAACTCATGCTTCCCTTTGTATCCTATTTTTTTTTAACTTTACCTATTGAAGAGCCCTGGCCACTTGACCTTCAGCGAGTCCTAACCCTGTGGTCAGCATAGACTCTAGCTTCCTGCAAAGTGAGTGGGGCTCAGAGGCTTGGTCAACCTTATATATACCATTGAAGACTCAGCTGTGGTGTCTTTTCTATCAGGAGAGTTATGGTATCTGCTGCTTGATGCCTGGATCCAGTAATTATCATAGATTACAAGGTGAAGATGTCGAATCCTGCCATTTGTCAGCAGAAAAAGTTTATAATGATTCTTTACCTATGGCTGGGAATGTAGATCTGTGTGTAGGCCCTGGGCTTAATCCCCCCAGAACCACCAAAAGAAAAAAAAAATATTCTTTACCTGTTACTATCAACTTTGTGGTTGATACCATTCTTGTTGGAAACATTTGATTATTTTCTCCCTTATATTTTCCCAATTTTCAAATATGGGAATTTGAGTTGATTCCCAGTTGTTGTTGTGTGTTGTCTTCAGGAGGAAAATAGTTTTTTATATATTACTGGATGCATGAATTTAAATATTTGTAGCTGATTTTAATCCATTGTCAGTCTCATTGTTGAGGCTTACTTGTCCCTGCTGGCTCCCAAACTCCCACATCCATCTTTTTTTTTTTTTTTTTCTTCTCTCTGTATACTAGAGATTGAATCTAGAGTCTTGTGCATGGTAAATGGTAATTAAATATTCTAACATTGTTTCCTCCCCAGTTCATTTTTTTTTTCTTTTTCTTTTTCTTTTTCCATGTAGTGGTATTTTGAGACATTCTTACTAGATTGCCTAGGCTGGCCTTGGAGTCCTCACACCTTAGCCTCCCAAGTAGCTGGGCATACAAGTACATGCCCCCAGGCCTGTCACCCACATCCTTTTGACTGACTCTAGGCCTTGTGGATAGCCTTCTTGCTACCTGGAGTCAGGATATTTCACACTCATTGGGATATACCCTGCCTGAGACCTGGCATTGCTGAGTCTTTGGGAAGCCCTGGTATCCCTTCGTGGAAATGAGTATTTCAAGGTCCTGAGTGCGAGGTTGCTGATTGTTATGATGGATCACAATTTCTGTGTCTTTTCGGTGACAGATGTAAAAAGAATATCCTCGTACAGGGATCGATCTTTCTTTCTTTCTTTCTTTCTTTCTTTCTTTCTTTCTTTCTTTCTTTCGAGTCAGGGTCTCTCTCTGTAGCTCAGGCTGCTCCTAAACTCACTATGTAGCCCAGCCTAGCCTTAAACTCATAGCAATCCTCCTGCCTCTGCCTCTTGAATGCTGGGATTAGTCATGTGCCGCATACTGTGTGGTGCCGGGGAATTGAACTCAGGACCTTGGATTTGCAAGGCAAGTGCCTTAACTGCTGTGCCATTCCTCCAGCCCTCATGCATATATTTCTAAAGATGAAATGCATTCATGACATTTCTGATTCAAATGTGGATTGTGAGAATTTCATGTAACTTACCTGTCTTACGTGTATACCCTTTCTACCATGCCAAAAATAAAACCCTTGTTCTTTTTCTCTTTTCTTCTCTTTTTTTTTCTTTTGGCTTTGTGTGGTGAATGCTGGGGGTTAAGTTTTCAGAGCCTTCATATTGAGTTGTATCTCCAGCCTTTTTTATTTTAGTGTGTCTTATTAAATCACTAAATTGCCCAGCCTGGGCCCATACTTGCAATTTTTCTGCCACATCCTCCCATGAGTGCTGGGTTGACTGTGGGTGTGGGTGACTGTGCTTGGCAAAATTTTGGTTCTTTTTTTTTTTTTTTGAGGTAAGGTCTCACTCTGTATTCCAGGCTGATCTTGAACTCATGTAGCGCAGGCTAGCTTTGGACTGATGGCAATCCTCCTGCCTCAGCCTTCAAAGTGTTGTGTTTATAGGTGTGTGCCCAGCTTTATGCGGTGCGAGGGAATCGAACTCAGGCTCTTGTGCTTGCTAGGCAAGCACTTTAACCACTCTGCCATTCCTCCAGCTCTAAAATTCTGGTTCTTGAAGACGTAGTTGGCAGAGTTGCAATGATGCAAAATTATGCATATACTGCTTTCTCTCACCCAGGGCTGAACATGGAGCTGGAAGACATTGCAAAGTTAAAGAGTAAGTACCACCCTTCATTGCCCCTCATACCTCTTCAGCCTATGCATCTCCTTGACCCTTGAGTCTCCTTGACCCACAGTGATCCTACTTCGCCTTGAGGCAGTTATTGATGCTGTCCAGCTGCCTGAAGATGGCAGTGGAGTCACCAAGCCTGGGAGGTAAGGAAGAGGTTGAGCCCTTGCCCTAAGCACCTGCCTGTTGTCCTGCTGGGCCTGAGTACTCAGGCTTGGGACTTGGTATAACAGTGGGGTCTATTTTCAGTTTTAAGACCCAGGACCCAGGCGGGGTCATCTACTTTTTATGAGGTTGATGATGTCCTTAAGAAACATAGCACATACTCCCACATAGTATATTTAGGATTCTATGAGGCCGCGTTCACAGTTCCCATTTTTTTAGCAACTCAGGCCAGCAGAGTGCTGTTAGTCTTGAAGGCAAGATCTCACCTGAGGCTGTTTGATAGCTCTCCTAGGCACATAGCTGATAGCTATGCTATGACCAGGCTGCATTTTTTGAGGGCAGAACGTGTTTCAGGGGCCCTGTGATGCCTCTCTTCTCCCTGGTTGGGTCTTTTCCTGAGCTCTGACCTTTTCAAGGACTCCTATTGGCTTCCAGATATAATTTAGCTTCTCAGATTGACTTAAGGCTCTAGCCCAGCTCCTCAGCTTGCCTGCTCTGTGTCATACTCCCAAATTTCTCTTTATAACCCCACTTTTCTATCTCTTCCCAAACTCTTGGAGACTCCACCTGGGGCTGCTGTTTCCCAAAAGGCTCTGAGGACCCCCTCCTGATTCATGAAGGACCTCCACCATCCCTCAGATGGTGGCCTTTGGCCCAAGTGCCTCTGTGTATTATTTGGTATGTGGCTATTGTGCCAGAGCCTGCTCTCCTTTCCCCACCTGGAGCTCCTAAGGGCAAAGATCTCTATTTTCAGTCTTGGCCTCCCATAGAATGGCTCAGTATTTGTTTCTGAGTGGAGGAAGGTTAAGATGCTCACCTGTAGGTTCCCAATGCCACAGCCTGGTCGCCAGTCAAGCGTAAGTTTCTTTTCTTTTTCCTTTTCTTTTCTTTTCTTTTTTTTTTTTTTTTTGGAGAAAGGGTCTTGCTCTGTAGTCCAGGCTGGTCCTGAACTCACTAAGGAGCCTAGGCTAGCCTTGGACTTGTGGCAGTTCTCCTGCCTCAGCCTTCTGAGTGCTGGGATTACAGACATGTGCTACTATGCCCAGCTTTATGTGGTTCTGGGGAATCGAACCCAGGGCCTTACATTTTCTAGGCAAGTGCTTTAACTGCAGTGCCATTCCTCCAGCCCCTCTTTTCTCTTCTTTTATCAGTTATATCTTCAACTTGTTTGCCGAAGCCCAGATAACATTTCAAACTAAGGACTGCATCCTGGAATCACTGGACCAGATCATCCAGCACTTGGCAGGACGTGAGTCTCTGTCACGTGGAGTGTGTCAGGCTAGCCCCTTGGATGTAGACAAGAGTTGGATGGGGCTACCCTCAGTCCAAGTTGCCTTTGTGTCTGGCAGTCACTTGGCCACCAGCTGGAAGCTGCGTCTGTCTGCCTTCCCCTCCTGAGTAGCAGTCGGGACTGCAGGACTTCCCTGTGAGATTGGGACAGTGAGGTATTTGTACCTTTTGACAGACCCTTGTTGCTCCTTTGTGGAGCATGTTGCAGCTTTGTTTTTAGAGTTCATTTTACTGTGGTTTGTCCCAATTATTCGCCATTGAAAGAAGAACAGAGAGAGGCCCTCATGGATTCAGTGGGCAAGTGTGGACTGCATCAGCTTCCTCCCTGTGTGACCATGATTCTCATTTCTACTAAATTATGAGGTCCCAAAGGCTTCCCAGGGGACAGTATCCTCATAGGCAGCTCTGTGAAACTGCTTTTGGTAGGACCTCAGAAATGTTTGAGATGCAGGATTCAGTGCACTCTGCTGAGCTTCTTCGCAGGCTTTGAGCAGTCTTTTTGGAGCTCTACACACTCCTATGGAGGCTCCTCTGTTGGCTTCTCACTGCTCCCCTCTGAGAAGAACAGGACAACTGCCCTCCCTTAGCATGCTCCGTATCTGACACTTGGTTAAGAGGAAGATGATTACATCATTAATCAGGAGGTGGACCTTAGCAGTGTGGTTATGTTAGTTCCTGGTCCAGCAGGACCTGGGTCCTCCCTTGCCACTGCTATGACGCCAGCTCCCTGCTACCTCAACAGGTGCTGGAGTATTCATCAATACAACTGGGTTGCAGAAGCTCACAGACATCGTCCAGGTAGGCAGTTCCTTTTAACTAGGTACACATTTCTTCCTAATGCAAGCCACAGGGGTTTCAGGGACTGGACAAAGGCCACATGTTTCTGACTAGCAGACATTTTTTTTTTTTTTTTTTGAGACAAGGTCTCACTCTATAGCTCAAGCTGGTCCTGAACTCACTGGTATAGCCCAGGCTGGCCTTGGACTCATGGTCATCCTCCTGCCCCAGCCTGCCAAGTGCTGTGATTACAGGCATGTGCCACCAAGTCTGGCTTTATGTGGTGCTGGGGAATAAAACTCAAGGCTTTGTACTGTGTCATTCCTGCAGCCCCAGCAAACTCTTAAGCTTGTTTTCTCTTGCCCTCAATACACTGTAGGCCTCTGGAAAAGACCATGGAAGACAGGTCTGACTGTGCTTGGCTAATTAATGGCCAGATATACGTACTGTGAAACTCTGGGACTAGGGCTGTATGGAAGGTGAAGGTTAGGAACCTCTCTATACCTGCCAAGCTCCTTCAGGGTAGAACAGGACCCCTTCATTAACAAACAGCTCCTGATGGACTGAAACCAAGAGAAATCTGGAGAGGATTTCCTGAGCTATTGATGAGCCATTTTCTCAGCTCCAGTGGACAAATCAGGACCCGTAAAGGTGGTTAAGTGTGATTCAACGAGTGTTCTGCAGCACCATTTTCCTCCTGTTGAGCCTTGCTAGCTTTTCAGAAGTAGACCTTTAGATGCCCTAACTGAGGAACCTCAAGAGGAAAAAACTGAGACACAGGAGACCCTGTGGTGTGTGGTGTTGGACAAGGCCACCTCCTGGATACTCTGTCCATGCTACATCTTCAGATCATGAGGTCATGGTAGGTTGAGCAGAAAGCACCTGTGCTATATGACTGCTCAGTGCTCCCAGGGCATTTACTGCCCATAATGATGGCCTGGATATGAGTACTAGGTCTCAAGAGACCCCCATGTCTGTGTCTCCTTGCTACCAAGGTCCCTGTACCACCCATAACAGGGCTGCTGTTCCATCCTGCCCTGAAGCATTCTTGGTCCTTATAGTGGGAGAGCCTATTCCTGCCAGGCAAGTTGCTTTCAGTCTTTTGATTGGTCACTGCTGATGAGCAGGTCAGGAGCAGCTCCCCAAAATCTGCTGTTTCTCTTCCCATCTGGGCTCCAAGGTCAGCCTTGGCCACAGCTAGGCAAGGAGGGCCCTGCAGCTCTTGAGCCTACAGGGAAGGTATTTATTAGATGGATACAGCCTCCTTTCTTCACATTCCCATTAATGGAAAAAAATTCTTCTCCATACCTCCTGGAATCCAAACCTGCTTACCCCATTAATTTGGAATTCCCTTTGGCTGTCACTCTTCCTGGTAGATAGATGATTTGGCTTTCCTTCCCGAAGCTGGAGGTGCTGGACAGACCAGATCCTCACTAGCATGCCCCCTGGCTAGACAACATGCAAATGATCAGTTGCTCATCTCACAGCTGCTTGCTAAGCACCTCACAGATGCCACGTGCTCCTGCTAGGACATGGGTGTCCTGCTATGGACGGTGATCACAAAGCTATTGCCGACCTGTCCTTGGATCCTGAATGCCAGTCAAACTTGGTTGCTCCAGAGGAAACCAGTCAGAGGCTAGGCCTAGAGCCACTGGGGCTGATTCCTCCAGGCTGGTGCTCTTGCCCCTTGAGCCCGTGTCAGACATACAGCAGGCATTCAGCACGTGCACACAGTGATATACGTGTGCCATTGGGGTGAGGTTTTTCCCCTCATCATGCCTTGTCCTGCTGGATGATGGCAGTGCTGTTCCTTTGTCACTTGGAGTTGTGATTGACTCTTCCTTTCTCTATGTTCTCAAATGTGTTTATGTATTTCAGGGCCAGGTGTTGTGTCAGCAGAGCTGGAGCTGAGGTCAAATTGCATTACCTGTCCTTTAAGTTTTTTGATATGGAAAGTTTCATGAATTAGTGTGTAATCCTTTTGTCCTTTAAGTGTTTTTGTTTGTTTGGTTGGTTGGTTGGTTGGTAGGTTGGTTTTTGTTTTTGTTGAGACAGGGTCTCGCTTTGTAACCCAGGCTGGCCCTTAACTAACTTTGTAGCCCAGGCTGGCCCTAGACTCAGGGCAATCCTCCTGCCTCAGCCTCCCAAGTGCTGGGATTACAGGTGTTCGCCACTATGTCCACCTCTATATAGTGCTGGGGAATCAACTCAAGGCTTTGCTCACGCGCCACCATGCCCAGCTTTATTGTCCTTTAAGTTTTAAAGTGAGTTTGATTTTTGTGGGTACCTGGAGAAGCTCATAGTTGCCATGAGGCACCCCCATTAGGGTCAGGGAGCCCTGTCCTTCTCTAAGAAGCTGTTTGGGCTCATAGTGAGTAAGGATGTCTCTAGACTGCCCACATGGGGCACAAGAGGAGTGGGCTGGATCTTTTCAGTTCTAGTCCCCTTCATAATATGTGTCATAGAGAAGGGTCTAAGAATGTCCAAGGCAACCTCAGATGGGTATGCAGGGAAGTAGACTGGTGATGAAGCTCCTAAGACCAGAAGCAGGTATAGAAGTGTCTCTAAGAGAAAACCTTGAGGCCCCACTTAGCCAGTCCACATGGGAAACTGGTGTTCCCTGGTATTGCTGTTAGGCTCCTAGGGCTTCTACTGCCCACAGTGATAGCCTGGGTGTGATTACTAGGTCTCAGGAGACTTCCATGTCTGTCTCCGGTCTGCCAAGGTTCCTATACCACTCATGGCGAGGCTGTTGTTCCATCCTACCCTGAAGCATTCTTGGGACTGGCCTTTATGGCTGACCATAGACCTAATAGGCATCACATGGGACATAGTGGCCTGGGGTTCTTACACAGGCCGTAAGGGACCTTCACTAGGAGCACTGCTAAGCACAAATTATGAGACCCTGGGATACGGATTTGGGGAAGATAGCTTAAGTGGAGGTGAACCATGGAAACACAGCAAGAGGGGGTCACAAGCAAGGTGGGAAGAGCTGACATGTATCCTGTGTGGGGAGCAGGTCACCACTGGAGCCTCTATGAGGAAGCTGGGCCATGTGTAAAACTACTATCTGTCTGTTGGTCAGTGTGTGAGGGTCACTTCTACTGCTGTGGCACAGGAGAAGGCAGCCATTGCCTCATGCAAGTTCCAGGTAGCCTCTACGCTGATGAAGTGAGTTTCTTTGTCTCTTCAGACTTAAAGTGAGCCTGGTGTGTGGCTGTTTTGAGGGTAAAAATAACTATAGTCATTTATTCTCACTTACGCTTACTTCAGACTGTCATCTGTGGTGCATAGCCCTACACACACTGCATAGGTGTGCATGTACACAAATCCTGCATGTGCTCATACTCATACACATGTACAACATGACATACCTGTGTCAACCAAAAAGAGATGCTTCTGCACCAGCAGGTAATGCATGTCATTACAGTCATGTGGCCTCACTTGGAGCAGCATTGAATGTGTCCTTTGGTTTCCTAAGAACCTGCTTATGAGCACCTGGGGTCTGCATGTCTTGTTTCTGGGTCCTCACAGCATGCATGCTATCTTGTTTAATCTCTCCGTGATTCCATTTTCTCACTGTGGAGTCATTCTTTCTTAAGTCAGTGAGAGTTTGTTTTTCTGTAGAAAGTGCTGAGCTTTTCCTTAATTTCTGAAGGAAATGTCTTTGCTGACCACCCTGCATGCTGAGCAAAGTCTTGAGGTTTTTTTGCCTTACATACGGTGAGGATTATGCTCTTTTTTTTGGCCAGTTACCATTACATTTCTGTAAACCATTCCCTTGCGCTGGTTTTATTCTTTTTACTAGTTTACATGTCTCTTTATAAACCTGAAGTATTGATCCATACATGGTGCATATCTTTTCTGCTTGTCTTTTTCCATTTTGGGTGAGTTTAGTAAATAGAGGTCTCATTGTGGTTAGGACTTCTCTCTTGTGGCTTGTGTCTCCTGAACTACCTGATAAGCTGGTCTCACTTGGGTTTTAGAATTCTGTAGTTACCAAACTTGGTGTTTCAGCTTTGAATCCATCTTCTGTCCTCTGTGAGGGGCGGAAGTCTACTTTTTTTCTAGCACAGTTCAGCTGTTTTGCTGCCCCAGTGCTCACTGCTGTCATTAACGTCATTTAACTACTTAATCTTATTTGATACAGTTTCAGTAGATTGTGTTACTAGCCAGAAGAAATTCCTTTCTGTTCCTTTGAGACTTGTCTTGGTGATTTCTCTGCCAGGTGAATTCTGGAACTCCAGAATTCTCCAGCTTCTTCATGTCCTGTAGGAATCATGTGTTGTCCTTCGTGGGATGTATTGAATTTCTAGGTTACTTGAGGCCCCAAGGACACAAAGGGGAGGGTGGATAAGTTTGCTAGCATAAAGGTCACATAAGATACTGTATTGCTAGAGTATGGAGATGGCCCCTGGTGGTGTGTTGCAGGGAGTTCTGTGGGATTTCCTGGGGAAGAGGGGGACAGGCAGGTGTGATCTGCTTCCTCCTGGCCTGGGCATACTGTCATACTTGATAGCAGGGACAAGTGAGTCAGGTAAAGCCTCTTGATCATCTTAAGTGTAGGGGTGACTCAGAGAAGAATGAAGTGGCCTCAGAGCTCCTGCATGTTGTTTCCAAGGCCTCAGTTTCCCTTTCACACCACGAAGAAACTTAATGTTCCTGCCTCAGGATCTTGACTTGAGTGCTGTGCTTTCTTTCAGATCGTGTTCGGTGCAGAGCCCTCCAAGGACAGCTCTGGTTCCATGGTGGGGCCTGGGATTTCACAGTACTATAAGGTAGTAACTCCCTAGTACATGGATGGACAAGGCTGCAGACCTTTAGGCTGGAGGCTATCTCTAGGGCTCAGTTGGGACCTCAGTACCCCGTATATGCTCCCCCTTCCAGGTACACATACACCCTGACACTGGACACCAGAGGGCAGCTCAGCGGTTAGATGCCTGGAGCTCCACTGCATCCAGAAAGCAAGGTACAGGGTCAGGGGCCTGGGACATACTTGCTGGATCTCACTGCATACTTGACAACACCATGTCTTGGGACAAGCATTCCTGTATCCTCATTTGCCCTATGAAAGTCAAAGAGACCTTAAAAAAGGCCTAAAGGTACTGTGACCAGCATAGTCATTTAGGGGACAATGGCAGGGTCAGAGCTCTGAAAGGCCTCTTTACCCCTCTTCAGACATGCGCGTTTATGCCAAGGCAGTTTGTGCACAGAGCTGCTTTTATCCCTTGTCCAACCAGCATGGTGGCTGGGTCCTGCAAACTGTTTCACACTGCCAGAAACTACTCCTCAGGCCCTAGGGTCATGTCTAAGATGCAAGAGCCTGATTCTGTTGCCCTCAGAAAGTTAAAGACCCATGTTTCTGTCTTTCACATGCCTCCTGGTCTTCACCTGCTTCTTAATATCTTAAGAATGGGTGCCCCTACAGTTACATAGATGGGGCCAGGGAGCCTGTGAATATCCCCCCAGGGCTGGTGTCTGGAGCACTAGAATTCTTCGGCATAGCCAGCTCTACTCACCCCATGGGGTGTTTATCCCTGATGGCCAGCAGCAAGTGTGGATTCATGGCTGGAACTTGCGGGGAGCTGCTAACTCAGGCAGCCTTCAGTCACAGGAAAGGTGTACCATTCAAGGGGTCTTGCAGTCCTGCCTTACCCTTGGGCTTCACTGTATATCCTTCGCTCTTTGGGGGTTCCTCTCTCTGTTGCTTATTGGATCACAGGTTATAGCCTCAGCAGAAGTAGTCTCCCTTCGAAACAGTATGGATGGTGGTTTGAATGTGCTTAACCTAGTGGAAAGAAAAGGGCTGGGAGTGCAGGTTGGACTGTGGTTTGGCCATGGGCTCTTCTTAGCAGGAAGTGCCCATTCTGAGGTTGAGGACAGCACTTGTGAGGCCATGGGAGCTTGGTACGTTGCTCAGATACTGAGATGCCATAGCTTTTTTCTACCTCTGAAATCATGTGGCTTCTCAGAAGTAGCCCTCCCAGAGTAGGTGTTGCCAGAAAATTAGCTCATGGAGGTGGACTGTTCCCTTGCAAGGCAGCCCTGCACCATCCCAGGCAGAGGAATTCTATCCCAGGATGGGCAAAACCTCTGAAGCCTGAAACTGGCTTTACCTTCTCAGGAAATTTGCACTTGTTCCTGCCAACTGCTTTTCAATGTCATTTAGTCATTCTGCTAATGCTGTTTCAATTCTGGAGCTTCAAGAGTCCATTGGGAGCAAGTAGGAAGCAGTGTGCTATGCTGTGGTTATTGAGGCACTGTGAAGAACCAAGGGCCTCCCCTGACCCAGTGTCCAGTGTCCTTTTACTGATGTGAGCAGAGCCCAAGAATTTTTCTCATGTAGTTAATGCTTGGAATGTCAGGAGGTTGAGTTTTGGCAGAGTGCTCTGAGCGCTGTGCCAAATATCACAGTATCTGCATAAATTTGGGGTTAGGATTGGCTAACCTATTTGCTTGTAGTCTGAACTCAACCCAGGGCAGGGACTTTTGTTCTGAGTCCTGTACTCTGGGCCCATACAGCTGTGGTGGGTGGGTGGAGAGGATGACATGTCAGGTCTCTCAGTCCCATCCTCATACCTCATTTCTCCCACAGGGAAGGTACTGAGTTACTGGTGCTTCAGTCCTGGTCACAGCATGCGTGACCTGGTCCACCAGGGTGTTCATACCATCATCCTCACTAGTGGCACGTTGGCCCCGCTGTCCTCCTTTGCGTTGGAGATGCAAATGTATGGGTCACCCCTGGCTAGAGGCTAAGTGCTGGGAATGTGCTGGGTGTGGAGGGGTGCTGGCGTGGGAGGTCCTTTATTGGCTAGGATTTCAGAGGGCCTCAGACTTCAGAGCTTACCCATTGTCCCTTCCTCTGGTTATACTTCAGCCCCTTCCCAGTTTGTCTGGAGAACCCACATGTCATTGATAAACACCAGCTGTGGGTAGGGATTATCCCCAGAGGCCCTGATGGAGTCAAGCTGAGCTCTGCGTTTGACAAGCGGTAAAGGGTTCTGATCTTTGGGACTTACTGGAGTGTGGGTGGGGTTGTCATTGAGCCCTGGAATGATGATGGCGAATGATCCCCTGACTCTTGACAGGTTTTCTCAGGAGTGCTTGTCCTCCCTGGGGAAGGCTCTGGGTAAGTGTGCTCTACATGGAAGCCTGCCTCCTTTGGGAAGACCTAGTTCCCAACTGTCTCATTCCTGTGAAAGCTGATGGAGGTTCGCAGACACTCAGCCACCATTCTGACCACAGCCTTGGTGTTTCCAGGTAACATTGCCCGTGTAGTGCCCCATGGGCTCCTGGTCTTCTTCCCTTCCTACCCTGTCATGGAAAAAAGCCTGGAGTTCTGGCGAGTATGTCCCCTCCATTAGTTCTCAGAGTGGCTAAGGGTTTGGGTAAGGTGGATGGGCAGAGCCAGAATATATAAAAGGCTATGGCCACAGCCCCATGTCTGCATAAGTCCAACAAGTGGAAAGACTGGCCCAACCATTATCCCCCCTACCTCCCATAGGACCAAGGTTTGGCCAAGAAGATGGAGGCATTGAAGCCTCTATTTGTGGAGCCCAGAAGCAAAGGAAGCTTTTCAGAGGTTCGTACTCACCCTAAGCTGTTGGCCTGCTGGGGTCTAGCCTCTGCCATCCCTTGAGGTCCAAAGGCTGGTCACCATTCCTGACCAGGGGCTCTTGTTGGCACCAAGCTGCCTCTTCAGGGGCCTGTGCTTCCTTCCTGTCCCTGAATATGTTGCTATTTAGAAAGTTGCTGATGGCATTTCGGTGTGGTGGTGTTGGAAACTGACTCTCATGCCCCACCAGCACCCTAGCTCTGTTCCCCAAGTGTACTAGGAAGCACTGGGTATGGGTCAGTGTGGGGCTAGGATGGCACCTTCATCTCAGAGGATGAGATATGAGGTCATCTTGAATTGAGGAAGAAGGGGCCAGATCTCAAAACTTGGGCTGACCAGCCTCTCTTTCTAGGTCATCGATGCTTACTACCAACAGGTTACTGCTCCCAGGTCTAATGGGGCCACTTTCTTGGCAGTGTGCCGGGGCAAGGTGAGGCCTCTGTGGGTCGTCTTTCTCTTCTTTTGCCACCTGCCTCTTGTGGAATCTCATGGTTCATCAGTAGACTTTACCCTGAGGGCTGTGTCTGAGCGGGACAGGCAGGGTAGGGGCCATATGAAGTCCAGCCCCCTGCCTTGGCCATCCAGCCCGCAAACAGATGAGGAAGGATTGGTGCTGTGGGCCCTGCTGGGCACTTGGGACCCATTCACAGGCCAAAGATTGGCAGGAGATTCTAATCATGGGGACCTAGAAGGGTTGGCTCAAGAGCAGAGCTTCTGTTCACTCTTACCTATACCAGGGAGAGGTACCTGGAAGATCCTGGCCATGGAAAGACTCTTAGGGGAGAGCCCTAAACTTGGGTGGGTAGAGGCAAATAGGAAGAGGAGGTTTACGACCCCAGGAAACTCCTGAGTCTATCCCTAGGCCAGTGAGGGGCTGGACTTCTCAGATGCATATGGTCGTGGTGTCATTGTCACGGGTATCCCATACCCACCACGCATGGATCCCCGAGTTGTCCTCAAGATGCAGTTCCTGGATGAAATGAGGAGCCAGAGCCAAGCTGGAGGTCAGGTGAGACACCATGGGGCCAGGGATACGGGATAAGCAAACACGCAGTGACCAAGGGTCCTGTGACTGAGACCCTTGCTCCTGTAGTTCCTCTCAGGACAAGAATGGTATCGGCAGCAAGCATCCAGGGCTGTAAACCAGGCTATTGGGAGGGTTATCAGGCACCGCCACGACTATGGGGCCATCTTCTTATGTGACCACAGGTACAAGCGGGCTTTATTTACCACTGCCGTATCCTTTCACCACTAAAGGCCCTTTCTAGGCTCTGGATGCTCCTCTCCACAAAGACCCCAACAACCACTTGCCCTATGGGGTCTGAGCTTAGAAGCTCCTCCTAGCTGGTGCTGGGTCTTTATTTTGGAACCTCTGTGCTATGAAGTGGGCTACAGAGAGAGGTGGAATACAGGGCTGATGATCACACACACCTTCCAGGTTCACCTATGCCGATGCCAAAGCCCAGCTACCCTCCTGGGTGCGCCCCTACCTTAAGGTATATGACAACTTTGGCCATGTCATCCGAGATGTGGCCCAATTTTTTCGTGTTACTCAGAAAACTGTGAGTACCCATGTGGCTCTGCCTGATGATCTGTCCAGAGAGGGGATGATGGTTCCTTCCTTCTTGAGGCGCCACAGAAGCAGGCCTCACCTGCCTTTTGATTTGCAGATGTGTATGCCAGTCGCCCAGGCAATGACCCTGAGTGAGGGTGAGGGAGAAGCTGCTGTGAAGGTGGTCAAATTGCCTGGCCCTCTCCTTTCTACCAGAAAAGCCATGAGTCTGGATGTGCATGTGCCCAGCTTGAGGCAGGAGCCCAAAGGTACGTGGGGCCAGGTCTGGGGCCACTGAGAGCAGAATAACAGCCTGCCTTATGGGACAGATTGCTTCTTGTAGGCTGGCCACTCACAGCCTGGTCCACCCAGTGAATTATTCTGATATATTCATGCTCCTGCAGGATTATTGCCAGCTGCTGAGGACCCCAAGAGCAGCTTGTGTATGGAGTATGAACAGGAGCCAGTCCCTCCCCAGCAGAGACCTGTGGGGCTGCTGGCTGCCCTGGAACACAGCGAGCAGAAGGCTGGGGCATCTGAGGATGAAGCCCACTATCAGAAGAAGGTGGTGCAAGGATAGGAAGGGAGCTGGCTAGGGACAGACACAGACCCTGGCTTTTAAGGCCTGACCCTCCTCATTTGGCTTTGGGTGCCTTTTCCCTCATCTCCAAGTCTGCCTCCAAGTAAGCCAACTGGGCAGTGGCACCTCCAGCTATGCTGTACCCTCAACCCCGGGCAGCTGGGTCTCCAGCAGAGGTGTACGCTGGACCTCATATGGCCCCTACCACACTGTGGTAGGTCAGCCTAGCAGAGTATACGAGGTCTAGTGCTTCCTGTTTCCTGTTGTACCCAAAGCTGGCCTTTCTCCAGGCCTGGGCTACGTGGTGGGACTTAGGTATTTTCTCTGAAGTCTTTGCCCAACATCTCTCAATGATTGACAATCTGAAGTTATCACAAAACTGTCCTCTGTGGCTGCTCTAACACACTGCTGTACTGCTACCTGCAAGCCACAGGGTTGGTGGCATGGCAAGGACATGTAGCAGCAGCACTGCTACTAGAGTTCTGGCAAGACATTCTTTCCCACAGGACCTCTGTTCAGGCTGTTTTCAGGGCTCCTGGGAATTCTGGGGGGCATCACATGTGCCTCAGACTCTCAGGGTTCTGGTTGAAACCATATCTGTGTCCTCTCAGGCAGTTGGTTGCTCTACCTCATTACTTCAGTGTGAGAAGAGATTGACTGAGGAACAGAGAGGAGGAAGGAAGAGGGTCAGGCTGGTCAGTCACCTGGTATGTATGCTATTTCTGCAATATCACTTGCTGTACACAGATTCAGACTCTGGCTTTTGGTGCGTATGGTCCCCAACCAGTCAGGAGTACGAGCTAGAATGGGCCCAGGGCAAAGAACTTCCTAGGTAGCTGTCATGTTGACAGCACAGGGGCCTTGGGTCTGTAGTTCCTTCTGTAGGTTACTTAAAATCCCCTTTTCCTTCCTAGCCAGAATATGGCCTTGGTCCTTGGGCACATTTGGTTTGGGGCCTGTAGCCAGCTATGATTGCCCTGGCTGTAGTAGACAGTGGGGCTTAGTCCTGGCTTTTCCTTAGTGTAACTGACCTGCTCCATTTGAGATGGTGCATGTTCCCATTCTCAGATGAAAGCAGTTAAGTTACAGCTTGAGCTGGGAAGCCCTTTGCCTGCTGGAAAATCCCAAGTGTAGTTGCTTTTGTCCAAACAGGACTGGTAACTGCAGGAAGTATAGTGGCTACTGAGGGACCTGGGCCCTCTCCACCCTGGGTAATGCATAGTAAAGCCTGCCTAAATCATTCCTGCTTTGGTTTCCAGAGATTCTTACGGATCTGAGGTATATAAAAGTAGGACACAATCTGTTGCAAAGTGCTTGCTGTGAGCTGCTGGTCTTCAGAGCTCAGCTCCTGTTAGCTGCCATGGGTAGAAGGAAGCACCTGTAGATTCTACAGATTGTCCCTGTTTGCATATGGTGTCACCCTAGCCTGGGTGCAACATACTTGGAGCTTGTTTCTTCAGTGACTCCTCCTCCCACCCTTTGCTCCTTACCAGGCAGCTATTTGTACAGGCAACAGGCCCCTCCCTTGTACCTCTAGGGCAACCTACAATTTGGGGAAGGCTCAGATTCTACCCTGCTCCAGGGACAGGAAGGATAAGGCAGATCCTGACAGCAACCCTGGCTATGTGTCAGCAGGAGGAGCCGCTGACTGGTGCGCAGGCGGACAAAGCCAAGCTGTTCATGGTGGCCGTGAAACAAACACTGAGCCAAGCCAGTTTCGTCACCTTTACCCAGGCCGTGCAGGATTATAAAGACTCTGATGACTTCAAAGTGTTGATGGCTTGCCTCAGTCGCCTCTTTGCTGAGGACCCCAAGAAGCATACCCTGCTCCAAGGTACCTTGGCCTGCAGAGACCTTTGTTATAGGCACAATGCCACAGTTGTAGGATGGGAGGAGGAGGCTGGTAGGACAGTGTGGAGGCAACTAAGGCCCAACGTTGTCCCTGCCCACCAGGGAGGAGTCTGGGGTGGAGGTGCACCCCAGAGGTCACAGTGCATAGAAACCACAGACCCAACTAGACACCTTTTCTCTCCAACAGGCTTCTATCAATTTGTGAGACCTCACCACAAGCAACAGTTTGAGGATATCTGTCTTCAGCTCACAGGCCAGAGCTGTCAGCCAGAGCCTGGGATTTCCCACAAGCAGTGGGTACTGCCAGCCCTAGAACTCAATGGTGAGTGACACAGTGGGTATCAGTAGTGCTGGGGTGGGTATCCCTGGGCTCTTGATTGGTCCAGCCTCACTGCTTATGTCTGGGTGGAGCTGATAGTAGCTCCATGCCTGAGGCTTATGCATGTCAAGGTCTCTGCTCTAGTAGAGGAAGTTTGCAAGGCCTGGTCTCCTGGCCAGGTCTGTCTCCTATTCTAGGACTCTTCCAGGCCCTCAAAAGCATGTTTTGTCAGGAAGAATGGTGTGGTCAGGCAGTTGGATCCTGCAGATTACCTGAACAAGGGCAGATCCCACCTATCCACTAATTCAACTACTGCAGGTGGGGCCTGCAGTTTTTGAAGAGGTTCGTAAACCACGGTTTGGCTTAAGAATATTTGAAGCAGGAAATTTGAGGCCAGGCTGGGCCACATAGTGAGTTCAAGATTAGCTTGGACTACAAAGGGAAACCCTGTCTAAAAAAAAAATAACAAAGAATAGCTTTTAGCAGGACCACCTGTGGAGCTAAAGGCTGCTGGGTGGGGAGGAGGCCTCTCCTGTCCTGTTGTCAGTTCTGCAGCCCATCCATGTCCAGGCCAGCCTGAAGGGTTTTCCAGCAGTTCCTGGGAAGAAGGGTAGGTTGGAGGAACTCTTGAGCCCTGCATCCCAAACTCCACCTCCAAGTCATGCTATACCCCTACCAGGAGACTCCCACACCTGTCCACAAGTGGGATCCAGAGTGGAAAAACAGCCTGCTGTGAGTGCCTACCTTGCTGATGCTCGCAAGGCGCTGGGGTCGGCAGGCTATAGCCAGCTCTTGGCAGCACTAAAGGCATACAAACAGGATGACAGCCTGGATGAGGTGCTCGCTGTGCTAGCTGCACTGACAACGGCAAGGCCTGAGGACCTTCCCCTACTGCAGAGCAAGTGAACCTTGGGCAAGGCGGGACAGGAGAGCTGTGGAGAGGGCGGGATACGGGTAGAGTGGAGCTGGGTGCTTCTCTGGAAAGGCCCAGCCTGAGTGAAGCTCCTTGCAGGATTTGGCATGTTTGTGCGTCCCCACCACAAGCAGCGCTTCCTGCAAACCTGTACAGAGCTGATGGGCCTGCCTGCTGTAGGCACAGAGCTGCCAGGTCCCCAGGAGGGCACCCCCACGCCTCCTGGGCTTACCGATGGGGCTGTCCAACCAGGTGAGGGCCTGCCTGCATGCTCCTTCCACCCTGCTCTTTCACCCTGATTCCCCTTCCCCTCTAGCCCTTGGGTATCAGAAGGGAAGCACCAGATAACCTGCAGACTACCATCAATAGGTCCTTCCCAATCAGAGAAACCCAAGAAGATCCAGAGGAAGATCTCATCCTTTCTTAAACTTAAGCCAGATGAGAGTGTCAGGACCAGTGGTAGCAACATGAGGCCCAGTCTACGCCTTGGGTCTCCTAGCTGTCATGAGAACCATGAATATGGTAAGCTACAGGCGGACTGTTTAGGTTTGGGGGTGACACCAAGCAAAACAAGCCAGGCTTTTTGTGCCAAGGCTGCAAGGCAGGGGATACCTTCCAATGCCCTTGCTGTGACTTCCACTGCTGCCAAGCCTGCTGGCAACAGCACCTCCAGGTTGGTGCCTGGCCCTTTCCAATCCCAGCCAGGTGTCACCTCAGGTTGTAGGCTGAGGTGAGTGGGGACAGACTTTTAGCAGGCTGCACTGTCCAGAAGACGTCCAACAGCCTGCATGTCTCCACAGGCCTCTAGGACATGTCCATCTTGTCATGAAGCTACCAGGAAGCAGAACAACATCACACAGGTCTTCTGGCTGGAGCCCCAGTGCGATCCATGGAGAACCACTAGGGACCTGACTTGGCTTCACACTGGCCTGTCCAGCCTTGGTGTGGGTCAAGGACCACCACCTTCATCCTACAGGGAGGCTGCCCTGTACTTGACTGCCAAGCTCGCCACAGGCTGCAGACAGATGGGACCTGGGTCCACCGATGAGAAGTCCCAAAGCCACTGAGGTCCCCTGAAAGATTCCTATTTCCGTGCTTCTAGCTTGTGAGTGACACCCATTGTGGCCTGCCAGGGCAGTGTGCCTACTCTCATTCACGGACAAGATATATAATAAAACTGGTGGTAAAGGCCAGGACAATGTGACCTCGACCTGGTTATCAGGAGGATTTGAGGTTGTATAGAAGCACAGGTTGTTGTGGAAGGACCCTCTTTCCCAGGAGACTTATACTCAGTATTCTCCACTTTCAGTTTGCTTCAAGACTCATAGGAATTATTTTCTTTGACTGATGCTGCCTCTTCCTGGCTGGCCTCCTCACTTACTGGCACCAACCATTCCCAGTTCATATAGTTCCAGGGGGGGGTCTCAAGTGCCTGGGAATCACTCTGCCCAACACTAGTTGGCAACTAGCAGGGGTGGGTAGGCAGTGGAAGTAGGGGGGTTCCCACAAGGCAAGACAAAGGTGGCCTGCTCTCTGTGACCCACATACATGCTGCCTGGTTAGGTGGACTGGAGCATGTGGGTCTGAGGTCCCATCTTGCTTTCAGTTGGACAGGCGGGGACTAATTCATGTCCATGACAGGCTGTGCTTTACTGTGGCCAATACACTGAGAACCATGAGGGCACCAGTGGGTACAAGCCAGTTGTTGCTGAACTCACCATGGACATTGCCCTTTCTGCTGCTGGTGTTGGTTGTGCATGGGGCAACAGACATGCCCACCTATTCTTGATGGGATAGACAAAGGAGTGGCTAGTGTGCTCCCAGTGTCCCCAGGCACCTTCGCACAGCAGCTGTGCCACTGGGACCAACCTACGATACATGTGCATGCCTGTCACACAGTACTGGAACTACCTGGAGTACTGCCTCTAGTCTTCTGTGGGGACCTTGAGGAGGAGAGGTGAGACCGTGCAGCACCATCCATAACCATCTGTGCCTGCCACTGCCGCTCTGGCTTCTTTGCACATGCTGGTTTGCTTGGGCACTCAGTGCCCACCGAGTGCCAGTGTGACTCCCCAGGGTGGGTACTGGACGCAGAGGTGGATGCAGGAATGTGGGGTTAGACACACGTTTCTCACTCGAGAGGTGAGAAAGGATGCTGCAACTGTCCCTGACCCTGGCCTCCGCTCTTACCAAGCACCTGCAGCCAGAAGGCACTTTTTCAACCCACAACTCAAGCTCAGACAAGAGCTGCCCACACTATGACTGCATATCCCTGGGAAACCACTCAAATGTCCCAGGCTCTTATGTGATACCTTCTGCACAACTGCACTGGCTTCCTGCCTAGCAGTAGGAGGCCAGGTGATCCAGGAACAGTAAGCTCAGGAAGTGCTCCAGCAGCTAGGCCACAAAGTTTGATGGGCTTGGGGCCGGGATGCCCTACCCTTCCCCCAGACAGCTAATTGTAAAGATCCAAGTTGGCTTCACCTGGGGAACCCTCAAAAGGGGTCATCACCCCATTCTCCCATCCACTTGTGTGTTTCTAAGTGCCCCGACACTGAGAAACATGCCGAGAGGCTTCTACAGGAAAGTGGCGGTTATTTCATCTCTCACCCTCCCTTGGTTTTCCTCCAGGACATCAGCTCCACCACTGCCTATTCTCCCAGCAGTTTACATTTTGACCACTTGTTTAATGTGAAGGGATTTGTTCTGTGAAATAAGTGTCTCAGCAGACCTTCCATGGGGATCCACGAGTATGAGCACACCATCCTAGACTTTGTGGTTTTCCAGGACATTTCCTTCAAAAGGCTGTAATGACTACAGCAGGTCCTAGCAGGCCCAGGTCAAGAGGATCTGTCATCAACAAGAGGGTCAGATGGTCTTGCAGTTGAAGGTGCAGCAGAGGCTCTCAGAGCTCTGGGAGATATAAGATGTGCCACTGTTCATGCATCTGGTAAGAGCAGTGCACACAGCCAAGCTGGCACTCAGGATCCAGGTACACGTCTTCCCCACCAGCTGAGACACACCCCATCTCAATCAAGGCTTATTTATTGTGAATTGTGAGGTCCACCCGCAACTGCACCAGTGGTACCATTTTATAAAGCCATTGTGGAATATGCACCAGTGGTTTATTTTATAAAGCCATTTTGTAAACCATTTGCCCTCAAGTTGTGCTTTTGCTTTTGAAGTGGCAGGAGGTCCCACCTTGCTCAAGTGCCTTCTAAGACCTTAGGCTCCCCACCCAAACAAATGCTCTTGCATTGCTTTCCCAACCTGCATCTTGGGACACTGGAACAATCATCCAAGAAAGGTTGTTGGGGATGATGGGCAGGTAACAACTGCAGCAGTTATGTGGGCTATGCGTGCTCTGCTCCCTGCTTGCTATGAGGTGTCCCAAGGCTTGCCCTGTATAACCCTTAATCTTGCTCAGAGTCTGGGATAGCACTGATAGTGGGCCAGGGCATTGTTCCAGGTGGATCACTACACCAGAGGATTCCTCTGCCCTCTCCCAGCTCATAGGGAATTTCCTAGAAAAGGTTCTGTATCATAGTTCCACAGTATCCCCCATGTCTTCTGGGAAAGGAGACTTGGAGGATGCCCCCAGATTTGCCCATCTCAACCTGGAGAGTTGCCTCTGCCACCCTCTCACTTTCCAGGGTGTCTGGATCCTTTCTGAGGACGGAGGCCCAGTCCTCTTTCAAGCCCTGGGAACCAAACTACACTGATAACCCCAGTACCCCAGGGTGGAGAAAAAAGACCTTTCTGCCAAAGCAGCTACACTGGATACACTTACCCTTGCCCCTGACTCATATCCTTTCCAGGCCCCTAGGGAAGGAACAGTCTAGTGTGGCTTGACCTTGGCAAGGAGCCTCTAAGTCTCTGGGCTATGGCAGAGCCACTTCCCCACATCAGCTGGACAAGAGTGCCTGGACCCCATGGCTCCAAACCTGCCTGAGGAGCTCCCTATCACCTCCCCACCCTCTCCCTGGGACCCAGGGTGGCAACTCCCTGCTACAGTCACTGCCCAGAGAGCAGAGGGAACCCAGCCTTCGAGCTGCCTGGAGGAATAAACTTTATTTTGTGTTATTGCCCTGGCCAAACTGGAAAACAAAAGCTAGCCAGGCTCCCAAGTGGGCCAGTGTGGGTCAGCCTAGAGGGCCAGCTTTACCTACAGGGCCACTGCTTCCCAGGGCATCTTAAGAGTACCTCTGGGAGCCTTTTCCTCATGCCCAACCAGGGATGCAGGCCCAGCGTATCACTGATCTGAGCCCTGTGGAGACCTTGCCAACCCAACTCAAATACCAGGTGCTTAGGACACCTTGTCGTCTGGCCACAGCCACATCTGGCCTGAGGAAGTTTCTGTAACCCCAGAAATATCACCCAGTCTGCTGGAGTGGCATAGGGGAGCATAAGGACACATACCCAGCACAACCTCCTCCGTTACCCTTCTCCCTTTGACATTACAATAAGATGAGAACATCCTACTGGGGAGATACGACTTCCAGGCAGGTGGTTCCAGCCATTTCCTGAGGTGGCAACAAAACCCAAAGCAAGGCTAGCCCCCCAGGATCAGCCGTGGTCTCCTCCATGGGCAAATTAGACAAAGCAGCTGCCAGAACCAAACCCCCACTTCAGCTCCTCTGGAAGGCAGGCCTGGGGAGGCCTGTCCAACTAAGGCTTGCTCCCCACTCCCAGCTTCCTCAGTGTCTGAGCTGGGGAGAGCCACAGGCCCTGAGTGTCAGACAGGACCTGGGCCTGTGGTGGCCAACATGGAGCCAGTTTTGCTCAGCTGCCCCACGCACCTTGGCAGAAGCCTCTGGATGCCTACACTTTTCCACACACAGAGAAAAGGTTGTCTTAGAGAAAACATAAAGCAAACAAACAAACAAACAAACAAAAAACCAAAGGACAAAGCAAACCCAACCCCCAGGGTCAGTGGCACAAGAGGCAGTAGGGAGCACGCTCCTCCAGCATAGGGGACGAACCGTCCGAGACGGCAGCCAGTCTGCGCCTACGTGATGTCCCTCTGCCGTGGTGGCCGGTGCACATTCCGCACAACGCACTTCACCATCCATTCAATGCCCTCGCGCACTCCTTTGCTGCAGAGACAGTGGAGGTAAGGCGGGCTGGCTTTGACCCAGGACCCCATAGGGGAAGTCCACACTCACCCTGTGAGAGCAGAGCAGGCCTGGGTCAAGCAGTCTCGCCTGCCAATCTTGCAGGTGCAGTCACTAAATGCGGTCTTGATATCAGGGATCGAGAGGCACATCTGGTGGGGGAGGCAAGGCCCTGAGGAGGAGCCTATGGCCTGGCCCTCTCCAGCCTTCTGCGAGAGGCTCTCAGAGGGCACCAGATTTACCACAGGAGACCACTTGAAGCAGAACTCAGCCAGGCTTCAGTGTACTCATATTGAGGCCACAGGGGTCAGGACACTGAACTTAGCCTGTGACCCTGCCCATGACTGGAAGAGCCTGGGATTGACTCAGAGATCCACAGGGCTCTGATAAGAGGCCACCAGGAGCCAGGAACTACCCCCATCCAGAAGTAGCTACTACAGCAGCCACATGCAGACTCCAAGCTGTGAGGTGAGGATCTGACTGCCAAGGTAAGGTAACAAGAGCAGTGAGCCCATGTGGCCCTGGTGGCAGTGGGGTCTGGGGGAGTAAGGAAAGGGAAAAGGAGCAGCAGCTGTGGGCAGCTTTTCTGCTTACCTTTTCCTCTGAGGAAAGACTTCCGCCCCACCAGACAGCCCTCTCATTAGTGGTTTTGGCACCCCGAGGAACAGGAATGGTGGGCCAGGTTCACAGGGAAGGGAAGGGGAGATGAGTAGAGCACAGAGCCAACTCAAGGGAGTGAAGCTTTCCCCTGGGCTCTCCTCAGCCTGCAACCTCTTCTGTGCAGAGCCCCTCCACAGAAGAGCAGGAACTCTGTGTGGTCAGCAGTCTCCTGGGCAGCATCAGCTCAGAGGGGCTTCAGGTTTGGAAGATGGTTGGCATAAATGCTGGTCCTCACCCAGAGACCTCTACCCAAGCTCAGAGCTTTTCACTTCCGTTTCCCCACCAGCAGCCCCTCACAGGAAGGAGCATGACTGCCCTCTAGTGGACAGAAGGCACCTTGTAGCGAACAACCTTCTCCCTACCTCCCTACCCCCCTTTTGAGAGAAGGTGGGAGAACATTCAGTGAGGAAGGAGCTTCCCAAGTGGTGGCAGTTCCTAGTGGCATCCACAAAGAACACCCAGAGAGAAGCCTCCCTACAGCTCAGGAAGCTGAAAGGCCCGAGGATATGAGGCAGGGGGAGCAGAGGTCTCAAAAAGGGCACTGTACAAAGAGGACACTGGGTGTCTGAGGGTGTAGGGACACACTGCTTCCCTTACAATGGAGGCATGAGTGGCTCAGGAGCTGCAAGGGGAAGGGAAGGTAGGGCTCACCTCTACATCCTGCTTGTTGGCCAGCACCAGGATTGGGACACCATCAAGAGCCTCACTTGAAACCACCTTCTCTAGAGAGGGAAGAGAGGTAGTGCCTTGCACCTTGCATTCAGTCTTGACTGCGGGCCCTGCCCAGGGGCCCACAATCATGGTCAGTGAGACAGTTCTCCCTCTATCCTTATCCTTGAACACCAGACAGTCAGAGAAATATGCTTGGGCCCCTCAGGAAGGGAAAGAGAATCTCCAACTAGGTGCCAGGCCAGCCTCTTAAGGCTAACTGCAGACACATGAAGTCCAGGCTGACCATTTCCCTCCGACCCTCCCCACAAAGCCCTTGTGGACTGGACATAGAAATCTGGTCTCTTCTTTTGGGGGTAGCCAGGCTACACTCACCAAATGCCTGCTTGGACTCTGACAGTCTCTCCTCGTCAGTAGAATCGATGACATAGATGACACCGTGGCACTCAGCGTAGTACTGGAAGGAAGTAGTGAAAGCTGGGGACTGCTGCTGCCACCCTGCTAAAGGCAGCCAGCTATCCCTGCATACTGTCACTTGTAGCAGCCCATGAGAGCAAGAGATAGGCATAATGGCAGAACTGTGTGACCCCAGGGGCCATTATCTTTCAACAGGAACAGTTCCAATGGTAAGACACACTGGGATGTCTTCTGGGGCTGGGGGAGATTCGTTAGCAGCAAAACCATAGTACCCTTCAGCAAAATCCTGCTGATACTGGCAAGGTGGTCAGCCTCTCCCTGCCCAGGTGTTGTTCCTAAGAACCCACTTGCTGCCCTCGAATTGATGGTAAGAGGGGCAAAAGACAGGATTGAGGGTGAAGGAACCTAGACAGCAGCCCACTTCCCATAATGGATGCATGTGGTGCTTGGCACAAAGGGGAAACACAGTGATGTGCACGCAAGTCCAGCAGGCATGCCACTGATGAGATACCTACAGGTCGTTAGGGGCAAGGCCAAAGCTGCCTATAGAACCATCTATAGATTAAACATGGCTCATCCTGGACTGAAAGCAAATGGTAAACAGCGCTGCTGGGGTATGACATGCGGGCAGGTCTGGCCCAGTGGTGCCAGCCTCTGGCAGACTGAGGCAGGAGGATCAAAAGTTCAAGTCCAGGGTGGGCAACTTAGCAACTTCATGAGACTATGTCTCAAAATCAACACTCGAAACACGGGCTAGGAATGTTGCTCTGTATGAAAAATCTAAGGGTTGGATCTTTAGTCCAAAAAAAGGGGAAAAGACATCCGGGCAGGCCCACGAGATAGACCCATGTGGCAAGAAGAATGAAATCTGTGCCACAAATTTTGTGAGTACATTTTTACTCCATCAGAAAAGATCAAAGGGACAACTTACATCTATGTGGGGCAGAGAACAGCATACATCTGTGACTTTGCCTCAGTTTAATGCCAGCTCTCCTACCTTAGCATAACAGAACTCAACAGTGACTCAATACAAGGGTATATTGTTGTTAACAGGACAGGACGGAGCCAATGGTCACATGCACCCGAGGGTGGACAACTAAGAAGGGAAGCCAGGCATGGTCATGCACACCTATAATTCCAGCACCCTGGGAGGCTAAGGCAGGAAGATATCAAGTTCAAGCCTAGACTGGAAAACCTAGCAAGACCCTGTCTCAAAATAAAAAATAGCCAGTGATGTAGTTCAGTGCAAAGATCTTGGGTTCAAATCCCAGTATTAAAACAAAACATACAAACAAAAACAAACACTGGGAAGGAAGCAGCCTATTACAGCTCCAAGATCTTTAGGGGCCCCTCTGTGTTAACAGAGAACTTAATAGTACTTGCAGTTTCTACAGTGAAGCCAGAGACCTGGAACCAGGTATCCTCCTTAGTAAGACCTATACACAGGAGCTGCTCTTACTATTAGAAATGAGCCTAGCACAGGGGCCGCTGGCTCCAAGGAAGCTAGAAAGTAGGCTGGCTTCTTACTAGAGACAGAACTGACAGGTCTACTTTGGAGGCCTCCATGGTGGGAAAGATGATGAAGTATGGGGTTTGCAGCAGTAAATAATCATCATTTGGTACCTGTGGCTCCTGAGCAAGGCATAGTTTCATGGTTGACTAAAGGACAGAATCTTTGATCAAGTGGTCAGAACTACCCACCATACCCTCCAGGCACAATGTAGACAGTCCAGCATTAATCCTCAGTGAAGGGATCACACCTTTGGACACACAGAACTCTACATAAGCGAGAGGAGGGAAATGTCCAAGCACAGCTCATAGCACATGGGTGGGACAGCTGAACATACTGGGACAGGATATAGACGTATGGTAGTTGTACTATTCTCCCTTGTGCCAGGCCTTGAAAGGCAGAGGCCAAGGAATATCCTATCTGTGGATACAGACCAGACAGCACACCTGGTCTTGCTAATGTAAGATGTGACCAGAGACTGGCATGTGTGCAGACCTGTGGAGAGTACTATGACCAGTAGAAGGCCTGAGGTGGAGGTAAAGAGACACAGCATGAATTACTGTAAGGTCTACCAGACATCCCTGGTAGACCCTGGGGATGAAGTGACCTTGGCTAGCTCGATACAGTGATGCAGTACAGGACAATAAGTTGCAGTCACCATCATAAGATTATAGGCCTAATGGGACAGGCTCCACTTATCAAGGCTGATGGAGCCACCACCAGGCACTCAGCCTGACAGCAGAGCACAGCTAAGCTTGATGGGTGTTGAATTTACAAGGATCCTGTTTGTTTCCCCAGCAGCAAAGGTGTTCCTCAGGTATTAGAAGACAGCCCATTAACCTATGTCACATCATACTGCCCATGACACTTATTTTGGTTTGGATCTGGAATGTTCCCCCAAAAGTCTCATGTATTTGGATGTTATGGATTATCTATAGAATGTGTGCTGCTGGGAGTTGGGGGCCTTGTGTGGAGGGATGGATTATGGGTGCGTGGTGGAGGACAGGTATGTGACTGATTGGATTACAGGTTTGTGGACTGGATTACAGGGGCTTAAACCTGGAAGGGGTGGAACACTGAGGCTGAACCCAGAAGGGACAGATCACTGGGACAAGACCTTCCTTCATTCCTGGAATTGATTTGACTTGACATGGCTTCCTGTTTGCAATGTTGTGAGAAGCTGCCTCCACCTCCACCTGTGCCATGTGCTTCCACTGTTGCCAGCTACCCACGAAAGAACTGAGACTTTCTGAAACCATACGCTAAAATAAACCTTTCCTCCTCTAGGCTGTGGATATCTGGTATTTAGTCTCAGCAACAAAAAAGTAAGCAAGACAACACTCATGCCACAAAAGACCTGTAGATCACAGTGACAGTGCAGAACACAGACTCTGACATTCTTTTATAGGGCTGGCCAGCTGCAGTACCCATGTGCAGGCAGCACTATGGGAGCCCAGGATGTGGCCAACTCTCCCAAACAGGGACCTTTCTCAGGCACTGAGCTCCAACAAGAACAGAGCATCCAGGAACCTGGGGTACTATACTGCCTATCCTCTCAGCTGTGAGTTCTACCAGATCTGGAATCTTGCCCATCAAAACAGCATACACTGAACAGAGACACTAAGTCACAAAGCATGTTTACTTGGTATGTATGCTGGAATCCTTGTGTCATGGGAGAACCCAATTCAGTAGGGATAACTGGTAGAGGTGGCAGGAGACCCCGAAGAAAGGCTCAGCATGCAGGGTAAGTGGTGGCAACAAAGATGAGTACAACCCTACACCAAATGCAAAGACTATCTCTAGTCTACTCCTTAATTTCCCTGTCAGTTTTTCTCAGGAGGAGCTATTCTCCACACAGAGGCATGAATTCTAGCAGTGCACAGATATGCTATGGCTAATACAGCCATGTGGAATTTCATTATGTTCTTGTTACCAAGAGGTGGGCAGCATATACTGCCCAACAGATGGCCTGACTCTGGCTCATTTTGGCTGTTAAGGGCCATTTTACAAGTTCACACTCACTAGATAACAAATGGAATCCAAGCCAGCTCTGGCTGAGTGTAGCCAACTCTGTCCCAGTGTTCCCCACTGTGGCACCCACTGCCCTACCACCCTCATCACCTGAGGCAACTTTTCCCCCGCCTGACATTGCACTCCCCCTGCTGCCTTTCCTGGGCTAATCCTCAATATGTATGCTATACCCAGCCTGTCTTGATGTCTTTAGAATGTAATCATCTGTGTGACTACCCACATGAAACACCTTCTATGGCAGTTGAACAAGCAAGTTTTGATTTGGTTCATCCTCTGACTTAGGTAGCCCAGTGGCATGTCAAAAACCTGGCAATCCAAGCTCCTGGAAGGCTGAGGCAGGAAGATTCTAAGTTCAAGGCCCAGCCTAGGCCACTTAGTGACTCAGCAAGATCCTATCTCAAAAATCAAAAAATAAGAAATGGACTGGAGATGTAGCTCAGTGTGAAGGCCTTAGGCTTGATTCCCAGTATACACACACACACACGCAAAAGAAACTTTCTAGTAACCTCTTTAACTGGAAGATGCCACCCTCTTTAAGGAATTCAAGGTAGAAGAGAATTCTTTGGTGGGGTGTAGGAAAGGAAACCAGAGCCAAAGTCAGGTCCTAGGAGGTAGGTCTTGTGAAACAGGCCTATAATCTCAGGACTCTAGGAAGCTGAGGCAGGACAGCAATTTCAATCTCAACTGGGGCAACTTTAGTGAGTTGGTAAGAACCTGCCTCAATTTTTTTTTTTTTTTTTAAATAAGAGGGGTTAAGGATATAGCTCAGTGTGAAGGCCCTGGGTAAAATTTCCAGCATTAAAAAATTCAGGATGTGCACCTTTGATGGTACTAACACAGAGCAAATGGTACACAAAGATGGTCACAGCACCTGCAATGCAGCAGGAGACTGCCATAAATCCACGGTGCCAACCCACAGGGCAGGAGGCCCTTGAGACAAGAGATGGAACTGTCCAGGTCAGTGCTCTATCAGAATGGACTGTATGATGTTCCTTTCATGCTTGAGCTCAAGTTCAACATTTACTAATCAGTGCAGGCATTGATAAGGTGTTTGGGTTGTTGCCTAATACACTCAAAAAAAAACTGGCCTAGTCCTGAGCCAGATTCCTTCAACTTTCATAAAAACTCCATTCCTGACCCCATTGGGGGATAAACATTCTTTTTTTTTTTTTTTCCTTTTGTCTGCAAGAAGACAGTCTTGTAGCCCTTTCTGAGTTATCCTACTAAATTCCCTGCAATGACTACCCTGGCAAGCAGTGCTTTTTTTCTTTTGGAATCTTACCTAGCCCCACCCTGAGAAGGCCACACATTCCTTCGTGGAAGGTTCCTGCTGCCACTTTTGTGGTAACTCCAGCTGCAAGTGTGGCTGAGATGAAAGAGGGAGTGACGTGGGAAAACCCTCAGTAACAAAGTGGGTAATAGGACCTCTCATGGAGGAAGAGAATGAAGGGTGCCAACTAGAGAGAAAATACATGGGACAGGTGGTATATGTCTTACCTTGTCCCACAAAGACTGCAGCTCTTCCTGTCCCCCTAAGTCCCAGAACATGAGGCGAGCCTTTCCCACATCCACAGTGCCAACTGGGGAGAGGAAACAACAGGCAAGCTTGTGACCTTGTTCTTACTACACCAAGTCCTAGCTCACCCCGGGAAGGAGTAGACAACACAATGCCATTTCTGGGAGGCTTGAGCTGAGGCCAGACAGAGGGGGCTCTGGCCACCGCCAGCCAGGCTGTGGACATCACAGCACCTTTATGGGTCCCCCTAAATCCACAGCCTTAAATTACCCCCTTACTGTTTAGACCCACGGTGGTGGTAATTTTAGACAGACTCATCCCCTTGTAGCTCTTGTTAAACCGAGTTTTCGACTGCTCCAGGAAAGTCTGAGGAGAGACAGAGATAATTAGAGGTAATGAGGGCAGTTTTTCAGGTCAGTTTCCCAAAATACCCACTCTTGGGTCTAGTTCTTAAAAAAACAAAAAGATAAATCTAACTCCTAGGGGAATGTATTACTCTTCAAGAAGCTAATGGAGGGACTTGAGGAATAGCATAGCAGTTAAGACTACTTGCCTAGCAAGTGCAAGGCCCTGAGTTTGATTCCTCAGCACCACAAAAGCTGGGCATCATGGCACACACCTGTAATCCCAGCACTTGGGAGGCCAAGACACGAGGATTACTACAGAGTGAGACCCTGTCCCCCCCCCCCCCAAAAAAAAAAAGAAGCTAATGGAGGCCGGGTGTAGTGAAGCACACCTGCAATCCCAGCGCTTGTGGGGGGGGGGGGGTGGTTTGGCTGACGCAGGATAACTGCAAGTTTGAACCCAGCTTCGGCATCTCATTGACACCGTGTCTCAAAAATAAAAAAGGGATGGGGATGTAACTCAGTGTGAAGATCATGGATTCAGTAACTCAATCTATAGTACAAAAAAAAAATATGCAGCTAGTGAAGATAATATGCAGCTAGTGAAGATCACCATCCTGTGATCATAAGAAGAGTCAAGTCTGGGTCAAGTCTGGGCAGTTACCTTGCAGCTTCAAGGATAAAACCAAAACCAAGAAAGGAAGGCTGGCAAGGGACAGGCACCTACCGTCTTCCCGGCATTGTCCAAGCCCAGGATCAGGATGCAGTACTCATCCTTCTGGAACATGTACTTGTACAGCCCGGACAGCAGCGTGTACATCCTGCTCTGGACACCCCAAGAAAAGTCATGGTTTATGCCATAAGCGCCCACCTCCTGTGAGCTTCCCCTAAGTGGCTAGTCTATCTTACTGGCTGCTCAGATCTGCAGTCTAGCAGGGGTGCCGACTTCCTGCCCCCCATTTCTGATCCTGCCTCCATGACTGCCAACCGGCTCTCCTTCGATCACCTACACTACAGATTACTCCACTTGTGGCAGCGGATCCATTCTTGCCTTTCTCCTCATCTAAAAACACATCTCGGCCTCCTCTGCTTCTCTGGCCTACTCAGGCTTCTTTCCCTCGGTCCCTCTACCTGTCGCCAGGATCATCATTTATAACTTCCAGTAGCGGCTCCGGGCCAGCGAGCTCCTTCTGAGCGCATTATGCCGGGCTCCCACCGCGGTCTGGTAGACAGTCCCCGGGTCCCCGCCACGCTAGCTCGGTCGCCCCAGGAACATCGTCCGGGCCGTCAACCACCGGGATTCCGGTGTCAGCCCCACCGCAATGGCCCTACTAAACCCTGGGATTCCGGCTACACTTGCGTCCCCCTGGAGACCCAGGTCTATCCTCGCCACCCTGGCTCCGACGCTGCCCACCTGCACCCGCCAGTGTATCAGATCCGCTGCTGCTCCTGCTGTGCTTCTGACCCGGCTGACCCGGGTCTGACCCCATGCAGCGACTGATGGGACGCGGTCGTCGGCGGAAGTAGAAGTGGAGCCGTGTCCCGGCGGCCCCCGCGCGTAGTATCCCGGAGGTCTCCGCGCTCGGGCACTTCCGGCAGCGGCGGCACCTGGGAGGAAGTCCAGCCAGTGGGCGAGGCCCTGAGTTCTCCACTGTGGTGCCTGCCTGGGCGGGCGACCCGCAGAGTTGGGAACTGAAAACCTCGGCCTTGCGGCGAGGACGCTCACTGGGTCTAGCCTAGTTGCCCCAGAGCTGCCGCCTTCCGGTAAAGGGAGGCCGCTGCGCCCATCTCGTAGGTTTCCGAAGCTTCGGAACCGGGAGAGGGTCCTGGTCTCACCGGGCTGCACTTCCTTCAGCTGTCCACGACTCTCCGCCAGAGACTAGTGCCTGCCATCCGCGAAACTAGCCTGCGTGTGGAGATGGACGAGGAGAGCCTGGAGGCGGCCCTCCAGACCTACCATGGCCAGCTGCAGCAGGTCGAGCTGGCCCTGGGTGCTGGCCTGGATGCCTCGGAACAGGCGGACCTGCGCCAGCTGCAGGGCGACCTGAAAGAGCTGATCGAGCTTACTGAGGCCAGCTTGGTATCTGTCAGGAAGAGCAAGCTGCTGGCCACGTTGGACCAACAGCGCCCAACCCAGGAGGACACCGAGTACTTGGCTTTCCAGAAGGCCATTGCCGAAGTTGCGGAGGTGCCCGCCTCCCCGAGGGCAGACTTGGAGACTGTCTGTGAAAGAGACAGTGGACCAGAACCCACCGAACCTGTGCGGGAGGAGGAGGGAGAAGAGAATGACCAGGAGGATGAACTGAGTGGTGCAAAGGTGAATGCTCCCTACTACAGTCCATGGGGCACTTTGGAGTATCACAACGCCATGGTGGTGGGTACTGAAGAGGCGGAGGATGGTACGCCCTGCGTCCGCGTTCTCTACCTGTACCCCACACACAAGTCCCTGAAGCCTTGCCCATTCTTTCTGGAGGGAAAGTGCCGCTTCAAGGAGAACTGCAGGTAAAGCTTTTTACTGCCAACCGTTGGGGCAGAAGGGCATAAAAACAGTACCTCTGCCTGATTGGTAGCTTGGTCCTTCTTACCCAGCAGAGTTGCTTCAGGAGGCAGGCTTTTTTTGTTTTATAATAGTGTCTCGATGAGATATTACCTTCGGTTTTCTTGAGTAAATCAAGAAGTCTGGAAAGGTTTATGTTAAAGAGGCTAGGTCCCTGACCCACCATCGGTTCCACCAGTGAAACTTTGTGGTGCTAGGAATCAAACTCAGGGCTTCCCGTATGCTGCCAAGCACTGTACCACTGAGCTACACCTCCAGCAACCAGAATTTACTTTCGGAAAATATTAGACTTACACAGAGTTAGTGTAGTATAACAACTGCCTATGGTTCTGTCATTTCACTTCATCATGTGTTAAACTTTGTAGACTTGTCTCCGTTTTTTTTTTTTTTTTCTGCCCATACTCTTATTTTCCGGGGCTACTTTAAATCAAATTTCTAAATTACTGGTTTATCACCCATAAATGCCCCAGGATAACCACTAATCTAACTGATGACGATGTTATTAAAGAAGTAAGCTCTCTATCATTATACCTAACATGTGACAGGAATATCTCATATGCAAATACATCCATACTGCACGATGTTTTCTTTTCTCTTAAGTTTATAGCATTATTTTCACTCTTTCCTTTAGGAAGAATATTACTGACACTTTGCGTAGGTCTGTCTTCCTTCCTTCCTTCCTTCCTTCCTTCCTTCCTTTCTTTCTGAAACGGAGTGTCACTCTGTAGTCCAGACTGGTTGTGAACTCACTGTGTAGCCCAGGTTGACCTCAAATTCACAGCAGTCCTCCTGCCTCAGCCTCCTGCATGTTGGGATTACCAGGCATGCACCACATACCGGTTTATATGATGCTGGGAAATTGAACGAAGAACTTTGGGCTTGATAGGCAAGTGCTGTAACTCCTGTGCTATTCTCCAGCCCTTACATAGGTTATTATTTTTTTTGTAAGCCAGTAGTACAGGATAACTAGCACAAGTTTTTTGGATATCTTAGTTCTTAAGACTCTTGATGTCTTCCTTCTTTCCTCCTTTCCTCCCTCTTTTTTTGTATTTTTTATTTTTTGAGACAGGGTCTTGCCCTATACTCTTGTTGCCCAGGCTGGTCCTAAACTTACTATGTATCCCAGTCTGTTCTTGGACTGACAGCAGTCCTCCTGCTTCTGCCTCTCACCCAGCATACGTGGTGCTGGGGAATCGAACTCAGGGCTGTGCCCTTGCTAGGCAAGTGCTTTCACCACTGTAGCATTCCTTCAGCACCCCCCCTCTTTCCCTTCCTTTGTCCCTTTTCAGCCTTCTCCTTCTGATTCTCCATTCTTTGCTCCCTTCCTTGATCCCCTCCTCATTATATCATGCAGAAAACTGCATAACTCATCAGTGTGCTTAATGGGTTTTCACTATATGAACATGATTTTGTAACCAGCAGCCAGATCATTTTTCTGCTATTGGTCTCTCTGGGGTACATAGGTTCCTTTGTGTAGTCCCTTCATAAGAGATATAGTGTGTTCCTAGCTTGCTTCCTCTGGTTCTAGAAGATTTGCACATGCTTACTTATCTGTCAGTGACCTTGTAGGTAAGCCCTGTGGTCACCCTAATTTATTGATGAGAAAATGGCAGCAGGACACTAAATCATTGATCCTAGATTGTGAGCCCCAGCACTGTTCATCCTAGGCTACTTGCTATTTTAGATTTAGATCCAATCTGAAGACTCTGAAGCAGCTTATAGACACTTCACCACCATGTAGGGAAAAAAAGTTGTTTTTTGGATTTATTTTGGTATTTTTAAAAAATGATATGGTGAGGTGCTCAGTGATTTTCTAAGAATATTAGGGTTATCCTCAACCACTTTATTCATGAATTCTTTACCTGTGCTGCTTCCATTTCTTCCCCAAAGCCAAAGTAACTGTAAAGGGCAAATGTTTTGAATTGATGCAGGACATCAAGGCAGCTATGATCACTTAAATAAAGATGCTTACAGGGCTGAAGGAATGGCACGGTGGTTAAAGCACTTGCTTTGCAAGCACAAGGCCCTGAGTTCAATTCCCCAGTACCACGTAAAACTGGGTATGGTGGTGCATGCCTTTAATCCCAGCACTCAGGAGGCTGTGGCAGGCGGTTTGTCCTAAGTCCAAGGCCAGTCTGGGGCTGCACCAGTGAGTTAGGAATAGATTGGGCTACATAGCGAGACCCTGACCCTGTCTCAAAAAAAAAAAAAAAAAAACTTGCAAAAGAAGATTTCCAGAACTGCTTCAAAAAGTGGCAAGAATGATAGAGTAAGTACGTACATTCAAGACCAGAAGGATTGTCTTCAGGAGAACTAACAGTTATGTGTCTTTTACTGTACTAAATTCTTAAAACTTTAAACATTCGCTGTATTTTTTCAATCATACCTTGTAGTGATTCTCTAAACATATACTCTATAACAGGTATTTATGCTTTGTTATACTTGTTTGTTTTATGGTACTGAGGATTGAGCCCAGGGCCTTTGCCCTAAACTGCATTTCCAGTTCTTAATTTATTTTTTTGAGACAAGATTTTACTAAGTTGCTCAAACTGAGATAGAATTTGCAGTCCTCCTTCCTCAGCCTCTCTGAGTGCTAGGATTGCAGGTGAATGCTAGGATTATAGGTGTGTGCCACCACTCTCATTGGCTTATTGGCTTGTATATATTTGGAGAACTGTCTATCCAAATTCTTTGCCTTTTCTTTTAAAATGCAATCCTAGAGACCAGACATAGGCCCCTGTACATGTAGTTGCTCATTTTTTATTTATGCTGGTATTATTGAGTTGTAGGGTTTCTTTATACATTCTGGATATCCCTTACACCATGTGTATGTTTAAAATGATTTGCAAGTATGATTTGCAAATATTTTCTCTGAATATTTGTATTGTCTTTTTAGTTTTTATTTAGGGTGTATTTATGTGCAAAGACGTTCTTTTTTATTTTTTTTAAGACAGTCTTGCTCTGTAGTCCAGGACTGGTCCTGAATTCACTATGTGGCTTAGGCTGGCCTTCAAATCATGATAGTTCTTCTGCCTCCGCCTCCCCAGTGCTAGAATTATAGGTGTGCACCACCACACCTAGCTATTTTTTATGTAGTGTAGGGGGACTGTACCCAAGGGCCTTATACATGCTAGACAAGTGTTCTAACCACTGAACTATGCCCCTCCATGCCTCATTTTTAGACTTATTAAAGTTCAGTTTATCTGTTGCTTTTGTTGTTAACTGTAAGAAACCATTGCTTCATCCAAATTTCTTAGGTCTTGGGGTAGATCTCCAGCAACACACACATACATGTGTACACATACAAACACACAGGTTTTTCCCTGTTTTTAAATTTACATATCACGTACCTTTCCATTTCTATCCTCTCACTCTCCCCCCCCCCACACACACACAGTCTCACAACAGCCCTCTCTAGAAAGTCTATCTTCTTATTTTCTTCCATCTCTCTTTTACTTTATGGTTTGGTTTTCTCATATTAGAGATATTATACAATATTTAACTTTCTGTGTCTGATTCATTTCACTAAGCATAATGGTCTCAAGATGCATCTATTTTTCTACAAATGGCTCAAATTGGTCCTTTATGGCAGAATAGTACTCCTTTGATACACACACGAAATTATGAGGATTTTCACCTATATTTTCTTCTAAGAGTTCTATTGTTTTCACTCTTATGTTTAGATCTTTAAGCTGAGCATGATGATGCACCCATTTGTAATCCAGTACTCTGAGTGGCTGAATGAGAAGAGTCACAAGTTTACACCAAGCCTTGGCAATTTAGCAAGTTAATTGAGACTGCCCTTTACCCCCCATAAAAAAAAAAAACCTGGAGATACAGCTCAGTAAGAAAGGCTTGGTTCAATCCCCCATAATGAAAAGAAAAATTTAGGTCTTTTCTTTGCAGGGAGGGGCAGACAGAGTCTTACTCTGTAATCCAGGATGATCCTGAACTCACTATGTAGCTCAGGTTGGCCTTGAACACATGGCAATCCTTCTGCCTTAGCCTCCTGAGTGCTGAGATTACAGGGATGTGCCACCATGCCCAGTTTATGTGATGCTAGGGAACCGAACCCGAGGCCTTGCACTTGCTAGGCAAGTGCTCTAACCACTGTGCTATTTCTTCAGCCCAAAATCTAGGTCTTTGAATTATTTCAAGTTAATTTTTGTACATGGTTGTCTTAGTTACTTTTTGGTTGCTGTGACAGGATACCCACCATCCACAACTTAAGGGAGGAGAGGTTTATTTTAGCTCACAGTTTTAGAAGGCCTCAGTTCATTTATGGGTAGATGGCTATGGTGGAAACACATAGCGAAGCCGGAGCTGGAGGGAAGTTGTTCATGGCATGGCAGATGGGAAAAATCTAGTGCGGGAGGAAGGACAGAGCTACTGCCCTCCTGTCCAGGTCAAATTCTAAGCATCCACTCTTCAGGCAGGCCCCACTTCCCAATGGTACACAGTACCCATAGGTACATGAGGCTTTGGGGGAACACTCCAGACCCAAACTATGACAATGGTATTAATAAGGACCCACCTTCACTCTTTTGCATATGGATTTCTATTTTCTTGAAAGCTATTTGTTGAAATAAACTGTTCTGTCATCTACTTAATAGTCATGGCACTTATCAAAATCACTTGATATTCTATATGTGAGAGTTTATTTCTGAGCCTTCTGTTCTATTCCTTTGGTGTATATGTCTGTCTTTGTGCTGGTATCATACTATTTTGAATACTATAACTTTGTAATAACTTTTGAAATGAAGAAGTGGTAATTTTCCAAAATTTTCTTTTCTTTTTCAAGTTGTTTTATCTTTCAAGTTTTCTTGCAACTTAATATGAATTTAGGATCAGCTTGTCCATATCTACATAAAGATTAAAGACTTGAAAATTTCTTCATTTTTAATTCTTTCTTTCCTTGGTTTATTATATTTTTTGTTTTATGCTAAGGATTGAACCAAAGGCCTCATTGTATGCTAGGAAAGTGCTCTACTACTGAGCTACACCCCCATCCTAGCAGTTGGAATTTTGGAAAAAGAGATTACATGGAATGTATGAATAAATTTGCGATCTACTGCCATCTTAACACTATTAAATCTTCTAATTCATGACCATAGGATAACTGTCCATTTATTTATATTTTGTAGTATTAAGTTTTGCATGTTTTGTGCATGCGACTTTTGGGGGGAGGGGAGAGTGACACAGAGTCTTACAGTGTTGTCCAGGCTGGCTTTGGACTTGCTGTATAGCCTGGACTAGCCTTGTATTCACAATCCTCCTACCTCAGCCTGGTCTTTTGCACATTCCTGGTTAAATTTATTTCTAAGTGTTTTATTTTTTTGATGCTATTGTAAGTGGAATTGTTTTTCTTAATTACATTTTCAGATTGTTCATTGCCAGTGTATAAAAATGCAACTTACTTTTATATGCTGATTTTGTTGCTTTTGCTAAATTTGTTAGCTCTAATATGATATTTTTTGTAGATGATTCAGGATTTTCTGTGTATACAATCATGTCATCTATGAACAGAGATAATGTTAGTTCTTCATTTCCAATTTGGATGGCTTTTATTTCTTTGCCACTTTTTTAAAATTAACTAGAACTTGTATGCTAGGCAAGTGTTCTAACATTGAGCCATACAGCCCCAGCCTTTATCTAGTTTTTATTTTGAGTTAATACTGGCCTCACAGAATGAATTAGGAAGTTTTCTTCAAGTATTTAATAGCTAGGCTAGGGATATAGTTCAGAAATCAGAGTGTATGCATAGCATTCGAGAGACACAGGATTTGATCTTCAGCACTCCTTACCCCACACCCAGTATTTTTTATTTTTAAAATTTTTCCTGAACTTATTATGGAGCCCAGGCTGGCCTCAAACACTCCTGCCTCAGCCTTTGAAGTGCTGGGATTACAGACCTGCATGCCATACTCAGGTTATGAGGTGCTGGGGAATCAAACGAGGGCCTTGCACTTGCTAGGCAAGGGCTCTAACCACTGTGCTATTCCAGCCCTGAATTTTTTTAATGGAACTTACCAGAGAAGCCATGTGGTATCTAGTCTGAGACTGTTTGTGAATGTTGAAAGTTTTTTCATTACTGATTCAATGTCCTTATTTTTTATAGATCTCTTCGGATTTTCTCTTCTCTTAAATCAGTGCTGATAGTTTGCAAATTCCAATGAATTTCTCCAGTTTGTCTATGTTGCCTAATTTGTTGGTCTTTTTATGGTATTCTTTTATAATGTTTATTTCTACAAGGTCGGTAGCAATGTCTACTTTTTTTTTAGCTGCTTTTAGTAATTTTGGTGGAACCAAAGGTCAGAGCTAGGGCCTCAAGCATACTGGGCAAACACACTACCACTGAATTATGTCCTCAGCCCTTTTTAAAAATTGTGTTTTATAACTTAGGTGCAGTAGTGCACACCTGTAATCCTAGCACTTAGAAGGCTGAAGCAGGGGAATTACAGATTTGAGTTCCACTGGAGCAACTTCGTGAGATCCTGCCTCAAAATAAAAATAAATAAATAAAAAGGCCATGATGTAGCTCAATGCAAAGACTTTGGGCCCAATCCCCAGTACCACAATAAATAAATAGTTTATCTTTTTTTTTTTTTTTTTTGAGAGACAGTATCTTGCCCTATAGTCAAGGCTGATCCTGAACTCACTACATGGACCAGGCTGGCCTCAAACAAATGGCAGTCCTCCTCTCTTAACGTCCCAAGTGCTGGGATTGTGTGTAGCCATACCACTCCTAATACGCCAGATCTTGTCCAAGTGCTGGGATTATGGTGTGCGCTACCATGTCCAATTTATATGGTGCTGGGGAATCAAACTCCGTGCCTTAAGCTTGCTAACACTTTTAACCACTGAGCTATTTCTCCAGCCCTGTTCATTTGTTTTTGAGACAAGATTTCACTGAGTTGCCCAGGCTGACCTCTAATTTGGAATCCTTTTTGCTTTAGCCTCCTGAGTAGCTAGGGTAAGAGGCATGGGTGGCTCTGATTTTAGGAATTTGAATCTTTTTTCTTCTTGGTGTTGCAACAACAGAGAAGCAAGAGACACTGAGGCATAAATAGGAAGCAACTTTATTAGTACCAGCACTAGGTACTCAGGGGCTAGACCTAGAACTATGGAGGGCTGTACCTTGTATACAGTCTTGACCACTTTATCTCCCTATATGGTAGCAGGTAATTGCGATTGGCTACTTTAAAGTTGTCAGGAAGTGACACTAAAAGTTACAGTCTAAAGTTACAAGGTTGTGCTACAGTGCTGTATGTTTGCTTTGTATTTTGTTACTGACATGGTCACACTTCCTATTTCTTTGTTCTGGTATGAGCAAGCCCAGGCTCCTCCCACATTGATCAGTCTAGTCAAGGTTTTCTCAATTTTGCAGGTCTTTGTTGTTGTTGAGATTTTATTCTCTATTCTCAGTTCATTTATTTTCGTTTGATCATTAGTATTTCCTTACTTGTGCTGCCTTTGGTTCTAGTTTCTTTAATTCTTCAAGGTTTGAGGTTAAGACACTGATGTGAGCCAGGCCAGGTGGCACAAGCCTGTAATCCTATAACTTTAGTAGGCTGAGGTAGAAGGACCACAAATTCAAACACAGCCTGTGCAATTTAGCAACTTAGCAAGACTTTATCTCAAAATCAGAACTAAAAATGGGCTAGGGATGTAGCTTATTGTGAAAGCCCTGGGCTTGATCCCAGTACCAGAAAAAGATACTGATTTGATATCTTTCATTTTAATATAGGTATTTATTAATTTTCCTCCAAGCACTGCTTTCACTGTAGTTCATAAATTTTGGTATGTTATGATTTTAGTTTCATTTGTTCATCTCGAAGTATTTCTTAAGGAGCTAGTAGGTAGTTTAGTGATTAAAGTACTTGCAAGAGGCTAAAGGAATGGCACCACAGTTAAAGTGCTTGCCTAGCAAGTGCAAGGTCTTGGGTGTGATTCCTCACACCACTTAAGATGGACGTGTTCCCAGCACTCAGGAGGCTGAGGTGGGAGGATTGCCAGAATTCCAAGGCCACCCTGGGCTCCGTAGTGAGTTCAGGACCAGCCTACGCCACAGGGTGAGACTATCTCAAAAAAATATTTCTTAATCTCCCTCCATACAGACTTCTTTTTTTAAATTGGACTGAGGCATAGCTCAGTGATTTGAGTGCTTGCCTAAGAAGCGAAAGGTCCCAGGTTCAGTCCCCTAATACTATATATAAGCTGGGCATAGTGGCGCACACCTATAATCCCAGCTGTTGGGAGGTCAGGACAGGATTACCATAAATTTGAGGCGAGCTTGGGCTATATAGTGAGTTCAGGGACAGCCTGAACTACATGTATTTATTTATTTACCTATTATTATTTTACTTTTTTGCAGGGCTAGGGACTAGGGCCTTGCACATGCCAGCAAACACTCTCCCACACAGCCTCATCCCCAATTAGTCTCTCATTGATTTCCTTTCTGGTCATTTGTTATTTAAAAGTGAATTGCTTAATTTCTACATTATTGTAAAAATGTCTGAACTTATTTTAGTATTGATTTTTTTATTTAAATTGTGGTGTGTTACTTTTTCATCACTGTGACTCAATCCCCATCATCCACAACTTAGGGGGAAAAGATTTATTATAGCTTAAAGTTTCAGAAGTTCTCAGTCCATTCACAGGTGGGCAGCTGGAAAATGGTGGAATCGCATGGTGGGGTCCCAGCTAAAGTTGGAACCAGTGTTCCTGGGGCAGAGATCCTTACAACATGGTGGTACAGAGAGAGACTGAGAGGAAGGGCAGAGCCAGCACATACCTCTCCAGGTCATGCCCACACCTCTGCCCCCTCCAGCCAGATCCCATCTCCCAGCCTTATACAGTATCCATAGGAACATGAGGCTTTTGGGGGACACTCCGGATCCAAACGACAACATAGTGGAGGAAGGTACTTTGTGCAATTTCAGTGCTCTAGAATTCATTGATTAACACTTATGGCCAACATATGGAATATCCTGGAGAATGTTCCATCTGCACTTGGTAATGTTGTGCATTCTGATGCTACTGGGTGAATGGTTTGTATATAGTCTCTGGGTCTAGTTGGTTTGTAGTGTTGTTCAGATCCTCCATTTCCCTGTCAGTTTTCTGGCTGGTTGTTTTATCCATTGTTGAATATGGGACACTGAAGTAAGTCTGCGTTATTATAGAAATACCCGTTTTGTTCTTCATCTCACTTTTGGTCTCATAGATTTTGGGGTCTCTGTTAGGTATGTATAATTATTTTCTTGATAAGCTTATCTTTTATCAAGATTATTCTTTGTATTTTCAAACAGTTCTTGAATTAATCTATTTTATCTAATATTAGTATAGCCATTCCATCTCTGATCACTGTTTAACCAATGCCGTTGCTTTTGCTTAAACCTAGTATTTTCTTGTCCTTTGAGATAGGGTCTCTCTGTAGCTCAGGCTGGTCCTGAACTCAGGATGGAGCCCAGGCTGGCCCTAGACTCGCCACAATCCTCCTGTCTCAGCCTCCCGAGTTCTGGGATTACAGGCCTGTGGCACCACGCCAAGTTTATGTAATGCTGGGGAATCGAACTCGGGTACTTATTGCTTGACTTAGTGCTTGGTAAGCAAGTGCTTTAACTGCTGAACCATTTTCTCCAGCCCCCAACCTAGTATTATCTTTGTATTTTTGCTAGAGATCAAAGTCAGGGCCTAATCCTTGCTAGGTAGGGACTCTTATCACTGAGATACACTCACAGCCCCTATTGTTGCCTTTGGATCCAAAATTAATCTCCTACAGGACAACAGGGGGTTTTTGTTTGGTTTATTTGCTTTGGTTTTGAGTCAGGGTCTCACTGAGCAGTCCAAACTGGTCCTGAACTCACCTTCCCCAGTGCTTGGATTAGAGGCAAATAGAGGCGTGCGTTACCACGTGCAACTTGTATGATGTTGGGGAATTGAAGCTGGGCCTTGAGCTGGCTAAGCAAGTGCTTTAACTATGAGCTGTTCCTCCAGTGTGCCCCACCCCCTCCTTTTTAAAAAAAAAAAATTATTGATTGATGAGACAGGCCTTCCCCTGTAGTCCAGTATGGTCTGGTCCTGAATTCACTATGTAGCTTAGACATGTGCCACCACACCCAGCTTATGTGGTGCCGAGGAATCAAATCCAGGACCTTGCCCTCTCTAGGCAAGCTCTTTAACCACGGAGGAACACCCCAACTAAAATGAGTCTCATAGATAGTATAGAGTTGAATATTTCCTTCCTTCCTTCCTTCCTTCCTTCCTTCCTTCTTTCCTTCCTTCTTTCCTTCCTTCCTTCCTTCCTTCCTTCCTTCCTTCCTTCCTTCCTTCCTTCCTTTCGACAGGGTCTCGCTCTGTAGCCCAGTCTGCTCCTCAACTCACTGTGTGGCCCAAGCTAGCCTTAGATTCACCACAGTCCCTCCTGCCTCACCCTCCAGAGTGCCTGGGATTACAGGCAGCTCTGATCACTGTTTAACAAATGCCTTTACTTTTGTTTCAACCTTTTATTTTTGTTTTTGAGACAGGGTCTCACTCTGTAGCCCAGGCTGACTCTGAACTCACTGGTGTAGCCGAGGCTGGCCTTGGACTCAGGACAATCCACCTGCCTCAGCCTCCCGAGTGCTGGGATTACAGGTATGTGCCACCACATCTAATGTGGTGCTGGGGAACCAAATTCAGGGCCTTGTGCTTACAAGGCAAGAGCTTTGACTGCTTTGTCATTCCACCAGCTTCAATCACTGCCTTTTTTTTTTTTTTTTTTTTTGAGACAGGGTCTTACTCTGTAGCCCAGGCTGGTCTTTAACTCACTATGTAGCTAGCTCAGGTTAGTCTTGGACTCACAGCAGTCCTCCTGCCTCAGCCTCCCAAGTTCTGGGATTGTAGGTGTGTGCCACCACGCCTGGCTTTATGTGGTGCTGGGGAATCAAACTCAAGACTTTGCAATATAGCTAAACAAGCGCTTTAACTGCTGTGCCATTCGTCTAGCCCAATCACTGCCTTTTTTCCCCACCATTTTTGTTAATATATATGTGTGTTACATAATGTTTACAATGAACTTGAGTATTTTGTGCACATATATATCATATCAACACTACAATCCCTTCCTCTCCCCATTTTTGGCTCTCCCACTATCATACCTATTTGGTTCTATAGAATGCCTATATCTGGGTTTCCCAAATTAAAGAAACCATGCGATATTTAATCTTCTCCGTCTGACTCACTTCACCACTCAAATCATCACTCTTTAGCTCAGCTTCCCACCTCTAAAATGGCCTGTCGTGGCCATATCTTGATGCCTCTTCTGTGGGTCCAGCAGAGCCTTTTACTGGGATGATTTGCCAATTTTTTTTATCTTATTGTATATTTGTTGAGATTTTTTTTTTTGGGGGGGAGGCTGTCAAGAAAAGGCTTTATTGGGAAACTTACAGAAGGGGAAAGAAAGATAGGGTAAAGCTTCTGCTAGTCAGAAGGGGGCCCTGGAATTGTGTGTTGCCCATGTGGCTCAGTGTCTAGGGCTTTTATTGTGTAGCTGGTTAGGGGCTATCTTAAGCTAAGCAGCTTGGTTTCTAGGACTGGTTGCTAGCTTCTCCAGTTTTAAACCTGCCACTGCAGCCCCCTCTTAACTACTTACCCCTTAAAGATCTTTCTATTGTCTTTTAACTAAGTTCTAGGGAGTGGTCAGATACAGGCTGTCATGTTTTATAACCAGCTGCCTTTTCTATAACCCTACCTTCCCATGAATTCTCCATTTCTGGGGGACCTTGTATCCCTAACTGCCTACAACTCCACTGTCTCCTCTCACAATCCCCCCCTTGGATGTTTGGCCTGAACTGCTGTTAGGAGATTGGGACAATGACCGCTGTGGCTACTCCAAGCTCAACAGGAGCATTGTTGTGTTGGCATTCAGGGTTTCACTTCAAAGAGGGGTGATCTAAGGGTCCCCAGTAGAGATGAGGAGGCTGGCTTTGTTGGCTTTCAGTGTAGACAGGCATCTGTATCTTGATAGCTTGTAGTCTAGGGGAAGTGAATAGCAACACTTTGTTAGACAAATTCCCAACTTTAACATCACAAAGATAAAGATCCCTAGAACTAAAAGGTTTTTATCAGAGGATGAGTAAAATTCTGACAGAGCACTAACTTGTTAGTTCAATTCCAGGAGCACATAAGAGATAATATCAAAATTATGACACTCAGCCTTAATAATAGCATTAGTTCTCCCTTGAATGGCTGTTAAGGCCACCCCATTTTGGAGAATGCCTTCTCTCACTAGGTTAGATTCAGGGTTTGTCCATCCTGAGATACTTGTGGCCCTACAATAGAACATTAGAATCAGAAAGAATGATACCTTCCTTGAAAAAGCTAACAACTTAGTTGGAGTCATTGGTTTACTTGACAAAGTGACCATTGCCGGCTGTTTCTTAATAAAAGTTTTAGTTTTTCTGGTAGCTCCACTGAGTATGAAGGTTCAGGAGTCGAATCCTCAATAACAGTCTGATCATTCCAAAGCTTCTGGTGTGAGTGATGGATCCAGGACTTGTGTTCAACAACTTTGGCTGCTGTGGGAATAGACAAGGTTACAGTATAGGGTCCCTCCCAAATGGGCTTAAGGGATGGTGTTGTGGACAAGGATTACACCAACACTAGGCCCCCAGCTAGAAGAGTGGTGGCATACCCACTCATGGTGTGGTCTCCATTTCTTCAATTAATAAAGCCTTTTGAAACTGAGAGAATGAGGTTATATGCTTAACTTGAACTTCGGTTTCAAGGTCTAGTAAGAAGTCACTTGTTAGAAATGGCCTCCCATATAAGATCTCATAAGGACCTAACCCAGGCTTCTTGGGCAAGTTTCTTACTCTCATCAAAGCTATGAGTGAGAAGGATATCAAAAGTCCTGTTTCCTGCGTGAGCTTTCCCAGATGGGTTTTTAAGACTCCATTCATCCTCTTTACCTTTTTTGAGACCTTCAGGCACAATGAAAGTGGTACTGGATACCCAGAGCTTCAGAAACTTTTGGAGTTACTACTCCACAGAAAGAAGAACCATTGCCACTTTTAGGCAATTCAAACCTAAGAATAATTTCTTGTACCATAACTCAGACCATTTCCTTGGCCTTTTCTGTTCTGCATGGAAATGCTTCTATCCATCCTGTGAAAGTGTGTACCCATACTAATAGATATTGAATGCCTTTTACTCTAGGCATGTGAGTAAAATCTCCTTCCAGTCTTCTCTTACATGCTGAGCTCCTTTAGGGGCTTATCTAAATGTAAGAGGGTTGTTTTGCTGGCAGATTTCACAGCCTTCAACTATCTGATCTATGGCTGACTTGAGATCTTCTCCTATAAATAAAAATCTCTACCTGCATGAAAAGACTGATGGAGGGCTTTTAAAACTTTCCATTGGTCTGCCCAAGGAAGCAAGATTTCCCCCTCAGCATTCACAAGCCATCCCACGGGGTCAAGAGACAGTCCATCCATTAGGGCCTGTAGCTTCTCAGCTTGGTCATACCTGGGTTTGAAGCAGAGGGAATGCTCCCAAAGCAGTGGCCCTAGTAGCTCCTGCAAAGTGGTTTCTTTGGTCACCATGTGGGAGGCTACATTAGCCGACTACCTGGGCCAGATAATGCTCCCTCCAGGAGGTTTCTTTAGCCACCTCAAGGGCAGCTTCATCAGTCCATTGATTTCCCAGGCAGACTTCATCAGTATTTTTCTGGTGACCTTTGCAGTGCATCACTGCCACTTCTTTGGTTAAGAAGATGGCCTTCAGGAGGCACTTTATCTCCCTGCGATACTTTATGGGTGATCCTGAAGCTGTTAGGAACTCGTGCTCCTTCCAGATAGCTGCATGGGCATGTAGGACCAAAAAAAGAAAAAAGAAAAAAAAACCTTAGAATCTGTATACATATCAATCCTCTTTTCATAAGCTCTAAAGCTTTAGTTAGTGCAGTGAGTTCAGGCAACTGAGCACTAGTCCCTGGAGGGAGTGGTGAGCTCTCAAGCACATGTTGTAAGGTCACAACTACATATCCTGTTCTTCTTATTCCCTGTTCTAGATAGGAACTTTCATCTGTATATATAAAGTTAGGTCTGGAACCTTAACTGGGGAATCTTTCAAGTTCTCCCAAGCTGTATACATTTTTAGAATAACCTGCTCACTATCATGACTTACTTCTTCTATTGTCCCCTCTCTGCTAAAGTGTTTAAGAGGGTAACTGTTCCTTCTGTTACACTTTTCTTCATGAACACACAAAGCAACATGAAGTCATCTAGAATTTGTGGGGATTGAACCTGTTCCATTTGTTAAACACACATCCCATGGTAGTTTTTACAGTACTTATTGTACCATCTGTTCTGTGGTGAGATGCCAAGATAGATTAAACAGTTCATTACAATTGCATGCCTCACTCTTTCTTCTGTGAGACTCTTTTGCATGCTTCCGTGGCTATCAACCAGGAAGTTTAAAGTCTGAACTACATGACCTTGAATCTTCTCATGCTTCCCTGACTGTCAACTGGGAAATTTGAAGTCTGAGTCACATGAGATTGCTCAGGCTATTTCCAGTGGTCACTTCTGAGAGTTAGACCTATCATGCTCTCCTGGCTCGACCAGGGAATTTGCATAACTCTTACCCATGCGCAGGTGAAGGGGGCTGATTTTCAGCCATCTTGCATTTCTCATAGCAGAAAGGACTTCAGTCTTCTTGGAAAAGACAAGATTAGCCGCCCTTCACAAACCTGCACCCTTCATGACCTTGTTGTCGGCAAGGGGACTTATTAGCGCTAATCAAAAGGAAAAAAAACTGCATCAAAACTTTTCTATTAAAAACCAAAAGGCAACAAAAAAATCCTTCAAAACTTTTCTATTAAGCAGTGGAGAAAAATGGCTTATAATCTTTCTCTAAACATTAAAAATCCAAAAACAACCAGAAAATAAAACTTCCTGTTCAAAAACCCCAAAACATTAAAACCTCTGTATACTTTAGAATAAAAACCTCAAAACAACAAATACTAAAATGCAACTCGACAATAAATAAATAAATAAATAAATAAATAAATAAAATACAACTCAAAACAAGAAAATAACTTCTAAATAAAAAACACAAATACTAAAATAAAATCCCCAAACTAAGAAACTACCTTCTAATTAAAACAAATACTAAATTAAAACTCAAAAAATAAGAAAATGCCTTCTACTTAAAACAAATACTGGGGCTGGAGGAATGGCTCAGCAGTCAAGTGCTAAGTACCTGAGTTTGATTCTCCAGCACCTCATAAACTCATGCCTCTAATCCCAACACTCTGGAGGCTGAGACAGGAGGATTGCTGTGAGCCAAGGCCAGCCTGAGCTACAGAGCAAGAACCTGTCTCAAAAAATAAAACAGATACTAAAATAAAACTCAAAAAAAGGAAAAATTGTCTGCCTTCTCATTAAAAACCCAGAAACATTCATCCTTTACTTTTGACTCTGTGCACTTTAGAACCTGTAGGAGACACATGAGATGTTTCCCCATTCTCCTCCCCCTTTTTCTCTGGAGAAAAGTAAAATCTTTTATTGATCCAAGCTATTTTAGAAATGAAAAAAAAATGAGTAAATGAACATTTTAAAAGTATGCATCCTTGCTACAGATAGTGGCAGCCATGATGGTGTTCGCCATAAGATGGTGGCACCCATGATGACTCCACACAAGATTGTGGTAGCCATTTTGTTTAAATATGACAGCATACATGTAGTCAGACATATGGTCTCTGGCTAAAATGGAGATCAGACACATGGTTCCCAACAAAGATGGGGCCAGACATGTGATGGCTGGCAAAAATGGAGACCAGACATGTGGTTCCAGGCATAGTCTCCTTGGAAAAAGAAGAAAACATCAAGAGATCACTGTTCTGGGCTCTCGTGGGCTGGCAGAGATGAGCCCAAATAGGGTGCAAGGAATTTTTTCTGTCTTTCGCTAATTTTACTAGACCTACCAAACAAAATCAAAACATTAGGGGAAAAAATCTGAAAACTTGCTAGACCTATCAAAGCAAGACATTTGACAAGGCATCTGAAAAGTTACTAGACATAAAGCAAAAACACTGAAAATCATCTAAAAATAAAGGAATTAAATGCAACATAACAAACAGTGCCCAGACAATTAACTTTCAATAAATGCAATATGCTGTGACATATTCCATGCAGCAATTATTTCTAGCCGAATACAATGTTTTCTAACAATTCCTTTCTCCTAATACACATAACCTGTTCCCATAAAACAATTTTCCACACAGTAAAACTTTAGCTTTTAGAATTAAAACAACCAATTTAACTTTCTAAGTGGACAAGAAAGTCATTTGTCTCCCATAAACGCTTCTCATAAACTGCTAGGATTTACTTGCACTGGGAAGACAAATTTGAAACAGCAGATCAGGTTGGGAGAGGAGAGAGTAGGTTTCCACATAACTTTCCTGCCTTCAATGGCCTGGACAAAGAGCCCCCAAATATGTTAGTGGTTGCAGTGTCAGGCCCCAATTCCAATGGGCCTCTGCACCGAGTTTGTGGCTTCCCAGACTTGAAGAATAAGTTGCAAAGACAGGAGGCAGGTTTTGAAGAAAAGACTATTGGGAAACTTACGGAAGGGGAAAGATGGGCTGAAGGAATGGCATAGTGGTTAAAGTGCTTTCCTTGCAAGTGCAAGGCCCTGAGTTTGATTCCCCAGCACCACATAAAGCTAGGCAGGTGATACACGCCTGTAATCCTAGTTATCAGGGAGGCTGAGGCAGGAGGATTGTCCTGAGTCCAAGGCAGACCTGGGCTACACCAGTGAGTTCAGGACCAGCCTGAGCTTTAGAGTGAGACCCTGTCTCAAAAAAAAAAAAAAAAAAAAAGGTTGGGGAGCAGAGAAAGATAGGGTAAAGCTTCTGCTAGTCTGAAGGGGGACCTAGAATTGTGGGTTGCCCCTTTGTTAAGATTCTTTAACATGGCCTCACTCACCAGTCCACATGATAAAAGAACTATAACAATGAAATTCATAAGATTAGAAAATGTGAGAAAGAAAAAAGTTAAATTTCAAATTCCTTAGCAGAGTACCGAAAGATAAATGTTTGTACATTCAAAAGATATTCAGGTTATTATTACATCAATCATTTTTCTTAGGATAAACTTACATCAAAGACAGACTGAATTGCTACATTACGTGAACTTAATTCTATATTGAATTGATACGTTAAATGAACTTAAATCTATGTCACATAAGTATAAGCAATAGGTATAATGGCATTCTTAGTTATTTCAGAATTTTTTAAACTTTCTTAAATTATTTACTCACATTTCACCATTTACTAACATTTTGCCAGATTTAGTTTATCATTTTTCTACCTACCGATCCATAAATTCATGCATACACATTTTTAAATTTTTTATACTGTTTCCCTAGTTTGAATATAATTATTTTTTCAACACTAATATACTATTAAAATAATTGTGGGGAAAGTTTCACAGATTTTATGAGACAGCTGTTACTGTTTTAGTAGGATACCAATCAGATTATTCAAATACCAGTCAATTTTTTTGTTACACTTTCTGTTTAGATGTTTCCTTTCCTCCATGTTTTTTGGTGCTGATGTCTCTGTTTCTCTCAAAGATTCCTTCATATATTTTCTGTAATGCTGGGCTAGCAGTCACAAATTTCTTTAGGGATTCATGGTTGTGAAAAACTTTTTACTTCTCCTTATTTTCAGGGATAATTTTGCTGGATATAATCTGGTTTGACACTTGCTGTCTTAAAGCTTGAAAGATCTTACTCCAAGGCTCTCCTGTCCTTTTAAAGTATGCATTGAGAAATCTGCAGTAATACAAATGGGTTTGCCTGAGTAGAATAATGCCTGTTTTTCTCTTGCTGCTTTATTTTTCTTGCTCCTTTTAGTATCTCTCTTTGTGTTGTATTTCTGAGGTTTTGATTATGATATGTCATGGCAAATCTTGTTGCTGGTTGAGGTTATTAGTTGTTCAATAAGCTTCTTGTACCTAAAATTTAATTTCTTTTTCTAGATTTGTGAAATTTTCTTGCATTATTTCAGTGATTAAATTCTTCAAACCTTTGGTGCTGTCTTCTACTCTTTCTCCCACATCCATAATTCTGAGGTTGGTTCTCTAAATCATCTGTCATCTGTTGTATCCATCTACTTTGCTCATTTCTAATTTTGGAGTTGTGCCTAACTCTAGCATTTGTTTCCTCAGCCTTGTTTTCAAGGTCTGAAATTCTGTCCTCACAATGTTTGAGAAGGCTTTCTCTGCTTTCAAATGTATTTTTCATATCCTGAATTTCAGCTACATTTTTTTTCAAAATTTCCACTTCTCTGTTAAAATAGTCCTTCATATCTTGCATTTCCTTATTTACCTCAGCCAGCTTTTATTTGTGGCTTTTATATGTTCAGTAAGCTTTGTCTCCATTAGGACCACTAATTGATTAGTAAGTTCCTCTTTAAACCTGCTAATCAAAGCTTGCATTTCTTTGAAAATATTTCGTTTGAACTGGTTGTTTGACTCATTTGTTTGCTTTTTGACGTTCTTGCCTGTGAGTGAGTTCCACTACTTGAGAGCCCATGACATTAATTTCTGAGGTCTCAGGCATGTCTGAATCCTGTTGCCTGGTCTCCTTCCCATGTTTCTATTGTTGTTTAAAGGCCTAGCTGAGAGTTTTCTTTGAATGAGTATGGGGATGGAGGTGGGGGTGGGGAACCACAATTCCTCTGAGTTCTGTGCAGTGAGTAGGCAATAAGGGAGGACCTGACAGCCTGATGGCCTCCGAGGTGTCATGATCACCTCCAGCCCCCTCAGCAAAGTTCTCCCCCCTGTTCTGGCTTCTCTCCCCCAAGGGTGGGGCTTCCTCAGATATTGGGACTTCTCACTACACCTGAGCCATTCGGGAGGTTGGAGGCCTTTCTCTCCTTTCCACAACTGTCTCTTTTATTAGTTTCTTCCTAGGCACTGTTTAAGAGTGACCCCAAAAGCCCTGATGGGTTCTTCTGAGCTTTCTTTTACTCTAAATAGTTTAATCTTGGACTGGGCTCTTTTAAAAAACAAAAAAGGCTCCTGCTTACATCACTGCCTGTTATGGCTGCTGAGCACTGCTTCTAATGTAGACTTCAAGAGGCCTCTTCTAGGGGAGCTCACCTTGTGTTTATAGTATGCACAACCTGCAGACTTATTTTTTTGGAGGCTGGGGCTACCAGCTGCTGTGAGTTCCCGCTCAGTCTGAGGTTCCAGGCTCCAGGCTTTCCTCTGCCTGTGGATGTCAGCAGCTCCAGGCACCTGGGCCAGATTTCTAGACTGCTGCTTGTCTCCACTTCTGATTTGTCTTGGGAATTTCTGACATTCCCGTGGCCTCCTTTTATTTGTTGGGGTGCTCCTTCCTCTCGTATCTGTCAGAGGTTCCAAGCTCTGGATAGGTTTTCCTCCCACTGCAGATGCCAGCGGCTCCCAGCTGTTCACAGTTGGTCTGGAGTGGCTTCCTGGTCTGTTGTTTTTCCCCTGCTTCTGCTGTTTCTTTGGGATTTCTGATCTTCCTCTGGCCTTCTTTCAATTGTTGGGGCACTCCTCCCTGTCTTAGCTACATTGAATAGGCATTTTTTGACTTTTTGAGATTTTTGATTTTTTCAACTTTCGAAGTGTGTCCATGAGGAGACAGTGTGCAGCTCTGTTACTCGGCCACCATCTTGACCAAAAATCCACTACCTTCTTAATAGGATTTAAAATGCTTATATTTAATGTAATCACTGATGAGAGTGGACATGCCATTTCACTATTGGCTTATTTTGATATGATTGCTTTTGTTTTCCAACCATACTGAGAATTGAATCACAGGGCTGGGTGCACTGGCACTGATTTATCTTCTCAGCCCTTTTTTATTTTTTGTTTTAACACAGAATCTCGCTAAGTTGCCTAGGTTAGCATCAAATTTGCAGTTCTCCTACCTCAGCCTTCTGAGTAGCTAATAATCCTGTCTCTTTTAATACTTATGTTTATATTATTTCCTTCTCTTCCTTTTCTAGTTTTTTTTAGTTATTTTCTTAATAACTATGTTAGGAATATGATTAACATATTAAGTTTATAAAAGTGTAGCTTGTATCACTCCTATCTTAGTTTCAATAGTATAAAAACCTGCCTCTATAACTCCATTCCTCTTATGAGATTACAAACAGCCGAATCCTTCCCTTTTCCCATTGACAGCCAGGAGGCATGCTATATGGCTGTGGTTGAAATACACACCATAGTAATTTCGGCATGTCTCTGCCCTCATTGTAGCTGGCTTGAATTTGAACTGATCCCAGATAGTTCCACCCGTGATTTGCTGCAGCAGGCTTAAAATTCCCATGAAACCCAACTGACTTTGTTTCATAACCAATTCAGTGACTATACAGCTGTGACACAGCTGGCCTTGAATTTGCAGTCTTCCTGTCTCAGCCTCCCAAGTCAAGTCCTGAAACTCAGACCAATCCAACATGACTGCCCCTTCTACTGCTCTGTATGAGCAGCGCTCCCTCACCCTTCCTAGGGTTAGTCAAAGGGGCTCCTTCTGGTGTCCATTTTTTGTGGTTTTGTATTGAGTTTGCTATAATGCCTCACTGTGGCGGTCCTGTAAATGTGCTTATAATTCATTTCTCTGGTAGTGTGGGTTCAGAAGGTCCTATAAGTCTACTTGACATTCTTATGCTGGATGGTATGGGTAGAGAAAGTCACTTTAAGTGAGTTGCTGGCCTGGGAGAGTTCCAAAGACCTGCAACAGAGATAAGTGACAACCAACTGACTGAAGTGATTTCTTTTAACGAGTGGTGGCAGTGATCACCAGCACTTAATGGAGACCAATGGAGACCTGGGAAAACCCCACAAAAGCAGTGAAAGCTTCTAGAAGAACTCCAGATAGCTTCCAGTGGGACTACAGGCCCAGGCTGCTAAAGAACTAAGGACTAAGAGCTTCTGGAACTGAAAACTCAGAACCACTAATGGAGCTGCACTTTGCTAATTTGTAATTTCTATCCAGCAAAGAACCCCACCAGACTGGCAACACTTATATTGTTAATATTGAAAATTATATCTCCTGGGCCTTGTGGCATAGACCTATAATCCCAGCACTTTGGGAGACAGAGGCAAGAGCATTACAAGCCCAAGCCCAGCCTGGCAACTTAGTGATTTAGTGAGACCCTATCTGTCTCAAAATAAAGGTAAAAAAAATGGGTGGACCTTAGTGCAGAGGCCCTGGGTTCAATTAGTACAAAATATATATATATATTATATGTCTGTAAATATGGATTATAATTATTTTTTGCTTTTGTGTTTTAAATTACATAGAAAAAAAGATGAGTTACAGATCAAAAATATAATACTAGATCCTTATATTTGCCTATTTAGTTACCTTTACCACTTTTATGTGGCTTGAGTTATGGGTCTGGTCCTCTTTATTTAACTCTCTATAGCAGTTTCTTAGTATTTCCCTTTAGGGCAGGTCTACTAGCTACAACCTCCATCAGATTTATTTATATAGGAATATGTTTTATTTTTAAAATTTAAACTAAGGTTTTAAAGACATAAAAATTGTGCATAATAATGAAGTACCATATGATTGTTCCATACATCTATATATTATGGAGTGTTTAAATCAGGTTAAGCATATATCCTCAAATATTATTTCTTTATGATGAAAACATTCAAAATTATTCCATCTATCTTAGTTTTTCACCATTATATTTTTGTTTTCATTTTTGATGGAGGTTCTTACTGTGTAGCTTAGGCTAGCCTTTAACTCTCTTTGTAACATAACTGGCCTTGAATTTGTAATCCCCTTGTCTCAGCCTTTCAAGTGCAAGGATTATAGGTATATGTGTCAACATGCCTAGCTTCTCCATATTATCTTACTTTAATTTAATATTGTGCAGAACTGGAGATTTAATACAAGGGCTTTGCTCTGAACTATATTGTCAGCCCCATTTTATTGTTTATTTGAAGGAAGATCTCACTAGGTTGCCCTGGCTGGACTCAAACTTGTGATCCCTCTGCCTTAACTCCCAAACTACTGATATTGGGATTACAAGCCTGAACCAATAGCACACACTCTTTCTTTTTGAGGTAGGGTTTCACTAAATATTTCAGGCTGGTCCTTAGCTCAGGCTGGCCTTAAACTTACAGCAGTCCTCCCTCGGGAAGATTAACCTTTGAGCTATGCCCTTAGCCCCCTCTCTATCATTTTGAAGGATAGTTCTGACAGATGAGGAATTTTGGTTAGCCTTTTTCTTTTCCCACTGCCTTCTGGTCTGAGTAGTTTATGATGAGAAATTTTACTTATTTACCGAGCTATTTGCAGTACTGTTATTAAACCTGTGCTTTTGCACATGCTGAGGAAGCACTCTACCACTAAGCTAAATTTCCAGCCGTGTGTGTGTGTGTGTGTGTGTGTGTGTGTGTGTGTGTGTGTGTATGTATGTATGTATTTTTTTTTTATTTTGAGAAAGAGTCTTGCTGAGTGCCTAGGCCAACCCTGAGCTTGAGATCTTATTGCCTCAGTCTCCCGGGAAGCTAGGATTACAGGTCTGTGTCACAATGTGTTTATCTCTTGATTAATACTCTGTCTGGTTACATCTGAAACACTTACATACATTGTTTATCACTGATGATTTCTGTGGTAGTTAAGCTTAATTGTGTCAGTTTGATCGGCTATAAAATTAGTAAAGCACACTATTGCATGTGTGTACCAGTGATCATGGAAGTGTGAAACTTCGGCTACTATGTATGGTCCCTGGCCCCCTCCTCTTTGGAACTATTTCCCTGCTCTACTTCCCAGCCAGAATGAGCTAAGCACCTGCGTTTCATCATACCTTCTGCCATGAAGTTCCTGCTTTGCAGCCAGCAGACCAAGCACTGAATCCCCTTTAAGTTTTAGGTATCGGGTGCTATGTCCCAATAAGGGGAAAACTGACAAATACAGTTACCTTTAGATTTGTTTTGTTTTGCCTTGTTTCTGGTACTGGGGCCTTGCACATGGTAGACAGTGCTTTACAACTAAATTAGATCTCCATCCCTAGTCCCTACCTTTAGTTTTCTTTATTCCCCACTATTTTTATTAATATACAAATGTACCTTTAGGTTTTTAGCATATTTAAGATAATTGATGAAACTGGTCTTGGTTGCCACAAGCCTGTAATCCCAGTACTCTGGGAAGCTGAGGCAGGACAAAAAAACATACACAAATCTTTTTTGTTTTGGGTTTAGTTTTGGTTTTGGTGTTTGAGACGGGGTCTGATTCACTGTATAGCCCAGGGTGGTCTCAAACACTCAATCTTCCTGCCTTAGCCTCCTGAGTGCTAGGATTGCAGTATGTGGCACTGCATGTGGCTTATACATGTCTTTTGTATTATTCATATTTTTACCATTTCTGAGTTTTTTATTTCCTGAATGTCAGAAGGGTTAAAGGTTTCATCTCAGTGTTGACTATTTTGGTTTTAGACAAATACATAGTGACATAATCCATCATTATAGTATCATACAGAATAGCTTCACTGTCCTAAAAATCCCCTTTGTTTCATCTACCCTCACCCTAAAATTCACCCTAGTGAATTTTTTCTCTTTGTAACTATATATTTTTTTTTGGTGGTACCAGGGATTGAACCCAGAACCTTTTCACTGAAATACATCCCTTGCCCATTTTCAGTGTTTTTTAAAATTTTGTGATAGAGTCTTTTTTTTTATCTGCATTTCTATTTTTTCCTTTTTCCCACATTTTATTGATATGTATAAGTGCAAAATTTAAGGTTTACAATGAAGTTGAGCATTTTGTGCACCTATGTATCTTGTCAAGGTGACAAGGTCTTTCCCACTCTCCTTTTGTCCCTCCCCCTACCCACCCCTCCATACCTCCCCACCCAACCTCCCTGTTTCACTTTGCTTTTTGTTTTAAGTTTCATAGGAGTTGTGATCTGGGTCTCTCATATCAGAGAGACCATTCGATGTTTCACCTTCTGCTTCTGACTCACTTCACTAAGCATGATGTTCTCAAGTTTCTTCCATTTGCCTGTAAAAGCCTCCACGCTGTTGGACTTTGTAGATGCATAATATCCCATTGTGTATAAATACCACAGTTTGTGTATCCATTGGTCTGTTGATGGGTATTTTGGTGACTTTCATATTTTAGCTATTGTTAGTTGTGCTGCTATGAAGAATAGTAATTTAGACATAGTAAAGTGAGGCAGAGAAGTTTGAAACACAAAGATCCTTGAGTCCTTGCTGTTCCAATGACTGACCCTGAGCCCTTGAGCCTGCCTGTTGTCTCCATGCCTCCCAATGCATGGGGCCTTTATTTCTCCTGATTTTCCATTTGAAAGGCTTAAGACACGAGCTTGAAAATATGCTTCTTTTCCTCTCAAACCCTACACTTAAGGAGTGCATGTGAGCACCATAACACTATAGAGGTGAAACAACAAAGTCGTAAATAATTCTTTTAGAAGATTCCTTGGACTGTAGGAATAGCACAGCAGTTAAAGTACTTGCTTACAAGTGCAAGGCCCTGGGTTCAATTCCCCAGCACCACATAAACTGGGCATGATGGCACACGCCTGAAATCCTAGCACTCAGAAGACTGAGACAGGAGGATTGCTTTGAGGACAGTTTGAGACCAGACTAGGCTACACAGTGAGTTCAGAACCAGCCTGGACTACAGTGAGACCCTGTCACAAACAAAAACAAGATACAAAAAGTTACTTAATTTTGGGCATGGAATGTAGCTCAGAGGTTAAAATGCATGCTTAGTATACATAAAGCCATAAAATGGATTCCCTAGCACCATGTAAAAATTAAGCCAGACACGATGGTACACACCCGAGTAGGAGGACTGTCTTGAGTTCCAGGACAGCCTGGACTACAGAGTAAGACCCTGTATCAAAAACAAACAAATAAAAGATTCCTTACTTTCAAATCCCCCTGGGTCTTAACACTGACTTGGTGATTCAAAATCTTCTAGTAAAAACAGCCTGTAGTGCCAGGCACAGGGGTAGCAGACCTTAATTCTAGCACTCTGGGAGGTAAAGGCAGCAGGATCACAAATTTAAGCCCAACTGACTTGGTGAGACCCTTTCTCAAAATAGAAACTAAAATTAAACGGGCTAGGGATGTAGCTTGGTGAAAATACCCTTGGTTAAATCCCCAGTATAAAAGAAAGAAAGAGAGAGAGAAAGAAAGAGAAAGAAAAAAAGCTCATAGCTATCTTTAAGTTGCTACATTGCCGGGACTGATCTTGAACTTGCCTGTCTTAGCCTCCTCCGTGCTGGGATAGTAGACCTGTGCCACTAGGCTTGATTAATATGATTGTATTTCTCAGTCCTAGGATTTCCCTTTGAGTCTTTTACATAATTACCACTATATCTTTGTTTTTTGAGACAAGGTCCCACTGAACTCACTGTATCACTCATGCTGGCCTCAAACAAGCAATCCTCCTGTGTCAGTGTTCCAAGTGCTAAGATTACAGACATGTACCACCACATCCCCCAGATATTATGTGGTGCCAGGGCATGGAACCTGGGGCCTTGCACTTCATAGGCAAATGCTCTAATCACTGAACTACGCCCCAGCTCTCTACTTCGTTTTTAACATTCCCTGTTTTTTCAGTCTTTACCATATTTTCATTTAATTCTTTGAATGTAGTTAGAGTATCTGCTTTAAAGTCTTTGTTAAACTCAACATTTCAGCCCATTCAGACTCTATAAGCAGATTTTTTTGTGTAAATTTCTATCACATTTTCCTGTTTGTTTTCCTGTCCCATAATTTTTTGTTGAAAATTCAGATTACTTCTCATTAGAAACAGTGGAATACAGAAGGCAGATGATGTGCTGTTTATCTGGACTCCTACTTTCTGAGTTATTTTGTTCTGGGAAGTTTTCTGGACTTGTACGGCCTCTGCTTATATTTTTTAATTCATTTTTTGTTGTTATTATTTTTTTGAGACAGGGTCTCGCTCGGTAGCCCAGCTGATCTTGAACTCACTAGGGAGCCCTGGCTAGCCTTGGACTTGGCAATCCTTCTGCCTCAGCCTCCCGAGTGCTGGGATTAGATGCATGCACCACCACTCCCGGCTTTATGTGGTACTGGGGAGTCGAACCTAGGGCCTTGTGCTTGCTAGGCAAGCACTTTAATGGCCCCTAAATTTATTTTATTTTTTAGCCTGCCATCCTAAGTGTTGCTTCTGTGTCTTATAGTTTAATGATTAGCCAATGACAGGCAGAAGTTATGCTCAAATGCTTTTATCCCAAAAGGCTCCATTCCCAGCTATTCTGCTTTGTGGGTTAGGGAGCATGTTCCCTAACATCTAGCTTCCTCCTCCTCCTTTGCTTTTACTTTCCCTTGAGATTTCTAATACATGCAGTAGCCCCTGGAGAGCTAGGGATGCTAGAGATCAGAGCCTTCTCTGGCTCTGGCATTTTGGGGGGGTCTTGCTGTTTAAGTATCTGGCTGGGTCCTTGTCCCAACCGAGATCACAACCGCAGGTGATTAGAGCTGTCAGTTTTCTCCAGTAGTAGGGTTTTTTTGTTTGTTTGTTTGTTTGTTTTGTTACCAAATTTGCTACTAGGCCCTAGGTTTTGCCCCCAACCTTGTATCTACTCTCTGCTGGTGGAGGTTTTTTATGAGCAGGTGAAACTGTCATGGATGTTCAGAACTCAGGGTAAGAGTAGGAATCAGTAGTCCCAGATATGGAGGCTGCAGACTTCCCCTTGTTCCAACCAAAGCTGAACAGTCTTTCACAAGTAATCTCTTGTCAGTGTATTGTGTACTTTGGTTAATTCCCAGAGCTCTGAATCAGTGTATTTTTATAATGTGGGTGAGTAAAAAATGGTTTGTTTTTTTTTTTTCCCTGTGGAATAGACTGTCTACTAGGCCATTGCTGCACTCAGAACTCTTTGTTTTCAGGTTTAAGCCTTTACCTACTATAGAATATATTTCTGTGGTTATTGTGAGTCAAGTTTTTATATATGAAAACCCAATTTGGGGGGCTGGAGGAATGGCACAGCAGTTAAAGCCCTTGCCTAGCAAGGGAAACACCCTGAGTTTGATTCCCCAGTACCACATAAGCTGGGCATAGTGGCACATGTCTGTAAACCCTGCACTTGGGAGGCTGAGGCAGGAGGATTGTTATAAATCCAAGGCTAGCCTGTACTACATAGTGAGTTCAGGACTAACCTGGGCTAGAGACCCTAACTCAAAAAAAAAAAAAAAAAAATGAGAGAGAGAGAGAAAGAAAAAAAGAAAAGCTAGTTTTTAAAATCCACAGTCCATCCTTCCATCCTTCTCCAGCGTTTTTAAATTTAAAAAAAAAAATTCTTTTTGGAAGGAAGGAAAGGTAGGTACTAAGTATTGAATCCAAGGCCCTCACACTGACCTATACCCTTTATTTACCCTCCCCTTTTTTGAGACAAAGTCTACCAGGATCACTGAGTTGTTCATGCTTGGCTCAAACCTGTGGTCCTCCTGCCTCAGCCTCTCAGGGTGACAAGGATTACATGTGTGTAATACTGTGCCTAGCTCCTTAGTTCATTTGCGTACTCCTCTGTTGTGGGGTGTTTTTCTGTGTCCATGGGGCTCCCCCTATTTTTCTTTGTGTCTTAAATCAGTTTCTCCATTTATTTCAAATTAACTTCATAGTTATTCTGTTAACCATGAAATTTAAGTTATTTCTAAACCTCTCCCTCTCTCTCTATCTCTCTCTCTCTTTCTCTTTCTTTCTTTCTTTTTTCTATATTGAGACAAAGTTTTGCTCTGTAGTCCAGGCTGGTCCTGAATTCACTATTAGCCCATGCTGGCCTCAGTCTCACAGTAATCCTCCTAGTGCTGATATTACAGGTATATACCACCACACCTGGCTTTATGTGGTGAATAAGAATCGAACTCAGTGCCTTGTGCTTGCTAGGCAAGTACTCTAACTGCTGTGCTGTTCTTCTAGTCCTCCAATTTTTTCATACTTAATTAATATCCTTATAACTAAATCTTTGCAAATATTATTGCTGTATTAAAATCCTTTTTAGAAGCACTTACTGGTCTAAGAATACATAAGTTCAGCATCCCTGATCTCCAAATCCAAAATTCAGAGTGCTTCAAGATCCAAAAATTTTAAGTGCTGACATGACACGATAAGTAGAAAATTCTGCACTTGATTTCATGTGACAACTTGTAATTGAAACCTAGCCACACTAAAAATACTACATAAAATCACTTCCAGGACATCCTGGGCAACTTAGTGAGACTCCCATCTCAAAACTAGAAAATAAAAAAGATTGAGCCAATCTCAGCATTCTGGGAGACTGAGGAAGGAGGATTGCACATTCAAGCCCAACCTGGGCAAATTAATGATCTGGCAAGACCCTGTTCTAAAATAAAAAATGGCCCGTAGATATAGCTATAGTACAAAGACTCTGTGTTCTGTCCCCAGCACCACAAAAATGGGTGGGAACCTGGGGATATAACTCAGTATTCCCTAGGTTCAGTCCCAAGCAGTGTGTGGGGCAGGGAACCAAAACATTACAACCCCAATCTGTGTCAAATTGTAGGCATTCAAATATTGCCGAAATTCCTCCCAGAAGAGTTTGATTCATTGATGAAATTGCATATGTGTTTGTATATTGAGGAGATAGCTAATCAAAATCAGCTTTGAGTTGAGGCCTTTCTTTTTCTCTCTCTCTCTTTCTTTCATTTATTAATTCACTCTGCTGGGTATGAAATCTAGGCCTTTGCACTGCTATAGCCCCAGTCAATTTTTTTGGTTTTGATTTTGAGACAGGCTCTCACTAAGTCACTAAACTGCCCAGACTGGGCTTGAACTTGCCATCCTCCTGCCTCAGCTTTCCAAAGTGCTGTGGTTGCAGACCTACACCACTGACTATTGTTTGGGACAGGGTCTTGCTAAGTCACTAAGTTGCTCAGGCTATCGTCGTCGTCGTCTCCTCCTCCTCCTCCTCCTCCTCCTCCTCCTCCTCCTCTTCCTTCTTCTTCTTCTTCTTCTTCTTCTTCTTCTTCTTCTTCTTCTTCTTCCTCCTCCTCCTCCTCCTTCTCCTCCTCCTCCTCCTCTTCTTCTTCTTCTTTTCTTGAGACGGGTCTCATTCTATAGGTCAGGCTGATCCTTCCGCTCACAGCAGTCCTGTCTCAGCTTCCTGAGGGCTGAGATTACAGGCATCTGCCACCACACCCACTGTATGTAGTACTGAGGGATCAAACTTGGGTATTTAGCACTTGCCAGGTATGCATTTTTAATTGCTGAGCCATTCCTCCAGCCCTATTTTTGTTTTTTGAGACAGGGTCTTGCTCTGTAGCCCAAGCTGATCCTGAACTCACTATGTAGCCCAGGCTAGCCTTGGTCTCAGCCTTGGTCTCAGCAATCTTCCTGCCTCAGCCTCCATAGTGCTGGGATTACAGACATGCACCAACATGCCCAGCCTTTTATGTGGTGCTGGGGGAATGGAATTCAGGCCTTTATGCTTGCAAGGCAAGGGCTTTAGCCACTGTGCCATTCCCCCAGCCCCAGTCTTCCTGTTTTGGTTTTTTTATTTTATTTTATTTTATTTTATTTTATTTTTTGAGACAGGGTCTCATTCTGTGGTCCAGGCTGGTCCTGAACTCACTTCGGAGCCCAGGCTAGCCTTGGACTCAGGGCAACCCTCCTGTCTCAGCCTGCCGAGTGCTGGGATTACAGGCGTGTGCCAGCACGCCCGGTTTATGTGGTGCTGGGGAATCGAACTAGAGTACTTAGCGCTTGCTACGCAAGCGCTTTAACCACTGAGCCATTCCTCCTGCCCTCAGTCTTCCTTTTTGAGCATGTTCTTTTGGTTCCAAGTTAAATGAGACTTTTCAACCACACAGTCTGTGATGATTGCTCCTGGGGCACAGCCTTAAAGCTACTGGTGCCACCTGGTCATTGGTGTTATTGGCCTAAGCACAGTCAGAGATGAGAAGGAACTGCCCAGAATCCTGGCCTGGAGAGGTGTCTCGGGCCACTGTTGTCCACCAGTGGGAAGTTACTGAAACTTCTGTTGCATCTTACCATTTTCCACCCGCTGGTTACTGCCTAGGAAGACAGTCCTGGCTTTGTCATGGAATGAATGCTAGTCCTCAGCTGCTTTTGAGGGATTAAATAATTTTCTGTCTGAAATGATGGCATGTAATAGTAGTTGGTGGTTAATTTTTCCATGTCTTTATTTGGCAAAGTTCAAGACAGTCCTGCTTCTGTCACCACATTTCCTCTTATCTCTTTCTCTCACTATTTTAGTTTTAGCTTACTGATATCTAAAGTCATGCCATCACTGCTACAACTGGCTTCTTCTAGTTGGTGTGGGGAGATTCAGTGTACACATACACACATATCTGTCTGCCTTGAATAACTTGGTGTCTGAAACTTTGTTTCTGGTGGAGGTGCAGTGGGGTTGTTATGATCACAAGACTTCTTGCCCTCTTATCGACCCAGTCTAGAACGCTGGGAGGCATCTCCTTGGAGTAGTCAAGTACATCCTAAGCAAGAGAATTCAAGTGTACGAATATTTATGAATGTATGTGTCTGTACACTTACACATATGCATATGTGTAGGTATATTTAATGTGTATGTATGTGTGTCAATGTATTATGTTCATGCATGTGTTTATGTTCTGTGTCATACATTCAAACATTCAGGTGTACATGTGTGCTTAGTATATGTGTGCATGTGAGAATATAGGCATGCGTGAATGTGTATATGTATTTGCATATGTATATGTGACTATATGTATGTGTATTTGTGTTAGTATATGAATATATGCATTTGTGTTAGAAATGTGTGTATATTAATATATATATTGTGTGAGTGTATGTATTTACTTGTATGAAAGTGCATATGTATGTTTATGAGTGAAATGCATGTGTATGTATGTATGTGAAAGTAGATGTGTGTGTGTGCTATTTTTTTTTGAGAAAGAGTCTCAACTCTGTACCCCAAGGTGGTCCTGAACTCACTATAGAGCCCAGGCTACCCTTGTACTCTTGCCTCAGCCTCTTGAGTGCTGGGATTACAGGCATGTGCCGTCATGCCTGGCTGTATGTGGTGCTGGGGAATAAATTCAGAGCCTTGCACTTGCCTTGTTAAGGTGCAAGGAAAGCACCTTAACCAATGTGCCTTCCTTCAGACCTTGTTTTTGAAAGCACATGTGGAGGCTGGAGGAATGGCTCAGAGGTTAAAGCACAAGTACCTGAGTTCCATTCTCTAGCACTACTATTCCCCAGCCAGGCATGGTGGTGCACGCCTATAATCTCAGCACTCTGGAGGCTGAGACTGGAGGATTGGTGTGAGTCCAAGGCCAGTCTGAGCTCCATAGTGAGTTCAGGACCAGCTGGGGCTACAGAGTGAGACCTTATCTCAAAAAAAAAGAGAAAGAAACAGAAAAAGAATGTGAGTATGTATGTGTATGGAGAGAATGTATGTGTATGCGAAAGTACATACATATATATGTTTGTATGAGGAAGAAAGTACATGTGTATTTGTGTGTCTGTCCTCCTGTGTATTGCTCCCTTTTGGACAGTGCCCTGACCACTTGCCTTAGTCCTGTGGGTTTGCTTTTTTCTGGTGGCCATGTTTGAGCTCTGCCTTCTGTGATCCTCTCTGCAGATTCTCCCATGGGCAGGTGGTGTCTGTGGATGAGCTACGCCCCTTTCAGGACCCAGACCTGAGTTTGCTGCAGACTGGCTCTGCATGTCTGGCCAAGCACCAGGATGGCCTTTGGCATCCAGCACGGATCACTGGTGAGGCCAGCCGTGGGACTCCCTGCGCTCCCCTGAACAGGGCCCTTCCTCCACCTCCTCTGGATTGGGTGTTGGGGCCCTGTCTGGGTCCAAACCTTGGCCCCACCTCATTCCCCACTTCCTGAATGGGTCCTCATTGGTGATACCCCTTGTTAAGGCTGCTGATCTGCAGTCTTTGTCTGTCCTCCATAGATGTGGACAATGGCTACTACACAGTCAAGTTTGACTCCCTGCTGATAAAGGAGGCCGTGGTAGAAGGGGACAGCATTCTGCCCCCACTGCGAACAGAGACTGCAGAGTCATCTGACTCAGACAGTGGTGATGCGGGTGACTCCAGCTATGCCAGAGGTACAGCAGCAACTAAAAGCCTAGAAGCCAGGAAGATGGGAGACCAGGGAATGTATGACAGGGCAGGGTAGGGTAGAAGAGCCAGTTTTTGCTTTTGAAGGATACCTGCAGAGAGGTATATGAGAGAGGATGCTGTCTCATATGAATTAGTGGCCATTCTGTGGGGAGATTAGGGGGTTGCTTGTGCCAGAGTGCTAACGAGTCACAAGAAGAGATCAGCTGATTGGATGTGGCTTGTAGGAAAAAGTGGCTCCTTCAAATGGCTTCCCATACTTAGAGCTTGGGTACCAGGTCGGTGGGGAGAAAGGATCCTGGCAGATAGAAAATGTATGCCCAGATAGCCAAAGTAGAGATGTCAAGGAGAGCTGGTGGGCAGTGTCCAGCCTTCCCTAGGGAGGTACCCAGGACCTGTACTTGAATTGGTGGTTTCTGAACCTTGTGTTCATAGTGACAGTTGATAAGCCACAGTACAGCCACCTTGCCATCTAGATATGCTGGGTCACCCATTGTTGCCCTGGAAGGCTTGACAGGGGAGCAGAGGAGATCAGGGTCCTGCTCCAGAGCTGAGCTCTTGGTTAACATTGGCCAGAGTCCCAGGTGCCACTCATAGTCCTCTGGCCTGGCCAAGCTACTGCCCTCTGTTTCCTGTAGTGGTGGAATCAGGCACTGTGGACAGTGGAACCTGCAGTTCTGCCTTTGCTGGCTGGGAGGTACACACACGTGGCATCGGCTCTCGACTCCTCGCCAAGATGGGCTATGAGTTTGGCAAGGGTGAGTGCATGCTGCCCTGAGAGGGAAGGGATCCTGCAGTGCAGCACAGGAATCCTGCAGCAGTAGCACCATCTTGATCTTCCTCAGGTCTAGGCCGACATGCTGAAGGCCGGGTGGAGCCCATCCACACTGTAGTGTTACCTCGAGGAAAGTCACTGGACCAATGTGCAGAGATCCTGCAAAAGAGGACCAAGAGGGGCCAGGCTGGTACCAACAGGCCCCCAAGGTGCCGAGGGAACAAGAGTAGGCCTGGGGGCCACCTGCCTGCTCGGAATGTATTTGACTTCCTAAATGAAAATCTGCAGAGCCGAGCTTCTGGGACCCTGGAGACCGGGGTGGACCCCCCAGGAGGGAGGAAAAGCAAGGACGCGTACCATGCCAGCAAGAGTGCCAAGCAGGCCCTGAGCCTGCAGCTCTTCCAGACCGAGGAGAAGATTGAGCGGGCACAACGTGATATCCGGGGCATCCAGGAGGCCCTTACTCGGAATGCTGGCCGGTATGTGGGGGGCCCAAGGCCCAGGGTAGCCAGGCCCACAGGACACATAAGGGAGGTCACCTGACCCAAGAATGGCAGCTAAGTCTGAGGAGGTCTGAATGTTGGAGGATGGGAAGTGGCCACAGCAGCAGGGGGTCCTAGTGGCAGTGGGCCAGAGGCCACGCTGATTGGCAAGCCCTCCCTAGGAACAGCATGGCAGCAGCCCAGCTGGAGAAGAAGCTGGCAGGAGCCCAGCGGCAACTGGGGCAGCTCCAAGCTCAGGAAGCAGGCTTGCTGCGGGAGCAACGGAAGGCAGATACCCATAGGAAGATGACAGAGTTCTAGAGTCCTTGCACACGCCATGGACAGAATCCTAGCTGCCTCAGCAGGAAGACCAGCTGTCACCTTGACATCTAGTGTACCCACTGAGGAGGGGCCGCCTGCTCTCAGGCTGTCTCTCCTTCAGCCTTGCCAGCCTGAAACATGTGGACACTGCTGAGTGGAGCAGGGTTGCAGGATTGTTTCCGGACTCTCACTTGCCCACCATGCCCCTCTGCCAGTGTCTAGGGGCATCTCCTTAGTGAAGACATTAAAGTGATTTTATCGCAATTGTCAGTGGAGACTCAGCTGGCTGCAGGGTCTCTGGTGGGCGGGTTTACACAGGGTTGTGGCTACAGAGAGGCTGGGCTGGAGGGAGGGGTCTCAACGTGAGGCCTTTGACCTGGGTGGGTAAGAGTCCAGGGTACTCTCTGGTGCCCTGTACTCAACAAATGGAGCTTGATGAGTGGAGACAGGCCCTTGGAGAGTACTGTTAGTCAGTTGGACCTGCAGAGGTAGTTTTGGGGCACAGTGTCAGCACTTGTTGGCTACTGATCACCCAGCTGACCTACTCTGTCTGCCTACTTGTTGACCATTGTCCTTCCCATCCAGTGTGGAGGGGATGCGAGTTAGGCTTTCAGAACAGTGCCACCTCATCATATTGAGTCACACAAGACCTTGGATGAGACTGCAGCAGGGAGTTAAAGATAAGTCACGGCTACCGTGTTTGCAGCTGATGGCTGAGTGGCTGCTGGGAGGTGCTCTGGGACAGGGGCAGGTAGTGAGGTGGGGAACTTCCTGAGAGTCCACAAAGACCTTCCTGGCTGTCTCAGACAAGGCTAAGGAGGAGCCATGTTGTGACCTTGGTAAGTGTCTGCTCAGCTCTGCAGCCAGGCGGGTCCGACTCAGACCCTTCCATCCTTGATGTTCTCCTAGAGTATGGGAGGCCAGGTCAGGGCAGGTGGGACCTTGCTGTGTCCTGATAGTCATCCTGTGCCTCTCTGTTCAAGAAGCCCACTCCTTGAGTCTAGACATAGTAGCTTTGACCTTTGGAGACTACCCTGCACTTCCCAACTCCCGCAGATTTTAGCTGGGCCCCCACTCCTAGCAGCTCTGAACCCAGAAGGGTGCAGGGCCTGTGGCAGGGTGGGGAAAGGGAAAGGAGGAGAGTCGGAAAGGCATGAAGTGGAAGCACTCAGTTCTGGAGTAGCCTTCTCTTCCCTGCTGATGCCCACACTATTCCAGCTTCTCAGGGGCCCAGGCTCTGTAGTGAGTGGCTTGGGGCATTACCTGAAACAAGCAGTGACTCTAAGTCTGTGTCCTGTGGCTTACAGGCCCAGAATGCTACTTCAGGGGTTTCCCTAAATCTTGAACTTGGGCTATGATGACCTCAGAGCAACCATGGTCAGGTCACTGCTGTTCTGGATATACGACACCATCTCTGTGGCCATCCTCTCTGACTGCAGGAGCAGGCAAAGTACCCCTTCACAGGAACCCTTAGCCAGAGGCAGGAAGGTAGGAGCTCTTACGTGAGGGCAGGGCTGGTCTACAAAGCCTGGGGGTTTGCAGTGTGCTGAACTGGGGAGAAGCCCACCCTGTGGTGTGACGTGGGCAGGTAGAGAAGCCAGATGTGTGCCTGATCCCCTCAGTCAGCCTCCGGTACCACTTTCTTCTGCCCCCAGACCCCCTGCTTCACAGAATGGGGCCACCAGTGCCCTTGGCTATGCCAATCCTCAGGTCCTAGGGTGCTTCTCCCTGCTTCTCTGGCTGTGGCCAAGCTCTTAAGTCACTAGCAGCTGGTTTATTCCTAGGTACATCTCCACATGTGCCTCTGTGCTAGATTGGGATCAGCAGCTTACTGCACCCTTCCTACCTGCACCCTCTGGCCTGATAGCTGTCTTGCCCCCAGGACGCAGGCACAGAAGCAGCAAAAAAGGCTACTAAGCAGTGTGATACTGGCAGACTCAGTGAGTGCCGGCTGTCCCTGAGGCCAGGGTGTGAACAGCAGGAGACTGACCAGGCTTCCTTGCTCCCAGTCACTGCTGAGATGGACCCACCTGTGCTCCTTCAGTGAGTCTGGCACATATTCTACACCATGACCCTCGCAGCAGCAGAGGTGAGCTGCTTGCTATAAGGACACACATGTTGGGCTTACTGACTTCCTAACACTTGGAGCCAGACCTGCTGTCCACCTGAATGACCTCTCTACCCTAACCCTTTCCCTAGCTCCGAGGCCTGCCAGCATGGATCTTCTGCACCATGCTGGCTTGAGATTTCCAAGAGCAGCACCAAGCCACAGGCAGCCTCCTCAGCCTTCCCACCTCATCAGCTACCTGGGGCCCTTCCTGCCATTGTTGCTACACTTCCCATTGGCTCTGAGGCCATCTGTTCCAGTGTTGGGCTGGCTACCATCCCCAGAGCCTGCCTGGCTTCTACTCATATGGTGTGGGCAGGGACACGGCCAGGCCTTTGCTGGCTGAATATACTTGCATCCAGAAGCTCAAAGGGATCAAATTGGGTCCCTAAGACCTGCAGCAGGGGAAGGCTGAGGTGACCCAGATGTTTAGGTGAAGTGGGTCTGGATGGGGCGTGTTAGTACAGCTGGGCAGATATTTGGCAGAGTGGTGCTGACCCTTCCCTGGATCTGCTGCTTCTCTGCATCTGGACATCTTGTACTCAAGGTCTGCAGGTCCAAAAGCAGAACCCCAGGACCAATCCCAGACCAACTGGACCCCAAAGGGTGTAGAAGCGAATCTGGCCTTGAAGAGTTACTTGACATATGAGTCCCTTCCTCTTAAGGTCCTGTACATAGACAGCAGGTCTCTGGAAATGTGTGTGAGAGCATCCAAGAGATGGGGACCCCCAAGAATATGGAGCTCCCCCTTCTGCCTATTAGCATAAATGGACATGCAAGGCACCAAGGCCCCTTGCTTCTACCTTCTTTGTCCAGAGGGAGCTTGGAGACCCCTCAATGCTCTTAGCACTTGTACCAGTATTCCTTCCTCCAAAATGAGACTTCCACTCCCCACACTAGTAGCACAAATCCCACATCCCAGCATGGCCAGGCTTTGAGGCCCTAACACTTCCATTGCATTGTCCCTGTGTCCAGGTGGCCTCTCCCTGGCTCCAGAGAGGCCTGTGTCCTAATAAATCGTCCTTATTGAAGGATGGATATGCATGCCATGGACACAGCCTGCCCTTTTTGAGAACTGGGAGGATTGAAGTGGGAATTTTCTAGGAGTAAACATATCCCCTGCAGGCCTTACAGTAGGGGTACCCCTCCTAACACTCACCCCTGCCTGATCCCTGACACCTGAAGCCTTAAGTCAGTGGCTGGGAGGGGGAAAGACAAGCCCTTTGCGGTGGTGGTTTCCAGGTGTGGGCACAGGGGCAGTGCAGCGGCCTAGCAGGGGTACCCCTTAGGTGAGACTTGGAAGCCCTAAGCTCCACAGGACGGCTCAGCCACTAGCCCCTGGTGTTACAAAAGTAGATGGGCAGCCAAGCGTTAAAGAACTTGCCCGGAAGGCATGACCCTTTTTTGGCTCTGGCAGCTCCGAGAGCACTTTCGTGGGGAAGCGGGTCCTCCCGTCAGCAGGGCGGGCGGGCAGCCAGCGGGGGTGGAAGTGAGGAGGTGCGCGGAGGAGCGCTGGGAGCCATAAAGGCCCTTGTGCAGACCAGCCGGGTAGCGCCGGGCTCGGACGTGAGGGGGCGGGGCCACAGCCCGCGAAGTGTTGATGGCCCCGCACTGGCCAATGGGCACACGAGCCCTGGAGGGCCGGGACAGGGGGCGTGGCCGGCCGGCAGTCTCCCGAGTGGCGCAGGCGGCCGCGGCGGGATCCAGGGCGGGGGTCGGCGGAGGGCCGGCCCGGCCTGGGTCTGCGTCTTGAGCGTCTGCTTTTGCCAATATAATTTTGGTGGCCGGCCGGCCGGCCATGGAGGCTGAGCGCCCCCCGGCGCCGGGCCAGGGCTGCGAGCGTCCCCTGCCTCGGGCCGCTTGTCAGGGTCCCACGCCTGAAGCCGCCCTGGACCCCAGTGCTCTGAGGACTGAGGCGCGGTGGCTGAGCACTGAGGGCTCGGGCCCGTGCGCCGTGCCGGTGACATCGTCGCCTCAGGTACCGATGGGCGGGTGTGCCGACAAAGTTTCTTTCGTTGCAAAGATGGCGTCAGGGCTGCACAAACTTTGGGCCCCGGGGGCGTGGTCGTGGGGGGCGGCCGAGGCGGCCCTGGAGTGTCTATGGGTCTGTCCAGGCCGGGCCAGTGGCCCAAGAACGCTTCCCGCCGCCGCCGGCCAGGGGCGGGGCCTGGGGGCGGGGCCGCGACATTCGCTGGGGGTGGGGTGCCGGGTGACCAGGGCGCCAAGTAGATTCAGCGTGGAAGCTGGGGACCTGGGCTGCCACCTCCTCCGAGTCTAACAGACTCTTCTGCAGGGCCTTTCGGCCGACAGCAGCTTTGTGGGATTGGAGTTCGCGCTGCCGCAAGAGCCTCTAGCAGCAGACCAAGGGACGCCCGGGCCATGGGTGGAGGCGGCAGCTGGGCTCCCGACGCCATCGGCGCAAATCCCAGTGCCAGCACAGAGGTGAGCCAGGGGCTGGGTATGCCAGACAAGATGGGTGTGTGCACATGTGCTCCGGCCGTGGGGTGGAGTGCAGATTTCTGCCGCCCCAACCCTCCCCTCAGGAGAGGCTTTGGTGGAAGACAAGACAGGGTCCGGCCCTGGGTTTCTGCATCTCATTGCCCAAACCCTAGGGGAATTGAGTAGAAATGCTTAGCGCTTTGGGGCCAGAGTGCAGAACTGGAAAGGGCTCGTTCTCTCTGCAGACAAGGCTTTGCGGTCGGTGTGGGTCTCACACTACCCACCACCTCCCCTCTCCTGCCATACGCAACCCTGTCGTTACCGCAGGGGTGGGTCCTTGTCCTGTCGTGCTGGGGCCTGTTCTTGACTCGTTTTCCCCTAGCTGCTGTTGACTGCTGGCCATCCCACCCTCTTAAGCCTGGTCCACAGCTGCTGTTGCACAACCCTGGTTAATGTATAAATGGGGAGTTGGGCTTGTGCCGGAGCTGGCCAGGTCCCCACCAATAAGGCCTCAGACCCCTGCCCAACACCAGGGTCTGAAGGAGCCATTGTACAGTGCAGACTGTAGAGAAGTCAGGCTTCAGACAGACCTGGGCCCTGTTCCCGGCGATTTTCAGCTCTGCAACCCGAGCTGGGGGTGGAGCCAGGCCTCCTGCCCATAGCCTGGAGTGAGGCAGCCTGGTGCCTGCACACGTGCCCAGGCCTGCACTTGTGTGCTGGCCGGGAGAGAGGCCTAGAGCGATTGTTGGGCCACACTCCACCCTCACCCTGCCCCCATCCCCTCTAGAACCCCCCCAGGAAAGGCCCGAATGGAGGAGGTCATGGCTGCTGCTGCCCTTACCAGCCTATCTACCAGCCCCCTCTGTGTGGGGACCCCAGCTACAGCCTTCAGTCCAGGTGAGACTCAAAACTTTGTGCTCAGGTGGGGACAGGGTCCAGAACTTCTTGCTGTTGCCCAGGACCCTGCTGCCACTAGCCTCTGGGACAGACAAAGCCTCTAAAACCTGCATGCCACCTTCCAGACATGCCTTTTGAGACTTCCTTATAAAAGCTGCATTACCTCTACTTTCTTGAGCTGTTCACCACTCTTCTGCTGGTCACACTGCCCCTACTCTGCTGCATCCTGGCCATGCCAGGCATCTCTTTCCACTTTATTGTGCTAAGAGCCTTTTCACTAAGACTCCATGGCCAATTCCCACTAGCCAACACCTCCTCCAAATGGCTCCCTACCCATCATGGGATCTGAACAGATAGCAGCTCAGAGTTAAGGACCGGCAGAAGCCAGCAGGCAGCAGTTTCCGCAGAACAGCAGGAGCCCACCCAAGTTCCTGAGGGTGGCATGTCTCCACAGAGCCCAGCTTAGAGCCCTGGAAGGAGGCCCTGGTTCGGCCACCGGGAAGCCACAGCAGCAGCAGCAGCAGTGGAGACTGGGGCTGGGACCAGGCCAGTGACGAATCTTCTCCATCTACCCCATCACCTCCACTGGCCCCTGAGGCAGCCTACTTTCTGTTTGGGGAGCCTACCTTGAGGAAGAGAAAAGTAAGCTTAGGGAAGCCCCAGGGTGGGATGGAGAAAGGTAGCTGCTGCTGACCACAGGCCCCTGTCACCACAGAGCTCGGTCCAGGTCATGTTCCAGTGCCTGTGGAAAAGCTGTGGGAAGGTGCTGAGCACAGCGTCTGGGATGCAGAGACACATCCGCCTGGTGCACCTGGGGTGCGGTGGGGCCGGGGCTGGGCCTGGGCGGGGTCAGACCCAGCTAGTGCTTTAGCTCCTGCCACTGTGTCCCCAGCAGGAGACAGGCAGATCCAGAGCAGAGTGATGGTGAGGAGGATTTCTACTACACAGAGCTGGATGTTGGTGTGGACATGCTGACTGAAGGACTGTCCAGCCTGACTCCTGTATCCCCCACAGCCTCAGTACCACCAGACTTCCCCCACCTGGAGTTGCCAGAGCTGCTTGAGCCTCCAGTTCTGCCCAGCTTACTGCAGTCCCTGGCCCTGCCCCCACCTCTCATGCTGAGTTCTGCACCTCCCTCACAGGCATGCCATAGTGACCATTCCTACCAGGCAGGTGAGGCCACAGGTAGCAGCTGGGAGCAAGTCTTAGGGCACTGTGGAGAGGAGCAAAGTCCAGGCTGCAGCTCCCCAAAGGGCTGTCTGGCGTCCATTCAGCTGAAACTGCAGCCCACTGAGATCCAGGCCTACACACCAGCCCTGCCATCCAAGTTTGGTGCCAACCTGAGGTATGTATGGGTTGAGGGACCTGGTGAGTACCAGGTGGGAAGGGTCTTGGCAAACCACACTCCATGTTCCCCATTTATTCCCTTAGGAAGCCCCGGGGTGATGCCAAGAAGTGCCGGAAGGTATATGGCATGGACCACAGAGACCTGTGGTGCACAGCCTGCCGCTGGAAGAAAGCCTGCCAGAGGTTCCTGGACTGAGTACTACCCAGCAGTGCTGCTGCCCAGCCTTTTCACCCCACCACAGCCTGAGAGCCTGGACTCTTACAGCTGCAGGGTCTACTTTTCCAGCATGAGGGACCAGGAAATTGTTGACCCTGGATTCCTAGAGATGGGAGAAGAGTCCTGCTGCTCAAAGTGCCTCTGAAGAAACCAGCTTTTTTGCACTAATACCAAACCATACCACTGTCCCCTCAGCCCTGGGCCATTGCCCCTCATGCCTGACAATACGTGGATTTGTCACGGACATTGATGGGCCCAGCTACCTGAGATGCACTTTGAGAGGTGTCAGGGAGGGGAGTCTCTCCAGTCCACACTTAATGTGACAACTCAAGGGCTCTGAGGCTGATGTTTTGCCATGTTTGTGATGCTCAGGTGTCTCATGCCTGGACCATAACAGGCAAGGAGAAAAATTAAAAATTAGGGATTTTTTCAGAAGCTGAGTCTGCCTCCTAGCAAGAAGGAATAGGACTGCATTTCAGTGTTGGGTAAGGGTGGTGAAAGGCCATTGGTAAGCCACGGGAGCTTGGGGATAACCCTCTGGCCACTTCTACCAAGGGTGAGGGCCGGGAGAGGGAGTTCTATCTGAAACACACAGGAGGCGCCTGCTTGGAGCAGCAATTTCCCGATTTATTGAAAGTGATCGCCTTGCAAGAATGTCTACGCTAATCCCGTCACAGAAAGGAAACCCACAGGCAGGCCGGGAGCACGCCTAGGCAGACAAGAAACCTCAAGACCCACGACAGAGAAGAGAAGGTAATCTTCACCTGTCCTGTGACTACCGCAAAGCAGGACAAAAAAGCCATGATTCCCCACCAGCTGATTACAAAAACCTTCTCCCCCCCAGATATTTAGCACATTTTTAATACAAACACAGGTTTATAATAATTAATATAAAGTCAATATAATATAGATTATCCCCAGAAAAGATCAACAGTCTTCATACACTGTCCTTTTTTTAATATTGTTTTTGTTGACAGGTTGAAAGCATGTTGAAAAAATAAATATTTAAGAAAAGCACATACACAGCACCCTCACTACAAGTGGTCTAAAAGGGCTGCATACAAAACACAACATAGGATCTAAAAAAATGAAAGACAACCACCACTAAGTATGGCTTTCGTAGGAGCTGCACATGTCACAGAATGAGCCAAAGGAAGATTATCTTTCATAATACTGCAAAACGTTCCAGTTTTTGCATTTTCTCAGTTTTCTTTTTTAAAAAGGATGATGTGCAAAGTTGGAAGCATAGCTGTGTCTTTTGTGTTAGGTCCCTTTTGAGTCCTGGCAGTGTCCTGTTTCCCAAAACCCAGAGAGTCAAAATGTACAGTCTGGTCAGGATTCAGAGCACAATACAAAAACCATATGGTTTTCCTGCCCCTCATGCTCCTCCATGTCTGAGTTTTCCACTTTGGTGTTGCAAACACCGAAGTATACACACAAACAAAAAAATACAAAGGTGAAGTGTAATCTACACATTTTTTTCCTCTTCATAAAAAAATATTTATTAGTTTGAACACTGATTTAAAAAAAAATCGGTCACATAAAAAACCCTCATTACATACATCTTCTCCCTCCATGCCTCCTGAGATGGATGTGTTTATCTGGGTCTTTGAAATTCCATACTCTTCACTTAGCAAACTGATTGAACAATGAAACTGCCACACAGCAAACACAGAAGGTGATGGGACAGGAATTGGGAACCTTGGTATTGATTTCAAGGAAGTGCCCCTGTGGCAGTGACAGAAAGGCCAGTAAAGATGGTCCAGAACAGGACTAGTCCGAGAGCAAGACATCCTGAGTGTGGAGGCAGAGGTGCCCTGGGGAGGGTGGGCTAGAGGTCCTGGGCAGGGTGGCCTGAGAAGTGGGGCCTGGTACAAAATCCAGAGACATTGGTAGCAAAGGTTTGGTTTCCAAATGCATTTTGTAAGAAAGTCTATTTAGAAAAAGGTGTTTAAAAAGCAGGAGGAAAGGTACAAAGTTCTGAGAGCCCTAAAGGGGCCTGGAGAGGCTAGAGGGAGCTCAGCCTGGAGCTCCCCGGCAGATCAGGGTCTATCTGTGATGCCCTACCGAACAGCACACTCTAGAGCCTGCTTGTAACAGTAGGAGAGCAGGCAGCTGGCAGAGGAGCCAGAGCCGTCCAGGCTGCTGCCTCCACACTTTGAGCAGAAGAACCCTGACCCTCTTAAGGACCATGGCTCTGAGAAGATCATAGCCGCCTGCAGAGGGATGTACGTGCAGACAAAATAGGTAACAACCCAACAGGGCATGCTCCTATAACTGGTAGAAACATTGGCTGATTTTATTAAAAAAAAAAAAAAAAAAGCTGTGATTCCTTCCCCATGGCACAGGGCAAGGAACCACATGGGCCAGCCCTGTTCCCCCCCTCAGCAGCAGCAGGTAAGGCAGCTGGTGCTCAGAGGATGTTTGCAGGGGACATGTATTCCATATGACCACTGGGACCTAAGTTACAATTTTTGTGGCGTTTTCTTTTCCCACTTGGAACAGATGTGACACTGAAAAGAAAGTCCGTAAAAGTCACTTGGCTTATAGTCTAGAGAAAAGTGTCTTTCCAATTGGCACTAACACTCAGCACCCCCAACAGAGGCCTTGCATATGGTGGGGGCAAGGTCAGTCCACCTGCATTTCATCCAGAAAACACACAAACTGTGTGTCTGTGCCAGCATGAGGGGATAAAAGAGATGGAATACCTCATCATGGGTGTTGTCAACAGCTTAAGGAAAAGAAGATGGGCTCAGTGTCCTGCAGGGTGAGTCCTCAAAGCCAGCCCACACACAGGAGTGCCCACGAGAGAGGCCTTCGCCTTCACTCACTACAGTCAACATGGGGTAAGATCCTTCAAAACACAGCAAGAGGACTTGACAAGCTAAAAGAAAAACACCCTATATAGTTTCACTGAGAAAAATAATGCCAAACAAAATAATTTTCAGTAACTCAGTATGTCTCTGACTACTTTTAAAATTTGGTTACCCAGGTGGAGAGGTGCAAGCGGCACACTGCAGCTAGAAACACCCCCCTCCAGTGTTAGCAGCAAGAAAGGCAGGAGCCTGGCTCCTGCCTGTCCCAGGAGGGGTCCAGCAGGAGTCCCAGGCAGAGCCCAGGGTGGACAAGGGGCCCAGGCTGTCCAAGGAAGTGTACACAGATGAAAAGCTGAGGTCCTACAAGAAAGTCAGTGTGGGCTAGAAGAGGGAAACACCTGGCCAAGGGTGCCCTCCCAGAGGGACAAGCTGACCTGGGAGGAGCTGTGGCCACCTAAGGCCCTACCCACCGGGGGCTGCTTCCACCTGGAGATAGCACCTGGCGCTCCGGGGCTCCCACCGGTTTGTGTTAAGCACCAAAGCCCGGAGGTACGAGGATCGCAGGGGTTTTTGCGCACTGGATCTGGATTCTACAGGCTGCCCCAGGGCAGTGAGAGCCAAGAGGGTAAAGGGCCACTGAAGGGGTCACAGGCAGCAACATGACGACTGGGGCAGAAGGGCCAGGCAGCTCAGGCTTAGGCAAGACTCAACAACTATTCTGACCTGTAGCCTCGGAGACCACACTTGAGACCCTGAGCTGGCCACTGAGACATTGCACAAGCCTGGCCAGCTGCAAAGGCTCTTTTGACACTGGGAGAAAGCACCCCAGGTGCCAGCTGGCCCCACCCATAAGATGCTGCACATATTGCTGGGGACTCCGCTGTGGCTGGACAGATGGGACCACAAGCTGTCCCTTTCCTGAAACCCACACTACACCCTCACCCCCAACTCTGTGTTGGGCCCCAGCCCTTCCCCCTTACAGGAGCCACATGGGCGTCTTATCCCACAGGACTGGGGGGTGGGGCGGGGCGTGAAGAGGGCCTGGAGGAAGGGGTTGTGGTCCTGCTCCTCTCCCTCCTCCATGTGACAGAAGACCCACTAAGATGCACACACAGGTGGAGAAGTGATGCACCACCACCCTGCCTCGCCTGCCAGGGGCAGGGAGCCTAGGAGATCCAGGCGAAGTCCTTGTCCGGCTCCCCAGAGGGGCTGTGGGGGCCCTGCGGTGAGTCCTCATCGTCTTTGTCCCCCAGCATCGCATCCTCATGCACCAGTCCCACGTCGTCTTTCCACTTGGCTACATCGTCGTCCTCATCCTCACCCAGTTCCTCCTCGCCCTCACCTCGTGGGTCATCAGGGTCCTCCAGGTAGGGCCCATCACCAGTGAACAGTGCCTCGGGGGAGCCCTCGACGCCGCCACCACCATGGTCCAGGGGTGGGGCCACACCCCTGCCAGCACAGTCAGCACACACACCGTGGCGCCGAGAGCCATGCTTGATGCCCACGCTGGCTGCGGACATGAACACACGACTGCACACCTTGCACACATACTTCTTGTCCTTGCTGTGAACCTGGGGGAACAGGGCAGTTAGTGACGTGGGGAATGGGCGTAGAATGGGGTGCACAATCTCTGGCAGACCCTAAAGAGGTATTTGAGGAGGGAGTCCATAGCAGGGAGTTGGAGTGATTTATCTGCTCAGGCACCAGAGTTCTGACCATGGGGTCCCTGCCTAGGACCCACACGGGCAGAATTACAGGTAGTGTCAAACAACCATGTCCAGTGTCCTCTTTTCTGGCAATCTCCAAGCTGGGCCAAATCCCTGCCGACATACTGTGCATCTAGGAATCCCCACCAGAATCCCGTTGGCACATTCCCATTCCCATCACACTGCTGCCTCTGCTTAAAAGCCTCTCTTCCTCCACACCTGTGTCAACACAGGCTAGGGGTCTCCTTAATGAACAGGAGCTATGAAGTAGCTCCTGTGCCCAGACAGCCATTTGCTTCTGAGGTATCCCTCTACAGAGAGCTGGCCTGGCCCATCAAGGGAGGGGCAGAGCTGAGAACGACACAGCGGGGGCTAGACCTGGGTACACAGGGAGGGCTTGTGACTCCCCCTCAATAGGTACAACTGGAAGCTGAGGCTGAATCTGCCTTTTGGGAAGCCTGGGGCCAGGCCTGTGTCTTGGTGAACTGGGCATTGGGAGATCAAAGGATGGAGGAGGGGAGAGAAGCGGACTGGAGGCATAAGCTGGGGCCGCAGCCAGGCCGCCGGCCAAGGTCACCTGAGGTCAAGGACAGATTAGCAGTCAGGGCCAGAGGAAGAGGTGGGGGGGGGGGCGGCGTGAATGGGAGGGGGCGCCATGGTTGCCTGATCAGGACTATGGCCAGAGGGTGGAGCAGGACTCTGGAGAGGGACTTTAAGAGGAGAGGACATGAAGGTCCCTAGCTCCTAGAAGGGACCTCAAACCTGAGGGGATACACATTTTGGTCCCACATTTGGTCCCAGGCTCTCTTTGGTTTGTTGTCTGTTGTTTTGTTTTGAGCCAGGCCCAGTGGTACAGGCATTTATTTAGTATTTATTCATTTTTCTACAGGTGTGTCGTATGCCACCATGCCCAGCCCATATGGTGCTGGGAATTGAACCCACAGCCCCATACTTGCCAGGCAAGGGCTCTTAACCATTGAGCAATGCCTTTAGCCCAGCCCCCACCCCAGGTAGGCTTCTGCTGAAAATGTGCAGGGGATACCTGGTGCCTCTGCAGAATCAGACCTCAGAGATATGGCCAGGGAATAGAGCAGAGTGGAGTCTTCCAGTGTCATCGTCACCCAGCCAACCTGAGAAGCCTTGAGGGGACTATTCCCTGCTGTGCCCCTCTAGTCACATCCAAGCTCTGGCCCTGTCCTCCAAAGACAAAGCCCCATGGGCCCAAAGAGGATCCCCCAAACAAATCCCTGGCCAAAACCAGTCAGGCTATACACAGGGCTTCTCTGAGGTGGGCCTGGTGCTGGCTAGGCTCTGCCCTCCTTGGCTAACATCAGTCTCCCAGGCTCCAAGATTCCCCTCAGCTCTTCTCGATCTAAGGGGCATCCTTCCTCTGACATGCACCATGCCAACAGATTACAGGACATTTGCAGGCTGGGAGACAACTGTGGTTTTTTGGGGTTTTTTTTTTTCCTCATCTTTCTGAATGTTTCAGTTTTCTACAGCAAGCAAGTAACACAGTCACTAAGGAACAATTATCAATAAAGAAAAGGATTCTTCTACTTGCAAAGACCTCCTAATAAGCAGTCACTGCGATCCTTCGGCTGAGCCTTTGTAAGGGGCCTTCGCTGTGCCTGGCTTGCCAAGCCTGTGGTCCCACAGCCCACCTGGGATGGTCCAACCTCTCCTCTTGAAGTCACCCTCTTTGAAGGCAGAACTACCACAAACTTCCACAAAACCGAAAGTCATAAAGACTTAAATCACTGCTGCCCAACCCACTTTGAAATAACCAAGAAGATCTTGGATTCTTTTGTTGGCTTGTTTTGAATTATTTGTATGATTATATATTTTGAGTGCTGGGGAGAAAGCCCAAGGCCTTCATACTAAGCTACATTCTTGGCCCATTTTGAGACAGGGTCTAGCTAAGTCACTAAGTTGCCCAGGCTGGGCTTGAACTGGTGATCCTCCTGCGTCAGCACCTCAGAGTACTGGGATTACATATCTGCACCACTGGGCCTGGCTTGTGTTGCTCTATTTTAAAACCAGGGCTTCCCTCTACCTCCCCCCACAAAAATATAAAAGTTCTAAAGCTGGGTACATGCCTGTAATTCCATCACTCAGGAGGCTAAGGCAGAAGGACTGCTGTGAATCTGAGGCCAGTCTGGGCCACAGTGAGCTTAGGACCAACCTGGGCTACAATGTGAGACCTGTCTCAAAATCCATCAATATCTTCTAGACCAGTCACAGAAAGCATAGTGTTCCAAGCCTGAGGTGGTGGCACATACCTATAACCCCATCACTCTGAGAGGCGAAGGTAGAAGGATTACAAGTTTGAGCCCTGCCTGGGCCACTTACTAACTTAGTGAGACCATGTCTCAAAATAAAAAATACAAAAGGGGTAGGGGATGAGGCTTGCCCTGGGTTCAATCTTTAGTACCCCCACCCCACATACCTGTATTTCAAAAGGGGACAAAATTTGGGCAAAAATACAGAAATAGGCCCAGGAGAAGCCACAAGGGAACAGGCATGCACATGGGGACCCATTACGGCCAGCAGGCTATGTCAGGATGCTCAGGGAGCAACAAGGAGCACAACTAGTACCTAGGAGAGCCTCTCACCAGCAGCAGATGGTCAGGCATCCCTTGTCCTGATGGACACATGCTCAGGAAGGAACCAAGACAGAAGGATGCTGGGTGCTATGGGAACCCATTGCTGACCCCTTGTATGCTTGTGGAGCAGGGACTGGCCCGCCCCATTTATACCTGAGGCCCGGTCAAGCACAGCAGGTTCTGCTCCCAGCCGCTCAGTCTCTGCCCCCACTAAGCACCCAGACGTGTAGGCACAGGTCAGGGAAGAGATTACATTCAGTGCCCATAAATGTTATTGTGGTGAGAATCCAGGCACAGAGGGCTTCTCCTCAGGGTCTAGCCCCTCGAGAGAAACTACAGGAAAAAAAGGCAAGCCCCAAACGTTTTATGTACATTTTTCAAAGAGTTATGACCCACTAAAGCGCAGCCAAAACCTCTAAGATAAATATCCAGGTTCTACACAAAGTGAAGGTGCAGGCAGCAGGACTGACCCTCACACAGGATCAAAATATTTACTGAAACATTAATATGGTTTTGCTTAGAAAAATCACAGCAACACACATTGCTAAGATTTTTCAGCACCTATTAGTGTGAAAAATAAGATACGATTCTCTCTGAAGGTAAAAAATGTAGGCCCAGGTACAGGTGTCCCTTTTAAATCTTTACAAGTCAGTCAGTCTGTAAAATCATCTCTATGGTTTATTAACTGAATTAAACAGAACAAACATGAGCAGCCACAGGGTACCATCCTTGGTGGCTCAGCGGTGGGCCCCAGGGCTCTTCCGGCTCCACTGCCCCTGCCTCCCGGGAGTCCACATAGGAACCTGGAGGTGCGGCCTGCTGAGTGCTACCTGTGCCTGCCTAGTCTCCCTGGCTTATCTCACCTATGATGCCTCTTGCCGTTTGTTTATGTTGGGAGAAATCTGCCTCCTGTTTTCTCAGATTCATTCTCTCCCAGGCGCTGAGTTCCAGCTGGGTGAAAATGCTGGGGACACAGGCAGGCAGGCAGACCCCAGCCCTCCTGGGTGCTGGGTTGGGGCAGGCAGCCAGCAGGCGGGCAGTGGTGACGTGCTGAGTGCTGACCGCTGAGCGAGCCCGGTGGAGGGCAGGCGGCCTCCTGGGGCCCACCCGTCACCCCCTCCAGAGCCTAGTTCTGGGACGCATGGAAAGGGATTCTGCACCCACCTCCCGTGACTGTTTAACGAGACACGGTGTAGCCAATGGCACCAAGCACTGGCCTCCTCCTACTCCCCTGCTGCCCCACGAAGACCCCAATGCCCACACGTCACTGCCCCGCACTCACCAGCGTATGCCGCTTCATGTGCTCGCGCCGGGTGAACTTCTTCCCGCAGATCTCGCACGGGTAGGGCCGCTCGCCGGTGTGTGAGCGCATGTGCCGCTTGAGGATGCACTGGTGCATGGCAGAGAAGCTGCAGTAGGGGCACTTGAATTTCTTCCTGATCACTGTGAACTCGTTCACTGAAAAACAGTGGTGGAGGGGTCAGTTTGACGGGTCGGCCAGGCCTCCTCGCTTTGCCTCTACATGGTTGTCCACCCTCTGCTGCAGGGACCATGCAAGTCTGAGCCCTGGGCAGGCTCAGCCAGGCCTCTCAAGTAGGGAGAGCCAAATCACAGGGGACAGCAAGCTGCGGGCAGGACCAACCAAGCACAAGTTGTCTCGTTCCCGCCCAGACCTTCTTTGTGCCCTCAGTCCCCAGCAGTGTGCACGAGTGGCACCAGGCACAAGAGCGGCCCAGAAGGCCAGCGCAAAGTGTGGTACAAGCGCAAGATGCAGAAGGAGCAGGAGACGCCCATCTGCGTGAAGAGCCCCCAGAGGGTTGGAGCAGTTCTCTCCTACCACCAGCCCAGAAGCGCCTGCCGCAGGGGGGCTCATCACCACCTCCCAGATGGGCCCCGCGGCTAGCTACGAAAACTCAAGGACACCAGACTGGCCTTGATCCTGTTCTGCGGCCGAGGCTCCAGCCAGCAAGGGACTTCGAAACTGGCCAGTGCAGAGAGCAGCCCTGAAGACACTGGTGCCGGACCGTGTGACTTGCGGGTTCTGGGTCCTGGCGACATCACAGAGGTCTCCACAGAATCTGCCCTGAGCCCCAACTTCAGTGCGGGTCTCCTGACTCTGGAATCTCCCAGCACCCCAGGGATACCGCTGGTGCCCCTCTCTACTCCAGAAGTGCCGGGTGCACTTTGGACAGGTGAACACTGGACACTCGGTGCTCAGGAACAAGTGGAAGGATCATCCCTACTAGCCCTAGAGGGGCACCTTCCAGCACTGCTGTGCGGACACCACAGCTCACAGCCGAGGCCTGTCTTCACAGGCACTGCACACACTTACTGTTTCTGGGCTTGCAGAAGGGACACCAAGACTCCTCAGAGGGCTGAGTAGGAGGACCCAATCTTTTCTAAGCCCTTTCATTAGATGTGAGGTATTCCTTTACATAAAGCCCGCCACTCACAGACAACCACGTCTCTGTCTCCTTTTCCTTTGGACAAACACACACATATATGCATATACTTACAGAACTTAAATCATAATGTGTATATCATATAGAACATCATACTTAGCCAGTATGATCTCTTTTTATTTATTTATTTTCAGATAGGGTCTCACTTTGTAGTGCCGGCTGGATCTGAACTCACTAGCCTAGCCTGGCCTCAAACCCATGGCAATCCTCCTGCCTCAGCCTCCTGCGTGCTGAGATCACAGGTATGGGTTACCACACCTGGTTGATCTTTACATGGTGCTGAAGAATTGAATACAGGGTCTTGAGCATGCTAGGCAAGCATTTACAACACTAAATTGTGCTCCCAAGACCTTTTTTTAATGCCCCGAGTTTTTGTTCTGTATTTGTACTATTTAAAATTGAATCCAGGGCCTCTACACTGACATACATCCTTAGCTTGCTTTTTTTTTTTTAAACTTTTTAGATGGATCTCTGCAAGTTGCTAAATTGCCCAGGCTGGGCTCGAATTTGTGACCCTTCTGTCTCAGATTCCCAGAGTGCTAGGATTGCAGGCCTGCACCCTATGCCCTGCTATAATGCATTTTTTCTTCTTGTTACTGTTCCCATGGGTTCCAACCCACGGCCTTTGCACTGAGCTACATCCTTAGCCTGTTTTTAGTTTTGATTTTGAGACAGTCTTTGCCCTGTTGGTGATCCTCCTGCCTCAGCCTCCCAAATGCTGAGATTACATGCCTGTACACCAAGGCCAGTGATTTTTTTAACCATACATCTTTTAAATGTTTGAGTGTACTCATTACAGACACCATTGTTGAGATTTTATATCCACACGCCCCCTTGAGAATCAGGCTCTAGGAAGGTATCGCTGCACCACTAGTCACCTGCCATCTCCTGGAGACGAGTCCTGAGAAGTACAATCTGCTGGCTTCCTTGTGACCAGCTGTCCCCGTGCTGCTCCCAGGGCTGACCTTGTGTCTACATGGCTGTGGGGCTCCTGTCAACAGGCACTCTCACAGAAAGGCCCTTCCTGGAGCAGATCTGCTGGGATTCTCACTCTGGTAATCCAGGCAACTGCATCAGAGACAGAGGAAGAGGTGTGCCGACTGGCATCACAGCCTGGCACCTCGGGGAGTGGCGTCCAACTGCGTTCTGTGCCACATCTGGCATCTCCTAAGGGGAAATTGAAGCTCTTCCTCGTCCTTCCTGGATGCAGGCCCTGTAGACCAGGCCAGCGCCCCTCTTCTCTTTGCTCCCTCTGAACCATCCCCCACCACAGGCCTCTTGTTCTCCTGACTCCCGCAGAGCAAACACACGACACTCTCTAGGGTGGAGGGAAAACCTGGAAACAAATTTCCACCTTATTGTGCTTAAAACTTTTTGGGGGGAGCATATCTGTGTTCTTCTACAAACATGAGAATTAGAATATTGAGTTATCACATATTTTAGTCTACAGATTTAATAATTTAATACTTCAAATCCACATGTCAAATGAACCTTATCTCTGTACAGAGCACTTTTTTTACCCTAGAAAACAATTTAGAATGGACATGAGTAGTGACCTGTCCTTGTAAGGGGACTTACCCAGAGCAGAGACATGCTAGAGAGACGATTCATTTAAAACTGCCCTTTTGTGCCAGGTGCAATGGTGCACAGCTATAATATCAGCTGGTAGGGAGGCTAAACAGGAGGGTCACAGGTTCAAGGCCAGCCTGGGCATAGGTTTTGTCTCAGAAATAACAAAAAAATTAAAAATTTTAACAGTCTGAAGATGGAGCTGAGTGAGTAAGGCCTCAGGTTCAGTCTCCAGTACACAAATGCCTGTACTTCAGCAGGTGTTGTGGCATGTGCTGACTACGTGTCACTGCTTGGGAGGCTGAGGCAGGAGGATTTCAAGTTCAAAGCCAGCCTCAGAGTAAAATTTTAACAAGGCTGGGAATGTATCTCAGTGGTAGTAGGAGAGCATTTGTCTAACAAGGGTAAAGCCCTAGGTTCAATTCCCAGTATTAGAGGGGAAAAAAAAACCCTGTACTTTCTAAAACTATCTTTATGACTTATGATGACATATTTTGGTACTTTCTTGATGTATTGTTTTCCCATCACAACCAGAACAAAGTACTACAAACCAGGTGGCTCAAAACCACATAAATTCAATCTCTCTTAATTCTGATGACAGAAGTATGATACCAAGGTATCAGCTACAGGGGTGTCCCTCCCACTGCTTCTAGCTTTGGGGAGTACCAGCATCCCTCGACCTACAGCCACATTACTCTAGTCTTTTGTCTATGCTTTTATGTAGTCTTCTTTTTTCTCCTTTTTTCCTTGTCTTTTTCCTCTTCTTCCTCCTCCTCCTCCTCTTCCTCCTCCTCCTCCTCCTCCTCCTTTTTCTCCTTCTTTTGACACAGGGTCTTGCTCTGTAGCCCAGGCTGGCCTTGAACTCACAACAATCCTCTCACTTCAGCCTCCCAAGTGCTGGGATTACAGGTGTGCACCACCACACCTAGCTTACGTGGTGCAGGGGAATGAACTCAGAGCCTTGTGCTTGCTAGGCAAGGGCTTTAACCCGTGAGCTGCTCCTCCAGTCCCTATGTGGCCTTACAGTCTTCATCTTACAAAAACACACATCACTGGATTTAGGAGTATGCTCATCAAGGATGATCTCATTTTGAAATGCTTAATTTATGGTGGTGCAGGCATGTAATTCTAGCATACCAGGAGGCTAGGACAGGAAGAGTGTAGGTTTGAGCCCAGCCCAGGCAAGACAGCAAGACCCTATCACAAAATAAAAACCCAAAAATCAGCTGGGGAGATAACTCAGTATGAAGGTCCTGGATTCAACCCACAATACTACATGCAAGAGAGAGGAGGGAGGGATGGGGCAGGGTAGAGAGGGACCCTTAATTTAACCATATCTGTACCAACTCAACAAATAGGATTGCAGACACAGGTTCCAGAAATTAGGCCAAGGACACATATTGGGGGGTATACACTACTTCAGAATATTTAATAAACAGTACTGTGATTACTGAAGAAAATTGTCATTGGCTGTTAATATTTTTTGTTGTGGCAGTGGTTCTGTGGATCAGATCCAGGGCCTCCTGCATATTAGCCAGATTAGCTTTACCACTGACTTATGGTCCAATGATCTAGCCTGGCTATTATTATAAAGCATTTTTTTCAATGCTGGGGATGGAGCACAGGGCCTTTGCATTGTGCTTCCTCTCCAGCTCACTTCTTGTTTTTCATTTTGAAACAGAATCTCGCTAAGTCACTAAGTTGCCCAGGTTAAGCTTAAACTAGTGATCCTCTTGCCTCAGCTTCCTACAGGCTTGTGACACGGGACCCAGTTTAAAGTAATTTCTTATTAGAATCAACATCTCCTATAACTTGTGGTTTATACTCTATATATCTTGGAAGATTTTTCAACGTGCTGTGCCATGTTTTGAATATGTCCCCACACTTCACTTACTGAACCCTAATCCCCAGAACCACAGTGGGCAGTGATGAGAGGCATGGCCTGCTGAGTTCTGGTTCTGGATTTGATCCCAGCACCTCAGAACAAACAAAAACCAAGTGATGAGATCACTGCATCCTGGTGAACAAACTAACGTGCCATCTCATCAAGAGGGACTGCTGACGGTGAGCACGGGCACATTATGAAAGCGGCTCAGCTCCCTCCTGTGCGCCAGCTGTCTGCCCTTGTGGGTGGTGTAGAAAGAAGGTCCTCGCCATGCCAGGCCAGCTGGAGGGTCGCTGGGCCCTTGCCCGAGCAACCTAGCAAGAAAGGAGGAGGAAGAAGAAGGGGAAGGAGGGAAAGGAGGGGAACGAGGGGAGCATCCACCAGACACAGACTGTGCAGCTTAGACCAAGGTAAGAAGTAAATGTTTCTATCTCTCTTTCTTCTTTTTTTTTTCCTGTAAATTACCAGTCTACACTATTCTGTTATAGCTGCACAAAGAGAGACGTGAGCACACAGCTTCATTCTCATAAACATGACTAGAGCCATTAAAATCCACATGGTGAACAAAAAAGCTCAAAGATTATTAAGTTGAAAGAAATGATCTCTGCCATGTGGCCTAAATACTGAACCTTCTTGCTGGGCATCCAGTGTTCACAAGATGAAAAGGCAAACTTTCAAGTGAATCATGGAGAAGCAGGACTGCAGGAACTGGCTGGGATTATCAAGCACACAGAGGTCAACAACACGCTATGATCCACCCAGAGCAGAGGCATCCACAGACCTGAGAGGCCCGTCCTCACAACCCTGGACTTGGCTGCCCACGCTGGCACTTGTGGCCACAGCTGGAGGGTCCCAGCAGCTCTGACTGCAGGAGAGCCAGGTGTGTCAGGAATCACTTTCTAGAAGTAAACATTCAGGAGCCTCTTCAGTGTGAGCAGTAGTGCACACACATAATACCAGGTACTCAGGAGGCTGAGACAAGAGGATCACAAATTGGAAGCCAGCCTGGGCAACTGAGATTGACTCACAATCACCCACCATGAAATACAAACAAACCAAAAACATCACTTCATGACAAGAGCAGAGACTGCAAGAAACCACCAATGAATCAACTGCTACTGGCAGGACTGGCGCACGCCCGTGGGTGGAGGTCAGCTCCCTCAGGGCACACATGCCTCTTCTACAGTCTCCCATCATGTAACCATCTAGCACGTTTAATTTATCAAATTGTAATTTTTCAAAAGTCTGAACCTCTAGTACATTCCAGAAATGAATCCAAATATGAGCGATACTTTATTTTTTCATTTATAAACTTACCAGGCTGTCACCTACTTTGTGTTAGAATAAGGTGAAATGATGTACACAAATTATTTCCAAGGAGGTTTTTAGCCAGCCTGGTGCTACAAGCCTGGAATGCTGGCACTCTGGGAAGGTGAGGCAGAAGGATCACAGGTTGAGCCCAGTCTAGGCAATATAACAACTCAGCAAAATGCTGTCTCAAATTCAAAAATACAAAGGCTGGGGATGTAGCTCAGCGCTCAGGCCCTGGGCTCGATCCCCAGTGCTACAAACAAACAAACAAACAAAAAAGGAAGGGTTTTAACCTTATGTAAGTACACATAACCTACATACTACGATCCAATGAATGAATTTTTATCCATGTATGCACCCCTGTGCCACCACATAAATCAAGGCAGCATACATCTGTGATACTCTCAAAAAGCTCCCCTAGCCCCACCCCACAGCCCCTCAGGTAAAGACTGCACTGTCCTGGATCACCACTGGCATGTTGCTTCTGTGAACCACATGCTTATGTTTGGTTTTAGTCACTCAACAATGGTCTGTGAGAGTTGCTCATGTCACTGTCTGAAGCAGTAATTCCTGTTCATTATTATGTAATACTCCAAAATAGAACCAAACCACAATGTGTCCATTCTGTAGGTTCATCTCAGCCTAATCAACAGCGATACTGAGATGGCTCTTCGACATGTCTGTTGGTAGAGAGAAGCTCATTTCTCTTGAGACACATCTCAGAGGAAATTTCTAGATCACAGGGTATAGGGTATTTGGCTAGTTTTTCAAAGGTTTACAATTCATCTCAAATAAATTTGGGGTTTGGTGTGAGGTAGGGGATAAGATTTATTTTTATTACCTCAGGTTGATGTTCACCTCACTCAGCACTGTATATCACAAAGCCCTCCCACCCCTGCTGAGCTGCAAAGATGGCCACGAGCCACAGCCTATACTAGTCCTGCAGGCAGTGTACCAGTGTCATCAGACCAGCATCAGGACTGTGACAGCACAGGCCGCCCTGCCATCCATGGCGCTGGCCTCTCTGAGGTCACCTTGTTGTGTAGTCACCATGGCTTCTGCCTTTGTTCCCCATGATTATTGACAGCACATGCTCATGATGTAGAACAATGACACCTGCCTTGGGGAACTGGTAGGCTTTTACTTTCTGTATGTGACGCTTTGACATTAGAACCTTTGTGACATTAGAGGGTCAGCTCCTCAGGACCGGCTGGTCAAACTCTATATCAACTAGTTGTCCATGTCTTTCACGGCCAAAGGACCAACCCAAAGCCTTATCATTCACTCTCTGGCGCTCACACTCAGGGTTACTGTCTCCTGCCCTAGTCACCTAAAGCAGGTAATAGACAGCCAAGTATCATTCTATCATTCTGTCTCTGTCTCTCTGTCTCTCTCTGTCTCTCTGTCTCTCTCTCTCTCTTTCTGAGACAGGGTCTTGCTCTGTAGCCCAGGCTGGTCCTGAACTCACAATGGATCCTAGGCTGGCCTTGGACTCATGGCAATCCTTCTGCATTAGCCTCCCAAGTTCTGGGACTACAGGTCTATACCACCACACCCAGATTATGCAGTCCTGGGGAATCAAACTCGGGTATTTAGCGCTTGACTTTGCACTTGCTCGGCAAGCACTTTAACTGCTGAGCCATTCCTCCGGTATCCCAAGCATAGTTATATGCTTGCACTGACATTATCCAGGCTTAAGTTTATTCACCTCCCACACACCTTGTACATCCCACGGGAGCCAAAGGAAAACTCTTGCCCCCTTCTCTCTCAAACTCCTCATAGGCCAGGAGCTTAACCACATTGCTCTACATTGCAGGATGTGCCTCAATTCTAGGGATCAGTGAGAACAACAAACACCTTTCTTTATGACAGTCATTTCTGCATGTGTGCATTCACATACCTGATGAAAACAAATCCCAGGTACCTTAGGTCACTGTCCCAGATCTTATGCATCCCCAGACATGTTTAGGACATCTCTATTCTCCTCTTCTTCTCTCCACACCCCACCCCTACACACTGGGATTTTAATTGGGATTGCACCAAATTCATACACTGACTTGGGGAAACTTACTATCTTAATACTACTAAGTGCTCTATTCCATAAACATAGTGTATGTATATAAACATATATATTTTATATTCCTCCATATTTCCTTTTCCTCCAAATAATAATAATAATTATTATTATTATTGCACTGAGTCCAAGCACTGAGCTACATCCCTAGGCCCCCTCTGTTTTTTAAATTAAGAGATAGGGTCTTACCAAATTGACCAGGCTGTGGTCTTAAACCTGGGATCCTCCAGCCTCTCTTTCCCAGAGTGCTGGAATGTCACTAGGCCTGGTTGCTCTACTTATTCATATGTATTTCTGATACATAATAATAACATTCAGCTTGGGGAATTGGTGCACACACATGCTGCATCTCTGTCATTTTTCTCTGGGTAACATTTCATCATTTTCTACAAAGAGGTCTTGCACTCATTTTGTTTGATTTATTCATAGGCATCTAATATCCTATAAATGAAATCTATTTGTGGCTCCTGCAGAAATACAGAACTTCATATGTATTAACTACATCCAACATCTCTGACAACCACACTTACTGAATTCATAGTTTCTAGGGGCTGGAGCATAGCTCAGAGGTTAAAGCACTTATCTAGCAAGTGAAAAGCCCTAGGTCTGATTCTCCAGCACCACATGAACTCAACATGGTGGTGCATGCCTGTAATCCCAGCACTTGGGAGGCTTAGGCAGGAAGATTGCCATGAGTCTGAGGCCAGCCTGGACTATATGCTGAGTTCAGGACTGGCCTGGACTACACGGAGAAATCCTGTCTCAATCAATCAATAAATAAATTTATAGTTTTCAGATTCTTTAGACCTTTATTTATTTTGAGACAGGGTGTCACTTCTATATAGTCCTGGTCCGAACTCACTAAGTAACCCAGGCTGGCCTCAAACACACAGCAATCCTCCTGCTCAGCCTCCCAAGTGCTGGACAACAGGCGAGCACCACCACACCCAACTTATGCGGTGCTGGAGAATCAAACTTTGGGCTTTGTGCTTTGCAGGCAAGCACTCTGACCACCACACTGTTCCACCAGCCTCTGCGGACAACAGGCGAGCACCACCACACCCAACTTATGCGGTGCTGGAGAATCAAACTTTGGGCTTTGTGCTTTGCAGGCAAGCACTCTGACCACCACACTGTTCCACCAGCCTCTGCGGACTTTCTATCTGCCTAATCATACCATCCACAAATGGTGAGCACATTACTCAATCATTTCCACCTTTGCTCTTTCAGTCAGTCTCTCTCCCTTTTCTTTCTTTTATCTTGGTACTTGATTTTGTTTATTGTTTTCGAGACAAGGACTTGCTCTGCTGTCCAGGCTGATCCTCAACTCACTATGTAGCCCAGGTTTGCCTCAAGCACACAGCAATCCTCCTGCCTCAGCCTCCTGAGTGCTGGGATTCCAGGTATCACCATCACACCTGGTTTAGGTAGTGCTGAGGAAGTGAACCCAGGGCTCTGAGCTTGTTAGGTAAGTGCTTTACCCTCTGAGCTACACCCCAGCCTCTTTTCTTGGTATTTGAAATTGTACCAATGAGCTATGTTCCTATCTATCTATTTATCTATCACCATTTATAGACAGAGTCACTAAATCACCCAGGCAAAACTTGAACTTGTATTGTAAGCCTCCTGTCTCAGCCTCAGCTGGGATTCACAGGTGTGTGCTACCACTCCTAGCTTAGTCTCTTACTGATCTGGATCGGAAATGTCCCCCAAAAGGTGAATGGATTATGGGATGAGACATATTAATCCACTGGTGGTTCCACTGCTGTTAAGAGGTGAGGCCTGATGCACTGGGGGAGGCTAGCTGGGCTGCACAGTGAGCTCAGGGCCAGCTGGACTACAACCTGGTGTGCTCTCTCCCAGGCTGACAATGCAGGGACTCACAGAGACCTCAGAACTGTGGGTTAAAATAAACTTCTCCCTTAAACTGTGGGTGTTGGTACTATGATGAGAAAGGGACTACCACACCCAGCTAATTTTTTTTTTTTTAATGTGATGCTGGAGAATCAAACTCATGGCCTTGGGTAAGAGCTCAAACCACTGAGCTATGCTCCTGGCCTAAGGCAGTCTCTTTATTGCCTTATTATACCACTTAGGGTGAGCGTACAACATTCCAGAAGGTGCTTGCTCATAGTCCCAACCACCCTGCTCCTGAAAAACTTCAGCCAGAAGAACCTCCAGCCAACAATGCATACAGGTGGCTGTGAGAGCCTGGCCCAACCCCAAGGGCAGAGGCAAAATGCAGGCACTCCTCAACAAGGCTACATCCCTACAAGCTCATTTTAAGTTGGAAAATATTGTACATAAAAACATATTTAAGACATCTGCCCTATAAAACATCACAGCAAACAGCACAGCATCTTGAGAAGCTGAAGAAACAAGGAGCCGGGGACAAGACCAGTGTCTGAAGTAGGCTTTCTACTGAGTGCGCCCTGCGCTCCTGTCATTTCAAGCTGAAAACACCACTGGGAAACTGTGCAACCCTAAGTGAAATCACTCACCGCAAGGGAGGGATTATCTGTAGTCACTATTTCATTATTGATCATGATATTAACTTTTTTTTACGATACCTTTTATCAGATTAGGGCCATTTTTTCTACTCTAAGATTGTTGAGAAATTTTATCACGAATGCTACTGAATTTTATTGTTTTCTGCATCTAGTGAAATAACCACAGGGGGTTTTCTTCATTGTGCCAATGTGGCTATGAGTAATGGCTAGTGGCACATTTTCATATAAGGCTGTATAATGGCATGTAAACAGCTCAGTCTGCGTCTTTATTCCTGAGAGTGTTCTTATGTTTATGCACTTTACACCAGAATGCAGCAAGGGAGCAAAGGAGTAGGAGGAAGAGAAACGAACATCATATCCCAGCTACCGCTTGGCCCTGAACTGATCTGACTTGAACAATTCACTTTTCAGCCTTATTTGAACAGAGGACCCTTTAGGTTTCATCAGAGAGATTGTGAGCTCTACCGATAAAAATAAGGCAGAGGGAGGGACCTGGGACCTGTGAACAACACCTCGCCAAAATGTTTCAAGGGCTGCTGCTGCCTGGGCGGGGGTGGCACCCACCTTGCAAGATGATTATTAAAGCCTTGTTTTTCTGTCCTCCAGCCTTTGTGTCCTTCCCTTGTTTGGACAGGTGAGGATCTACATGCCCCTAGGAGGGGGCACTCCACATAGAGGGGAAAGCACTCCTTGCATGGTTTTCCAGAGGGCCTGCTCTACTTGGGAATTCCAACTTCTCACCGAACTGCTAAAAGCCTAAGACTGTTCCAGTTGGAGTCAGTAAAAATGATGCTGGAACTAAAATAAAAAGACCCCACCTGACCTGATACTTTGTGCACTCATCGAGGTAGGAAACATTGGTTGTGTAAGTACTTCCTGGGGCTGGCGATCCTGAGTTATAGAGTGTGCAATCTCCAACACACCAGGCTGGGCACTTTTGGGTAAGCCCAAACCTAAAACCAATTTGTTTGAGGATGGAAAAAGAAAAATTCTAGGTCTAGGAAATCAAGAAAAGGAAATAATAAGGATTTTTCCCTCTGACATCCCCCAGTAATCCTTTCGGGGAAAGGATAGGGTTTGAGGGAATAGCCCTTATACTCAGAGTGCACGAGAAACCTCCATTATGGAAGGCTGAGAGCCTCAAGGGACTGGGTATGTAAATATACAGGAAAACTCAGACATAGGGAAACCAGGCCTGGGGGACCCAGCTCATGGTCAGGATGGCCCTTTGCAAGCTTGGGATGTTCAGCAGTCCTGAGGCCAGGATGGACAACCTGAGCCGATGGTGCAGTGGCCCCAGTACTCTGACTCAAATTTGCCCTGATGAGAGACACTTCCGGTATGTGTGTGGAGTAGAATGGGCGTGGGGATGTATCACCAATGATTTTGTTTTTAGTGCCTTTAAAGGCATTTAGTTGCAACCATTATTTTGTGCACAAAACTAGAAGTCCTAGGCAATGAGATAAAAGATAATAAATGGCAGTGTACTCTCATTGAAGTCCAAAACTATCTGAAAATATCGCACTTGGCTAATACATGTGTTTTATTTGTCTGCTTGTCTGCTTGTTTATTGCAACTGGCGTTCAGCACAGGAGAGCACTAGAAAAATCCCCCTTCAAGAAAAACAGAGCAGCTACCAGGTCAAGAGATCAAGAGAAATACTCTTCATTAGTAAGTTACATATATATATATATCTTAAACAATGCACAGTTTGTAGATTTATCTAATGTTATTAAATGTACTGAGCTAAAGTTACTAAGTATAAACGTGTCTGTGTGTGGCTACAATATTTTCTAGGTAAAGAGATAAAAATAATTCTTTAAATCCTACATGTATAACAGTGTCATTAAAACTGTAAATTCGTTAAATATAAGGTGACATGATGGTAATTATACTGCTAAGTCACAGAATCTAAGCTTTGCTTCAAAGTAGAGGGTAGACTTCTGGACAAGATGGTGGCTGAGTAACAGAGCTGCACAATGTCTCCTCATCGACCCACTTAAAAAGTTGAGAATTTAGTTAGAAAAAGTGTGTTCAATATAGCTAGGAAAGAGAGGAGCATCCCCAACAACTGAAAGGAGGCCAGGGGAAGGTCAGAAATTCCGAAGGATCATCGAAAGCAGAGAAAGAAAAATCCCAGCAGCCCAGAAAGCCGCCGCAGCTGGCTGCAAATGGCTGGAGGCACAGCTGCGGATGGAGGAAAGCTCGCATGTGCCCAGAACATTTGATGGAGCGGGGAGAGGACAGAGCACCCCAACAACAGACAGGAGGCCGCAGGAGGGCCAGAAATCCTGAAGTCACATCGGAAGAGGAGGAAAAAAAGCAGCTGACTTGATGTGGCCCCGAGCTGACAGCATCCACAGCCGAGCTGCCAGCATCCACAGACCATACATGTAGGAAAGTCTTCAGACAGAACCTCAGCCCGAGGTCAGCGCAGATCCAGAGAAGTGGGAACTGTCGGCAGCCCCAACCTCTGAAACACCAACCTGCGGGTAGTGTGTACTACAAATGCAGCGTTGTGCTGCCCCTAGAAAAGGCCCCGGGATCCCAAATCAGAAACAGAGCTCAACAGCCATCACAAGCAGTGACGTCAGCAGGAGCCATTTTAAAAAGAAGGAAATAAAAAAATAAGAAAAAAAAAGCCCAAGACTGAACCCTTTAGAGTAAAAGAAAGCTCAGAACAGCACACCAGGGCTTTGGGGCCACCCTTAAGCACTGCCTAGGAAGAAGCTGGCACAAGTGGCAGAAAGAGGAGAAGAGAGGGGAAAAAGTCTGTTGATCCCCTGAAGGGCTCAGGGGCACCTCTGCTCCGAGGGTGCAGAGCCCTGCTCTGGGGGAAGGAAGCCAGGACAGACTGAAAGTTTTCCTGAGTGGACTGGGGGTAGCAAGACACCTCAAAAGGGGGATCATCGCCCCGTTCCTCAGCACACACCAGAGGATTCCGGTTCATGGCTTCCCTGCACGCCAGAGGCATCTAGGACCAGGAAGCCCATTGCCCCCCCACCCCATACCGAGAGCCAGAAACTTCCAGAGGCTTCCAGGGAATTACATCACCCTGTTAATCCTGAGCCCCAGAGGATTCCAGGGGCATCTAGGACTGGGAATTCCATCGCTCTGTCTGTCCCTTGGGCCAGAGGATTCCAGAGGCAACTAGGACTGGGCCTTCACCAAACTGCTCTTTCCTGCACACCAGAGACAGCCAGAGACAGCAGAACCATGAGGAATGTGGTAATAAATCTCCTACAAAAAGACCTGACACTCCAGAATATGATACCAGGGATAGTGAAACTGCAGAATCCAAAGATGAAAATGGCAAAAATGATGGTAACTTCTAGGCCCAGAAATTCATTGAATTAAAGCAGGAAATAAAACAGACAGTGCAAGAGCTACACCAACACATAGCTAAGCAAAAACCAAGCCTAGAAAAGCAAAAAGAGGAGACAATAGAAGTAATATACCAGAAGATAATGAAGGCAATATAAGAAATTAGAGAAGAACACAATAGAAATATAAAAAAATTGAATACAGATACTCAGGAAATGAAAAATACACAGGAAAGAATAAGCAGCCACATTAAACATCTTCAGAATAGAATGTCAGACCTAGAAAATAAAGTGACTGAGCTGCAACATACAGGCCATGAAGAACACAAAGTAAACAAGAAAGAAAGCAAATCATTACAACGGCTGATAGATGATTCAAGGAGAAACAACCTCAGAATTATGGTAGTCCAGGAGAAGACTGAGGACAAAACAAAAGGCTTAAAGGACACGTTCAATGAAATTATGGAAGAAAATTTCCCAAATCTAAGAAAAGAAATGAACGTGGAACTATTGCAGGGATGTAGAACACCAAACAACTTTGATCAGAAGAGATCCTCATCACAACACATCATAATTAAAATACTAGAAACCCTACACAAAGAGAAAATACTAAAAGCGGTAAGAGAAGAAAAGAAGGTGACCTACTAAGATAAGCCCATCAGGACAACTTCAGACTTCTCAACCCAGACTGTAAAAGCCAGGAGATCATGGAGCAATGTCATCCAAGTACAAAGAGAGCATAAATGCCAACCAAGACTGCTATATCCAGCAAAATTATCTTTTAATGTAAAGGGAGAAATTAAAACTTTCCATGATATAGAAAGCTTAAAGGAATTTGCATCCACTAGGCCAGCATTGCAGAGAATACTTAAAGAAAACTTAGAACGTGAAAGGGAGGTCAGCGACACCAATGACCCCAGAGGAAAAGCAACAACAGCTAGAGTAGAATGAGCTGAGAAAAAAGTAAAGCTATGCATGGAATTAGGGATGAATTGATAGGTAAAAGGAAAAGCCAAATGGAGCAAAATGTTAATTATTAGTGAAATATGAGTAACCAATGTATGAAAGTCAAAAAAATCTGAAATAACTGAGCGTAGCTGTTTATCTATTGCTTTCACCGTAGCATATTATGTGATACAGATTTAAGTCCATTTAATGTAGCAAATTGATAAAGTCTTAAGCTTGTTGAATGAAGCAATTCACTTTTTTTGATGTTGAATGTGAGTTTATCCTCTTTGAGAGGCAGAAACATAAGCAGCACCAAAACAGCTTGGGGGAAAGGTAACATCTAAAGAGAAAATGTAATAAAAAAATAGACTGGTAATTAAATCATCTGATTGATGTACTTTTAAAACAGTACCAGTTCTTCTATAAAATCTGTGAAATCTCCCCACAACATTACTGTTGGTAATAGTATAGCAGTGTGCAAAATAGAATAATCTCTAATTTATAACGCAACATGGGGAATTGACATAAAATCTCTTAGGAATACAAATGCATGAATGTATGGATGAACAGACAGATAAAATTGTAAACCAAATCTAGCAGAATGTTAGTAATCAGTGAAATATGAGTAAATAAGTTATGAAAGTTAAAAAATTCTGAAATAACTAAATTTACCTTTATATCTGTTACTTTATGTGGCACAGATTTAAGTTCATTTAATGTAGCAATGTGTTATAGTTTTAACTTTGTTTTACTGTAGTAATTCACTTACTAGGTCACTGATGAAAATTTATCCTAAGAAAACTGATTGATGTAAAGATAACCCTGTGAATGTACAAATAAGTACCTTCCAGTATTCAGCTAAGGTATTTGAAATTTAACTTTTTTCTTCTTCTTTCCCAAATTTACTAGTCTCTTGAGCTACATGCTTGTAGTTGTTTTCTAATGTGAACTGGTGGGGAAGGCCAGGTTTAAGAATAGCAACAAAGACGTAGCAAAATATAGGGAAAAAAAGCTTTTGGTAAATATCCCAATAAAGGGATTGGTTGGATTCAGAGAAGAGGCATCAAGATATAACTACTGTGACCCATTCAAGGAATAGGAGGCTGAGTTAGACTGGTGACTTAAGTGAAATGATTTAGGTGTGGAAGATTAATATGTTAAGTACTGTATGGTTTCTCTGACTTGGAAAACCTAGAACACAGACATTCTATAGAACCACATGAAGTGATAGCCAGAGTTGGGGGAAGGGATAGAGAGGGGGTGGGAGGATCAAAAATAGGAAAAGATTGTAAAGTTGGTATGCTATGTATGTGCATGAAATACCCAAATTCATTAACATATGTGTATTAATAAAATAAAATAAAAATAGTGCTGAAAAAAACAAAGTAGAGGGCAAATTAGTCACATGGCAGAATGTATAGATGTGACTTCTCAGCTTTAAATGGGACTTTTGAGAAAACTGATTTCTTGGCAAAATGGTTTGGAATGTTAGATATGCATAAATGCTTTATGTTCTTACAAAGGATCTAAAGGTCTCTATTTAAGCTAAATAAATATAAGGGTAAAACATCTGAGCTATTTTTAATTGGGTTAAAATATTATAAATGCTTTTGCTAAAGGCAAATCCACATATTCTCTGTTGCTTAAAGATTCAAAGATAATGTATCAGTTCAATTTGTGCCAAGGCTTAGGTTGTCATCTGTTTTCAATGCAAGAAAATAGATATTAGTATTAATTTAATAATTCTCTTTCTCCAAAATCTGTTTTGAGGTCCTGTTTGGTTATATGAATCACTGTTCTGTAGTTTTGTATGTAATATACACGATTCTTAAAAATACATGCCTTGGCATAATACAGCCAGCTGTCAATGTTTTAATGTGTTGTAAAAGTAAAATATGTACAGCTATTTGACTGACAAAGGCCACGTGAGACAACTGTCCCTGATTGGTGAAGTGGACATTGATTCTTGCACACCATATTGGGAGGTTTACAGTTCTGTCGGACACACGAAGTTGTAAAAGTTTAGCTAAGCTGTAATCATTAATCTTTTAAAAATGAGTACTGTGCTTTACCACTCATAAGAATTAAAAATTGTATTTTTCCAAGAGCAACAGAAAAATAAACTAGAACATGCTGGAAAGCCTCTTACTTCCTGAAGGCTCATGGGAACAGCTGCTAGAGGGAGACAGTCAGTAACAAACTGGAGGATGAAGTGACTAAGCAGGCTTCCTAGAATGTGAAGTTATCTGCCCAGATGAGGAAGGATAACAATTCCTGCCATGTTAAAACAACAACAACAACAACAACAACAACAACAACAACAACAACAACAACAACAACAACAACAAAACATGCCTATTAAACCGGTTAAAAAGAAATGGGATGGGTTGTGCTGCACAAAAGAAGGTCTCCGGGAAACACAGGCGATGGGAGACATGCTACTAAAAGTCTGCACATGCTCAGCTATCTGTACACTGCCAAAGAGGTCTGCAAGAGCTGTACTATCTGCCAAAGGATCAACAGAAGGACTATGAGAAAACAAACTCAAAGGGGAAGATCCCCTAGGGTTAAGACCCCTCCAAAACATACAAATGGGACTTTCACACCCTATGGCATGGCACCCCCACCTTCTGGCAAGATAGAAAGAATAAATCAGATCCTTAAAAAGAACATTAGCAAGCTAACAGCAGAGACCAAATTGCCATAAGCTCAGTACCTTCCTACAGTTCTCCTTAGAGTCCAAATGCCCCTAGGAGGGACTAAGGGTTATGAGCTATGAGCTGCTCTATGTATCACCATACCGGTGCAGACCTCCAGACCTCCCTCACCACGGAAACTGAAGATAGAGGTGCTACTTCTTTCACTTTATCTTCCTTAAAGCTAGAGGACCTCTTGCCTAGAAACCTCCTTTTGAGTTCACAGCCTGGTAACCTGGTCATAATCAAAACCTGGCAGGGGAACAAACTTGAATTGAACTGGAAAGACCTTACTATGTGCTCCTGGCAACTAAGAAGGCTACAAGGGTCAGTAAATCCCCATCCTGACCACACAACACAGACACTGAGAACGTTGCTTTCAGGCATTACAAAAGGTGTAGACTGTGTCTTTACCATAAATGTCACCAAAAAGGTGCCTCCATGGTTCCCCTAGCCATTCAGTTTGATGCCTGCCTAATCCTTCCTTGCAGAGACTTAACTCATCAGCATAAATTACAAAGGGTTGATAAAGTAATTATAAATGAGGCGAAGGATTTACAACAGACAGAGAGATTAAGGTTGACTTCAGGGAAATGAATGCCTGGCTGGAATGGATCAAATATTGTTCGTGTCTATAGTAAGAGCAACGGTTCGATATGCACGGCTGAAAGGCCAAAGGCTCAAGTGGTCTAGTTTCCTTTTGGATGGACCTCAGACTCTATGGGTGTGGAATGCATGATTTCTCTTTTTCAGGACGACACAGCCTGGGGCAATAAGTCCTACTGGACACTGTCAATACTGCTCCAAGATAAAAGGCCCTAAGAGTCATCAGATCCCTACTGCCTGACACTAACTATACCTTATGCTTCTCAGGTGGGAGGGAAAGTTAACATTCATGGGAAACATGTCTCCACATCATGAAGGCTGGTCCTTTGAGGGATTAAGCAACCAGTTTGTGCTGATTATAGCCCACATGGGTACCTGGAGATATTGCGGTTAGCTACTGTTTGAGACCCTCACAGTGGCTAAGTGGAACCTGTGCCATGGGCTACCCCTTCCACCCAGATATATCAACCCATGCATTTTGGACTATAAGAGAGTTCACAACTCTCTGGGACCTTTTGATCCCTGTATCAGGTCCCTTAAGGGGTTCCCAGTAGATTCAATGCCAGAAGTCAAATAGCCACAGGGTTAAATCAATGCAGTGGTTCACAGTTAACAAAAATGTAGACTGGAGAAATTACATCTATTGTAACCAATAGACATCTTTGTTAATTACACATGTGATATCATCAGGGCATATCTGAGCCACTAGATGTAGCAATTAGGGTGACAAGGGAACAGGTTAGCTTTGTACACATTAGCTGGAAAAAGGGACAGTTAGTGTCACGCCGGGAGGTAGATGCAGTGTCTTTCTTCCCAGCATGCAGCCATGATGGAGCCACTTCCAAAATCCTACGGGATTAACTCCTCTGACGAATGACTAAGCTGAAAATTTGGGTTGCAAAGATTCACTGGATGGTTACAAGGCTGGTTTGAAAAATAAAAGGAAGTAATCACTTCTGCCTTAACTTCTCTCACCATAATGGCTGGAGTTGCTGCAGGTTCCTTGTGTCCGGGCCTAAACAAATACCCACGCCATGTCAACAAAATACCCTAATTCTTACTAACTGGTTCCAACCAGACCCTGATAGGATCGATACTATCTGTTAAAAGAATCTGAGAGACAACTGGCTCTTAAGGGCAGAAAGTAAAAAGGGAGCCTGACAGCTAAAAAAAAGGGGGAGGGAGGATGTGTGAGGAGGGAGAACTGTGACAGCTAGTGGCATACTCCCCATGATGCTGCACAAGGGTGACCCAATGTCTCACCCTGTCCCCTCTGTCTGACAGCATTCTTGCTTTCGCACACTTTACACCAGACATGTGCCAAGGGAACAGAGGAGGAAAAATGAGTTAGTTCCCTACCAATGCCACCCGCTTGGCCCTGAACCTGTCCAACTTAGGCAACTCACCTTCCGGCCTTATTTGAACACTGTAAACTCTGCCAGTAAGAATAAGGCAGAGGGAGGGACCTGGGAGCTATGAACCAAACACCCCTCACCGCTGCGTTTCACGGGCTGCTGCCGCCTGTGCAGGGAGCAGGCATCCATCTTGCAAGGCGATTATTAAAGCCTCATTTCTCTGTCCTCCATATCTGTGTCCTTCCTTTGTTTGAACAGGTGAGCACTCTCAATGCCATTTATCACAGTGGTGAATTATAGAAGCTGATTTTCAAATGCTACGCTGATCACAAATTCCTGAAACATACTTGCCTGTCCATGAGGCACTTCCCATATCACTGGATTTGTTTAGCATGGTGGCACAGGACTTTAAACCCAGCTACTCGGGAGGGTGAGGCAGATCGGTCACAAGTTCACGGCTGTCCTGAGCAACTTAGTAAGGAACTCTGCCTCAATATAAAATAATAAAATAATAAATAATATATAAATATAAAATAATAAAAAGGTCCAATGCTCTCTGGGTCCAATTCCCAGTACAAAAACAATAAAATCACTATTGTTGGAGTCCATTAACTAATACTTCCTCTAACAAAATTTTCCTTTCTTGAAATACTTTGTCATGTTTTGAAGCAAAACTGGGTCAGTCTTATCAGACAGGGTGGCAGTGGGTTGTTTGTTTGTTTGTTTGTTTTGTCTCAAGACACTGCTCTTGCTCTGTAATCCAGGCTGGTCTTGAATTCACTACATAGCTCAGGCTTGCCTTGGACTCACCACAATCCTTCTGCCTCAGCCTCCAGAGTTCTGGGCGACCACACTGGGCAACTATTTCCTTTTCTGAGTTTCCGTAGAGTTTAATGTAGATTTTATCTCTTCCATTAACATTTAAGGAACTCCACAAAGAAGCTTTTGAACCTGGGAGCTTCTTTGCAGAAAGGTTTTAAATTAGAATTAAATTTCCTTAGCAAATCATATAACTATTGATTCTCTTTTTACTTCTGTATTATTCCCCCCATTTTATTGATATGTATATATGCAATACCAATGTTTCCATTGCTCTTGAGTATTTTGTGCATATACACATTGTGGCAAAATTACAAATCCTTCCCTTCTCCCTTATGAGCCTCTCACCCCCTTCCTCTACCCACTGGTTCCCATTACTCCCCTAAATTAGTTCTATGAAATGACTGTAATCTGGGTTTCTCATATTAGAGAAACCATTCAATATTTAACCTTCTGCATCTGACTCACTTCACTGATATGATGATATTATTAGACTGTATTTTCAAAGAATTTTCTTGTTCCCTATAACCTAATGCCTTGGCTTAAGGTTGTTTATAATATTTTACTATCTTTCCAATAGCTGTAGGATCTATAAAAATAATTTTTTCTATAACTTTTATTGGTAAATGTTCTCCTGTTTCTTCTTGATCACTTCTGATAGTTTATCAACTTGCCTTTGGCACTGTAATATATCTGTCATTTTTGTGTGCCTGCTTTTTCCAGTATTCAAGATTAAACCTAGGGCTTCGGCACTGATCTGTATCTACACACTTTTCATTCCTCCTATTGAGACATGGTCTCACTAGATCACCCAGGGCAGGCTCCCACCTGTGGCTCTCCTACCTCAAGCTCTCAGAGTACTAAGATCATGGGCCTGTGCCATCGTACTCAGTTCCTGCTTTCTTTTTCATTGGCATCTGCTCTTTATTCTTATCACCTTCTTTGGATTTAATTTCCTATTCTTTTTCTCACTTTTTTCTTTTTTCCATTGAAATTCTGCTTTATTACTTGAAAGTCACAATTTGAACAATATTGAGCAGGGAGAAGGCAGCAATGACTCAAAAGCATACAAATAAAAAATTATACAGTAATAAAAAATTTCAAATCAATCTCAGACTTCAATACATTGAGGGGGTACATGATTCAAAAATTTAAAAATTGTAGTATGTATACATAATTTCTTCTTGTCTATTATATATATATAAATAATTTTTGTTCATGTATGAATTCCAAATTCTACAACAAATTAGACATGTTATCTGGGGGATTAATGACTGTCTCTACCCACCCCTTCTTCAGAGATTCACCCTTTTCTTAGCTGATGACTGCCCCTTTTTCTACCTTGTCACTCATTTGGGTCCTTCTTATACCATTACTGTGTGAATTTTACAAGAGGGACACCCATCCATGATCTCCTGTGTTTTGTCTATCTGAGCATTATTGATTCAAGGTGGCCCCATTTTTGTTCAAAAGCTTCATATCTGTCTTTCTTTATGGCTGCATAGTATTCCATTATGTCTAAATACCACATCTTCTTTAACCATTCCTCTATGGATGGGCAAGTAGGTTGTTTCCAGGATTTGGCTATTATGAATTGTGCTGCTATAAACATGAATATGCATGGGTCTTTTCTGTGTGTTGACTTTATTTCTTCTGGGAACATGCCCAATAGAGCTGTAGCTAGATCAAAAGAAATTTCTATTTTCAGCTTTCTGAGGAATCTCCAGACTGCTTTCCATAATGATTGTACCAGCTTGCACTCCCACCAGCAGTGGCTCCTTTTTTATTGCAGCCGTGCCAACAACTGTTGTTGTTTGAGTTCTTCATGTTGGCCACTCTTACTGGAATGAGGCAAAACCTCAACATTGCTTTAACTTGCTCTGATGGCCAACGATGAACACGTTTTTATGTGCTTATTGGCCATTTGTACTTCTTCTCTTGAGAAACTTCATTTCAGCTGCCCACTTCTTGAGGGGGTCATTTATTTTAGGGGGGGTTATGTTTTTGAGTTTTGTATAGTCTAGATATTAATCCTTTGTCTGAAGTGTTACTGGTGAATATCTTTTCCCACTCTGTGGGTTGTCTTTTCACTTTGTTGTTTCTTTTGATGTGCAAAAGCATTTTAACTTAATGTAGACCCATTTGTCAAATTTTGCTGTGATTTCTTACACAGTTGGCAATCTGTTCAGAAAATCCTTTCCTGTCCCTATGTCTTCTAGGTTATCTATTTTGTCTTCCAGTAGGTTCAGTGTTTTTGTTTGGATGTCCAGTTCTTTGATCCATTTTGATTTAACTTTAGTGTGCAGTGATAGATACAGATCTAATTTCATTCTCCTGCATGTGGAGATCCAGTTTTCCAAGCACCATTTGTTGAAGATGCTGTCTTTTCTCCAGTGGATTGTTTTGGCCCCCTGTCAAAGATCAGGTGACTAAGGGTGTTTGGGTTTGTTTCAGTATCCTCAATTCTGTTCCACTGGTCCTCCTGTCTGTTCTTGTACAGTACCATGTAGATTTAATCAGTATTGCCTTGTATTATTTTTCGAGGTCTGGGATTGTGATTCCTCCAGGTTTGCCCTTGTCATTTAGAACAGCTTTAGAGATTCTGGGTTAGATAGATAGATAGATAGATAGATAGATAGATAGATAGATAGATACAAGGGCTCACTCTGTAGCCCACGTTGGTCCTAACTCACTGTGGAGCCCAGGCTGGCCTTGGACTCACAACAATCCTGTCTCAGCCTCCTGAGTGCTGGGATTACAGGCATGTGCCACCACACCCAGTTTATGTGGTGCTGTTGGAATTGAGCTCAGATACTTAGTACTTGACATAGCACTTGCTAGGCATGCCACTGAGCCATTTCTGAGCCCCTGATTCCATATAAATTTTGAAGTTGTTTTTTCTAGTTCTGCTAAGAATGTAGTTGGTATTTTGATTGGTATTGCACTGAATCTGTATAGTAGCTTTGGAAGTAAGGCCATTTTGACAATATTAGTTCTTCCTAGACAGGAACATGAGACGTCTTTCCATTTCCTAAAGTCCACTTCAATTGCTTTTATAAGGGCTTCGTAGTTTTTTTGTGTAAGTCTTTCACCTCTTTGGTGAAGCTCATTCCCAAATATTTTCTTGTTGTTGCTACTGTGAAGGAGGTTGTTTTCTTGGTTTCATTGTCAGTGTATAGGAATGCTATTTATTTGTGGATATTGGTTTTGTATCCTGCTACTTTCTGAATTTATTAATTCTAAAAGTCTGTGGATGGAATTTTTGGGTCTTCTCTATAGACACTCATGTCATCTGCAAATAGGGAGAGTTTTACTTCTTCTCTTCCTATTGGTATTTCTTTTATTCCTTGCTCTTGCCTGATGGCTCTTGCCAAAACTTCCAGTACTATGTAGAATAGTAGGGGTGACAGTGGGCATCCTTGTTTTGTTCCTAAATTTAGTGTGAATACTTTCAGTCCTCCTCTATTTAGGGTTATATTGGCTGAGGGGTTGTTGTAAATAGCTTGAACCATGTTGAGTTAGGGTCCTTCTATTTCTGTTTTCTTCAGTCTTTATCATAAATGGGTGTTAGATTTTGTCAAATCCCTTTTATGCACCTATTGAGAAAATCATGATTTTTATCTTTGCATCTGTTAGTGTGGTGTATTACATTTACTGGTTTCCATATGTCGAACCATCCCTGGATATTTGGGATAAAGCCCACTTGGTCATGGTGTATAATCTTCTTTATGATTTGCTATCTTTTTCTGACTCTTAACTCAAAAATTTAGAGCCACCTTTACTTTCTAATAAGGGAAACTAGAGTTACAAATATTGTTTTAGATGTGGTCTAAAGCTTTGATATGATGTATCATTCAGATGAAAATTTTTTGTAATTTCCATGTGATCTACTCTTCGATTCATGTATTACGGTCAAATGTGTACTTTGTTTAGAAGTATTCAGCAACATTCCAGCATCTTCCTGCTGCTGATTCTAACTTTGGCTAATGTAAAAAAAAAATAGTTCTTCTTGGCTTCGGTCCTTTGATACTTCTTGCCTAATGTCCTTGTCTATCTTGGTAAGTTTCCTATGTACTCGGACTGTTCTGCACTTGAATAGTATGAACTTGCAGATTGTGTTGCTATGGGGCAACAAGTCAAAAAACCTGGGTATAATACTCTAAACAAACAAGCTGAATCCAAACGTTCAGAAAAATAACATCTTTCCATGACATATTTATTCCATAAAGTCAAGGTTAATGTAAGATCAAAAACTGTGTTCAAACCTTCTCTGTCCTCCTTGAGTTGCCTGCTGTTCCTTCAGTTACTGAGTGTAAAAAATGCTCAATTATGAGTGCAGATGTCTCTTCTTTTAGTCCCATCAGCTTTTTTCCCCACATATTTAAGACATAGTTATTATCAGTGACATAACAGCAGGACTATTCTATTCACTATGCAATTGGCCCTTTTATCACTATGCAATTTCCTCTGCATGGGACTTGTTAAAATTTATTTTGACAATAATTATTGCTGAACCTTTTTTTTTTTTTGGTGGGCATGGTAGTACTGGGGAGTGAGCCCAGAGCCTTCACACTGAGTTACATCTCCAGTCCACGTTTTAAAATTTTGTTTACTTATTTTTAAATTTAAATTTTTTTTTAATTTTTAAAATTTTTTAAAAATCTTTTTCTTGAGACAGGGTCCCACTCTGCAGTCCAGGCTGGTCCTGAACTCACTAGAGAGCCCTGGAGGCTTCAAACTCACAGCAACCCTCCTGCCTCAGCCTTCTGAGTACTGAGACTACATTTACCACCACATGCTGCTGGTGGATCAAGCCCAGGACCCCACGATTCCCAGGCAAAGGCTCTGATCACTAAGCAATGCCTCCAGTCCCTGGTAAGCTTTCAGCTATGCATCAGTTTTAGTTAATATTTACTATGACTGTGAAGACCATTAGAACCAGTCAGCAGCCCAACTTCACATACGCACCTTGCACTATTAACATTTTGCTTTTTCAAAACTCCTTTCCACTCAAAATTATTCATTAGTATGCATTTGTGATTCGTAACAACTACATTCAACATGAGAAATTGGTGCATCTTAATCATGTTTACTTCCCTTTCTGCTCACCTGCCTCCTCCCTTCTCCCAGGACCCCTTCCCATCTCTACAAACTCTACCTGCCTGTTTTCTGCCATATCTTTTATTTTGCTTTTATTCATTTATATTTTGTATTTCTCATACAAGAGAAACTTACAATATTTAATATTCCTTGCCTATTCTGCTTAGCATAATGGTCTCAAGGTGTAACTATTGTCCTACAAATTACTCAAATTCATCTTTTTTATGGCAGAGTGTGCGTGCACATGTGTGTGTGTATGGATTTATATTTTTGTTTTGTTTTGAGACAGTGTCTTACACTGAAGTCCAATCTGACCTCAAACTCAGAGCAATTCTCTTGCCTCAGCCTCCCAATAGTGCTGAGGTAACAGGCATGCACCACAATATCCAGCAACAGTTTACTTCTATATATGTTAAAACCCCAGGAATTTTCTAACTGTGGTGATCAACCATCAAGTCACTCCTCACATCTCAAAGACAGGCTACGGGCACCTCTGTCTCCTCTCTTCAACTCCTCTATCAGGAACTGAAGACTGTTTGGAACTTTCTGTCACCCAGTGATAGATTTTAAGAGACACATAAAGAGATCATAGGCATCACAGAAGCCTTGAGCTATGAAGAGCGGCTCTGCTGGGTCACACAGACCAGGCAGCAATTCTCCCTCCAAAGTGACACAATTGCCTCCCCACTCCAAGCTTCCATGGGGATACAGCCACCAGCCTGGCTGCTTGGGATAAAAGAAAGCTTTGGTTCTGTAGCTACCTTTGGGATTCATCTCTCTTTAGTTTCTGAGTTTGGTCATAATTTGCTTAGAAGTTGTTTTCTGTTGTTTTGGTTGTTTTTTTTTTTTTTTGGTGTTTGTTGAGTTATGAACATGCTGATGTCTTTCTTCTATTTTGAAAAATTCTCAGCTGTGGTCTCCTTGGCTGCTGCTTCTGTTTCCTTTCCTACGCTCCCTTGGAACCCCTGCCATGTATGCACTAATTACCTCACTGTGCTCCATGTCTCTGCTTGACTCTGGGCTTTGCACAAACGTTTTCCATTGATTTGTCTGTAGCTCACTAACCTACCTGCCACTGTATCCAGCTGCTCTCAAACTATCTGATAAGTTTGGATGTGTGTGTGTTCTTATTGGAAATAGAACGCAGGAGTGCTCTACTACTGAGCCACATCCCCTCCTTTTCTTTTCTTTTTTTCTGAGACAGGGTCGTACTCTGTAGCCCAAGCTAGTTCTGAGCTCACTATGGAGCCCAGAATGGCCTCGAACTCAAAGCAATCCTCCTGCCTCAGCCTCCCAAGTGCTATAATTACAGGCATGCACCACCACACCCAGCTTATGTAGTGCTGGGGAATCGAACTTGTGTATTCCGTATTTGCAGGGCAAGTGCTTTAACTGCTGAGCTATTCCTCTAGCCCTTACCTTTTGTTTTGAAACAGAATCTCACTAAGTGAGAGGATATAAATCCCAGGCTGGTCTGAAACTTGAAATCATCCTGTCTCAGTCCCCTGAGTCATGGGAGCTACAGGGATGCACCACCATGTCCTATCTGATGAATTCTTAGTATCACATACTGTATTTTCAGTTTCAAAATGTCTACTTGATTCTTTTTTGTACAGATTCCAGTTCTCTTGTAATCTTTAAATTCTATTATCTATCTTGTTCATCATTTCCTCAATTTCTCATCTGTGTGAGTTTAAGATTTGTCAGATCCCCTGGCTGGTAACTGCAGTATCTGTCATCTTCCCTGGCTGGGCTCAGGCACTGGGTCCTGTCATACGGCACACACTACAACTTACTAGTAGATGCTGGGTGCCATGAATGAATAAGCAAAGGGACTTCAGTGATGTAATCTTATCCCAAAGACAGGTAAGGCATTGTGTGTGATGTAGCAGCTGATTGTCTCTGGTCCTGGAGAATTACTTTTTGACCCCTGATTGTTTCATCTTAGTTTTTATCAGTCTGGTCTAACTAGGTTCATAGTTTCCTCCCAGACAATGAGTCTCACTATATGGTGTGGTCTTCTGGTGTCTCACCTGAGAACCTAAGTGTCTGTCCCCGCACTCCCACCTTCCCTGGGCTTGGTCTTCTCCTTATTCCCAGATTTGTGCTTCTGGAAACTTCTGCCATCTGACACTGTCTCTGGGAACTGTTTCCTGTTGATTCCAGAAGTGTGGTTTTGCATGTATGTTGGGCTCAGAGTGTGAGGGATGGTTATGCAGATCTGGGGGCTCCTCTTCCACGGTTTCTCACTTTCTGAGGTTCTGCCCTCAAGTCTCAGCTACCATAACTACCTTGAAGAACAATCTTCGTGTTAGTAGCACAAAGACAAGCCATTTTATGCCAATGTTATGCCTCCTCCCAGCGATCCCTTCAGGCTGAAGGCGCAGCTATGCGCATTCCTTCCTTCCTGCACTAGCTGTCCAAGACAAGTGCACTCATCGGTTTTTTATTTGTGTGGGGTTTTTTTTCCAGTACTCAGAATTGAACCCAGGGCCTTCTCACTGAGCTATATCCCTAGCCCCCCCTTTTTTTTTCCTGAGACAGAAGCTCCCTAAATTGCTCAGACAAGGCTCTAACATGCAATCCCTCACCTTTGCCTCTCAGATTGCCGGGATTACAAACTCTTACCCCATGCTCACTTTGGTTTTATTTTTATGTGCTTATGTGGGTTGAGATTTTTTTGTTTTGGTTTTTATTTTGAGATAGGGACATGCTCTATAGCCCAGGCTGGACCTGAACTCACTATGGAGTTCAGGCTGGCCTTGGACTCACAGCAATCCTCCTGTCTCAGACTCCCAAGTGCTGGGATTACAGCACCACCATGCCCAGCTTATGTGGTGTGGGGAATTGAACTCAGGTACTTAACTGTTCAGCCATTCCTTCAGCCTCTGGGTTGAGATTTTTTTGTTGTTGGTCTTTTCACTACGGGGGTCCATAAAGGGCAGCTTTTCAAATGGTCTTTGCCTGGAGGTAAACCCAACACTAGCTAGCTTGGCCGAAACAAGAAGTTCAAAGAATTTTCTCCAAATACATTTCTTTAAATTGATTCTTTCTTTTTTTAGCACCCGACAAACTGCTAAATAGACATTGATCAAAATTACATTATTTGTTTAAAATGCAGTCTACATTAGTAAATCAACATCCCCCAATGAGCAGTTTTAATTTCTACAAACACATACACTGTTGCTGTTGACTGACACCACATTTGTGAGGCTATTTCCCACATCTTGTGAAAATGGTAAAGAAGCCAAGGAGCCCAAAGTAAATTTGGAGACGCAGGGCAAATTCAGTGGTAATTAACAGAAGAACTAAGAAAGAATTCTTTTATTACTGATATTCTGTTTTCAAGAAAGATTAATGGTACACATTGATAACTCTTTAGGGGTTAGGGCATAACTCAGCAGTTTAAAGCACTTGCATAGCAAACATAAAGCCCTGGGTTCAAATCCACGTATATCAGGAGCGGTGGTACATGCCTTTATGTAATCCCAGCACTTGGGAGGATGAGACAGAATTATCATTAAGTTCAATGCCATCCTGGGCTACATAGTGAGTTCAGGTCCAGATTGGACTACAGAGTGAGATGCTGCCTCAGTAAATAAATAAATGGAGGAGGAAGGAAGGCTATAGTTCAGTAGTATACAAGGGCCTGGGTTCAATCCTAAGCACTTCAAAGACAACAGCAAAAACTAAATAAAACAAAACTGGCTTCTTCATCTTCAGGTTGTTTCACAGCCACAGAGACCTGAGCAATAGCATCAGGCACAGGTAGAATGGAGTAGTCATGGGAAAGGGGGGCAGCCTGTGACAGAGGTAGGCGCAGCTTGTCAGACTGATGGGAAAGGGACTGCCTATAGGGAAGTACTTTCTCCTGGATACCTGTCCACTCTGCTAGATAGGACATCACACCTGGTTATTCCAGGACCTTCCTGAGCCAGCTGCTTAGCAAAAGGTAAGCTTTTGCCCTGGGTTCCTGGGCCCCACCAACCCACAGGTACTTGCTCTGCATAAGTTTGGCACTGAATCTAACATGTCCCACAAAGATGAACAACACCAAATGCAAGGCATTCTTTCTAGCTGGGCATGGTGGCACATGCCTGTAATTCCAGCACTCTGGGAGGCTGTGACAGAAGGATCCCAACTTCAAATCCAGCCTGGGGAACTCAGGGCCTTAGCAAGACTCTATACCAAAATCAAAAATAAAGGGCTGGAAAAACAGCTCAGTGCAAAGGCCTTGGCTTCAAACTCCAGTTCCAAAAAAGAGAAAAAAGAAAGAAAATAAAATAAGGGCATTCTTTCTGAAAGGCAACATAGTTATTGTTACTTCCATCGATACGTAGAGGGTCACACGTGTTCAAAGAGAACAGCACCATCTGCCATAATGAAGGAAATTTGAATCATTTGTAGGAAAATGGATACACTTTGAAACTATCTTGCTTAGCAAGATGAATCAGATAGAGAAGGCTAAATAATCCAGGGTTTCTCTGATATAAGAAAACCATACCATGACAGAATAAAAGAGCAAAGTAATGTTAGATGGAAGAAAACAAGATCAACCTTGTGGAGAGGGAAAGGGGATGTGCAGGGGAGAGGAGTGAGGGGATAAAAAGGGAGTCAAAACGACAAAGATGCAATGTGTAAATGCACTGACTTCTCACGCTGACTGCTCTTATTACGTATCACAAATACAAACTAAGGAAAAGAATGATTTTTAAAAAGGCAAAGTGAGTAGCACCAGGACACCATGACTGGGTTTGGTCCTCAGATCTTTCTAGAAACAACAGAGTTGGAGCTATGTGGCTCCACTCTGCATGGATGGTGGCCTATCTTTCTGCCCCTACAAGACTCCTCTATCCCCTAAAACTGGCAATCTGATATGCTGACATGATCTTCATCACTGAGAAGGTGGAAGTATGCCTGCCCCACCTATCACCAGGTGGACACTGACACACACCCCTATAATTGGCAGGCAGCAGAAGAGTCATGACATGACTACTGTAAGGCACACACACTTGGGGCTGGAGGAATGGCTCAGCTGTTAAAGTGCTTGAGCAAGCACTAAGCCAACCGCTAAGTACCTGAGTTCGATTCTCCAGCACCACATAAACTGTGTGTGGTGGCGCACGCCTGTAATCCCAGCACTTGGGAAGCTGAGGCAGGAGGATTGCCATGAGTCCAAGGCCAGCCTGGGCTCTGAAGTGAATTCAGGACTAGCCTGGACCACAGAGCGAGACCATGTCTCAAAAAAAAAAAAAAAAAAAAAAAAAAAAAAAAAAGGCACGCATACTGCCCCACCCTGCTACCAATAGGCTGCACCCCCTGGCCTGACTGTGTACTTTCCCTATCTGCGACCTGGGCAGGTTGCATGCAAGTGTACACTTGGACCTGGACACTGAAGCCCTGGTTGCTATGATGAAGCAAAAAAGAATATACGACCCAACACACTGACAGAAGCACCTAGAGAGGCCATCCTGTCTGGTGCCACTGTGAGTATCAGAGCATCTGTTGTTCCAACGGGGGTATCTTCTTATGGCTGACTTCGGAGTAGAGCTGTCACTGCCAGAGGCCCAGCCGTCTCAGTCAGTGTGACTGCCCCAAGCTGGGCAAGGCCATCCAGGCCAGTGAGAGGGACACTGGCCACGAGAGTGCTGAAAGATGTCTCCAAGGGCATCTTGGACAGGACCAGCCAGAGCCACGTCTACAGAGTATTGCCCAGCCCAGGGGTCCAGGTCAGGAGAGGCGTCAATCTAGAACCAGAGACAGGTGAGTTACAGACCGCTGGACTAAGAAGGTCAGGCAAGACTTACAGCTGATAAACTTGTCACCTCTTACTCACCTGGTCCCTGTCCAGTGGCTACAAAGACAACCCATCAGCAGCCACCCAGAAAGGATGGCTGTCATTAGCTCCCAAAAGGACACTAGCATCCCCAAAGTTACCCCCACTGAATGACCCTTGTAGGATAAGTATCTAATCAACCTCAAAATCTAAGATATGTGGTTAGCTTTCCTTGAAAAATTCTATTCTTAAGGGAGGTCAGCAAAAGAACAGTTCTTCCCCTATAAAGTGACAGGCCCCAGGTTTCAGAAGGAGGAAAGAAGAGATTCTCTATGGGACAGGGGGACATGGGTGGAGTCTGTGAAGGTCTGGGAACACACAATGACGCTGAAGAGGCAAAACTCATTAGAAACAGCCATCACTGTTTTAGTAACTGGAGTTTTTAACTATTGTTGTATAAACCAAGTATCTTTACATTAGAGAGAGAAATCTCTCAAAACAAGATCAGAACATGTAGACATAGAGAGAAAGAGAAAGAGGGAGAGAAAGAGAGATGGGCACCTTGCTATATTGACTAGTTGACTAGACTGGTCTTAAACTCATAAGCTTAAGTAATCACCCCAGCTCAGCCTCCCAAGTAGCTCAGAGAAATATTTTAAAGTAAACTTAAAACAATTTAGCTTCATACATATGGTTGTGAGGATGACACATCATCAGTGAAAGCGAACAGTTTCAAGCACGTAGAATGCCAAGCTGCACTGGATTCAGAGCTACCAAGAACCTCAAGTGGCAGCTGCTACCAAGCTCACTGGGGCACACCTGAACCCAGGGCTTGCAGCACTGCACCTGCGGGGACCTGCTCACTAGACAAGCAGTGTTGCTCTCTGCGGCATTCTTTCTCAGCTGCCCCAGATGTGGCTGGCCACCTTCACATCTTACCTGGGTGGACAGAGACAGCACTGGCTCCTGGGGTTCAATCTGCAGATTCACTAGAGAGGTTCTAGGTAGAAGGAGGATAAAGGGGCTTCCATTCTGCTATCTGTGTCCCCCACAAGTAACTCAAGCCCTGAGGACACAGGAAACCAGTGTCACCCACTTGAACAAATGCTCACTGGCCTGCTTTAGAAAGTTCCTGAAGAGCCGTCAATCTTTCCTCAGTGCAGTGACTGGGGATAACAGCAGAGTCCTGCTAGAGGTGAGCAGCCGGCTAGTCCCACATGGCAGGGTAGGGATCTCTGCTCAAGACTCAGCCATGGTAGGGTCCTCTGCCCAACAGTAAAATGCTTTCAACTGGTGCTTTCATTACTGAAAGCTGGAGCTCAGGACCTGTGATCTTGAGAGCAGATCTTCTGACAAGCACTTCAAGATGCGTCAGCCTGCTATTCGCCAGAAGGTGCAGTCACATGCCCTTTGGTAGGAAACTGTTTATAATTCCAGTATCAATCCAGAATCAAGTTAAGGCTCCTGGTTCCTTGTTTCAAAACCATACAGAAATATTCTTTAAGTCAAAATAAGAAGAAGCTGCAGTCAGTGTTTACAAAATGCCCCTGGGACATTTGAGCCTGGCCTGTGGTCACAGGGAAGGTGGAGAAGGGACCATCCACAGCCAGTGGCCGTGATGCCTTCAAGGCCAGCTTCACCAGTGAACCTGGGCAGCAGACAAGCAGGTCTCCCCTTAATGAAATGGAAGAAACCTGGCACACCCTCCCAAAGATGGGGCCACACTGCAACAGCCCTGAGGGAATCACTGGCCAGTGCAGTACTCAGAATAGACGCTTTTAGCATGTTCTGGTCACTCAAGATAGGGAAATGATGTTACAGCTTCATGGTATCACATCCTTTTGTCCTACATTCAGCTGGTATTTTTGCCGTCTGTGTGAAATCAGTTTCCCACAAAAGCAATGCAGGTGATGAGGTCCAGGATGGATCATTTTCTAACCACAAAAACACCTCAGACAAAAAAGCCACATACTGAGCTATAAATGATACTCTTCATGGTTTCTATTTAGTGAACAGTAACTGCAAAGAGGTAAGAATTAGCTTACTGCTGAAAAGTAAGAGAATCAAGTTAAAATAAATCAAAAGAAGTGAAAAAGTTCTCTTACAGAGAAATCAAAGACTTCTAATCCCATGATGCAATCACTATTTGTTGAACTTACAACCAAGCTAATGTTGCTGGTCCTATGAAAATAAAGAAATTTCTTCCACTCTTCTAGAATATTGCAAAGTATCCAGAAACGACTTCTTAGTTTCAGCTCTTCTGGACTGTTTGCACACTGTCTGCATACTTAATGTTTCTGAATTTAAAAATCTGCAACTACTATACCATTCTTGTACAAAATTGCTATGACCAGACTATTTATATCAGCACAATGCATAAATGACGAAGGAGAATTGGGTCGCAGCTGGGACTCCTGTGTTATGTGTCCTATACCACAAAGTGGTTATCAAACTCCACATAGAAGACCTACGCCATCTTCTTTCTTCAGAGAGGCACCATGTCCATGGGGAAATGTGACCTTCTAGGGCACTATCAAAGTCTCAGCCCCAGACAAAACTCATTAGGTTCAACCAGTTTGTGGAAGTCACAAGTCGTTACACAAAGTCAAGTCTGGACCCAGAAACCATGGTCCCCACACGCCAGGCCCCTGAAATCACTGCATAAGAGCCCATTGTCCTCCTTAGGCGAGGTTACTCACCAGAGCTTGCCCCAGCTGAGGCAGCATACTCTCTGCTTCCCTGTTAAGGAAGCAAGGAAAGCAGCAGGCACAGAGCTGCCTATGCAAGTGTGAGGCATCTTCTTTTCTTCAAGCTCCCTGAGCTCCTCAGGTGTGCCAGAACAATTGCTCTATAGGAGGAGGCAGTACTCCACAGCCCCTCCCATGTGGCCAGGACATGCATTTCTAGAAGCACATGTGGCAAGGGGCTGAGCAGGTGTCAGGTACACAGGAGGGTATGCAGCCCTGAACTACCTGCACTCCTCAGCCATCCACATGACACTCATTACCACTCAGCACAAGCCTATGGGTAACTAGACATCCCATTCCTACATACTTCCAGAAAAGAGGCTAAGAAATGGATGAGACAAAATTCTAGTGGACCCAATGCTTCTCAGTATGACAGAAAACAGACCTCAAGCTCTGTGTCCAAGTTTGGGCTAGTGATATGGCACAGGCACCTGTGCCACCTCAAGCTAGACCAGTGACATGGAGCAGGTACCTCTTCCAAGACCCACTTGTTAGGAGGGCCGGGGCAGAGCTGGCCAGGACACTGTGCTGATCCCATGCCACAGCCTGACACCAACCCTAGGATTCAGGTGCTGCCACCTAGCACTGACCCCAACAACCACACATGGGGTAAAGTGCCTGCTTCAGTGAAGTAGACCACACAGAATCTTGGAAAACAGGGGTTTAATTTGGGATATTTCCATTCTTCATTTAAGCGTATGCCCCCAAACAGGCTAATATCATTGAGGCTACCAGAAGATAATGTTTTAAAATATTAAAATATCCCCTGGCAAGTTTCATGGTCCTACTGCCTCTGGGCAGCTGTCTCCACTCACTACTCACAGCCAAAGTCACTCCGTCCACAGCCTAGCCAGAAGATTCTGCCAACTTCTAATCCTACTTATAGAAAATAAAAGGACAAATTCTTATGAAAAGAATTAAAATTTAGTATATTAAAATCTAGAAAGTTAAAATATCATTGAAATAAAATACCAAAACCCACTAGCTGACTTCATAAGGACTTCATCAGAGATGGACTGAGGATAGGATAAATGGGGCTGTATGTGCCAGCCAAGAGCTGCCTTCCTGAAATGCAGCGGGGACTCTGACACATACCTATACCTCAGAGCACCCCCACAAATGCAGGGCTTGTTGCCCGATCCAACTTCAATACTGAGTAAATACTCAGCAGTGACCCATGCAGGCACCATAATGATTTGAAAAGAAAAGTGTGTCAAGCACGAGCATACTCCTGGGGTCAGCTCCATCCAAAGGTTGCTTGAACCCTGTGCCCTGGTCACAGTGCAGCCAACTTTAAAGAGACCTGACAGGCAGGGGTCTGGCAGAGTACTTTGCTAAGGGGGAGGGACCAGCACTGGGAACACCCAGGGCAGCAGCACAGGAGTGGGCTTACAACTCTTGCGAATTCACACAGGCAGACCCCACGTGCACTGTATGTCCTGCTGCTTGACTGCACGGGGTAATATTGGCATTTGGGAGTGGACACGCCCTTTGACTCTACCTACCATATGTCATCCAGCAAGTACTCCCTGAAGGCTTTGTGGACAGAGCCTATGTCTAGGGTAACAGGTTGCCAGATACAGAGATGAAAGAAACAGCACAAATTAATCATTTCCCTCAATTTCAAAATCATTCTTGACAACACCAAGTCAAGAATGAATTGTTACCATGTTCCCCACCCTGAAGAAGTTTGCATTACATGGTAGATGCCCACAAACCATGAGAAGCAGGCAGAGTGCGGTTGACTTAGGCCCGTAGCATGAAAGGCGATTGGAACAAAGGTGACGGTACTAGGGTACTACTGCTACCACCCCAAGAGCTACCTTCCTCATTACCCATGGAGCCTTCCAATCTCAGAAATTTCCTGTTCTTGTAAATTCCAGTACCCCAAATACTATAACTGCTTCCATAAACCACCCAATACCCTGGGATCTTGAAAAAAAAAAACAATTTCTTCCCTGAAGTTTAATTTTGTACTTAAGTGGAGAAAGGGACTAACCTTGGAAGTACCTGTCATATTCATACTTTACCTATACTGAACAAAGTTCTATAAATATTACTTTGTTTTAAATTCACAACTGTGGGCGCTGGAGGAATGGCTCTGATTAAAGTGCTTGCCTAGCAAGCACTCAGTCAAGCACTAAGTACCTGGGTTCGATTCCCTAGCACCACGTAAGCCAGGCATGGTGGTGCACTTCTGTAATCTCAGGACTCAGGAAGCTGAGACAGTAGAACTGTGATGAATCCAAGGCCAGCCTGGGCTCCATTCTGAGTTCAGGACCAGCCTGGGCTACAGAGCAAGACCCTGTCTTAAAAATAAATAAATAAATAAATAAATAAATAAGTTCACAACTGTGTAAGTAGTGCTCTGCCCATTTCTCAGATGTGGGAAATGATACCTAGAGATGTTCTTAAAAGTATGCCCAAGGCCAGTGCCCCCAACATGCGGTCTTCCAGCCATGTCCTACCAACTGGCAATAGTTCTTAATTAACTACATGGAAATAAAGAGAATGTAAACATTGTTTTCCACTCTTAGTCTTTATTAACCACAGCATATAACTCCTTATACCAATACAAAATCTCAAAAAATTTAATGTTCATGAAAATAAAATCGTAAAAATACTATTTTTAAAACAAAGTAAAAATTAAAACAAAGACTCATGTCCCAAAGCCCCAGTTTCAAAGATGACTGGCAATTCTTCCTCCTCATCATTCAGCAGTCCCTGGGAACGAACGAATGAGTATATACCACATATCACATACCCTGGGGTCCTGGACAGGGTACCGCTCAGGCCTCAACTCAGAGCCACCTATTTTGGGTATGTTACCTTCCCTATACAGAGAACAAGACCTTGTTTACTTTCGCGTGTGCCCACACTGAGTGCCAGCAAAATGCAAGCGTCAGAGCCTTGTGAGTGCCTGCATTGGCAACATGGCTTGGCATCTCACCAGTGGCTGCCAGCATCCACATGTGCACTGTGAGCAAGGAGGCAGCTTGTCTCATCGCCAGCACTGTGGTTTGTTAGCTCTGTAAGAGCCAACGCCTCTTGGGGCTGAAGGAATGGCTCAGCGGTTATGCTACGTCAAGTGCTAAGTACCCAAGTTGGATTTCCTAGCACCACATAAGCCAGGTGTGGTGGTGCACGCCTGCATTCCCAGCACTTGGGAGGGTGAGGCAGGAGGATTGCTGTGAGTCTGAGACCAGCCTGGGCTCCATAGTGAGTTCAGAACCAGCCTGGGCTACAGAGAGAGATCCCGTCTCAAAAAAGGAAAGAAAGAAAAAGAAAAAGTACCAATGCCTCTTGCCTTATCAGGGAATGATAGCCTCAAGGGAGCTGGCTATGCAATGGTATCATAGTAGCCTATCACATGGATTCCAGCCAGGCACATATCGTGTACTTATACAGCATCCAACCCACTCTAAACATTAACAGGTGACCAGCATTACTGACCAAGAACAAAGTGCACACAGACATCCCTGACATTCATGTGTTTGCATGTGGCTTTCCTCCTCAAGTCTCCCACACAGTGATTCTCCACATAAAGGCCAGGCTAAGGGAGTCTATGCCTGTTTGGTTTACACAAAGACCCTCTGTATCTTGCCCATGCCTGTCATGGGCTTAGACACAGATCAGGATTTCAGGTCTGTTTATCACCTGTGTGAACTTTCAGCTCAGTAGGTTTTAGATTCAGATGCCTGGAACATGAGTACAAAACATCTCAACAAGCATTCACTGTTCCCGCCTGCTACCAACATCACAAACCACATTTCTTTCCCCTTGCTCCCTGCCTATAAAGCAGCTCCAGAGGACTGGGGAGGCCGGTTCTGGCTGTGTGCAACTGCACCACCTCCCAAAAGGCCTTGAGGGAGTTGAAAGGAGGCTGCTACACAGAGCAATCTGCCTGGAAGGCTATCTCCTCTTCCATGAGGTATCTGGATCTGAGACCACAACCCAATGATATACATTAAAGCAGGGCACCAAGACACACCAGGGGTCACACTTACAGGACAGTGAGTGGGCACCTTTGGGCAGGTACTCGAACAGCAGGGAGCCATCATCCCCGAGCATGTCGGCCTTGAGAGACAGCAGGCTGTTCTTACTCATGAGTGCTGCGCGCAGGTTGGCCACAGCAGTGGCCTGATGCAGTGCCTCGTCCTTCTCCGGGGTGAGGGGCTGACCCAGGTAGCTAGCTTCTCCTCCCAGAAGGGCCTCATCAACATGTGCATAGAGCTCAGCCCTCTCCCCTCGGCTGTCTGAGCTGCTGGCCTCGGTGACAGTCAGGTCCACATCTGGGAAAGGGGAGAAACACACATTAGAGAACATGACAGGTTATTTTAATACTCCAACCAGGAAGTGCAGCCACTTTAGAAAAAGGGCAACGAGCTTCCCAACAATCAAGCTATTTACTGTAGAGTAAGTAGCCTAACATCCAATCTATTCCTGTGCCCTGCCATGCCCCAGCCTGCCAGCCCATCTCCATGACATGCCACATAGTACAACAAAGTCACAGTTCAGGTCTCAAGTGGGAACCCCACACTCAGAACAATGGTGGACTCTCAGCTACCCCAAGACATGGACCAAAGACTCGGTACTAGGCTCTGCTCTAGGGCTATAAGACTTCTACCTTTCTTTTTTTCTTTTTATTTTGAGACAGGGTCTTGCTGAGTCAATGAGTTGCCCAGCTTGGCTTAAACTTGCTATTCTGCCTCACTCTGCCGGAATGCTGGGCTTACAAGTATGTGCCACATACCTGGCTATATTTCCACCTTTCAAAGAAGAGATATTCAACATGCACCATGATTTAACTTAATGTTAGATCTAAAACTATAAAACTTTTAGAAGAAGGTGTCCTTAGATTTGGCAATGGGTTCTCAGACACAGCATCAGAGCACAAGAAACAAAAGACAGAAACTAGATTTCACCAAAACTAAAAGCTTCCATGCTCCTAAGGATATCTCAAAAAAGAATTAGAGAAAATATTTGTAAGTCATATCTGACAAGAGACCCTGTCCAGACTATACAAAGAATTCTTACAATTCAACAATAAAACACTAAAAGTGGGCAATAATCAATCACACATCCAAAGATACACAAATGGCCAAGAGGTACATGCAAAGACACCCAACATTACTAATCACCAGGAAAATGCAAATCAAAACCACAAGATTCAATTCCACACCGATCATAACAATTACCACCAAGAAATTAGGAAAAAAAAAACATGTGTTGGAAAGACTATGGAGAAACTGCATCTCTGGGCAATGCTGCCAAGTGTGAACTACACAGCCATTGCAGAGAGTCTGGCAGTGCCTCCACAGTGACTCACCTATGGTACTTCGTACAGCAGCTCAGAGTACTAGAACAGCTGGTCTTTGAAGAATTCATTATCCTTCAGATGAGAAGGAGAAAGGAGAAAGTGCCAGGTAGGCATATATCTGAGCTCAATATTGCTCCCCAAGGTTCTGATCCTCCCGCCCTTGGGAGATGGCACACACTCAGGTGGTGAGGGGAAGGTATGCTAGCTGACAGCCACTGAGGACTTACCCACTTGACTACAAAGAAAGTAAATAGTGCTTCTGTCTGCTCAGGGTCTTCTAAGCCACAGGGAGTATTTAGGAAGAGGAGTCTAAGGATGATGATTTCAGGGACTGGAGGAATGGCTCAGCAGTTAAAGTGCTTGCCTAGCAAATGCTAAGTCAAGTGTTAAGTAACCAAGTTCGATTCCCCAGCACCACATTAGCCAGGCATGGTGGTGCACGTCCTAATCCCAGCACTTGGGAGGCTGAGACAAAAGGATTGCCATGAGTCCAAGGCCAGCCTGGGCTCCATCCTGAGTTCAGGACCAGCCTAGGCTGCAGAGCGAGACCCTGTCTCAATAAATAAATAAATAAAATAAAGGTGATAATTTCAGGAAGGAAAGTTCTCTAGTAGAATAGGAAACTAAAGGCATTGAATCTTTGTGCAGACAAAATTTGGTGTTATGCAGAATTACAGAATGCACTATCATTGTTGATATGAGAGGCTACAAGAGCAGCTCTTTAACAACTTAACATTTATGTTTAAAGGTAAATTTAGAACGCATTTTGTTTAAGCACCTAACTTGACGCAGGCCTCAGGTGGTAGGTGTGCCACTGGATAATCCAATCCAACTTCCTAAGCAACATAAAAAAGGATGTCTATGCCATGCAACTAGGAGCACACCAATTGCAGAACAGCTCCAGGCTGGGGGCATAGCTCAGGGGTTAAAGCGTTTGCCAAGCAAGTGCAAGACCCTGAGTGTGACTGTTTAGTACCACATAAGATGGGTTTGGCAGCACCACATTCCCATATCCATTTTTTAAATTTTTGATTTTGAGACAGGGTCTTACTAAGTCACTAAGTTGCCCAGGCATGATTTGAAGTTCCTGCCTCAGCCTGCCAGAGTGCTGTGATTACAGACAGGCCTGCACCACTGGTTCCAGCTTGTGCCATTGACAGCTGCCAGTATGACCTGTCAGACGTGAGGCATCAGCTCCTTCGACGGCCCCTTCATTGTGGACACAGGCACCCTGTTCCTGGCCTTTGTTCACTGAAGGTGCTCTGCGAGGAACATGCAACTGGGAGTATCAGCATTCCCATCCCAGGTGCAGGAAGATGCTTGTACCACTAAAAGAAAACAGCAACAACAAAAGCCCACCTTGTACAGCATCACCAACACACTACAGGTGAGTCCTGGGCAAAGACCAGAGAGCCTCAGAAATCCTACCTCCTGATTCAGCCCTCAATGGAAAGAGATGTTCTACGATAAACAGCACACTGAGCAGATAAGAGTGTTAAAATGAGATGGCCTGATGATCAGCACTGAATGCACACCCTCCCCAGTACCTCAAAGGTCAGGGACATTGTTTACAAAATGCCTGTACGTATGCCAAATGCTCATCTCCTACCTGAAAACAGACTGGGCTCCAAAAGAGTATTTGTGTGTTGGTAAATTAACCCGTTCTGTGTCTGGAATCATCACCCACACACATGATAATTGTGCAGTTTTCACAATATTCATACATATGGATTCATAAGATCATGTATGCACACATGCACACATACAGTCACACCCCACACCCCCCACTTGCTCCAGGTGCTGAGCGCCTCTCACCCTCCCTCAGCTCTCCTCACCCTGCTCCAGTCACACCACATCATTTATCTGTTTAACACCTGTCTCCTCCCAAGATGTTGAGTAGTATTTGGTTAATGTTGTTCCCAAGAAGTGGCAAAGGCATATACTAAGTTCTGAGGTCACAGTAGTAGCCATAATAAAAAAAAAAATTGTTTTTCGAGACAGGGTTTCACTCTGTAGTCCAGGCTGGTTCTGAGTTCACTATGTAGCTCAGACTGGCCTCAAACTCACAGCAATCCTTCGGCTTCAGCCTTCTGAGTGCTAGGATTACAGGCGTGTACCACCACGCCTGGCTTATGTGGTGCTGGGGAATCGAACTCGGGTACTTAGCACTTGCAAGCACTTTAACTTCATGAGCTATTCCTCCAGCCCTCAATGAATACTTTTTAATAAATAACTGTTTAAAATGGGAAGGAAGTAGGGAGGGAGAAAAGGAAAAAAAAAAAACATCTTTTGGCGGCAAATGCTGCTCTTACACTGGCCCAGAGCTCGCCACCCAGGCTGCTCAGAGCCCTAAAGCCTTTGGGGCTCCTCTTGAGGCCAGGGTCTTTGGGCACTTCTCCGGTGCAGCAAATAAATTTGAGTCCAGTGTTTCTGTTTATTTGGTGTCTGAGGAAAAATATGCACAGTAGAGACATTCCAGTGTCCCATACAAGAGCCACAGTACCACAGCAATATGAAATTCGAAGTGCCTTACTGAACAGTCTCAGGACCTCCCAAATGTGTAAGGCTACTGTCCCGGTATCTCTGACTTTTCCACGGCCTCCCAGGAAATACTTCTCAGAACCCTGAACTCTCTTCTAGGACACTGCCCCCACCTCCTCCTAGATCACCTCCCACATCTCTCCTGAAGAACCCCCACCAAGCCCACCTATCCTGCAGAGTCCTTGATCCTAGCACCTCTTTGCTCCCTTGCCTGTTTCCTCTGAAATGCTCTCGCTTTTCCTGAAGATCATCTTTCTCAAGGAGACAAAGGAATCTCTGGGGAAACTCCCACGGCCTTGGCTTCCTTCACATATCCCAGGCCTACATTCACCATGGGAGACAGAACAGCTATGCGTCTACAAACACAGGGTCCCTCCCAGGAAAGCATCGCTTCTACTCTGCTCCAGGCAGGTCAAGGCAAACCCCCCTGGATAGAAAGCAGGGATAAAAAAAAAAAAAAAAGGAAAGAAAGCAGGGATGCTGGCTGAAATGGGGTGGGAAGGGCCAACCATGGACCCTGACGCATTTCAAACATGTGTAATAAGATGGGACACATCAACTATCAGAGGCCTTGAAGAGGGCACTCAGGTTACCTCCAGATGGTATTATATAGCAAGCTATCCAATCCTAGAGAGAGGGGGGACAGCTCTTAGATGGCCACAGTAGGGTTGGCTAGGTTGGCAGGGCCTGGAGCCCTGCCTGCATCAATGTGTAGTTGTTACCCACATGTGTGGCTAGTAGCTGGTGTCCCAGGCTTACAGCATGTGCACTCCAGCTCATGAGGCATGCCCTCTGACTCATGGTACATGCTGGAGGTACATGGTACACACTGTCAGGCCTTCATAGAGACCTGGGACCTTGGAGTATTTGAAGGGAAGGGGGAGAGAGAGATGTGGGGAGTGAGCAGCCTGTGCAGAAGAGCAGAAGGGCAGAAGCTGACCAGGAAGTGGGAGGCAGTGTGCAGTTCCCACGAGTCTCCATGTCTTCTAGATGGGGTTCTCAGTGATGCAACTGCCTTTAAGAGTCCCTCACAAGCCTATGTAGGTGACCTCTCACCCGTGTTCTTATAGATAGCCTTTCACCTATGCTGCTGTAGGTAACCCCATACCTGTACTCCTGTAACTCCAATAAGCTCACTGGTTCTTCAAAATGGACTTGGGTGTAGTCATTCTTTGCCTATATGCTGTGCCCTGCGTGGGGTGAAGACGCTGGTATTCATGTCTGCCAAGGAAAAGTTTCACACAACAGATGGAGATGGCCTTCCTAATAACTGAAGCAAACAGACTGAAAATGTGTCAAAGCCTAAGTGTTTCTGTTCTTTCACCTGAGGGAAAACAGGTGACAGTACTAAGGAAGTGACTCGAGTACACAGGGCCTCTTCCCACTGAGTATAATGTCGCCACTTGGAAAATCCAGCTCATTTAAAATCTCTAGTTGAACAGCATTTATTAAAGCAAACAGACTTTTCAAAGATAACTAGATTGTGTCATTTTAGTTGCAAAGTGGGACATAAGTAGATTATGGAACAGAAAGGGACATGCACAGCTGTTAGAAATGGCTCATAATTTACCTGTCCAAACAAAGGATGGACATGGATGATAGAATATGAGGCTTTAATTTTCTTTTTGCAAAAAGGGTGACCTTCCCACGTGCAAGTGGAGGGAGGCACACCGAAAACTTGGTAGGTGCCAACTTAACTCCTTAGGTTGCAGGTCCCTCCCCCTGCCTTTTCCTACTGGCAGGATGCACAATCTTACCAATCAGGTCTAAGGTATTGGCTCAGGGCCAAGTTTATCACGTCATTAACTTTATCTTTCCTTTCCCTTTCAGCCTTTGTCTGGCCACCTGGTCAGGTAAAGCACAAAAATGTAAAGATCTGCCACCATGAACAATGTGCCATTGCTACCACTAGGTGATGCTCACAATTCCACCACCACCACCACCGCCCCCCCCCCCCCCCCCCCCCCCCCCCCCCCCCCCCCCTTTTTTAACCATCTGGCACATTTTCATTTGTTTTTAAGAGCCAGTTTATCTCTCAAAAAAATTTTTTTAACTATAATAGCTCCTTTTATCATGGTCTGATGGGGACCAGTTAGTCAGGTTGTCCTGTTGGTATGACACAGAGATTTGTTTTCTTAAGATCACTCCTATAAGCCCTTGGATGAGACCCCTGATACAGAGAACAGTGTAGTACCCCAGAGCCATTAACATCCCAGCCCTTATGGTGAGAGGAGCTGAGGCAGAAGCTACTACTTTTTCCATCTCTTTAAGCCAGAACTGCCCATCCAACATAGTACAAACTCCTCTCTTGTTAGCTAGTACCTTGTCCAACATTAACCTATTTATTCATTCTATTGATCATTGACAGCATCCTTTGACTTTTATCATTCAATCAATTCTTAGACCAAAACAGAGCTGAGGCTTGGAAAGGCTGTTGAGGCTGATATGCCAGAGTGGAATGGAGAGCCAATTGAACCAAAGTACAGGTTTCACTACAATCAGCCATGAGGTTTTCAAGCAATGCGCTCCTGCAATACCACCAGACATTTTTTCAGGCCCCAGTCAGTGCAGACTGGTTGTTTGATTCCTCAAAGGACAGACCTTTATCCCACTGAGGCACGGTTCACATGGACTTCAACCTTCCCTCCCACCTGGAGAGGCACGAGGTATAGTTAGTGTCAGGGAGTGAGGGTCCAGTGACTTCCGGGGGCCTCTGCCTTGGTCCCTTAGCATCTGGGAACTGCAGAGACAGCATCCAGCAGGACTTACTACCTAGGCCACTTTGTCCTGTAAGAGAGATATCACATATCCCATGCCCATGGACTCTGAGATCCCATCAATGGGAAACAGGGTGACTTAAGCCTCCAGCCATCCTGTCACACTTGCACAATAGATGCTCTCATTAAGGGTGTTACAGAATATTTAATCCACTCCATCCGGGCACCCAGGTTTTTATATGCAGTCCTTTTCCTTATAGCCTGTTGTAAGCCCTTGATTTTTACTTTATCAATATTTTGTAACTCATACTTAGTTACGTTTTCACAAGGGACAACCAGACTAACATTAAAATGAATAACTAAGGAAACCATAGGACCAGTCCTTGTAACATCTGCAAAAATGCAACCAACAGCCCTTATAAAACATATAAATGGTACTATGGCCTCTTTAGTGCTAATTTTATGCCACTGGGATGTACGCTTGATATGCATTGTCTTTCTTGGCTGGTGGGCTGGACACCTTTAACTCGAGTGTAATGAGTCCAACCTTTTTCCGCCATCAGTACAGCTTTCTCAGGGGTTAGAGGCACCTGGTAGGACCTGTCCCACTGGCCAAGTCTTAATTAGCACCAGGTCACCAGGCTGGAAATGATGTGCTGTGAACTCAAGAGGAGGTGTTTGGGTGAGAAGTCCCTTTCGCCTTAAGGAAGACAAAGTGGAAGAGATAGATAACACATATTCTCTAAGGAATTTGTCCTTAGTTTCCATGGTGGGGAGGTCTGAAGATACACCAAGGTATGGCAATCCATACAGCATCACATAGCCGTAAGTCCTTCTTGAACATTGCCCTGATTTTAAGGAGGGCTATAGGAAGGCATTTATTCTAAGGCAATTTAGTCTCTGCAGTTAGCTTAGTGACATGTCTTTTAGAAGTCTGATTCATTCTTTCTACCTTCCCAGAAGAAGGGGGATGCCACGGGGTATGAAAGTCCCACTTAATCTGTAGTGCCTTTATAACACCCTGTAACACTGTTGATATGAAATGACAACCATTATCGGAGTGCACAATGTTTAATGAGACCAAACCTGGGGATAATGTGCTCTAACATCACCTGAATCACAGTTCCGGCAGTGGCATTTACTACAGGGTAGGCTTTTACCCATCCAGTTAGATGATCAACTCTAACTAATAAATGTTTTAGCTTTCCCACCTTTGGCACTTCTGTGAAGTCCACTTGTACACGCTGAAAGGGCCTCGGCCTCGGGGTTCTTCTCTCTTGAGTTTGTTTTCTCAGAGCTTTTTTATTAATCCTTGGGCAGATAATACAACTCCTACAGATCTATTTGGATAAAGTATAGATACCTATACACCCATAGACTTTTAAACAGTGTATCTCCCATAGCCTGTGTTCCCCAGTTACCTCCCCACTGTAACATTGACATTAATTTTCTCATAACAGGTTTGCTAAGCATCTTCCTGCCAGTATGCAGAACCCAGTTTCCCTCTTTGTCCTGAGAACTGTCTATCTCTCTCATTCTTTTTATTTCATCTGCTATGTGCACAGGCTTAGGAAAGGCTTCAGGTGCAGCTGGGATAAGACTGAGGATTTAGATCTCATCCTCCAGGGAGGCCTCCTTGGCTGCCTTGTCTGCCAGCCTGTTTCCCACAGCCTCAAAAGAACTTCCCTTTTGATGTCCATTTACATGGGTAATGGCTATTTCTGCAAGTAAGAGGAGGTTTTGTAAAAGTTCCTTGATTAGATCTTCATGAGCTAATTCTTTTCCCCAGCTGTTTATGAGTTTTCTCTCATTCCATATCTTTTCAAAAGTGTGGACTATTACAAAAGCATACCTTGAATCTGTATAAATGGTCCCCTCAGTGTCTGTGAGCAGCTTTAAAGCCTGATTAAGGGCAAAGAGTTCACAAGACTGAGCTGACCATTTGTTAGGCAGTCTCCCTTTTTCTATCACGATTCCTCTCTCTCCATCTACCACTGCATATCCATTATGTCTTTTGTCCATTGGAGGGGGTCCAGCTCTTCTTTTAGCAGCTTAAGGCTTTTAGTTTTATGTGCATAAGAGTCAATCCAGAGTCTACAATAACTCACCATTCCTAGAAATTTTCGGAGTTCCCTTTTTGTTATTGGTCTGGGATGCCATAATTCTTTCAATCCTCTCTGGATTAATCCTTCGTTTCCCCTCACTAATAAGGTGACCTAGATATTTAACTTTCTTCTCAGTTTACTGTAACTTAATTTTGACATACGTAACCCCTTTTGGCCCAGAAAATTTAACAGGTTTAATGTAGCCCTTGAAACCTGAGGTTTAGTTTTACCCGATACCAATAAATCATCCACATATTGTAAAAGATTAGTCCCTGAGGTAGAGGTGAATTCCTCCAATATAGACTCAAGTATTTGGCCAAATAGGTTAAGTGCTTCAGAATCCTTGTGGAAGCACCATTTACCAAAGTTAAGTTTAAAGCCTCCAATCACTGGAATTCTATAGATACTCAAAATTCACCACGGCCTAAAAGCCAATTTCGTAAGGTAAGAGGAAGGAATAGGACAAGCAGCCTCACTAGTCCTGCAACATCCAAAGTTGCCTGAGGTTTAGTCCTGCTTGCTTGATAGGTAAACTGGGAGCCAATAGGGACCTTGCATCTCCTTTCCTGAGACAACAACTGGGACTCTAGACCAAGAGTCCTTTAACCCTGGGTACAGTGAGCTCCTGAGTGTCCTGTCTTGCCACATTTGATATATAAAAGCCAGCAGATAACACTTGGTCACCTCTTGGTGCAGCAAGGAGCTCCCAGCCTCCTTCCCAAAGATGTTTATTTTCCCCATCATCTGGTAGCAAAAATCTCACTCTTCTTCTTCTCCTTCTCCTTTGCCTTCTTCTTGATCAAGTGGAAGCCTTAGGTAACTTATGAGGATTGGGCATTTAAGCAATATTTTGGAAACCTGGGACTGAATTTTTGACTCCCTTTATAATTAACTCTCTGAGGTCTTGCACTTAAGTCCTGTCCTCAGGGTCATTATTATTTTAGCCAGGATCACATTAAGGAATATGCATTCAGCTGATTGACCCAGTCTGCCTGGAGGATACTTTTTTCTAGATAGTAACTGCTGCTCTCCAAATCATTCCCCTTTTTTCCTTGAATAAGATACTAATTATAGGCATTAATTTGGCCCAGGTGTGTACTTCTCAAAACAAAGTCTTTCCCCATCTCCACCCTTGAGTTGGTAAAGGGCGGGGTCTGTCCTCAAGGAATCTTTTTTATAACTTCCCTGTGTTCTTTGCCCCCACCACTGAAGGCCTTTCTATTTGGCCAAACTACAAAGTTATCATTTATTTTTCTGTTCTTCCTTACCCTTTGCACAAGAATGATCCTCCTAGATATTTTTTTTGAGACAGGGTCTCACTCTGTGGTCCAGGCTGGTCCTGAACTCACTTCAGAGCCCAGGCTGGCCTTGGACTCACGGCAATCCTCCTGTCTCAGCCTCCAGAGTGCTGGGATTACAGGCGTGCACTACCTCGCCCAGTTTATGTGGTGCTGGCGAGTCAAACTAGGGTACTTAGCGCTTGCTAGGCAAGTACTTTTAACCGCTAGGCCATTCCTCCAGCCCCCCTCCTAGAATTTTAACATGCTCCCCGTACACTCCAGGGGAACCTGGGAGAATTCTGATCTTTCCTGCAAATCCATCTTTTCACTTGTAGGCCTGGAATTTTTACCTCCCATCCTCACACAAATTAATTTTGAATCTTTTAACAGGAGAATGTTCAACTTCTCATACTAGAAGTTTCTCACAAACTCCCACCATTCCCAGAGAATGCTCAACCTCTCATACTAGAGATTTCTTACAAATTCCTAATGTTCCCAGAGAATGCTCAATCCCCCACTGCTGGGGATTTCTTGGGAACTCCAAAGTTTCCAGAGAAGGTTCAACCCCCCTTACTGGAGGTTTCTTACTAACTCCAAAATTCCTGCAGAAAGTTCAACAGCCCCACACCCCCATCCCCATACTGGAGGTTTCTTATCAACTCCAAAATTCCCCCTATTACTGGGGGAATTCCTTGGTCACCAAGGCAGTACTATGAGGATTAATCTTCCTCAGCCTTCCTACCTTAGTCCACAAGTGAAGTTTTCCTGACCAGCCGCAGTTTTTATTCTTTTAGCATCATCCTTACTGCCTCCAAATGTAAACTGTCTAAGGCTTTTCACAGCTCTGCGAGAGGTTGGATCCCCCAGACAGAGTAGGCCACCTAGAAAACTAGATGGGGCGCCTCTTCCGCTTCTAGGGTGTTCCCCTCCTGCAGGCATGTAAATCCTGAACTGCCCACAAACTGTTAGAAACGGCCCGTAGGAATTTACTTGTCCAAACAACGGATGGATATGGGAGGCACAGATGACAGAACATGAGGCTTTAATTTTGTTTTTGCAAAAATGGTGACCTTTCCACGTGCAAGTGGAGGGAGACACACCAAAAACGTGGTGGGTACCGACTTAAAATTCCTAGGTCGCAGGTCCCTCCCCCTGCCTTTTCCTATTGGCAGGATGCACAACCTTCCTGATAAGGTCTAAAGTATTGGCTCAGAGCCAAGTTTATCACAACATCATTACCTTTATCCCTCCTTCCTCTTTCAGCCTTTGTCTGCTCACCTGATCAGGTAAGGCGCAAAAATGTAAAGATCCGCCACCTTAAACAATGTGCCACTGCTACCACTAGGTGACGCTCACATAGCCAAGAGGGAGAGGCTAGGCTCTGAGAGTGCAAACTCTTTAGCCATCTTAGAGGAAGACATGAATGTGTATGGGTGCCTACAGCATGTCACCAGTCAGAAGCAGGCTCATTCAAGATTAATCAAAATGTCTGCTGCACAATCTCAAGGGTGCCATGAAGTGCACTTATCTACCTGTTTTATGGGCACTCCCAGTCCAGGACCTGATACAATGCTGATCACGGATCACAAATGCAGACGCTGAAGTATTCCAGACTTCTGGGCAAAGAAAAGCTAACCAGGCCCTGACTCCGCCTTGAGGGAAGGGCTTGGAAGAGGAACTCATAGGCAGGTCACACCATTGGAGGGCCACAGCTCAGACCAGACCTTCATCCTAATTTTTAAGAGGAAGTTTATGCCTCCAGTTTCACTGTATCTTATAACCCAGGTAACAGAACATTCAAGCATAGATGCACTTTATCTAAAACTTTATCTTTTTGCTTGATAAATGCTTAAAATTACTCTTCATTATCAAAGTATTAAGTTTTGTTATCCAGGTTAAGATCAAGCTTCCTGATTTATAGGTATCAAAAATGTCTCTGGATCAAAAAACCTCATTGAATATATATATATACAGTTGTCACTCATATTTGAGAGGGACTAGTTCTAGGTCACCCTAAGGATAAGAAGACCAGTTCTTTAAAGAAAGAATGGCATACTTCCGGTCATGATGGCGGCTGAGTAACAGTGCTGCACAATGTCTCCTCTGGAACTCACTTAAAAAGTCAAGAATTTAGTTTGGTGTAGCTAGGAAAGAGAGGAGCATCCCCAAAAACTGAAAGGCAGCCAGCAGAAGGCCAGAAATTCTGAAGGATCATTGAAAGCAGAGAAAAAAAATAAATCCCTGCAGCCCAGGAAGCCACCGCAGCAGGCTGAAAACAGCTGGAACCACAGGCAGCTGAAGACTGAGGAAAGCTCGCGGGGACCTGAACATCTGATGGAGCTGGGAGAGGACGGAGCACACAACAACGGGAGAGGAGGCAGCGGGCGGGTCAGAAATCCTTAAGTCACATCTGAAGAGGAGGAAAGAAGCAGTCAACTTGGCATGGCCCCGAGCTGCCGGCACCCAAAGACCACAGACGAGGAAGGTCCGGAGGCCAGAACCTCAGCCCGAGGTAAGTGCAGACACGGATAAGTGGGAATAGTCGGCAGCTGGCGGCCCTAGCCTCCGAAACACCAACCGGCGGGGGTGTGTACTACAAACGCAGCGTGCGCTCCCCCTAGTAAAGGCCCCAGGATCCAAGATCAGAAAAAGAGCTCAGGAACCGTCTCAGGCAGTGATGTCAGCAGGAGCCATTTTATTTCCTGTGCACCAGAGACAGCCAGAGGGAGCAGAACCATGGGGAAACATGGTAACAAATCTCATACAAAAAGACCTGACATCCCAGAAGATGATACTGAAATTGCAGAACCCAAAGAAGAAAAGGGCAAAAATGATGGTAACTTCTGGGCCCAGAAAATCAGTGAATTAAAGCAGGAATTAAAGCAGGAAATAAAACAGACTGCGCAAGAGCTACACCAATACATAGCTAAGCAAAAATGATGCCTTGAAAAGCAACTAGAGGAGACCAAAGAAGAAATAGACCAGAAGATAATGAAGGCAATACAAGAAATTAGAGAAGAAAACAACAGAGATATTGAAAAATTGAATGCAGATATTCAGGAAATGAAAAACATGCAGGAAATAAGAAGCAACCACGTTAAACAACTTCAGAATAGAATATCAGACCTAGAAAACAAAGCGACTGAGCTGCAACATACAGGCTATGAAGAACACAAAGTAAATAAGAAAGAAAGCGAATCATTACAACGGCTGATAGATGATTCAAGGAAAAACAACCTCAGAATTACGAGGACAAAACAAAAGGCTTAAAAGACATGTTTAATGACATAATGGAAGAAAATTTCCCAAGTCTAAGAAAAGAAATGAACATGGAACTATTGCAGGCATATAAAAAAACAAACAACTTTGATCAGAAGAGATCCTCATCATGACACATCAGAATTAAAATTCTAGAAACCCAACACAAAGAGAAAATACTAAAAGCAGTAAGAGAAAAACAGAAGGTGACCTACAAAGATAAGCCCATCAGGATAACTTCAGACTTCTCAATCCAGACTCTAAAAGCCAGCAGATCACGGAGCAATATCATCCAAGCACTGAAAGAACATAACTGCCAACCAAGACTGCTATATCCAGCAAAATTATCTTTTAATTTAAAGGGAGAACTTAAAACTTTCCATGATATAGAAAGATAAAAGGAATTTGCAGCCACTGAGCCAGTATTGCAGAGAATACTTAAAGGAAACTTAGAAAGTGAAAGGGAGGCCAGCGACACCAATGACCCCAGAGGAAAAGTGACAACAGCTAGGGGAGAATGAGCTGAGAAAAAAGTATGTTAGTAATCAGTGAAATATGAGTAAATAAGTTATGAAGGTTAAAAAATTCTGAAATGACTAAATTTGCCTTCATATCTGTTACTTTAAGTATATTTATGTGGTATAGATTTAAGTTCATTTAATGTAGCAATGTGATATAGTTTTAACTTTGTTTTATTGTAACAATTCACTTATTAGGTCACTGATGAAAATTTATCCTAAGAAAACTGATTGATGTAAAGATAACCCTGTGAATGTACAAATATTGTACCTTCCAGTATTCAGCTAAGGCATTTGAAACTTAACTCTTTTTTCTCCTTCTTTCCCAAATTTACTAGTCTTTTGAGCTACATGCTTATAGTTATTTTCTAATGTGAACTGGTGGGTAAGGCCAGTTTTAACAATAACAACAAAGATACAGCAAAAATATAGAAAAGAAAACTTTTGGTAAGTATCCCAATAAAGGGGTTGGTTGGATTCAGAGAAGAAGCATCAAGATTTAACTACTATGACCCATTAGAGGAAGAGGAAGCTGAGTTAGAGTGGTGACTTATGTGAAATGACTTAGGTGCGGAAGATTAATATGTTAAACACTGTATAGTTTCTCTGACTTGGAAAACCCAGAACACAGACATTCTTTGGAACCATATGAAGTGATAGCTGGAGTTGGGGGAGGGATAGGGAGGAGGTGGGAGGGTAGAAAATGGGACAGGATTGTGAAGTCGATATGATACATATGTGTACAAGACACCCAAATTCACTGTAAATACTATGTATTACATTTGTATATTAATAAAAACAGGTGGGAAAAAAAGAATGGCATAATGTTTGCATTAAACTACCTCTGTCCTCCCGCATACTTTATCTCTAGATGACATGCAACACATAATACTGTATAAATGCTATGTAAATAGATGTTGCACTGTACTGTTTGGGGAATAAGTATAATTTAAAAGTCCAGGGCTGGAGGAATTGCACAGCAGTTAAAGAATTTGCCTAGCAATTGCAAGGCTCTGAGTCTGATTTCCCAGCACCACATAAAGCTGAGCATGATGGTACATGCCTGTAATCCCAGAACTCTGAAAGCTAATACAAAAGGATCGCCATGAGTCCAAGGCTAGCTTGGGCTACATAGTGAGTTTAGGATCAGCCTGGGCTAGACCCTGTCTCACACACACAAAAAAAGTTCACACATGTTTAAGACAAATGTATTTTTAAAAATATTTTCAATCTGTAAATTGAATCTACAGATGCGGAATGCAGATTCAGAGAGCTACATACATGTACTACACATGTGTGGTACATATATGTGACACACATGTGTAGTACACATATATGTGGTTAGCCATGTAATTCCATATATAAGAGAGTGTTTTTGGCAAATGGCATGGGAACAATTGGACAGTCACACCTCATACCACACAAAAACCAACTCAACTCATCGGTTTATGTGTTGCACTTAAATCTGTAAGACTTCGAGAAATAAACCAAATAGGTTAAAGTTTTTGAGACTTGGCTCAAGACTTCATACAGAACCAAAAAACAACTTGAACCATAAAAAAAAAATTGGCAAACTGACATTCATCAAATTAGAACTATATGCCCCTCAAGGACATCTATTCAATGAAAAACTGCTAAAGATGGAGAGCAAACAGTAGAGCGGAAGCATACCTGAAAAAAGACTTGTAACCAGAAAGCATAAAGATGATCAAAACTCAGGGCTGGAGATATAGCTCAGCAGTTAGAATGCGTGCTTAGGACTTTCTCCCTTATACTTCTCCCAATAAAATTACTTTCTACTTCCCTTTTGAAAAAAAGAAAAAAAGAATGCTTACTTAGCAAGCACAAGGCCTTGGGTACTATTCCCCTCCACCACATAAATTTGGCAGGGTGGTGCATACTTGTATGCCAGCACTTGAGAGACTGAGGCAGGAGGACTGCCATGAATTCAGGCCAGCCTGAGTTCCAACCCAGACTACCTGTCTAAAAAAAAAAAAAAAGAAAAGAAAAAAAGAAAAAGAAAGGAACTGTCAACTCATATGGGCATGGTGGTACACATCTGTGCTCCAAACTACTCAAGAGACTAAGGCAGGAGGATATCAAGTTGGAAACCAGACTAAGCAACTCAACAAGACCCTGTCTCAAAGTAATGAGTGAAAAAGAAATGAGAATAGAGCAGAATACCCTGGGTTCAATCCCACCACAAAAGAATAAGAAAAAAATATTATAACTCAGTTTTTAAAAAATGGAGGGCTGGTGGCACAGCAGTTAAAGCACTTGCCTTGCAAACACAAGGCCCTGAATTCAATTCCCCAGCACCACATAAAGCTGGGCATGGTACCACATGCCTGTAATCCCAGTACTCAGGAAGCTGAGGTAAGTGGATTGTTCTGAGTCCAAGGCCAGCCTAGGCCACATCAGTGAGTTCAGGAACAGCCTGGGCTACAAGGAAAGACCCTGTCTTCAGGAAAAAAAAAAAAAGAAAAAGAAAGAAAGAAAGAAAGAAAGAAAGAAAGAAAGAAAGAAAGAAAGATAGATATAGAAAAGAGACAAAATGGTATATGGGGTCAGGCCCAGCAGTATACACCTATAATCCCAGCACTCTGGGAGGATAAGGCAGGAGGGTCACAAGTTAAACTCAGTCTGGACAATTTAGGAATTTAGGAAGACCTTGTTTCAAAAAGAAAACTTAAAACAATAGACTGGGGATGCAAGTCAAAGTGAGGCACTGGATGTGACTCCCAACACCACAAAAACAAATAGCTTGGTGTGACAGTAAATGCTTGCAATCCCAGCACTCTGGGAGGCTGAGGCAGGAGGGTGACATGCTGAAACCCAATCTCGGCAATTCAGTGACTAAACAGGACCCTATCTCAAAATAAAACATAAATAAATAAATTAGTAAGATGGCTGGGAATGCAGCTCAGAGCAGAGGCTCTAGGTTCAATCCTCAGTACAAAATAATAACAATAATAATTTGAATAGATATTTCTCCAAAGGAAAGAGACTGAGGCAAATAACCACAGGAAAAGATGCTTGTCACTGCAAACTAAAACCATTATACACCATGGGCTTGGACAACATTTCTGAAATTCAAAAGGCAAAGTGCCCCACTAGCTGGGCCAGGTGCCACAGGCCTGTAATCCCAGTACTAGGAGGGTGAGGAAGGATCAGAAGCTTGAGCCCAGCTGGGCAAGTGAGATCCTATCTCAGAATCAAAAAAAAAAAAAAAAAAAAAAAAAAAAAAAAAAAAAAAAAAAAAAAAAAAAAAAAAAAAAAAAAAAAAAAGGAATAGCTCAGCAGTTAAAGAACTTGCCAGCAAACCAGCAAGTGCTAAGGCCCTGAGTTCCATTCCCTAGCACCACATAAACTGGGTGTGGTGGCACATGCCTGTCATCCCAGCACATATGGGACAGAAGCTGGAGGGCCATCGTCTCCTGTCTTTCGCCGCAGAGCTGGCTAAAGGCTGCAAAACACAGCCATAAAACAGTTCTAACACGAGTCTGCCTTGACAGTTCCTCCACCAGAGTAAACAGTCCACCACCCTTAATCTCAGTTTCAGGCAAAATCTCTGGACAAGGGCAAAATGACAACAAACTTTCTTCCAGTGCCTAGTACACATGGTTTTTAGGCCACTTCCCAATACAGTCCCCCTTCCCATCTGAAACTTCTTGAGCCTGGCCTTTCCAAACCACACTTTTATCAGCATTCTGGTCTTCTGAGCTATGACCAGAATCTCCCATCAAGCTTGGCTCAGAGCACTCCAAGGCTTCTCTAGCTCACATGCTCAAACCTTTCCAAATTCCTCCCATAAACCAGTTCCAAAGGCTTCCAAGCCACATGACCCAATAAAGTACAGCAACTCCACTTTTCTGGTACCAATTTCTTTCTTAGTTACTTTTTCATTGCTGTGACTCAATACCTGACACCCACAAATTTAGGGGAGGAAAGGTGTAAGGTTTATTTTAGCTCACAGTTCCAGAAGGTCACAGTCCACTCAGGGGTGGCCGGCAACAGTGGAAGTACATGGCAGTGGCAGAGGTAGAGGCAGATCCTCGACATCACAAACAGGAAGACAAGTCAAGGCAAGCTGAGACTAGTCCCCCTGAGTTCCATTCCCTAGCACCACAAACTGGGTGTGTTGGTACAAGCTTCTAATCCCAGAAGTTGGGAGGCTGAGGCTGGAGGATTGCCATGAGTCCAAGGCTTGCCTGGGTTACATTGTGAGTTCAGGACCCACCTGGATTACAGAGCGAGACCCTGTCTCAAAAATAAAATAAAAAAAATAAAAAATAGGCAAAGGACAGAGCTCAGAGTAAAGGCCTGGAGCTTAATCTCCAGTACAACAGAAAAAGAAAAAAGTCCCACTAAAATTTGGGCAGACTGAGCAGACACTGCATGGAGAAACACTTGAATGGCTGAGAAGCCCAACATCCTTAATGCTGCAGTTTGAATGTAAAGTGCCCATCAGATGGTCAGGCACTGAAGGTCTGATACCCAGCCTGGGGCACTCCCAGAAAGTACAGACTCTTCAAGCAGTGGGTCCCAGAGAGAAGAAGTCAGGGCTCGGGGCACACCCTTGGAGGAGATACTAGGATCCTGGCTCCTCCTGAGACACTCTCTTGGCTTCCCAGCTGCCACAGGGTAAGTGGCCTCCACTATTCACCCATATTATTAAGTACTAAACCACTACCGGCCCAAAGCAGAAGGGCCAAGCACTACAGAGATCTCTGAAACCACATGCCAAAATAAACACTTTGTCTTGTAAGTTGTCTCATGTGTTCTGTCACCGGGATGGAAAGTTGAGCGACACAATTGGTTAGTAAAAAAATACCAATGAAAACCACATCTTCCAAAGTGGATAAAATCTAAAACAACAACAACAATATCCACTGTGGCAAGAATCTGGAGCCCATGTGCTGGAGGAATGGCACAATGGTTAACAGCGCATGCCTAGCAAGCCCAAGCCTCTGAGTTCATTCCCCAGCACCACATAAGCTAGGCATGATGGAACACCCTTGTAATCCTAGCACTGGGAAGGCTGACGCAGGAGGATTGACATGAGTCCAAGGCCAGCCTGGGCCATATAGTCCGCCCAGGATCAGCCTGGGCTACACAGCAAGACCCTGTCTCAAAAAAAAAAAAAAAAAAAGTGGAGCCCATAGAATGTCACACTCCGTTGATACAAGCACAAAATGAATGAGACTCAGGAAAACTGTCTAGCAGTTTCTTCTGAAGTTGAACAGAGACCAGCCTATGGCCTAGAGATCTTGTTACCACATATTTACTGAAGTGGAACTGAATAATGTGTCCACACTGACTTGTACAAGAAGGATCAGAGCAAATTTACTCACAATAGCCCACACTGTAAATAACCCAAATGTTCATCAAAGGATGATGAACAAAGTGTGACAGCCACGCAATGGGGTGTGACTTGGCCATAAAGAGATTGCTATACTAATAATGCACAGAATATGAACAAACCTTACAAACATGGGTTCAATCTCCAGTACTGCTAAACAAAAAAAAAAAAAAAAAAAAATTAATTTTTTAGGAAGAGCTGGGAATGAAGCTCAGTGCAAAAGCCTTGGATTTAATCCCTAGTACTGCAAAAATAAGCAATATGCCCAAGTTCACATTAAAACAAGAACCAGCAGGTTAGCTGCACATCTGTGAACCACAAAAAGCCTAACACACCTACTCCTAAGAACTAATTGATGGGTGCTTGGGGGTGGACTTCAGCAGTAGCTTAAGGCTGGAGAATCCACCAATCAGCTTTAGTGACTAAGCTGCTTAGCATAGGACAACCCCTCACCCAGCTCAACTATAAAAACCCCTAGACACTGAGCCACCAGGGCAACCCACATTTCTGGGTCTCCTACTTTCCCCTTTTCTAAGTTTCCCAATAAAAGAAAGGATTTCCCCTTTTTTCACACACAAGGTCCTCATCTGCTGCAAGCAAGTAACTTCTTACATAGCCGTGACCAAGAAATTCCAGGAAGTGGTTCCTCCTTCCCACCCTCACTGAAGCACTGGCGGGGACATCAGCATCAGACCTCTCCTATGCAACTTATACCTTATCTCCAGTGACAAGCTCCACAAAGCACCAAACAGCTGGGGAGGGAAATTCTGGGCTGGCAAAGGCAGGCTGGGCCCAGTTCACAGAGCAGTGAGGAACCCCATCCTCAGAGTAGAACCACTCACCCCTCCCTGGCAGGGAGGGAGCCATGAAGGCATGGGGGCACTGGAGCCTTCAGGCATCGGTCTACCAGACGGAGCTGTTCTGTGACACCAATGTGCTCTCAAAATACCAATACTTTGAATTTTAACCTAAATGAATTTAGCACAAATATTTACTCTACAAAACCCACAGTTTTATTCATTCATTCATTCATTTATTTATTTTTGGAGACAGGTCTTGCTATGTAGCCCAAGCTGGTCCTGAACTCAGTATGCAACCCAGGCTGGCCTTGAACCCAAGGCAATCCTCCTGTCCCATCCTCCCCGAGTGCTGGGGATTAAAGGCATGGACCACTATGCCCAGTTTACATGGTACTGGGGAATCGAACCCAGGGCCTTTGCCTTGCTAGGCAAGCACTTTAATTGCTGTGCTATTCCTCCAGCCCCCAAACCCGCAGCTTTATTAATGCTACAACATTTTAGGAACAAGTAGGGGGCATTTAGCTGTGGCCCTGGGCCACTTCACTCCTAAACTAGTAGCTGCCTATCACCTCACCAAAGCCCCCACCAGTCTCCCTGGGACCATGACTGCCCTTCCTGTGCAGACGGGAAGGTGAGGGGCACTAATGTTCTATGTCCATGACACGAATGCCCATGCTAAGCTGCCTATTTTAGCACTATTCCCATGAGCTCTCACATAATTGAACTCCGGTAATTCAGAAGGAAATTTCAATGGATACTCTTTTTGAATTTTCTCTTGGAAAATCACTCTTAGAAGCTACCAGGGTCACTGCAAGCTGAGGTAATGACACACTGAGAAGACAAGGTGGGTGGCCCTGACTGGAACACTAGAAATATGAGCATCTGTGTCAAATGCTGTAAGTGATCTGAAGTATCTGCCTGACAGGTTTCTTTATAAAAGAGACTTTTCATTGGACATGGTGTCACACATCTATAACCCAGCTCTTGGGAGACTAAGGCAAGAAGATCTCAAGTTTAAGGCAACCTGGACTATATAGCAAGACCCTGTCTCAGAAACAAAAAAAGCAAAACCAACAGAACTGTTCCTTTCCTCCTATAAATGGGATAAGAATTTTATCTTAAGATGTAATAAATTCTTGGTAAAAACAAACTGACTTCCATCAGGAATCACAATCTATGCTTCCAAACCCCAGCCTGAGAGCTAGGGTAAAGAACTCAGAGAATGACTGGCCACCATAGCACAGCACGAATCATCCCACGCTGGAGCCCACACTTCACGTCCTTGTCTTAGCACTCAGAATCCTCCAGCAGTAGCAGCTGATGGTTGCCTAGGTAACCCAAGGATTTTTAAGACTCTAAGGAAAGTATATAGCCCAAATCACTTGTTGGACTCTGAAAACACCTTCTGCTTGCCAACTGCAATGAATCATCCACAAATTTAAGGTTCTAATACCTTCGTAAAGATCCAGCATTGCCACCTATGGGGTAACTCATGGGCATGCACAGGTTTCCTGAGACGGGACTCTCTTATACCTACAACCAGCCCCTCAAGCATCTGTGCACCTCAGAATATGTCCAAGGAACCTTGTCATTCTCCAGGGACTGCTAGTTCTTAAGTATTGGTCGGGCTGGTGAAAGATTATAAACAAAGTTAGCAGCAGACAGGTTATCAGTTCCCATCTACTGCTTTGTGTATCTCTCCACAGGGATGGTCAGCAGGGAAATGAACAGCTTTTCTATCAACAGAAACATTCTTCTGATTCAGCTCAACTCAGTGTCCATGATGGGCCCCCAGGGCAAGTGTGCCTGTTAGGAGGTATTCTGTGAACTTCATGATGGGGACAGATGACACCAGCCAGCATCTCGTGAGCTAAGGCCAGGGATCCTTCAGTGCCTACCACACTCCACGGAGAATGACCAGATGAGACGAAGAAACCCTCAGATAAACTAATTTTTGCAGAACATGCTCACTGGTTCAGTGCTGGAACACAAAGTAACAACAAAAATGAGAATAAATTAATAGTGGCAGAGTAAAGAGAGGTTTCTTGTGGCTAGGTAGGGAGATACTGTTTAATGGATATGGATACAGAGTTTCCCATTGGTATGACACAAAAGTTCTAGAGATGCACAAACATGCATAAAGATGGTTGTACAACAGGAATATAATGCCAGTGGATTGCACACTTAAAAATATTTACAGCTGACACTTGAGAGGTTGAGGCAGGAGGACTGCTATAAATATGAGACCAACCTGGGATACATAGTGAGTTTAGAACCAGGCTAGAGTACAGAGCAAGATCCTGTCTCCAAAAAAAAAAAGAAAGAAAGAAAAGAAAAGAAAAGAAAAAGAAAAGAAAAGAAAAGAAAAAATTTACAGCCAGGCACGGTAGCATATATCTGTAATCCTAGCACTCTGGAGGCTGAGGCAGGAGGAGTATCATGAGTTTGAGGCCAAGCTGAGCTACATATAAGTAGAGGACCAGCCTACACTACAGAGTAAGTAGTCTCAAAAAAAAAAAAAACTTATAATGGTGCCAGACATAATGGCACATGGCTGAAATCCCAGCTACCTGGAGGCTGAGGTAGGAAAATCATAAGTTCATGAAAAGCCTGGACAATTTGTTGATATTCTGTTTCAAAATGTAAGATAGGTCAATGGACAAGTATCCCTGGATTCCGTCCCCAGTATTACAGAAAAAAAGCAAAAGTTTATAGGGTTAAGTTTATGTCATGTATACTTTACCACAATGAGAAAAGCTATAGTATATCAAGTCTGGCTTCCCTGTCAGGCATGAAGCCCTCAGGGCAGACTTCCTGCTCCCTCTCAGCTCCAGAGACACCTCAGCCAAGGAAAGGAGGGCCACAGTGCTCACCCACACTGCCCCTAGATTCCTTCCAGGCATGAGGAATAGAGAGATACTCCTGCATCCCAGCATATTTATGGCATTTTGGGGGTTTGCTGCTTTTTGCCCACCTTGGTGAGATTGATGCCCCATCCATCAGTAGCACAGAAGCTCTGACCTCAGCCATGATGCCTGCAGACTCAAGGGCTTGCCGACTCGTTTCTATCATTAATCCTGGAAAGGCATCCCCTGGTGGGCACAGGCCAGAAACCCTCAACTCCTGTCAACTACCCTCCCCTGGCTTGGGCTGCAGATCTGAGCCTGGGAGAAAGGGCAGCTACTGAGTCCCAGGGAGGACAGGGCAGCTTGCTCCCCACCTCAATCAGAAAAGGTAAACAGAGATGACTGCTAGGTGCTCAGCACCAAGAATAGCATATGATATTTTGCAAATATTTAATATATTACTGGCTAGTCTAAGACTCAGACATTGAACTATCATTCAGGCTATGAAGACATGCTGGGTTTGAGAGCCTGAAACCAACACAGTGAGTCCTAGCAATAACTGAAAGCAAGACCCTCACATGGTGTGGTTACTAGAAGAAAACACCACCCCTACTAGCTGGAATTATGGGAACCCACACTCACTAGCAAATATGCCAAACTCATCCTGCATGTAAGGCTCTTTACAAACATAACACCTAGGCCAATAGCCACTAAGGAACCGAGGACCACACGTGGTGACCACAAGCAGCAGCCTGGGGAATCTAAAGGTGACGGTCTCCTTGATGACCACTGAATGCCCCAAAGAGCTCCTGTGTGTCAAAAAAAAAAAAAAAACAGCCAAACCAACAACCACATACACCCAAGGACCTCCTGGTGTCTCCCCACTGTCCAGCTACACCTATCCACCCCACTCCAGAGGCGCTCCTCCCCAAGCAACCTCTGTGGGTGACACTTATGCTACACTAACAGGGACCCATACAAGGGACCTTTCACATGTATCAGTCACATTTCCTATGATCACACCAATATTCTGTGAAACACAGTGACCACAGGAAGCCACTAGTGTGACCCTGAAAATGAGCCACTTCACTCACAGTCGCAAGCCACCAACACAGTATATGAGTGGCTGACGCCTGCCTGTTACATGCAAAGGCCTTACTTGAGTCTCGGGTGCTGAATGGCCATCCTGACGTGGGAAGGAAAGAGGGCACTGGGGAGCCAGCCTGGCTGTCATCCTCCACCTGCTGTGTAATGTGCCGGACAGTCTCCTTGTTTTTTCGATTCTTCCTCCTCCCTGTGGGCTGCCAACCATCCCCAGCACCCTGCTCTGAGAAGGAGTTCTGTATTGCACCATCCTTGGTGGAAGGGAGCTCATTCCCTCCATAATGAGAGGGGGACACCTGCTCCTCCTTGATACGCAAAGGCCCAAAGCCCATGTCTCCAGGCCATAGAGACTGGGAAGAAATGTCATCAGGGCCATCAGCCTTGGGGTCCTGATCCTCCTTCCCATAGCTGCTCCCTCCTTCATGACAACTGGCAATGGCTGAATCTCCAGAAGAATTGGCAGGACTTGTTCGCCGAGCCAACCATGGGGAAATGCTCCTTCCAGCCATCACAGCTGAGATCAGGGCTTCTGTGCTACTGCTGGATGGGGCACCAATCTCAAACTCTGAGAGCTCATCTGAGGCATCTGACTTGATGCTGATGTCCAGGGCAGCCTTGATGAAGTCATGACAGGCCTGCACAATGTCTGTCATCTGCAGAAAACTGGCAGCAGACATCACCTCAATGACATTCCTACTGGTAAGGGCCAGGTGAGCAGAGTACATGAAGTCAATGATGGCCTTAAAGCCCTGGGCCGTGACAATGTCCAGGTGTGTGACCGTGGCCTGGTCAGATGTCTTCTGAACCTGGCAGTAGAGTGTTTTGAAGTAGCGGCTGCTCCCAAGCAGGATGTTCTTGTGTGCCTTGAAGACCTTGCCCTCCACAACAACGCAGACATCGCACAGGACTCCGTGTTGTCTCTGCTCGTTGAGCTCCCGCAGCAGGTGCCGATAGTGCGAAGTGATTTCCATATCTTCCTTTCGGTTGTTCATCTGGAAGATGTGGTGCTCCCTCCTCTACAGACTCTGTGGGGGCAAGAACAAAAGAGTTATAACACACACGCAGTGTAGACAGGTGCCGTGAAGGCAACCCCGGTAGAGGGCAGCAGGGCACACGAGCAGAGATGGTGCCAGCCTGCAAGGCCAAAGGGGGCTCATCGTCAGGGCTGGGACAAAAGAGATGCCCTTGGGACAAGTGTCTATGGCAAGAGCCATGCACATGACTGGAAACACAGGTGTGCCAAGGACACACTGTGCTCTCTCCTGTATGGGACCACCAACACCAGGCAGGCCCTAACACTGGGCAAGACATCTGGGAGCAGTCCCCAGGGGTGTAGTGGACACAAAATCCAACACAAAGAAACAAATACAGCCCAGTGTGCTGGTTAAGCTGTGTCAACCTGACTGTCCTGAGAGTTACATGGGATTAATAAACACATTTCTGGGTATGTCTGTGCGTCCTCAGCCCTGGCTCTGTCCTTCTCTCTCTGTTACTTGGCTGCCATGACATGAGCAGCTTTCTTTCACTACACTCTTTTACCATGCTGTTTCTGCCTGGAAGACAACCCACAATGGACCAAATCCTTGGAAACAGTGAGCCAAATAACCTTCTGTTTCAAGACATAAGTGTTGGGGGCTGGAGAAATAGCACAGCAGTTATAGCGCTTGCCTTGCAAGCACAAGGCCCTGGATTCAATTCCCTAGCACCACATAAAGCTGGGCATGTTGACACACGTCTATAACCCTGTGACCATTGAAGAGATTATGTCAACTGGAGGGAATTAGGAACCACAACTCCATTAGGATTAGGACTTGTGAACCACACCTGGTCTGGAGATCAAGAACTGGTCTGGATTAGAATGTGAGTGATTTGTGGGCTGGCTAATGAGAAAAGAACACCCACCTAGGTGTGGGAGGGCCAAATGGAACCTCAAGGGTATAAAAGGAAGGAAGAGGGAAGACTGTTACAGCTTCTTCCTCTGGGAAAACTCTCGCCATCACAATTGTCTACGGTCACCGACTTGTTACACGCCGCAGATCTTCAGCACAGATTTACTCCAGTCTTGACTTCTGCCTGTCTGCCCAATGCTGCTCTTCAGTCGCCAATCTTCAGGCTTCGGTCTTCGCCCGACATCCACAGCAGACTCTCACCTCACCGACTGTCCTGCAGTCCCGAACAGGAGATCTACTTCATGGCTGAGCAGCCATTTTGAACTATCTCTACCCTTGGATTTGTAAGCCTTCCTAATAGATCCTTTTGTGACAAAATCTGCAAATTCTGTCTTTGAAAGAACCCAAACTAATACAAACCCCAGCACTCGGGAGACTGAGGCAGATGGATTGCCCTTAGTCCAAGGACAGCCTGAGCTACACCTGTGAATTCAGGACCAGCCTGGGCTACAGAGTAAGACCCTATCTTGAAAAGAAAAGAAAAGAAAAGAAAAGAAAAGAAAAGAAAAGAAAAGAAAAGAAAAGAAAAAAAAATACAAGTGTTGGGTATTTCATCCTAGAAGCAGAAAACTAATTAATATACCCAGAAAAAATCCCCTATCAGTAGATGAAGCAACTTCATTATACCAACTGAAAATCTAGGTTAAATAACCTAAGTAGAAGCTTTCATCATTCAAAATTGAATAAATATTCTTAAAATACACAAATAAGGGGCTGGAGGAATGGCTCAGCAGTTGAAGCACTAAGTCAAGCACTAAGTACCAGAATTCAATTCCCTAGCACCATATAAGTTGGGTATGGTGGCACATGCCTGAAATCCCAGCACTCGGGAGGCTGAGGCAGGAGGACTGCCATGAATTCAGGACCAGCCTGGACTGCAAGTAAGACCTTGTCTCAAAACACATGTGCGCGTGCGCGCGCACACACACACACACACACACACACACACACACACACACACAAAGCTGGGCTTGATGGCACAGGCCTATAACTCCAGCACTCTGGAAACTGAGGCCAAAGGATTACAAGCTCCAGCCCAGCCTGGGCAACTTAGTGACTTAGCAAAACTCTGCCTCAAAATTGAAAATAAAAATGGGCTGGGGATATAGTTCAGTGTCAAGGCCCTCAGCGTGATCTCCCACACAATAAATAAATAAATAAATAAGCAAACATACAACTATAGCCTTAGCCCTAAACATTTACAACAGTCTGAGTTCACATCAATTAACTGCAAAGGGCAAAAGATTCTGGCTGGTTCCGGTTGCTGCCTAGCACCAAGATGGGAGACTGGACCAAAGCTCTGTTCCTGGGAGGTTTCCAATGCCAAGGAGACGTACCAGAAGCAGTTAGATTCTCCTGGTTACTCCCTCACCAAAGACTGTCCTACTTAAAGAACCAAGGCCACCCTAAAAACAAGTGGTACAGCTTAAACAACAAATTCAACCTTTACAGCTGTGGACACTGAAGTCCAAGGTCAAAGTGTTCATTCTGGCCTGGTCTCTCAGCCCGGGGTGGCATCTAGCAACCTCTGGCAACCACTGTGGTGGTTTGGATCTGGAATGTCCCCCAAAAGCTTCATGTTCCTATGAATACCCTATCGGATTGAGAGGTGGGCCCTGGCTGGAAGGGGCAGGTGCTTGAGATTTGACCAGGGAGGGGTATGTGCTGGTTCTGCCCTTCCTCCAAGTCTCTCTCTGTACCACCATGTTGTGAGGATCTCTGCCGCTGGAGCTCTGGCTCTGGCCCTGGCCCCACTCCAACCCTGCCATGTGCTTCCATCATTTTCCAGCTGCCCATCTGTAAATGGACTGTGACCTTCTGAAACTGTAAGCTAACATAAATCTTTTCTCCCTAAGTTGAGGATGTCAGGTATTGAGTCACAATGATAAGCAAGTAACTAAGACACATTCCATAACTGTGGAGACATCACCCCCATTCTCTGCCTCCATCTTCACACGGTACTCTCCTGACCAGGTCTATTTCTAGTCAGACTGGGATTCAGAGAGCCCACCTACTGACCTCATCTTCACTAACTACATCTGCAATGACCATTTCCAGACGAGATCACTGTCAGGTACTACAGATTGGAACTTCCCTTGAATTCTTGGGGGACATATACAACCTGAAGACTGCCTGAGAAAGATAAAGGTGTTAGAGCTCAATCTTTTCCCCTTAAATATTCCATTTCCCAGATGATCATTCAACTGGAAATACTCACCTGAAATGCCACAATGTGCTACTATTAGTAGCAGAAAATCAGGCTGGTGAAATACAGGAACCCCTGAGTCCTTCCCATGGGAAGTGCCCTTTGGGATAGGACAAAGGGTATAAGGTTACTTCATGCTCTTCTTTGACTTATTGCAGTGTGTTTGGTGGGTTTGGCACACGTGTCTTCCCTCAGTCATTCCCTGTAAAAGCCCTTATGGGGAAAAACAGTGATTCTGGCTCCCAAATCACAGGCTGAGAAAATAAGGTAGTGAAGAGGTTTTTCCTTCTCCTTAGACTGCCAGGGTCCTCCATCTTCCCTCCAGCCTTCTGAGCAACTGGCACAATATGTAGGGACAATGGGCCCCACCCTCACCTGTGCTGGTGTCAGTAGTGATGCATCAGTAGAGCCACAACACACCAGGCCCAACACCCAGAAGACATCACGCTAGACTGTCCCCTCACCCTGAATGTCTCAAGTCACTTCACTTCCCTATTGCTGGGATAAAATACCAGATAACAGCAACATAAAGGAGGAGGGGGTTAGTCTGGCTCACAGTTTCAGTTGACCAGTCCATGGTTGGCTGGCTCCCAAGCAGAAAGTGTACAGAAGAAGGGCATGGCAGAGGATGGCTATTCATTGAATGAAGACCAGGAAGTAGAGAGGGAAAAAAAGGAGGACTGGGGCATAGCTCAGCAGTTCAAGTGTTTGTCTAGCAAGCACAATGCCCAGGATTTGATTCCCAGCACAACATAAGCCAAGCGTAGTGACACACACCTGCAATCCTAGCACTCAGGAAGCTGAGGGAAGAGGACTGCTATGAGCTCAAGGCTAGCCTGAACTAGAACAAGATTCTGTCTTTAAAAGAAAAAAAAAAGGAAGAAAAAAGAAGGAGCTGAGGACAGGAATAAAAGCTTCCAAGTCACGTCCTCAGTGACCTACCACTTCTCATCAGGTCCTACCTCCAAATGTCAGACATTTTAGACCTAAACCATAATACTGAGAGAGCACTTCCTGCAACTACCACTATGGAGGCACTGCGGCTGTAGCCTACAACAAAGATATCCACATAGCCCCACAAAATACCACTGAAAGCTGAAGTCAACATGCTGCCTTCCGGGTGGCCCAATTTTGCCAACGTGAGTGTAAACCTACCCAACAACAAGCCACAACAAGGAGAATGAGGAATAGTGTTCAGAACAGGCTGCAGAAGGAGAGCAGGTGCTTGCAGATTGCACCAATGGTTCTTGGGAGCCCTAGGGGCAGGGTATGACAAAGATGCTGCCTTGCATTTCAACATCTGAACCAGGGCAGAGGAAGAAAGGGGGCTTTTGCCCAGGCATAAATTTCTTCTTCACGTGTGGCTCTACAACACTCAGGTTAACAGACACTGAGGAAAGACAAGCTCACTTCAAATCAAGAAAGATAATCATCTAAACTCAAGCACCAATTTAACACCTGCAGTCAACAGCAGGTGACACCTGGCCACACAATGAGGATATTAAAAACTTCAGTCCCATGCATTCAAACCAGGAAGTTGTATACTTCATTATTTGACTTTCTGTATGAATAAAAAAAGTCTCTTTAATACTCTAGAAAAACAGATTTTTTAAAGAATTAGGCAGAATAATGAAAAGGAAAGAACATGACAATGACTGTTCTTAGATGAAACCACCACACTTAAGGCTTGTATTACTAAAATATTTTCAAAACAAATTGTAAGTTCTGAAATAATTATCCAATCACGGCAGCTTAACGTCAGTTATATTTCCACAAGTTTTGTACTAAGAAAAGCCATAAAGTCTTCAATTGTTGAAATAGTCGTACACTAAAAGGGTAAAAAAAAAAAAGATAGTATTTAAGGAGATTATTTGGCTGCAGAAATGTTAAGAATGGGTACAATTTCTCCATGCCTAGGGATGTTTTAGAATAAGAGCTCAGGTTTCACATTTGACCTCCTTGTGCCAGAGGAACTCATGAGTATGATGTCAGCCTCAAGATGGCAAGATGGCATCACCTGCTTCCTGTCACTTGCTGGCAGCTGGCCTTGAAAATGAAACTGTCTGCATCCTGGCACATGGAAGGTTATGTTGTACAGCAGCTGGACAGGTAGAAGCAGATCTGGGAGTTAAGACATCCTCATAAGGATAGCAGAGCACATGCCCTGGAGAAGAATCTAACCAGATGGATATATACCTATTCACAGAGCACAGTCTGCAGATGAGCAGACTCCGCTCATCTCTGAGCTACCTGCACCATTGTCCAGGCTCCCGGGACTCTTTCCAAGAGAACTGGGCAATCCATGGTGGATGCAGGCATCCAATAAACAGAGACCTTAAGGGGTGAGACCAAGGGACAACACATGGGTACCGCTAGAGTCAGATCGAACAACTTTATACAAGTACTATCGGAAAGGCATACCTGGGGGTCCTCTCTTGAGATCTCCTTTTTTTTTTTTTTTTTTTTTGAGACAGGGTCTCACTCTGCAGTCCAGGCTGGTACTGAACTCACCATGTATCTCAGTCTTTCCTGGAACTCATGGCAAACTTCCTGCCTCAGCCTCCTGAGTGTTGGGAATCAAACTCAGGGCCCTGAGCTTGTTAGGCAAGAGATTTAACTTCTGCACTTTTCCTCCAGCCCCTGATTTTTCTTAATCAAATCGAGAGTTCCCAAACCCAGACATCAGGCAACACCTGTGGTAACATTTTGGTGGCCTACTGTCCAGCATTTGGCAGACTACTGACAAGACAGGAAGGTCACAGTCCCAGATTCCACCCTGCTCACCCTTGGGCCTCCCTGTTAAAGCTCTGGAAGAAACTGGATCCCCAAATTCTGAACAAGGAGGTTCTCATCTTTGTCTACACTTATATTAGATCTCTTTTGCAAAGTAAAGGAAAAATATATCAACAAGCCAAAAAATATGCACATACACACACATGCACCTGCTCTGTTGTCTTCACCACTTCTATATTTTTTTTCTTTTCCTATAGACTCTGGCATCTCAAGATACTTCAGTTTTAGACAAAATACCATTTTGGCTACCAAAGCAAGAGAATCCACATTCTGAAATCGGATTCTGAAAGTCATGTCACTCCTGCTCAGTGCTGGTGAATGCAAGCTCTCTGCCAACCACATGCAGCCAGGTGCACATCCCAGTGATCTAGATTAATGAAGGGTAACAGTAAGGGGGCTTTTCCTTTCTCTGCTGGCAAGTTCCTGACACTTCAAATCTCAGTGGCTGGGGCTGGAGGAATGCTCAGAGATTAAAGCACTTGACTAGCAAGTGCTAAGTACATGAGTTTGATTCCCCAGTACCACATAAAGTGGTCATGGTGGTGCACACTGCCTTTAATCCCAGAACTCTCAGTAGGCTGAGACAGGAGGCCTGCCATGAGTCCAAGGCCAGCCTGGGCTCCATACTGAGTTCAGGACCAGCCTGGGCTACAAAACCCTTTCTCAAAGAAAAAAATAAATCTCAGCAGCCACCAGGAAAGGAGGAACTGGTCTCCATGAGGTAAGGTGAGAAAGTTCAGATGCAAAGAGTTTGTCACTGGCTTCACAACCAGCGCACATGGGCCCAGATGCAGACACCAGGCATGCAGTTCTGACACCAAAACCCAGGAACACCCACTGCCTTGCTATTTATTCTGTGCCAGTTTCAGTGACCAAAGTCATATCAATTATGCCAGCTGTGCTCAGCTCACTGATCCAAGCAGTAAGGTCTTGATACCCATGTCTCCAACATAAGAAACTACGAGCAAACCTGAAATTCCAAAATGTGGCTTCCATCCTTGACCTCCCATAGTATCAGGTGGCATTAAAAGGAAGAGGAACAAACAGCCCTTATTAAATGCCCAACGGATCACTAAGCCTTACATTCTGATCATTATAGCCATCTGGGAAATGGTAAAGCATCCTTCAAAATTTCCTTCAACCAACACCAGAAGCTGGGCTGGAGGAAGAGTTCAGAAGTTAAAGCACTTGCCTAGCAAACACTAAGTACCTAAGTTCAATTCCCCAGCACCACATAAGCAGGGCATAATGGCGCATGCCTGCAATCCTAGCACTCAGGAGGCTGACACAGGAAGATTGCTGTGATTTCAAGGCTAGTCTGGGCTACATAGTGAGCTCAGAATCAGCCTGGGCTACAGAGTGAGACCCTCTATCAGAAAAAAAAAAAAAAAACCACCAGAAGCAACAGGCAGACAAACCACAAAGCTATCTCTCAAAAATTTTAAGTAGAAGCTATGCTACTTTATTTTTTCTCTTTTAAATAAGGTCTATCTCTGTAGTCCAGGTGTAGGCTCACCCTGTGGTCCTGCACAGGCTGGTCTCGAATTCACAGCAATCCTCCTACCTCAGAGACTGGAATACTGAGATTACAGGTGTGTACCACCACTCCTAGTTAACTGTTATGTGGTATGGTGCTGAGGAATCAAACCCAGGGCCTTATGCACGCTAGGCAAGCACTCTGACCACTGCTCAATGCCCCCAGCTCAGAAGCCACACTACTAAAGATGTGCATTTACTATTCACTTCAACTCTCATCATGTAACAAGGTTTCAGAAAAAAGGCCAAATAAATCAGTGAAGTTTTTTTTTTTTTTGGTTTGGTGTTTGTTTTGGGGTTTTTGTTATTGTTGTTTTGCTAATAAGAATCAAGCTCAAGACCTTTGCGCTAAGATACATCCCCAGACTTTGTGTGTGTGGTGTGCGTGTGTACTGAAAATGGAACCCAGGGCCTTTGCACTGAGCTATATCCCAAGCCCATTTTAATTTTTTTTTTATTTTGTGATAGTCTCGCTAAGTCATTAAGTTGCTCGGGCTGGGCTTGAACTCACAACCCTCCTGCCTCAGACTTTCAGAATATTAGGATTATAGACCTGTGCTACCTGACCTGGCCTTCAGTCATTTTAATTTTGTATTTCAACACTGGATCTCAGTAAATTAAGCTAGCCAGGATGGGCTTGAATTTACAATCCTCCTGCTTCAGCCTCCCAGAGTGCTAGAGTTACAATGAGAACCACCACACCTGTCTAGGACATCTTAAAATACACAAGAATTATGAAACTTGAAGACCTCTAAGCACAGATTTCACGTGCTGCTCGGTGTATCAGAAATACCAACATAGGTAGCAGATGGGGTTGTTTTCTCCTTTGCAAAGCCTTAAGGAGCTCTAGTAGGAAGACTACTTGTTCTAACGAAAATGTAAAATAGAGGATATAATGTACACTTTTGTGTCTTCATCATATCCCAACAGATGCCAGGTGTTTTCAGCTGCAAGTTCAGATACAAGACCTAAGGACACATGACCTGTAACCTAGGAACCGCCTCTGCTGGCTGGGCTGCAATGCTAATGCAGAGTCGCTGGCCAGCAGGCTCCTCCTTGGGTCTAGCCACCACATTACATCCAGAAAAAGTTCCACTTTTATTGTGAATGACCCTGAAGATGTGAATATCACTCCCAAATATCAGTTCAAATCATGCCACATTCAGATTTCCCACTTTTTTAATCTCTGACTTCTGCATTTCAGTGTTAAACATTTTATTTAAAATGTAATCTAGTAGCGCTACAAGAAAAAGCACAGCGGTTAAGTGTGCTTCCCTAACAAGCACAAGGCCCTGAGTTCAATCCTCCAGCACCAAATAAACTCAGCATGGGGGTGCACGCTTATAACCCCAGCATTCAGGAGGCAGAGACAGGAGAATTGCTTGCTGTGAGTTTAAGGCCAGCCTGGGATACCTAACAAGTTTAGGAGCAGCCTGAACAACAGATCCTGTCTCAAAAAAAAAAAAAAATTGTAATCTAGCAAATGAATAATCATCTCCAAGTGTCAGCAATACACACTCAGCACTAGAATGCAACCATTCCGATCCTGCTGTTAGTACCATGCAGCAATCCATGAGTACTCAGACAAGGCCAAATTTAACTTTATGAATTAACTTAATAAATTTAATAATTATGATTATAATTATATTTATAATTAACTTTATAAATTTAACTTAACTGCTTTTCATGATTCCTTTGGTGAAATTTTTAATGAATACTTTTTTTTGAGACAGGGCCTCGCTCTGTAGTCCAGACTAGTCTTGAACTTAATATATAGCCCAGGCTAGCCTCAAACTCACAGCAATCCTCCAGCCTTAGCCTCCCACGTGCTGAGATTACAGGTGTGAGCTACCACTCCCAGCTCACGTAGTGTTGGGTAATTGAACTCAGGGCCTTGCGCTTGCTGGGCAAGCTCTCTAAACACTGTGCTATTCCTCCAGCAGTCCCCACCCCCCACCTTTTTTAAAAACAGGGTCTTGCTCTATAGTCCAGGCTGGTCCTAAACTATGTAGCCCAGGCTGGCCTCGAATTTATGGCAATCCTTCTGCCTTGGTCTCCTAAATGCTGAGAATATAAGCATGTACCTATCACCACACCTGGATGACACGGAGCTGGGAAACTGAACCCAGGGAATTGTGTTCACTAGGCAAGAGCTTTAACTCCTAAGCTATACCCCAAAGCCCCTGTACACTCCGAACAGACACAGCACAAAGAAGACCGATTACTGGCTAAACAGAGATAAGTAGCCACTTCTGTCAGCAGCCAGTAAGACACAAATAGAAGCCACAAGAGTCACTGCACACCACCAGGTTGGCCATAGTCACAACTGGAACTTCCCGCACTGCTGGGAGGACACAGAAAGCCATTTGGTAGCATCTTCAAAGGCTGGAGTTCATCCATCATCCCAGCACTAAGGGAGGCTGAAGCAGAAGGCCTCAAGTTCAAGCCCAGCCTGAGCAACTTAATAACTTAATAAGACCTTGTTTCAAAAAAAAAAAAAAAATTAAAGGGTAAATAAAGGATGTAGCTCAGTGCAAAGACCTTAGGTTCAATCCCCAGTACTACCAAAAAAAGCACTCAAATTAGGTACAAGTGAAGTGAACATGTGACAAAAAAACTAGTGCACACACACGCACAGCAGATTCACTTAAAACAGTCACATTCTAAAACAACCCAGATGTGCATCAAGAGGGAGACAGACAGACACAGTGGGGTGCAACCCAACAACGGAGTATCAGCTGGGTCTAGTGGCGCAGGCTGAAATCCTACCAGTCTGGGAGACTAAGATTACAAACTCAAGCCCAGCCTAAGTGACTTAGTAAGAACTTGTCTTCTGCAAAATCAAAAAAATAGCATGAAGGCCCTGACCTTGATCCCCACCACCAAAAAATAATACCAACCAACCAATCAAACAATTGAAGCAATAAAAAGGAATGCAGTGACTCCAGCCCAAGTTTTAATACCCAAGTCACCTGTACAGCTTTCCTATTTCTGCCACAGTACAGACTGATCTCAACATAATTACACTGAGTGAAAAAATCCACTTCACGTGAAACTCTACAATATAGAAACTCATCCATGGAGACACAAGGCAGCTCAGCAGTTGCCCAGGGCTGTGGTGGAGAAATGGAGAGGGGAATCATGAGCTCTAGAGTAATTATCTGGGTGACAATAAAGAAAGATACATCAAATGACACTCTTGATGAAAGTACACTTTACTGATTTCAAGATAATTATTTTTGTAAAAACATTCTTGCTCAGCCATAATCTTATGCTAATCTACCCAAGGCTAATCTGCCATTTGCTGAAGGTTGAATTCTTCCCCCAAAATCTCATTTGTCCAAGTCCTGACCCCCAGGATCTCAGAATATGACATTATTTGAAAATAAGTCATTTCAAGTTGTGTGTGGTGGTGCATGACTGTAATCCCTGTACTCAGGAAGCTAAGACAGGAGGATTACCATGAGTTTGAAGCCAGCCTGGGCCACACAGTGAGTTCAGGACCAGCCTAGACTATGAAAGAAAGAAAGAGAGAGAGGGAGGGAGAGAGGAAGGGAGGAAAGGAAAGGAAAAGAAAGGAAAGGAAAGGAAAGGAAAGGAAAGGAAAGGAAAGGAAAGGAAAGGAAAGGAAAGGAAAGGGAGATCATTTCAGAAGTAATTAGTTAAGACTGTTAGAGCCAAGCCTGGTGGCACAGGCCTATAACCCCAGCATTCAGGAAGGCTCAAGGCCAGAGGATCTCAACTCTGAGCCCAGCCAGGGGCAACTTCATGAGACTGTCTCAAAATCAAAACCAGAAAATGGGCAGGAGATGTAGCATAGTAGATAGGCCCTGGATTCTAGCCACAGCAAGAAGAAAGAAGAATGAAGGAAGAAGGAGGAGGAGGAGGAGGAGGGAGATAAAAGGCTGTCAGAGTGGGCCACTAAACCAATTTAATCAGTAGCTATATACAAGGGGGAAACACAGGAGAGTGCCATGTGGAGATCATGACACTGCTGCAAGCTCAGCCCAGGAGCATCTTGGGAGGGGCATGGCCTCTACGACAGTGGGAGCATAACTGCTGTTGTCTAAGATACTCTGTGAGTGGTACTTTGTTACAGCAACCCCTGGACACTCAGGCACCACTATTGCTCAGCAAGGAGCCAGCACACTGTCAGCACAAGGAAACACAAAAGCTGTTCTGCTCATTCTTGCCTCCACCAACCTCTCCCCAGCCTGGCATGACCCACAGCAGCCATGCAGCCCAGAATAGCTCAGTCCTCCGCAAATAGTCAAGGGTTTAGACAGTTTACTTTCTGAAAAACTAAAGGTAAAGAGAGCAGCAATGCAATACTACCAAATAAACTGAATTTTACAAATATCCTATACTTATTATCCATGGTTACACTTAAAATTTTATTTATTTACTTACTCATGCAATACTAGGGATTTAATCCAAGGTATTTGTACTGAATTGCACCTTCAACTTTTCTTTTTCTTTTTTGAGACGGAATCTTGGAAAATTGCTAGATCACCCTGCCTGGGCTCAATCTTGCAATTCTCCTGCCCCAGGGTCTCAAGTAATTTAGATTAACGGAGTGCACCACCACCACTCTTAGCTCATTTAAAAAAATTTTAAAGCTGTGCATGGTGGTGAAAGCCTGTAATACCAGTACTCTGACAGGCTGAGGCAGGAGGACTTTCTAGCCCAGCCTGAGCAACTTAGCAACACATTGTCTCAAAACATAAAAAAGGGGGACTGGAGATTTGGCTTAACATGTTAAAGCCCTTGCCTAAAAAACACAAGGTCCTGGGCTCAATTCCCCAGCACCCCATAAACCAGGTGGTATGGTGATGCACCCCTGTAATCCCAGAACAGGGAGGCAGAGGCAGGAGGATTGCCATGTGTTCAAAGCAAACCAGGGCTACATGGGTGAATTTAGGACCAACCTGCACTACAGAGTGAAAACCCTGAATCTACACAAATGCTGGGACCCAGGGCATATGCTGTCCCCTTCCCTAGCCCTCGTGGCCACCCAGAAGCCCCACACCTGCCCAATTTAAACCCTGTACTCAGGATCAGGAACAGCCATTTCATTTTACTTCTTCCAGCATTTAAGAAGGGATGTTTTGCAAAGAGGCACTACAGTTTTGTTAGCGCTAAGTGTACACAATGAGTCGATGTGTCTTCAAGATGTGGCCCATGGCAAGAGGGCAGGGCATGTGTGTCAAGCAGTAGGCAGAGCCTTGTATGTGCTTTAAGTGTAAGGACAAAATATATGGGGGTACCCAGGAAGGCTTCCTGGAGGAGAGAGAGGCAGGGTTTGGCAGCTGGGAGTGGCTTGCCATTCCTGCCCATGTTCAAAGATATTAATGATGCTAGCTGGGTGAGGCTGAGGCAGGAGAACTATAATTCAAGCCCACCCTGGGCACCTTAGCAACTTTAGAGAGATCCTGTCTCAAAATAAAAAATTTAAAAAGGGCTGGGATATAGATCAGGATACAAAGGCCCTGGCCCAGTATCACAATAGAATACAGTAAGATAAAAATGTATTAGAAAGAAAGTTGATCATCTTAACAAAGTGAGAAAATCACTTTTGTAAATTTAAATGCTATGATTTGAAATGCTATTTCTGGTCTGTCTTTCTCTCCTTTCTTTCTTTTTTCTTTTCTTTTTTTCTCTGTAGTCCAGGCTTAAACACACAGCAATCCTCCTGCCTCAGCCTCCCAAGTGCTGGTATTACAGTCATGCATCACACCAAGCTATATGATCCTGAGGAATCAAACCCAGGGCCTTGCTAGGCAAGCAATCTAAGTGCTATGTTATGCTTCCAGCCCTTGAAATGCTATTTTTGAATACTTGAGCTCTGTACCACCAAGAAAAACACAGGAACTCATTAACGGCAAAGCAGTTAAAGCACTTGCCTAGTAAGCGCAAGGCCCTGGGTTCAATTCCCCAGCACCACGTAAACTGAACATGAGAGAGCATGCCTGTAATCCCAACATGGAGGATTGTCACAAGTCCAAGGCCAGCCTGGGCACCATATTGAGTTCAGGACCAGCCAAAGCTACAGAGCAAGACCCTGTCTCAAAAAAAAAAAAAAACAAAAAAAACAAAAAGTGAAGATATACCTCAGCGGTTAAAGCACTTGTCTTTCAAGTTTAAGGCCCTGAGTTCAATTCCACAGCATTACACAAAGCTGGGTTTGGTGACACACACCTGTAATCCTAGCACTTGGGAGGCTGAGACAGGAGGACTGCTGTGAGTTTGAGACTAGCCTGAACTACAGAGTAAGACCCTGTCTCAAAAAAAAAAAGGTGGCTTGCCAAGAAAATCATCTGAACTTAACATTTTTGTAGAATGTAATTAAAATTATCAACCACATGAACTCACATCTGTTTGTGCAGCTCTGTGAGGAGATGGATGCAGAACACACCACACACATCTTCTCTTACAGACAGAAGGGCAATGGCTTCTAAAGGAAGAGCACCAGCCAGAGTTACAAGAGCCGTGTCAGATTTCTTTCAGAAGTTACCAACGGCAGCATATTGATATGGAATGGACTGCACAACGTCCTTACTTATGTAACATATTCAACCTGCTCAACAAATTAATCTGTCATTTCCAGAGAGAAAGACAACAGTGTTCAAGTCAGCAGAGAAAGTGGCTACATTCAAAGCCAAACTAAAATTATGGCAATGATGTGAACATTGGGATTTTTGACATGTTTCAAATAAAAGCAGAGATTTTGAAAGAGGCTGAGCCAGGTCCATCTTTCTCCCACTTGGTGCATAATGACCTACCTCAAGTTTCAAAAGAGTGTGAGGCAGGGTCTGGTGGCACAGGTCTATAACTCTAGCACTCGGAGAAACTAAGGCAGGTAGATCACAAGACCAAGTCCAGCCTGGGCAACTTAGTGAGACCCTATCCAAATCCTCACATCAAAAATAAAAAATGGGCAGAGAATATAGTTCCAGGTAAAGATCCCTAGTACCGAAAAAGGGGTTTCAGTTCCAAGCACCAAAGACCCGTAATTGGGAAGGAATGGGCCCATAACTCATTTATAAATAAGCCAGGTGAACTGACTGTGTTCATGCTAAAAAAAGATCACCACTTAACACTGCAAATGACAGTGGCTTTAAAAGTATGTTTGAGACAACTTCAAATCTCCATATATTCTGAATTAAAGTCAAAGCAGAATTCCCTGAGATTGCCACAAACCAGTGACAAGCTTTCTTCTGTTTCCAATGTCTTATCTTCCTGAAGCTAGATTTTCTGCACTGATAGCACCAAAATGAGATTACAGAGTAGACTAGACATAAGCATTGTACTCCGGGTGTCACTATCTCCCATCCACCCCCACGGGATTATCTAGCAGCAGGAAAATAAGTTTGGGGCTCCCATCAATTCTGCATTATAGTGAGTGGCCCAATTATTTCATTAAATAGTACCAAGTAATAATAAGAAATAAAGTGCTTATAACATGCTTCATTCATACAGAATATACCCTCAAACTCCCAGTCCTGAAAAAATTGGTTCCTAGTGCCAAAAAGGTTGGGAACCACAGGTATAATTGCCACAGCATCTGAAGTGCAGGCCTGGTCACCAGTGGGGCCAATGTCAGTAGCTCTCTCCATGAAGGCATCAACCTGGGCACCTCTCGCGGTATAATTCCTAGCACCACAAATAATAAATAAAACAAAAGGTCACAAATACCCAAAGCTAGTGGCATACCAAGTCTGGAGCTGGCTGTCCTATCCTGGAATAGAGCTCGAGACAGGAGCAAAACTCACAGCCATGTTCACATCTTTGCCCCCCTAGTTCTACTTTGAGACTGCACTCACAGGAAAACCCAAAAGTTAATTTGTTCAAGGTTCTGCTATATATGTAACAGTAAAAAGAAACCCTCAAGTGTCCAATAATTAGAAAATGGCAGAGAAAATCCAACCAGAGGAGCAATGAAGATCGTGTTTACTCCAGGCATGGTGGCATACTCTTATATGTAATTTCAGTACTCTGGAAGACTGAGGCAGGAGGATTGCAAGTTTGAGCCCAGCCTGGGCAACTTGTTGAGATCCTGTTTCAAAAGAAAAAATACAAAGGCCAGGGATATAGCTTAGTGCTAAGGCCCTAAATTCAATGACCAGTACTGAGGGAAAAAAATTGTTTATGCTGGTGCCTAGTAATCTGTAAGAAATCAGTGCGCAGAAAATAGAGAAATAAGAGCCTATGTGTGGGACAGGCCTTCTAATAAGACAAAGACACTCACTTTTCCAACCCCTTTCCCTAGAAAACCAGTCCCTTGTTTACTAAGCACACACAACAAACAAACAAACAAATTATAATACTAATAAACACAAAGCTGTACACACTCAGGTAGGACATTAGCATCTGGGAGGTTGAGAAAAATTCCATTTCCTCTGCTCCCTTGAGGAGCTGGACTAGACTAGAAGCACCAGATGGAGTCCATGCACCGCTCCTGCTGCAGGCTTCTCACAAGCTTCTTGGAGGTGAGACATGGGCACTAATGGAACCTGGGTCTTACCTAGAATCTAGGAACTGTTGTGGGGTGGGCTCTTCCTTCCCTCACCCCTTCAACTAGTCCCTCACAGGGAAGCTGCCACAGCCCAGGGCTCTGGCTTCTGACAGCAGAAGGAAATTCCTCAGCAGGGCCATGGGCTACTCAGGCAAGATACAATCTTCATTTCACATCTGGTGAGCCAGAGTGCCCAAGGCCACAGCACACAGAGAGCCAGGAAACTTACACTGGTGCAGAAAGAGGCTTCTGGGTGGCTTGGGCCCAGATCAATGGCCCTGCAGGCCACCTTACAGACCTGAGTTCCCCACATCTTCTGACCCTAACCTAGCTGGACTGGGCAGGCATCTGGGCTTGGCAATAGATGCTTGACAGGTACTTACTTAACTATAAGTCCTGCCCCTGCTCAGAAAACAGCTAGAGCTCTCACCTTCCTGCCACACTTGAGGATCAGAGGAGTGTGAGTGAGCCAAGCTATGGGAGCAACCCATAATTCTGCCAGCTCTGCCAAAATGCTAACACTCTCTACAGGAGACAAACATTCCAGGATCAAACCCCACATCCCTAAGTGTCACAGCTACTTCATCAACTACTGCTCTTTTGGAGTGACCAATACACACTGTTCAGTTTAGTACTTGATCGCTTTTTGGTCTTTTAGCTAAGATCAAGTGCAGATCTAATATTTGCTACCGATGATTTATGGGAGTAGGGGACCACAAAATGAAACAAAAGACAAAGTCAGGCCTGGTGGTGCAGGTCTGAAATCTCAGCACTAAGGGAGGCTGAGGCAGGAGAATGGCACGTTTTAAGCCCATCTGAGCAACTTAGTAAGATCTTGTGTGACTCTTGGAGAGATTACATCAATTTGAGGCAATCAGGAACCACACCTGGATTAGGGAACCACGCCTAGATTGGGAATTGAGAACCAGCCTGGATTAGAGTGAGCAATTTGTGGGCCAGCCAATGAGGGAAGAACACCCACCCATATGTGGGAGGCCCAAATGTAACTCGAATGAAATAAAAGGAATGAAGAGGCGATTGCTACAGCTTCTTCCTCTGGGAAAGCTCTCACCTTCCCAATTGTCTACTGACTTGCTACACACCGCAGATCTTCACAGATTCGCTCCAGTCTCAACTTGCATCTGTCTGCCTGCTGCTGATCTTCAGTTGCCGATCCTCAGTCTCTGATCTTCACCATTGTTCTTCAAACAACGGAGATCCACAGCAGACTCTCTCACGGTCTGCTTTGCAGTCCCGGATGGGAGTTCTACTCCACAGCTGAGCATCCATTGGACACTCCAGCTCTTGCATGTGTAGGCCACCATCTTGGACTATCTCTATCCTGGGATTTGTAAGCTTTCCAAAGAGATCCTTTTTGTTATAATTTCTGTAAATTCTGCCTTTTGAAAGAACCCAAACTAATACACTCTGTCTCAAAATATAAAGGAAAAAAGGGGCTAGGGTTGTATTTCAGCATGAAGGCTCCCAATCCAATCCCCACACCACAAAAGGGGGTGAGGGGAAAAAGCCCTAAGTTCAATTCCCAACACCAGAAAAAAAGAAAAGAGAAGCAAATGTATATTTAATCTGTGTTTTTAGTAAAAAACAAGAAGAAAGTCAATTTAAAATAAGAAAACTGCGAGGCTGGAGGAATGGCATAGCAGTTACAGTTGAGGATGTCAGCTGGACTCTCTTCCTCCCTAGGCACTGGGAAGGATCCTTCCTCATCTGCCCAGCTTTGGGTGTCAGTGGTGATCCTTGACTTATAGACACATCTCTCAAGTCTGTGCTCCCATTTTCATGTGGCTTTCTCACATGAAACTATAAGAGCCTATAATCCCAGCACTAGGGAGGCTGAGGCAGGCAGACTGTCCTGAATCCAAAGCCAGCCTGGGCTATACCAGTGAGTTCAGGACTAGCCTGGGCTACAGAGCGAGAGCCTGTCTCATAAAAAGAAAAGGAAAACTGAGGCATTTGTCTGAAGCTAAAAAAAAAAAAAACATTTCACATAGCTGGGCATGGTAGTGCATGCCTGTAATCACATTTTCTTTGGAGGCTGAGGCAGGATTGCAAATTCTTGACCATCCTGATAAACTTAGCAAGATCTTATTTCAAAATAAGGGGAAAAGGAAAATTTGGGGGGCTGGAGGAATAGCATAGTGGTTAGAAGAGGATTTGGTTAGCAAGCCCAAGACCCTGAGTTCAATTCTCTAGCACCACATAAGCCAGCACTAGGGAAACTAAGGCAGGACAACTGCTGTGAATCCAAGGACAGCCTGGACTACAGAGTATGTTCACTACAACCTGCATTACAGAGTAAAACCCTGTCTCAAAGAAAAAAGTAAAGGCCTGAGGATATAGCTTAGTATTATAGTACATGAAAACACAAGGCCCTGAGTTTTACTTCACAGCATTAAAAAAAAAAATTAAATTCCAAATGGAGCCACAGGTCTTACCAAATGCCAGGGAAGAGAAAACAGCTGAGATCCCAGGTCTGACCTGGTGCACTCATCAATGCAAACAGGTGCCCCGACGAGGAGGTTCCAAATCCTGTTTCAGGATAGGGAACATAGAATCCCTCCATCCCTGCCCAGATTCTTGGCTATATACCTCTGTACCCAAAGTGCCTACTTCCCCATCACTCTCGACTCTTTCCCTGTTGCATCTCTCCAGAACAGGAGACATTAAATTAGTCCCTGTCTTTGCATCAATGCTACCCCTGCCAGAATGCTCTGGCTACTATAAGATTTCTCTGGTGCTGTGTCTCAGGCCAAGAATCCTGTTTGCCACAGGCTCCAAGCTGAGCCATTTGCTGCAATATATTAGTTAAGATGTTGGTTAGTTGCCACCTCATCTGTAAATAAGAACAGAACCAAGGATACAACAGCAAGTGATGTGATGGGGTTAGGCTTAGAGAAGCCACAGTAAATGCTGGAACTGACAATCCATGTGAAAAACATGTCAGGGAAATACAAGCTCTAACAGTGTCACAGGCTAAACCAGTCAGAAGTCCTGAACTCCAGCACCTCCGAACACGACTTCATCTGGAAGCATGGCCTCTGTAGGCAAGATCATGTGAAGATGCACTCACTATGGAGTAGAAATAGGCCAAACCCACTATGACCATTGTCCTAGAAGAAAATCTGGACACAGACTACAGAGAGGTTAGAAAGCCAGATGAAAATGGGAGCACAGACTCAAGAGATGTGTCTGTAAGTCAAGGATCACCACTGACACCCAAAGCTGGGCAGATGAGGAAGGATCCTTCCCAGTGCCTAGGGAGGAAGAGAGTCCAGCTGACATCCTCATATTGGACTTCCAATTTCCAAAACTCTAAGAATAAATCTGTCACTTTCAGCCACACAGCCTGTAGGATTTTATTACAGTCCCAGGAAACCCATACAAATGGCAATCTACACAAATTGCTACCTGAATAGATGAGAAGGCTGTCTGATAGAGAGCCAGTGGTTTTACCAGGGACCACACAGTCCCATCCTCCATATTCTGATTCAGTAGTTTTGTGGTGGGGCTGGATGATATACTTTCATGAGACTGACAGGACTCGGGGATAAAAGACTCTGGGCAGGATTTGCTCCACAGGTGAGGCACACACTATCTAAAGTCACACAGGATTCAAGCCAAGTACAGGCAACCTGGTGAGCCCCTGTCTTAAAATCAAAAACAAAAAATGAGCTGGATATGTATCTCAGTGTGAAGGCTCTGGGTTTGATCCTCAGCACCACAAAAATAAAAACAAACAAAAGTCTTGCTGTAAAGTGCACAGCAAAGCCATTCATTCAATGCAGGATGCAGATCCAGAACCCTTTGCCCCTGCCCTGGGTAAAGCCATGGTTCCCTTCTAGTTGGTCCACGCAAGACAGGGCAAGTTAACTTCTTTCGTTAGGAGCAAAGCACAGTACACAAATAGCCCAGGCGGTAGAAATCTGCTGGGGAAGGGTATCACTGAAGCCTACTCAGGACCCCAAGGGGTAATCCACATACCACAGGAACACAGTGAATTCTGGCCAAATCTTATTCTAACAGTTATATGTTTATTTTAGTGTGTATTATGTGCATTCAGAAAAAAACACAAGCTGACCACAGTGGTATAGGCCTTCTAGGTATAGGCCTAGCACTCTGGGAAGCTAAGGCAGAAGAATCGAAAGCTTGAGCATAACCTAGGCAATTTAATAACTCAGTGAGACCCTGCGTCAAAATCAAAAATAAAGAAGGAGACACAGCTCATTGTGAAGGCCCTGGGTTCCATCTCTAGCACTGCAAAAAGGAAAAAGGAAACTATAACCTGCGGTACAGGGTGGTGCACGGCAATAATCCCAACTACTCAGAAGGCGAGTCAGAGGATCACAAGGGTAAAGTCAACCTGGGCAACAGAGTGAGAACTCATTTCAAAATAAAGTAATGGGAAAAAAAATGAGGGGCTGGAGACTAGTGCAGCATGTGAGAGGCCCTGAATTAAAACCCAAATACGGCAAATCAGGCAAAAAAGAGAAAAGCATAAATGAGACAACAAGCTCATGATAACGTGGATGTTGCTGAGAAAAAGCAAAAGTCAGTGTAAGTGAAAAGTGATGTGACAAGCGACAACAGTTAAGAGGAGAATGAGCTGAGAAAAAAGTAAGGCTATGCATGAAATTAAGGATAGATAGGTAAACAGATAAGCAAAACAGGGCAAAATGTTAATTATTAGTGAAATCAATGTATGAAAGTCAAAAAATCTGAAATAACTGAGTATAGCTGTTTATCTATTGCTTTAACTGTAGCATACTTATATGATACAGATTTAAGTCCATTTAATGTAGCAAACTGATAGTCTTAAGCTTGTTGAATGAAACAATTCACTGTTTTGATGTTGAATGTGAGTTTATCCTCTTTGAGAGGCGGAAACATAAGCAGCACCAAAACAGCTTGGAAGAAAGGTAACATCTAAAGAGAAAATGTACTTAAAAAAATAGATTGGTAATTAAATCATCTGATTGTTACTTTTAAAACAGTACCAGTTCTTCTATAAAATCTGTGAAATCTCTCCACAACATTATTATTAGTAATAGTATAGTAGTGTGCAAAAGAGAATAATTTCTAATTAATAATGCAACATGGGGAATTGACATAAAATTTCTTAAGAATACAAATGCATGAATATATGGATAGATAGATAAAATTATAAACCAAATCTAGCAGAATGTTAGTAATCAGTGAAATATGAGTAAATAAGTTATGAAAGTTAAAAATTCTGAAATAACTAAATTTACCTTCATATCTGTTACTTTAAGTATATTTGTGTGGTATAGATTTAAGTTCATTTAATGTAGCAATGTGATATAGTTTTAACTTTGTTTTACTGTAGCAATTCACTTATTAGGTCACTGATGAAAATTTATCCTAAGAAAACTGACTGATGTAAAGATAACCCTGTGAATATACAAATATTGTACCTTCCAGTATTCAGCTAAGGCATTTGATATTTAACTTTTTTTTTTCTTCTTTCACAAATTTACTAGTCTTTTGAGCTACATGCTTGTAGTTGTTTTCTAATGTGAACTGGTGGGGAAGGCCAGGTTTAAGAATAGCAACAAGGACACAGCAAAATACAGAAAAAAAAAAAAACTTTTGGTAAATATCCCAATAAAGGGATTGGTTGGATTCAGAGAAGAGTCATCAAGATTTAACTACTGCGACCCATTCGAGGAAAAGGAAGCTGAGTTAGAATGGTGACTTAAGTGAAATGATTTAGGTGCAGAAGATTAATATACTAAGTACTGTATAGTTTCTCTGACTTGGAAAACCCAGAATACAGACATTCTATAGAACCATATGAAGTGATAGCTGGAGTTGGGGGAAGGGATAGGGAGGGGGTGGGAGGGCAGAAAATGGGAAGGGATTGTAAAGTTGATATGATACATATGGGCACGAAATACCCAAATTCACTGTAAACACTATGTATTACATATGTATATTAACAAAAATAGTGGGAAAAAAGTAATGTGACTACCAACCATACTAAGGAAATGAGACCTTGCACAGCTGAGCTAGCAGGCAACACTGCACCCTGCTGTTCTTCCCACAGGAGCAAGAGATCTCTTGACCTCACAGAAAATATGATGGTAAATGCAGCACTGAGCTGGCCATTCTTCCCACAAGGATGGGTGTTTCTTGGTCCTGGCCTTCCCCACCCATCCTCTCAGTAGCAGACAGACTGCATGTACATCCGGGAATCTTGAACACTGGCAAGTACTGATGGCTCTGCTCCACCATAAGAACTCTGCATCTGTCAATGGACATAGCCTCTCAGCCACACAGTAGTACAGATGGTTAAAACCTCCCACCCTTCTTTCCTCCAGGATCTCTGGCAGTTTCTACCACATGGAATAAATCAAAAATAGCAATAGTGACCAAGAAGCTAGACCAGAAAAGAAGAAGCAAAGAAATAAGATCACTTTTCCACCTCCCAGAACACTTACATCATCTAAAGTCTGAGCAAGTGAGAAAAGGACTGACCAAAAAGGATGCCAAATGTTACCTTCTACTCCTTGTCTCACCAACCAACAGCATGAAAACAAAAACAAAAACAAAACAAAAACAACCCCACCGCCACACAGAAAAAGAGAAAATAAAATCAATATTAGAAACCACTTTTTTCAAATACCTGGTGGACCAGTCATGTTTTACTGCCTCATAGAAAGTGCATCTGCTAATAATTTCTGGAATGTTCTCCAAAACATGTAGAGCGTAAAGAGCAAAAGTCTTCACTCAAAGCACTAAAATAATTTATTTTCCTACATTACCACAGACAATAAACACCTCCCAGAAAATATGCCAACTTCCCAATTATTACCTGCATACCCAAGAATAACCAACAAAGCAAGAGCAATTCATTAAACTAAAAATAAAAATCTAATAAAGGTTGGGACTAGGGGTATAACTCAGCATTTAAAGTGCTTGCCTAGCAAGAGCAAAGCCCTGAGTTCAATTCCTCAGCACCATATATACCAGGCATGGTGGCACACACCAAGAATCTCAACACTGGGGAGGCTGAGGCAGGAGAATTGCTCAGAGTTCAAGGCCAGCCTGGGTTACTTAATGAGTTCAGGACCAGCCTGGACTACAGAGCAAAATCCTGTCTCCAGGAAAAAAAAAAAAAAAAAAAAAACCTGTTAGGTATGTAGCTCAATGGAAAGGCCCTGGGATCAATCCCTAGTACTGAAAAAGAATTTTTTTTTTCTAGACTATAAACTGGGCACAGAAGTTCAAACCCATAGTCCCACCTACTGGGAAGAATGAAGCGGGTGACTTGCAAGTTTGGGTCCAGCCTGGGCAACTTAGTGAGAGTCTGTTTTAAAATAAAAGGGGTGGGAACATAGGTCCCCTAGGATTGATTCCTGGGACCAAAGAGTAAAAAAATGGAAGAGACAGAAGATTGCAGGTCAAATACTCCACTGCGGGCTGGGGGAATAGAGCTCAGCTGTTAAAGAGCTTGGCCTTGCAAAGCACGACCCTGAGTTCAATTCCCCAGCACCACATAAATCAAGAGTTGTGGCATATGCTTATAATCCCAGCACTCAGGAGGCTGAGGCAGGAAGACTGCCATGTGTTTGAGGCCTGTGTGTGTATTCAAGGCCAGCCTATATAGTAAGATCAGGACCAGCCTCGACTACAGAAAAAAAAAAAAAAATCCACCATTCTTGCATATTCATGGATCTTTTCTACTTTTTGGATGATTTTGATGACAGGGTCATTAGTCAAAGAGCCACTAGCAGAAAAGGAAAACAAGAGAAACTAAGCATCCTCTGGGGACACAGGGATGGGGTTGGAAAGGACTCACCTAGTAGGCAGCTTTCCAAAACAGATTACTGGTCTTCAGCACATGCACAGGAAAGGACTTTGCTGAACCTATAGCTTCAAACTGTGAAACTGAATCACTATTCACACCCACCCCATAGTAGACCAACCTCAAAAGCTGCTTACCCTTCCAGTCTCTCACAGGCAATCCACTGTTCACAAAGCAGAGATGAGAACATGGTTCACTGGGTCAGGCACTGTGAGTCCAATGCTAGGGGGTTCTTTCCCTTGTCACCTATAGAAACCTAGAAGCCAACTCCCCATCCAGCAGTCTAAACTGTATAAGAGGGCTGGTGTCGCTGAGGCTGAGGCAAGAGGACTGTCATGAGTCCAAGTGAGATCCTATCTCAAAAATAAAAAAATCCTGTCCAACCTCTCTACAGTGTTTCTCACCACCTCTGTCACTAACCAGTCACCCAAGTGATCTACACATTCCAACAAACCACTGGCCTTCTTTCTCCAACTTGTTCCAAAGGCTAGTCCATAACAGGTCCTCAATAACACCAAAGAACTCTCATAAGAAACCCAAGATTCTCTCCCAGATGACTCAAAAAGTGCATCAATCAAAACACAAAAGGCTCTGTACTTGGAAATACCTCGCTCAGTCATTTTCTAAACCCAATGAGTAATATTTTAAAATACTAATTTTAGGGGATGGGGGCATAGCTCAGTGGTCAAAATGCTTACAAGGCCCTAGGTTCAATTCCTCAGCACCACATAAAACTTAGCCAAGACTGGTAGCGATGCCTGTAATCTCAGCACTCTGATTACAAAGGCAGAGGCAGGAAAACTGCCAAGAGTTCAAGGATAACTTGGGCTATATGAGTTAAGGACCAGCCTGGACTACAGTGTAAGACCCTGTCTCAAATACATACATACATAAAGTTTAGAATGGAGTGGTAGGTTACCTGCTTAGCAAGGGTAAAACCATGGTTTACTCCCCAAATCACAAAACAAAACAAACAACAAAAGCAACAGCATAAACTAAGCAACTTTAAAATCTAAATTATAATTAAATGGTACTGCTGAAATCAACTACTCAGAAAATCTTGCATAAATCAAACATTGGTCAAATATGGCTAGTCTTGACTATTTTTAGCCTCTAGTAAAACAATTTGCTAGTTTGGTAAAAATAAAATAAAATAAAATAAAATAAAATAAAATAAAATAAAATAAAAAAGGGTTATCTTTTCCTTCCACAGACAATTGAGTCAGGCAGATTCTGTCATCACCAGCACTTGTTTGAGTGTGTACAGCACACTAAGTGTTTAAGCAGGAGTGGCAGAGGAAGAAAACCCCACTAATTCCATGGTCTCAGGCCACAATGCTGAATGAGTTCACAGCCAGAACTGGCCATAACAAAGCCAGAGAGATAATCAGAGGACAGGAGACCATGACTAGGGCAGAACAACCATGTTTCAAACATTTAACTCTTGTGGTTTTAATAGAAATGTTCCAGTATCCATTTATTCTGAGGTCAAGCCATTCAGCAAACTCTTAACTAAAAGAATCTTTTTTTCTTTCCTCAAAGGAAAGGAAAAATTCACAGGGGAATTCTTCACAATCTATGATCACCACCAGAGAATTTAAGGTAAAATGTATTAAGTCAGAGCAGAAGAAAAAACCTACATTTCTGTAATAACAAGAATTAAACAAGAATATGAAACCCCACAATGGGATTGCCCATGGCAAGTGCTGGCATGAGTATGAGAGAGCATTGGTCTCTAGAACTTTTTCATAACAGCCAGGAGATCATCTGCACACAGAAAGTGACAACAATGTGAATCAGCTCAAGGTCACAGGTTTGTGACACTTTTTCTCTGTTTTCTTTTCTTTCACGGTACTGGGGATCAATGAAGGGCCTTCACACTGAGCTATATTTCAGACCATTATTATTTTTGATTTTAGGACAGGATCTCACTGAGATGATAAATTGCCCAGCCTGGGTTTGAACGTGAATTCTCCTGCCTCAGCCTCCCAGAGTGCTGGGGTTACAGGCCTACATCACCAGGCACTTTTTAAATTCTGTGTGCTAAATGGGTCTCCTCAATTCTCAGAGGCTGGTGTAAGACCTCTGATGGAGCACAAAGCGCAACAGCTGAGCAGCGCCCCAGAAACACAGACCACAGGGACACAGTGGCCCAATTTCCCTTAATTTGAAAACCCCACATAAGGACAGTATTGGAAAGTTCACTGCTAACATTTAATCTAGTTCAACAGTGTTTGTAAATAATACATTTGAGAATAAGGGAATGTCCATAATTCAGAGCATTTTCTCTAAACCTCTGGAGTGGGTTCACTGTTTCTTGGTACTTTCCTCCTGATTTCAGAGCTACTGTGTGACAAAGGAAGTCATAGGGCTGACCCTACAGAACTGAGGGTGCTAGTATTGCTAAGTAATGGCCCACCAGTCCTAAATATCAGGAAGAGAGGATGGAACCGAGTTCTGAGAACAGAGACAACTTACGTTCACATAAAAGTAGCTAAGCCTGAACAGAAATTTTCTAAGGAAAACAAAATTCTTATATCCAGGATAATGTCAGTAGGAGACTTAATTAAAAGCTGTCCTCAAGCAGGCCCGAGGCAAGATTGAATTTCAGATTTCTAGACACCCCAAAGTGCATGCATTCCACCACTCTAAAAAGAAATCTCACAATAACTTCCATCCTTCTCTCCTTGGTAAAGAAAATAATCACAAGCTTTTTAAATTCCCACTTACATCTGCAATAACTTCTGCCTAAGTACACTCATCATTTGCTTATTACTTTCTACAATAAACTGAGGTGCACAAAAGTTTTCAGTTATATTATCTACTATTATCACAAAGCATATCAAAAGGAAGAATTCTACTATGATAAACTGTTTGCTTCATTGTTCAGCAAATTCTTCTATTAAATTCTTCTAGAATTTCCTGTTGATGATCAAACTATTTCCCACTCTTGCTAAATGGAAATACTGCCTTGTACAGGGAAAGTAAAAGCCAGCAAATAGAGCAGTATTCACAAGTCTGTTACCAAACGGGAAGTTAGCTGAGAAGATAAATCTAATATAAAAGATTCTACAATTGATACAACGCAGATGTTCAGGAGTACTCCTAGTACAGGTGATGGGGCTATTAGTTAAGAAATTAGCATTTCTTTAAACGGTGCTGACAATAATCTTACCACTGTAACCCTCTCTAAATATTCCGCTGAGATTGTGGCTCTGAATGGGGGAGGAAATTCACTAAGAATCTCAGTCAAACTTTCTTTTGTTTATATTTCTTCAGTGTAAGAAATTAACTGTTCTTCGCCCCATTTGGCTTACCACGGCTCCTCAGTCCACATCTATTGTGTGTGGTTCGTTAATCTTACAAATAGCGAAATTGTCGGCAGGACGGGGGAACCCCAACTGCCCAGAATCCTACCCTCAAAGCAAAAATTCCCCATTTGCCCTCGGGATTGAGTTGTCAGACACTGACGTGCGCTACTCTATGAAACTGACATGTCTATTTACAGGGAAAACAAAGACACAGCTCCAAAGCGGCTCCAAGTGGACCCCACTCCTTCCGCGCTCCCGGTGCGCTCCTCGCGCGGCTTCCATTCTGCACGCCCCTTGCCACCACAGCGAGGGCCTTGCACCCCGCTTCCGTAGGCAATTAAAATGGAGATCTGGCCGGCGTCTGGCTTCTGGGGAGACAATGACCCCCAAGGATCTACAGGGTGCAGGGACCCGCCTGAGCCCACCCCACGCAGTTCGACTCTTGGCAAACTCGGCGCAGGCGGGTCCGGGTGCGGCTCGGCTGCGCGGGCGGGGCACTTGTGGGGCTACGCGGGCGGGGGGCGCAGGACGCCCCCGGCTGCCTCTCTGTGCCGGGCGTTGACGCAGCAGAAATTACCAGCTGGAAAATTCCCCTTTCGGAGGTGACGGGGGAGGGACCGCGGCGGCGGCCAGAGGTTCTGGGGGCCAAGGGGCCAGGCAGCCCCGCCGCGGTGGCCGCCGCCGCTACCGCGCTCAACCCCGCGAGGACTCGGACGGACCCCACCGCCCCACCCGTGCCACTAGGTGCTGGGGACGCCCGGGGCCGGGGTCTCCGCGTCGCCTCCAGTAGTCGCCAGGCACCGAGCGCCCCCGGGAGGGCGCCCCCGCGGGGCGGGGCGTGGCGGGCGGCGTGGCGGGGGCGCGCCCCGGCTCGGAGCGGCCCCACAGGATCCACCCCGCCCGTCCCCGGCCCCGCCGCGGTGCGCCAACCAAGCCGCGCGGACAATGAGCCGGCGCCGCTTACCTGTGACCCCATGGGGCGCGGGCGCTGGCGGGCGCCGCGGCCGCCGGACCAGCGCCGGTGACTGCCACCGCCTTGGGCGAGGGCTACGTCCGGGCGGATCCAAGCTGCGCGCTCGCCAGGGCTGCTCGGTCCGCCCGCCAGTCTGTTGGTCTGTCCGTCCGTCAGGCCGGCGCGCGCCCCCGCGCTGCTCCAGTCCCGCGGCCCTCGCAGCCCGCGCGCGCCCCGCCCGCGGACCCTGACCCCGCCCCCGGCGCGCGCCCGGCCGCAGATGATTGGCCCACGCCTCACCGGGCCGCAGCCACCGCCCCGGTCCCGCCCCCGGCCCGGCCACCAGCCCCGCCCTCGCCGGGCCGGCTCCGCGCTGCGGGCTAGCAGGGGCAGCGCAGCGGGCTACGCTCCCGCAGTTCCCCCCACAACCTCCCCCTCCGTGGTGGCCGGACAGCGGAAGTGCCCGCTGGAGCTCGCTGGGCATTGTGGGAAGCCCCCTCCTCCCCTTGCTGGCTGGCCTGGGGGCGGCGCAGCGTGGGGTCCCAGGTCTTGATGCCATTCCCCGCGCATATCGGGGTAACCTGGAGACTACTAGGCGGGAGTGGTGGCTGGGCGCAGCCACCCCAATCCCGTCGGAAAAGCGAACTCGGCCTCGCCTAACGCTCCTGTTCCTGGGGTGAGCGGGTCCCCGAAGTACAGGCCGACCCTGAACCCCGACTCGCCGTCGCAGCACGCGCGTCTTGCAAACTTTGCGACTTCCCTGCGGATCCGGGCGGCTCAGTGAGCCGCGTGCCTAGCGGGGTAACGACGCTTCAGCACCCGCCCACCCCACCCCCCCTCCCAGTATAGTGCCCATTACAGCCTGGGCGCCCCGCATCCTCGCATGGGAGAACCGTGGCGCTCCCGGAGAGAGGCGCACCTTGGGCCGCGAGCCACGTGGCGTGACTGCCACTGGGGCTTGGGTTTGGCCAACTAGGAGCGGCGGCACGCCGCGTGCCGTTTCTTTCCTGTTGCGCTCGGAGATCTGGGAAGGAGCCGGGGACCAGCGGCCCAGCCCTTGCCACGACCTCCATGCTGGTGAAAACCTGGACGGTTCTCCCTCACCCGCCCACAGTGCCGCGGTGAAGCCCGCACGTCCCTTCTTGCCACTGCTGGCCTTAGCCCTTGGGCGGACGGAATCAGGACTACGGCCCGGCGTTCCCGGCAGGTCGGCAGGGGGTGGGGGTGGGGTGACGGCCACTTCGCTTCCTCCTGGGTACGGTGTCGGAGGTGGGGGGGAGGGGGGGAGCCTGTGGCCGGTCAGCCGCACGGCGGAGTCGAGCACCTTCGGGCCGACCAATGGCGAGGTTCCCCGGCAGTCTGCGCCCTGCCTCCCAACGGGGCCAGCGCCGCGAAATTCTTCAGGAGGTGGGAGGCTGCTGGCCGCGATGGAAGCTCTCTCGGGGTGTGTAAGGAAGCATTGACGGGTCGGCAGTGGGAGGGCCAGCTGGTGGGGAGGGGAATTCTCCTGAGTGAACGAGGCGAGGTCTGGCAGCCAGCGATGACAGCCTGGGACACTCCCTCACTGCTTGCTGGCGCCTGGAAATGACTGTGCATACGCCTCCACCTCCCCTACACTAGCTGCCTGGGGTGGTACTGCTGACCCAGAACCCCACCCCAGCCCATCTCTCTGCTGGAGAACACTCCTGGATATACCCCCTAGTCTGAAACAAGTAGCCTGACTGTATCCCACCCTGGAGAAATGGTGGCTGGACGTAGGTATTCCAAGTGGCTGACTAGGCCTCTGAGAAAGACCTGGATGATTGACTTCCTCCTCCCTTTGAGGGGATGAAAGAGGGGTGGGGCACTGTGTGCACATAACCACACAAACCACATACCCTGTCGTCACGTACCTGGAACTACCTGGCAGAAATTCCATGGAGGAAATAAGGCCTGGAGAAATCTTACATATTATTGTCCTTCCTTGAAGGGACCCAGTATCTCCAAAGATAGCTCGACCCTTAGACACCTTCCAAAGAGGATAGTGTTGGTCACGTGCCATGATTCTTGGCCATGGAGGACAGCCTCATCAGCGCACATGGTTGATGCCTAGTCATTACTCAGGAGGCTTGCCCATAAGAACAAGGCCTACTCTGTTTGCCAGGCTAGAACTGCCTCTATTAGGAGATTCTCTGGCTGAGTTCTAGAATGAGCCAGGACAGAGACCCTCACTCCTGCTCACCTACCCTTCAGCAGCTCTGTCAGTAGCTAGGAACAAAAATCCCCATCTTTTCTGCTCCAAGAACAAAGATCAGGGCTGGAGGAATAGCTCAACAGTGTTTGCCTAGCAAGTGCTGCGTACTTGAGTTTGATTCCCCAGCACCACGTAAGCTGAGCGTGGTGGTGCATGCCTGTAATCCTAGCACTTGGGAAGCTGAAGCAGGAGGATTGCTGTGAATTCCAGGCCAGTCTGGGCTACATGGTGGGCTCAGAACCAGCCTGAACTATGGAGTGAAACCCTGTCTTGAAGAAAAAAAAAAAAGAAACCAACATCAAGTCAAGCAGCCTAGACATAAAGCCAACACATCAAAAAGGAAGATTTGAGATTAATCCCCAAATACAGAACCCTCTTAAGTATATCTGTAACAGCTGTACCTCCACATCAACATTGCTCTATGAGCTAAAAAAAAAAAAAAAAGAACACCACCATTTAAAAACAAATACAGCAGCAGTTGCAGCCTTTCCACCAACTGTGGGGTGAAGGAGTTCAGAGCTAGACAGATCCCAGCTTCCCAGCTACTTTGATGTGTCATGCTGTCAGTACAGCCCAGGAACCCTACTTTTCTGAAGACCCAACCACCTCTCATAAAGCTACCAGATACGTAGTGCACAGGTGCCAAGCTAGGTAATAATGCTCCCCGCCCCCCCCCCCCCCTTTTTGATACAGTCTCATTCTGCAGTCCACACTGGTCCTGAACTCACTATGGAGCCCAGGTTGGCCTTGAACTCAAAGCAATCCTCCTGCCTCAGCTTCCTAAATGCAGGGATTACAAGTGTGCGCCACCACGCCCAGTTTATAATGCTTTCTGTCTGAAGTCCCCTGGTTGGTAATGTAGGCAACACAGCCCGTACCTTACCCCTGAGACTGCCTGACAACCAACCAGCTCCTCACAAACATGGGCAGTTTTACCCTGGAGACAGCACTGGGAACAGAGAAAGAGAACAAACACAGTTGACCTCAGCTACACTCTGACCATTCCAGCAACAAGGCAGGGCATCAAGGTTCTAGAGGGGATTGAGCATGGTCCTTGCCCATGATGAGGGGTTGACGAGATAAATGAACAGGACAGCCAGGGCCCTTCAGAGCACACTTGTCCATGCTGCACTGTGTAGCCATTCTAGAAAGTCACACGCAGCCACCTGTGCGAGCAAGCCCAGAACCTGCCGATGAACACCTCACTGCACAAGGAATAAGCAGCAGTAGCCTGGATATTCTGGGGCTCAGAGGTAAGGTACGCTGGGTGTGCTTACTGAGGGCAGCTGCTGAGGAGGTGCCCCACCCCCAAGACCCCAGGAAGGACTACAAGAGCCACAGAGAGAGGCCTATGTGACTGGCAAGTCTCACACAGCTTCTGCAAACCTGTGCTCAGAGACTCCTCTTGTGCCATTTGCTCTGGCAGCTGGCCACCTGCCCCCAACACCCTACCATGTGGCTTCAAGGGAACAGAGGAGTGGGGAAGAGGCCATTCCTATGCTAAGTACTCTGAGGTCACTAAAAAAGAAATGACTTCTCTCATCTTCAAGGCCTCTCTTTGTAAGAAATTGCCTGGGAGGGCTGGAGGAACGGCACAGTGGCTAAAGCACCTGTCTTGCAAACACAAGGCCCTGAGTTCAATTCCCCAGTACCACATAAAGCTGGGTGTGGTCATATACACCTGTAATCCAACACTTGGGAGGTTGAGGCAGGAGGGTTGCCCTTACTCCAAGGTCTCTCTGGCCTCCGTAGTGAGTTCAGGACCAGCCTGGAGTACAGAGTGAGGCCCTGTCTCAAATAAATTTTAAAAAGAAAAAAAATTGCCTGGGAGGGAGCTTTAGGAAAGAAAATGCAAGGAGCAGTAAATACCCCTTTGCATTCCTACTGGTCTAGGCCTGGGGTGGAGGGAGGGAGGATCACCCTCCCAGCCATCACTAGGACCTTCACCTACCACCTCCATCTTCTCAAAGGCACTTCCTCATCCACCTCGTTGCTGGGTTTTCTATGGCTTTGTATTTGTCACTCACTGGCCTGAGAACCTGCCTGTTCATTCCCCAGCCAGTGGTGTTGCTCAGTTATTTCCATGGCAACAGCCCTGGGAGTCCTGCCCCCTCCCAGGGAACTGCCCAGAAACCTGTCCCTGCCCTCTCCAGGCCTTTATTGAAAGCAAAGAGAGAGAGACAGAGACAGAGACAGAGAGACAGAGGGAGACAGAGACAGAGAGGAACTTGAGGATGCTGAGGCTGTCCAAGGAACTGCCCACCACACATCACTCTGGGTCCTGTGGTAGCCTGGAAGAGGCTGGCCTCTGCTGCAGATCCCCACCCGTGGGGTGCAAGGTAGTTTATCTGGCAGATCCAAGACCCAGCTGGCCCTGCCTTTCTGTCCAGGCTTCCCGGTGACCACCCTCCAGAGCTGCTCTGTAACCAGGGGCTACCTGCCAACGCCATGGCTACCCCACCCTAACTGTCCTCTAAGCCTGTGCCCCTGCCAAGCCCCAACTGCCACTCCAGCTGCCACCACCAACTGTCGCCCCATGCCCATTCCAAGGGCTTGCTTACACCCAACGTTCTTTCTAAGTACCAATGCCAATTGCCATTCTCTTCCTTCCCAAGCCCTGCTCCCACCTCCCTGGCCACAACACCAAGGTTCTATATCCAGAATTTCCCCACTCTTCCACCAGAACAGAGTTGGGACCATACCTGTCATGGTCCTGGTGAGGTGGAGGACTGAAACCAGAGGAAGAGTAGTTTCAGAAAGCAGGGGCACACAACAGAAGAAACTAGGGCCCAGTAGAGAGGTAGGTGCAGAGGGCAGGGCAGCCTGACCTCATTGCCAATTTCTATTACATGGTTCAATACAGGTACAAGAAGCAGTCAAGGTGCTAGCCCCAGCAGGACTCTGTGCCCTCAAATCAATCTTATAGGTTAATGGTGTAGGGTTGAAGCCTGTCCATGCCGCCCCCCTTTTTTTTAGCAAAGTCTGAGGATCCTGAGAGAGTCTTAGCAAAAATCAGGAAGGCAGCTGGCTCCTCTGCACCATGTTTTCTCCAGGATGCCCACTGGTCTTCACAGCCATAACCGGGCCCAGTTCTTGGGTGTGAGCTGTCCCAGCCAGCTGAGGCTGTCACTGGGTAGATGCACCACCAGCCTCTGGCCACTTGCTAAACCACAAACCTGGCCTTGCTGCCGCTGTCCCTTCCTCATAGCCTCCCTTCCCCATGCTTATCTCTGTGAGGTGTCACTTCTATGAAGGGATATTTGCTGATCCCCCACACCATATGGGAACCCACAGACTTTCATCTGGGCTCCTAGACCCTGACCCTAGCCCTAGCTAAGCCCTAGGCACATAGCAGGTGCTATAAAGTAGGTCTTCACCAGGACTAGGGAGAGGCACTGTGCCCCTCAGAGATACAGGCTTGAGGCTGTAATTCCATCTCAGCGTAAAACAGTGCTATTGGGGGATGGGCTTAGTCCTGGCTGGAGGGAGGCCATCGCTCCCCAGGGGCCAGAGCCTCCAGGGCTCACATTGCACAGGCTGATGATTGCTCCACAGATAGCACTGCAGGGGAAAGGGACACCTGGCTGTCCCTGGTGTCCTGCTTGGGAGCTGAAAAGCCAAGCAGCAGCTCTCCAGACCGGGACATGCTGCAGAGAGGAGGTTTTGTGGGTGGGGGTAATATTAGGGTCAGGTTGGCCCTGGAGGAAGGGAAGAAACAAGGCATGTTTGCTGAGCACTTATGATGGGCCAGTATATTCCCATGTGGGAAACAGAAGCACTTGCCTAGGGTCACCTGGCCTTTCCTCCTGTGCTAGAGTCTAGGAGGGAGTACAAAAGGAGTGATTATGGCTCCTAGAATTCTGTGGGATGGGGGCTTTGTCCTGTCCCATGGGACACAGGCCCCACTTCTCCCACTAGGAGAGTGGGTATGGAGAGGCTCAACTCTGAACAGGGCCAGTTTGTTGCCTCAGTTTCATCAATTCATCCATTATTTACCACTAGTTGGGCAACACATGGAACCTACCACCTGCTAGGATGTTCTGGGTCTGGAAAGCCAGACAAAGCCCTGCAGGAGTTAGGCAGTGGGCAGGTCAGCAGGGAAGTCAGCAAGAGCACTGCTGATGTTAAATGGAGAACTAGAAATGAGATCCTTGGAGAAAAAACTAATCCTAGGCGCTGAGAGTGAAAAGCAAGATGAGCATTTATGGTCATGGGAAGGACAAGGGGCGGATGAGCCAGGCCCAAAGAACTGAGACTACAGTCACCTAGTGCAGGGTCATACCCAATAGGAGTGCATGCACTTAGAAAAATATGAACTAGGTACAAGAAGAAACAGACTTTCCCAACAATACTCCAAATGACCTCTGTCAACTCTCCCCTCCACAGAACAAGCAGAGATTAACCCCATACACACCTCAAATGTGGACTTGGTTTAGGGATCCCTTCTAAAGTGTAGGACTAAAAAAGGGAAAGAAGGGTCCTTGACAGTGATGGCCCCAATAGTTGCCATGTCACCGAGATGATCCAGGTTAGTACACCAGGTAATGATGTGGATGTCAGTTACCCCTAAAGTGGCATGACAAGAAGGGTACCTCCCCTCTGTGAGCCCCTTCCTTAGAACTCATCCTAGGGTCACCTGGCCTTCCCTCCTGTGCTAGAGTCAGTATATCAGGAGAAGGCACAACCGTACACCCCAAACAACAGCCCTCTGTGCATCACCTGACCTAGGGCTCCTCAAAACCATCAATTTCATGAAAAACAAGGGAAGTTTCAGACATGGTCAGAGACCAGAAGATCCTAATCAGTTGTAATGGCTGCATGCACTATGGTCCCTGAAGGGGACTGTGAAGCAGAAGGAGGACGGTCATGAGAAGTGTGGTCCCAAGAATGTCTGACTGCAGTGAAGAGATTACCAAGAGACGTTTCTTCTTGCTGATGCACAGCGATACAAGATAACGTTGGGGGAAACAAAAGCCAGGGAGGGTAAGCAGAAACTTTCTGTACTTTGGAAACGTGCAACTTTTTGAACTCTAAATTTATTATAAAATGAAATTTTATCTGGATACAGTGGCACATACCTATAACTCCAACTACTTGAGAGCTGAAGCAGGGGGCACACAATTTCCAGGCAAGACTGGGCAACTTAGTGAGACTTTGTCTCAAAATAAAATAAAAAAAGGCTGAGGCTATATTAATAGCACAGTAGTAGAGTATTTGCTTACATTCACCAGGCCCTGAGTTCAACCCCCAGCACCTTAAACATTTTTAATAAAAAGTCAAAATAAAAGCATTATTATGACCACCTTGTCTGGATAGCATTGGCTCTACCCTGCAGTTTCCCTTGTGCAGTGGTCGAAGTAAATTTGTCTTGGGTTGTTTTTGTTTGTTTGTTTTTTGTATTTTTTGAGACAGGGTCTCACTCTACAGTCCAGGCTAATCTTGAACTCACAGCAATCCTCCTGCCTCAGCCTTCCAAGTGCTGGGATTATAGGTGTGTGCTACCACACCTGGCTTATATGGTGCTGGGGAATCAACTCAGGGCCTTGTGCTTGCAAGGCAGTCCCATCCTGTATTTTCAGTAGACATCTGATAGTGTTTCTTTCCCACAACTTCCATGAGCCTTAATCTACCTACATCTCTGTACACATCCGAGTTCTTGTTTGTGTGTGCTTTCTCACCTGTGTGTTTGTGTATGAGTGCCAGTATCTTCCAGATGTAATTGTTTGCAGGTGACTATGTATATGTGTGCAAGAGTCTGAATATATACCGTGTTCACTCTAGTGCCCTTTCCTCTCTCTCACACACCCAATAGTGAGCCCAGCTCTGGACTCTGGGCATGAAATGAACCTACCCTTGGAGCCCTACCTCATCAGCACAAGGGCCTTGGGCCAAGACTCAGAATTGAGCGTGAGGGCATTGCAACAGCAATTAAAGTGCTTGCCTAGTAAGTGCAAGGCCTTGAGTTCAATTCTCTGGCACCACATAAGCTGGGCATGGTGGTGCACACCTATAATCCCAGCACAGGAGAGGCTGAGGCAGGAGGATTGCTGTGACTTTGAGGCCAGCCTGGGATACATAGTAAATTCAGGACCAGCCTAAGCCACTGAACAAGAGCCTATAAAAAAACAAACAAACAAACCTCAAGATTGAAGGTTGAAGGCAAGATACATCTCTGTTCTCAAAGATGGGGGTACTGGCTTTAGAGTAAAAGAAAGCTCAGAAGAGCACACGAGGGCTTTGGGGTCACCCTTAACCAGTGCCTAGGAAGAAACTGGCACAAGCGACAGAGAGAGGAGAAAAGGGGGGGAAAGGCTGCTGATTCCCTGAATGGCTCAGGGTGCCTCTGCTCTGAGGGTGGAGGGCCCGGCTCTGGGGGGTGAGGGAAGCCAGGACAAACGGAGAGCTGTGCTGAGTGGACCAGGGGGAACAAGACATCTCAAAAGGGAGATCATCGCCCCATTCCTCCGGCCCGTGCCAGAGCCTTCCAGTTCAGCGCTGCCCTGCACACCTGAGGCATCTAGGACAAGGAAGTCCATCGCCCATCCATTCCGTAAGCCAGAGGCTTCCAGAGACTTCCTGGGAATTACATCACCCTGTCAATCCTGAGCCCCAGAGGATTCCAGAGGCATCTAGGACTGGGAATTCCATCACCCTGTCTGTCCCTTGGGCCAGAGGATTCCAGAGGCATTTAGGACTGGTCCTTCACCAAACCCTTCTTTCCTACGCACCAGAGACAGCCAGAGGTAGCAGAACCATGGGGAAACGTGGTAACAAATCTCATACAAAAAGACCTGACACCCTAAAAGATGATACCAGGGATTCTGAAATTGTAGAATCCAAAGATGAAAATGGCAAAAAAGATAGTAACTTCTGGGTCCAGATATTCAGCGAACTAAAGCAGGAATTAAAGCAGGAAATAAAACAGACAGTGCAAGAGCTACACCAACACACAGCTAAGCAAAAAGCAAGCCTTGAAAAGCAACTAGAGGAGATCAAAGAAGAAATAGACCAGAAGATAATGAAGGCAATATAAGAATATAGAGAGTAACACAACAGAGACATAGAAAAATTGAATGCAGATATTCAGGAAATGAAAAACATGCAGGAAATAAGAAGCAACCACTTTAAAAATCTTCAGAACAGGATGTCAGACCTAGAAAATAAAGTGACTGAGCTGTAACATACAGGCCATGAAGAACACAACGTAAATAAGAAAGAAAACGAATCATTACAACAGCTGATAAATGATTCAAGGAAAAACAACCTCAGAATTATGTTAGTACAGGAGGAGACTGAGGACAAAACAAAAGGTTCAAAGGACATGTTTAATGACATAATGGAAGAAAATTTTCCAAATCTAAGAAAAGAAATGAACATGAAACTATTGCAGGCATACAGAGCACCAAACAACTTTGATCAAAAGAGATCCTCATCATGACACATCAGAATCAAAATTCTAGAAACCCAACACAAAGAGAAAATACTAAAAGCGGTAAGAGAAAAACAGAAGGTGACCTACAAAGATAAGCCCATCAGGATAACTTCAGACTTCTCAATCCAGACTCTAAAAGCCAGCAGATTATGGAGCAATGTCATCCAAGCACTGAAAGAACATAACTGCCAACCAAGACTGCTATATCCAGCAAAATTATCTTTTAATTTAAAGGGAGAACTTAAAACTTTCCATGATAGAGAAAGCTTAAAGGAATTTGCAGCCACTGAGCCAGTATTGCAAAGAATACTTAAAGGAAACTTAGAAAGTGAAAGGGAGGCCAGCAACACCAATGACCCCAGAGGAAAAGCGACAACAGCTAGAGGAGAATGAGCTGAGAAAAAAAGTATGTTAGTAATCAGTGAAATATGAGTAAATAAGTTATAAAAGTTTAAAAATTCTGAAATAACTAAATTTGCCTTCACATCTGTTACTTTAAGTATACTTATGTGGTATAGATTTAAGTTCATTTAATGTAGCAATGTGACATAGTTTTAACTTTGTTTTATTGTAGCAATTCGCTTATTAGATCACTGGTAAAAATTTATCCTAAGGAAACTGATTGATGTAAAGATAACCCTGTGAATGTACAAATATTGTACCTTCCAGTATTCAGCTAAGGCATTTGAAACTTAACTCTTTTTTCTCCTTCTTTCCCAAATTTACTAGTCTTTTGAGCTACATGCTTATATTTATTTTCTAATGTGAACTGGTGGATAAGGCCAGGTTTAAGAATAGCAACAAAGATATAGCAAAATATAGAAAAAAAAACTTTTGGTAAATATCCCAATAAAGGGATTGGTTGGATTCAGAGAAGAGGTATCAAGATTTAACTACTATGACCCATTTGAGGAGTAGGAAGTTGAGTTAGAGTGGTTACTTAAGTGAAATGACTTAGGTGCGGAAGATTAATATATGTTAAACAATGTATGGTTTCTCTGACTTGGAAAATCCAGAACACAGACATTCTTTGGAACCACATGAAGTGATAGTCAGAGTTGGGGGAAGGGATAGGGAGGGGGTGGGAGGGTAGAAAATGGGAAGGGATTTAAAGTCGATATGATACATATGTGAACTAAACAGCCAAATTCATTGTAAATACTATTTATTACATATATATATAAAAAGAGTAGGGGAAAAAATGATGGGGGTACTGCACCACTTCTTGTACAACATGACATGTAGCTGGACAAGAACCACGACATCTACAAGCTAGACCCAAGTAAAGAGTAACTGAGGTTGAAAGACCTACCAGGGACAATGAGAATAAGCCAAGTTTCCAGTGAAGGAAAGCTGTGGTTTCTTGGCCTTTCCATGAGCTATATGGCAATGAAGACCTCTGAGCAAATCATAAACATGCCAGGCCCAGTGCTGCAGGCCTGTAATCCAAGCACTCTGGGAGGTTGAGGCAAGAGGATCACAAATTAAAGCCTTTCTGAACCCAGTGGCATAGATGTGTAATCCCAAGGCTTTGGGAAGCTAAGGCATAAGGACTACAAGCTCAAGCTAGCCTGGGCAATAGTAAGACCCTGTTTCTAAATCAAAACCTAAAAAATGTGTGTTGGATGTAGCACCCTGTGAAAGACCTGGACTCTTGACTCTAGTACCACAAATAATCATCATCATAATAATAATGACTAGTCAGAGAAATTGGGATGTGGGGTTGATGTGCGTTGTGTAACAAGGACTTGGAGGCTGGCTCTGTGTACATGCCCAATGAGTAACTAAAATCAGGGTGAAGCTTGCATGTCTGCCTTCATTTCATGTCTTCTCTTTTAAAACTTCAGGCCAGGGGCTGGAGGAATAGCACAGAGGTTAAAGTGCATGCCCAGTAAGCACAAGGCTCTCAATTCGATTCCCCATCACCACATAAGCTGGATGTAATGGCACATATCTGTAATCCCAGCATTTGGGACACTGAGATAGGAGGACTGCCATGAGTCTAAGGCTAGGCTGGGCTACATAGTGAGTTCAGGACCAGCCTGGGTTACAAAGCAAGACCCTGAAGCCGGGGGCATACAAGCTCCAGGCAAAAAAAAAAAAAGTGGGGCGGGGGGTCAGATTTCTGCTCTGCTCTGCAATGCCTAGAAGTCTCTAGTTGTTGTCCTAGACCTGCAGACACCTGGATTCTGGGAGAAAAAGAGCCTGGCTGATCATCCAATATGAGGACAGTCTGCCAAGTAGGAGTAATTACCTCATGATGAGGACTGAGGCTGTCCCCCAAAACACAAACAGGAACTGTCATCTCATAATGAAAACCAAATTGCCCGCAAGACAACAATGGCTCTCCCAGAAAGTGTCAGAAACAGTCTTTAAATAATGATCAGTTATACCAAGACCTGAACAGGATTATCTATGCTGTCAGGTATGCAAACCCCAATCTTCACCTTTGTTCTCCTTCCACTCTGTCCCTTCCAGCATGGTCATACTGATTAAAGTTCTTTTCTTGTCCTTCACGAGCACTAGTCTCCTTGATTGGTATTATAGGGTTGGTATATGGCCTTGTCTATTGGGATTCCTGGAACTACAGCTTTCACTCTAAAACTCTGGAAACACTAGGCTGAGCAGAAGTGGGAGATGAGGGGAAAGCCAGAGGAAGTGTGTGACTCTCCACTTGGCAGTTGGGTGATGATGACTGGCTGTTCTGGGGACCAGAAGCCAGGGTGGTGTGGATATGGGAGCCAGGCAAGTGGCTCTGGCCCAGCTTGAAGGAGAGAGGCCAGGGCTGAATGTTTGTCTTGGTGGAGGGGAGGCCAAGGGACACCCTAGGAAGAAACTATGGAGCTGGCATGGGCCACTGTAGCCCCTGGGAAGCAGAATGGTTGGGATCAGAGGAGGCCACATGGCTATTAGGCAATCCTCAGGGCCCTTTCCTATTCTTCCCCACTACAGGTTTCAGAAGTCATTTGTGCAGGGGCCAGGACAGAGCACTGAAGACTGAGCTGTTGCACCTGGTTCAGACTGGAATGTGACCTAGGACACTTCTCTGCCCTGGTCAAAAACTGTGGACACTACAATCTGCACCTTAGGTCCATTATGTCCCCATCAAAAAGCAGCATGTCCTCCAGCCCTGGCCAAGTGGAACCAGCCCATGCAGGCCACTACTTTCTGTCATTTCTCCTATACAGCTTGTTGTGGTTAGGATCTGGAGTGTCCCCCAAAAGCCTCATGTATTTTAATGTTATGGATTGTCTATGGAGCCATGTAATGTTGGTGGATTGGGGTCTGGCCTGGAGGGGTGGATTGCTGTTGTTGGGATTAGGGGCGTGTGAGTTAAGACTAAGGGCATGTGACTTAAGACTAATGCCTTGTGAGTTAAGACTAAGGGTGTGTAGTGGCCACACCTTCTATACCCGGATGCAGGAGAGACTAAGACTGGGACTTGGACTAGTCTTGAGGAGTCTCGCTTGCCTGCCTGTTGGTGATGTCCTGAGAAGCTGCCTCCACATTTCTCTGTCTGCCATGTAGTTCAATTGCTGCTGGCCGCCCCTGAATGAACTGTGACCATCTGAAACTGTAAGCTAAAATAAACCTTTCCTTTCCTAAATTTGTGAGTGTCCGATATTGAGTCACAGCAATGAAAAAAGTAACTGAGACACAGCTCAAGGCTAGAGCTCTAATCTCCTCATCCTCCAGCTAGAGTTGGTCCATCTTGGAAGCTCCTACAGCTCAGATTCCTCAGGGATCCCCTTTAGGTTTGTATAGTCTGAAGGGAGAAAGAAATACCTCAAATGAAAATAGAATATCATCTCTTTCCTTCACTGTTACTGAGTTCAGCACCTGTGACTATTGGAAAGATTATGTCACCTTGAAGCAATCAGGAACCCAAGCTGAATTAGGGTTTAGGAACCACACCCACATTAGGCAGTTAGGAACCAGCCTGAGTAAGAGTGTGAGTGATTTGTGGGCCCTCGAATGAAGGAAGAACACCCACTCAGATGTGGGAGGTCCAACTGGAACTCGAATGCTATAAAAGGAGTGAAGAAGATTGTTACAGCTTCCTTCTCTGGGAAAGCTCTCACCTTCGCAATTGTCTATGGTCACCAACTTGCTACACTCCGCAGATCTTTGTTACAGATTCACTCCCACCTCAACTTGTGCCTGTTTGCCCATTGCTGATCTTCAGTTACCACTATTGTTCTTCAGACAACCGAGATCTGCAGCAGACTCTGAGAGGTTGTCCTGCCATTCCAGACAGGTTTTTTACCTTGGGGCAAAGCAGCCATCGGACCCTCCAGCTCTTGCACATGCAGGCTGCCATCTTGAACTATCTCTGTCCTCAGACTTGTGAGCCTTCCAAATAGATCCTTTTGTTATAATTTCTATAAATTCTGCCTTTTGTAAGAACCCAAACTAATACAGCATTCCTTCTGCTTCCTACCTACCAGCCTGCTCACATGGGCTTGTACCTACCTCCCTCACCACCAGTCCTCTAAGCTGCACTGTTGCTGGCCTTAAGAAAGGAAATCCCGTGGCTGAAGGAATGACACAATTGTCAGAGCACATGTCCTGAGTTCATTCCCTGGTATCACATAAAGGCAGGTATGGTGGTGCATACCCATAATCCCAGTGCTCAGGAGGCTGAGGCAGGAGGACTTCCATGAGCCCATGGCCTACCTGGGCTTCACACTGAGTTCAGAACCAGCCTGGACTACAGAGCAGGACCCTGTCTCAAATAAGCAAACAAGCAATCACATAAATAAATAGAAAAAGAAAGAAAGAAGGAGAAACAATCCCAGGACTGCACATCTAGGTTTGAGCAACAGATGGTTATCTCAGCCTCTGTCCACCAGCCCAGCAACATTGCTCATATTTCTGTCCCTCCTGCCAGTCCCAAACACAGATAGCTCCCTGCTTGCTGCCAACCTTTGTGTTTACTGTCCCTCCACCTCCAGGGCCTTTTCTTCTACTGTCCCAGGAACAATTCTTAGCAATCCCAGCAGGCACTCCAAACCTAGTTCCTGGCCACCAGAACATACCCATTCTCATCTTACCACCTGCACTTTCTCTCTGTGCTTCACCCTCCCCTTCCTGGCTCATGCATGTCCCAAGTCCTGAGGGTCTGGAGTTGTTCTGGCATGGAGCTGGGCAGTCTGCACCTGAAGAACCACGTGCAAATATCTCTTATTCTGTCAGCATTTCTGTCACAAAGGGAGTTGCCAAAGCAAGTGCCAATGGGTATAGGGTGGGAGAGCCCGAAAGGAGGAACTCAGGGTGGACTTGACTTTTGGATGTGATTTTGAGTCTTAGATGGCTGGTAAACCCTTCCTTCCTGTTGGGATTTGGACTCAAAGCCATCCCTGGCTGCTTGTGGAGTCCCCAGGAGTCAATGGACCCCCAAAACAAGGCTGCATTACAGAAAAATGCTTGGTGCTAAAAGGTAGGTGGTATTACAAGAACCAGGAGTTCCTTCCTCTTTGATGTGTGCTCCTCAGGGTCCACCCAATACAGGCTCATGGTCTACAGAAACCCAAAGTGAGGGGCTAGAGGGATCTTAGCCTTGGTGAGGGCATGGTGGTGGAGGGATGCCCTCCCAGAGATGGAGCTGCACAAAACGGCAACCATTCTACCTGATTTGGCCACCTCTGTCTCACAGTACCCAGGTCTAGGAGCTCAGAGTTCTTCCTATAGCTATGCGGGGAGCTCTGTGAAGCCACTCTGGGGTGGGTGTGGAGCATCCAAAGCTAGGTTCCCACCTCCTTTTTTGGCTGGTAGGACTTGATTTCCTCCTCCCCTGGGGGTCCTGATACTGGGGTGGTTTTGAAAACCAGAAGCTTGAGACCTTATCTGGCTACAGGTTTTCCTGAGGAAGGAAGGGTGGGTGTGGGCCTCTTGGACAGGGCGTGCCAAGCCCAGTGGAGGGTTGCATATGCACTGCCCATCCTTCTGGAGGGGGGATATCCTCTCCCTGGAAGACCTCAGCTCAAGATGTAGTTCCACCAAAAACAAACAAATCCATGAGGCTCAGAGTTAGAGGCCTGAGGAGTAAGAGTACATACTCCCTGAAAGAACAGCAAAAGCCAGCATCTTCTTAAGGAGTCCACAGCACCTCTCTCAGATGCAATGGAAGTTCCACTCCCGGGATATACCCTGTGGAAACATGTTCTTGGGCTACACATAAACACACACATACACACACACCAAAAACATACAAGAATGTTTTCTTAGTTGGGCACAGTGGTTCATGCCTATAATCCCAGCACTCTGGCAGATAGAGGCAGGAAAATCATAAGTTTGAGCCCAGCCTCTGAGCAACTTGGCAAGTGATTGCTGAAGTTCAGAGCCAGCCTGGCCTACATAATGAATTCAGGACCAGCCTGGACTAGAATGAGACCTTGCCTCAAAAAAAGTAGGAGGGGCTAGAGGAATAGCACAGCAGTTAGAATGTTTGCCTAGCAGGAATAGGTCCTGAGTTCTATTTCCCAGCACCACATAAACCAGGTGTGATGGCCCACACCTATAATTGCAACACTTGGGAGACAAGTGTTGAGGCAAGAAGATCGCTGTGAGTTTGGGGCCCGCATGGGCTACCTAGTGAGTTCAGGGCCAACCTGAACTACACATAGCGAGTTCTGCCTCAAAAAAAGTGTTCTGTTTATGAAAGGTCATTAAGCCATATACTTGTGATTTATGTACTGTTCTCTGTGCATACAATCCTTAAGTTGTACATTTTTTAAAAAATCAAAACCAAGCAAAAAACCTTCCACTGAGCACTTCCAGTGGGAAGAATGTTCCCCGGGACTCACCGGTCCTGCATTCTGCCTGGGCTGTTCTCCGAGGTTACATATCCCCGACCCCCCACCTGTAGAAGTTGCAGGGTATAGCCCTGGACTAGAGCCAAGGAAGAGGCCTGATCACAGCAGCCCCTCTGTGGTCGGAGAATGCCATAGAAGGAGCAGGGAGGGTAGGAGAAAGTATCCTAAGGGGTAATGGGGGCAGACTGGGGCTTAGAGCAGGGTGCAGCTGGCCAGACCATACCACAGCTAGCTCTGCCTTTCTTGGCAGGACTCCCTGCAGGGCTCCGCAGCCTCCTGGGATAGAGGTCCCTTAGCTGTGCAGATAGGGCCAAAGGATGGGAAGTCCACCCTGCTGAAGTAGGCAGCTGGTCAGGGAGCACTGGCATGGGATTAGGAGCCTGCCTGCCTGGGGGGTGCCTCCCACCTCCTTCCTCTTAGCCTGGCCTCAGGAGCCTCTACCCCTTCCGCTTCCAGAGGCCCCGTGGCTATTTTTAACTTGGCTGAGCTGCCAGAGTTGAAGATGGACCAAGTCCTACAGGGAGAAGCGGGGAGGGCAAAGGAGACAAGGACTAGCAGCTGCTGTCCTGCCCCCAGTCTCCTTGGGTCCAGGCAGTCTAGGGGGCACTAGTCACTATCAACCTTGGAAGAGAAATAGCTGCCAACACAGTCACCCAGGGAGGCCACAGAGATGTGAGATTCAGACAAAAGCCTAAGATGTATATTAAATATAAACAAACCTGCTGGCATACCAGGCTCCCTATCTCACACACACATACCATCCAAGAACATGTTAGCCTCACAGAGACATGCATGGACAATGACGGCATGCAGAGATGTCCTCGGGCCTCTCCACATATGCAGATACTCACACTTGTCTGGAGGCACACCCAGGCACCCAAGACCCCATCCCACATACAACTCACACGTACATATGATACATTTATGCACATAGAAATGTGTATATACTCAGGGGCATGGGCAGACACACTCACAAGCACAGAATCCCCTCAGGAAGACCTGATTGCTGTGGAAAAGGGCCCTACAAGTGACTGCGCATCTCACTTTGTCCCCTGACTGATTAGAAGCCCAGTTTCCCTGCAGTACATTCGGAGGGCCAATCCCCAAGAAGCTGAGCACCTTTCCCACCCTGAGACCCACACTCTGCCTCACTCTGTTCACAATGGGCTGGCTTGCAGCAAAAAAGAACCTTAGCTAAGCTCATTGGCATTCCCTCTCTCCCCTATTCCACTGCTCCAAACTCAGGACAGGAAACCCCAAGAGAGAAGAGAGATCAGGGACTGGCAACAGGGAATCAGCTCAGAGTGTGCTCAGCACAGTCCCTTCCTTTACCCTGTATCCCATTTTTTTTCTACCTCCTTGAGCCTTTGTTCTGTGGAGCAGCTTCCCTCTTCCTGGAGGGGAAGTGGAATCTGCCCTGGCAATGCTCAGTTGCTGGGCTGGGGATCTCCTTCACTTCAACTGACAGGAAGGACAGTTAGGAGCAACAGGGCTCTCAAACCCTTGGTTACAATTTACTTTCATCCCCACACCCCCACCTCTGCTCCTGGAGGCTCTGGGGCAGCTCTTGGGAAGTATGAGAAGGGTGGGAGACGGGGTGAACAGGATATCCTCTTGGCAGGACACAGGATGCCAGGCCAGAGATTCCCAGCCTGTCAAGGCCAACAGGGAAAAAGGTCACTGGAGCCTGGGCTCACCAGTAAGACCCTAACAGCCAGTCCAAGAACCTTGAGCAATGAATGGAGGAAATGGAGGAGGATGACCTGCCCTGGGCCCCACCATAGCCTCTTGGGCTGTGAAGCTGCCCACACACCCAGCCCAGTATAGCACCAGCCTTGGGAACCATCCTCAGGAAACCCATGGTGTGCAGGAGAGACCCGGGTGTGGGTGGCCACTTCTACCTCACTGGTTTGTCTTCACCTCCCACTTGAAAGCCCCCTCTTCCAGGCAAATCTTCCCTGAAGAAGAGGCCTCAGCCCAGCACAGTCCAATATAAATGAAGGCCAGGGAAGCGCCCTGCTCCTGCACTCTTTCTGGGGGCTGACAGATTCTCCACAGCCTGGGAAATGAGGGTCAGAAGCTACCTAAAGGCATCAAGTGGAGGAAGGATTCCTGTCTTACCACAGAGGGCCTGCCAGGACTATGAGTCCCCTCTTTTCATGCCAGCTTCTGGATGCAGCCTCATGCTTGACATACTGTCTTATGGCTGTGCATGTACTCCTTTGTGCAGCTCTCCTAAGAACCTAAGTGGAACATGGTACTCTTACCTGAAAGCACCTGCAAATGTAAATTACTTCTACACAAGCTGGGTGTGGTGGTGCATGCCTGTAATCTCAGTACCTTGGGAGGCTGAGGCAGGAGGATTGCAAGTTTAAGCTCAACCTGGATAACTTAGTGAGACTCTGTCTCAAAATAAAAAATACAAAGACTAGGGATATAGCTCAGTGTAAAAAAAAATTTTTTTAAAACACTGAATTTAATTCTCAATACCACAAGAAAAGAAAAGAAGCAATCCAGGTCTGGTGTCACAAGCCTAAATCCTAGCACCCGGAGAGGCTGAGATAGGAGGATTGCAAGCTGGAGCCCAGCCTGGGTAATTTAGCAAGGTCCCGTCTCAAGTCAAAACCAAAAAATGTGGCTCAGTGTGAAGGCCCTGGGCTCAGTCCACAGTGTCACAAAGAGAAAAAAAGAAAGATGAAAGTGAAAAAAATTACCTCTATATGGAACTCATCAGGATTTGCCTGTTTTTCTCACAAAGGGTATGTGAACACAGTCACCCTGTAATCCAGGATCTCTCTTCCTCAGCATCCATCCAGTAGAAATGCTTGTCCAACATGAGGCACACTGCAGGAGACAGCTCCCACCCTTTATCTGCACCTCCATCCGCTATCACCGCCCCCCCCCCGCCCCTTTATCTTTTTTTGTGGTTCCACTTGCAGCCTATGTCTTTTTAAAACTTATGCTTCATTTCTTTTTTTTGAGACAGGGTTTCACTCTGTAGCCCAGGCTGGTCCGGAACTCACTGGTGTAGCCCAGGCTGGCCTTGGATTTAGGACAATCCACCTGCCTCAGCCTTTTGAGTGCTAGGATTACAGGCATGTGCCACTATGCCCAGTATTATGTAGAACTGGAGAACTGAATTCAGGGCCTTGCACCTGCAAGTGCTTTAACCCTTATGCCATTCCTCCAGCCACAAAACTTATGCTTCATTAAAATACAATTTGTATGCATGATGTTCAGAAGTTCACTCATAATAAATGTAATATTTGATGGGGATTTTTTTTGAGATAGGCTCTCTGTAGTTCAGACTGGTCTTGAACTTGCTATGTAGCCCAAGCTGGCCTCAAATTCATAGTAATCCTCCTGTTTCACCCTCCTGGCTTTTTGATGAGTTTTGATAAATGTATAACCACTTCCACTATCAATGACACGCCACGTTTCCACAACTCCAGAAAGAACCCTTGGCCACTGCCAGCCCTTAATCTACTTTCTGTCACTATAGTTTTGACTTTTTTTTTTTTTTAGGCAAGTAACTATTGAGTAAAATGAATGAGAAAAGAAAGGTTCTTGGCCGAGAAATCAAGAGAGGACTCAAGCATGTATCCCCTCCCCACCTTTTTTAAAGGCTGGATCTTACTCTACAGTACAGGCTGAATTTGAGATCCCTATGCAGCTCAGGCTGATTTGAATTCATGGTAATCCTCCTGCCTCAGCCTCCAAGCACTGAGATTACAGGCATTCATCACGATGCTCAGCTTATGTGGTTCTGCGGAATCAAATTCAAGGCCTTGGGCTTGCTAGATATATGTTTATCTGTTGAGCTATACCCCCAGCCCTATAGTTTCTCCTTTCTGGAACACCTACAAACAAAACCTTGCAGTATGTAGTATTTCTTGCACCATTTGTTCTGCTTCACATGGTGCTTTGGAGATTCCTTCTGTGTTGGTAACACACTCTTTCTTGCTCCTCCCCATTGTATGGAAGAGTTGTGAAACTGGGATTAAACTCACAGCCTAGCTCATTGATCTCACCTCCTACTAATCACTTTGGGGTCTTCCTTTAGGCCAAGCCCTTATTTTCTGGATAAACTATTATTGTTGATGATGAAAGGGGAACTGGAGATGGTAGACAACGGGGGAAGGGGCTAGGTCATCAGCAGGTATAGACAGTAGCCAAGGGAAAAAGAACTGCCCTTCATCCACCTCTTCTGGCATTCAGAGCTGTAGAGCAGCTGAAGCAGAAAGAGGCAGTCCACCTTGAGATTTGAGGCCCAGCCTAACATACCCAAACAACTCCAGCTGTCCTCCTGGCACCTGCCCCCACCCAGGTCTAAAGACATTGTCTGGGAATTTCCAGGGGGCTGAACCAATCACCAGGAGCCTTTGCTAGAGTGGCTGGAGTGAGGCCTCCCTTCCTTCGGCCCCAGCTCCCTGCCCAGCTTCTTCCTCTCCCGCCCTGGGGCTTTCCACAAAGCTCAAGTAATGTTATTTTTAGCTGAGGGAGTGGGACCAATTTCTGCCCCCTCAAATTTCCCCCCCAGGAGTCTAGATGAAAGATATTGGGGTTAGGGTTCAACCAGGAGCAGCAAGCAGTCCCTCCTTCCCCAGTTCCCCTGCCCAGTTACTCTTGGGTGGCCAGAGTGGCCTAGCATCAAGGGGTGACTCCAGGCCGGGATTCTAGCCCATTGGGCAGGGGTGTTCACTCTGGAAGGGTGAGCCCAGGGCCTGGGTGGGCTACCACCCACTTCCTGTGGCTTTATCCAGCACTTCAAAGGCTGCTGGAGGCCCTGTGGTCACTCTGCACTCCCACGCAGTTGGAGGGGCTGGGCGGGCACACGCACCTCCAGCAGCTGGCCCAGCTCAGGGTAGCTTCAAAGTGGTGGGGGTGGACAGCCCTGCGGTTAGTGTCTATCCTGGAGGGGGGCGGGGAGGGGAACAGAGTCCTTCTGCTGCTCCTTTCTACCCATCCCACTGCCTTCCTGGATGGGCTGAAGGCAAAGGCCCAGGCATTTTTCTGGCCCCTACAGACTGTCCTGGTATGTGCCTGTGTATCTGTGTGGTGCATGTGGGTCTGGGTGGCCTTAACTAGAGTCCAGTCCCATTTAAAGAAGCCACATGAACCAAGGTCGTGGGTACCCTCCAAGACCCTGTAAATATAGCTCTCTTTTCTTCCTCCTTTCCCTGGTCCCTTGCCTTTCAATCTCCCGCTAGAAGCTTCAGGGAGAGCGGGGGTCCAGGTGCTGGAGGAAAGTGGCTGAAAAAGAAGGGCCTGCCTGTCTGGGCCTGCCTGGCTCCCACCCACTCTGGCTAGGCTGCACTGGGCTTGACCTTGAGCCAGGTCTTCAGGCCAGGCTGGTTGAGTGGAGGAGTGGGAGCCAGTGGAGCAGCCTTCCTAAAGTCGGGCAGACACTAGAACAGAGAGTGCCTGGGGGAGGGAGGAAGTTTTCAGGGTCCCCTGGGGTCAGCTCTGGGACAGTTGCCATTTTTAATCTATGCAAGTGACTTAGAAGAAGCCGCCAGGGCCATAACCTAGATCCACTCACAGCAAGCTCAAGAGGCATTCCCCCTCCCTAAGCTGTGTACCGGGCAGGGTGGTGGCAGTACTAGTCGCAGTCTTTGTTCCATTGTGTAGCCCATAGACATGGGTGTGTGGCGGCCATGCCAGTCTAAGATGTGTCAGCTGCCTTTCAGGGACCTACTCCATTCTTATCTGGCTTTCCCTGTCCCCTTAAGTTGCTGAGTTCTCCAGAGGTAGTAGAGTTGCTGTAAGGCTGAGGATTCTCCATTTTGGAGTTGTGAAGGAGTCCCATCCCTGAACTCTCAGCCTTCAACACCTGGACTTAGATCTTAGCAGAAGCCAGCTTGCAACAGCACACCTCAGCAGGCGGGAACACAGGCAAAGGACTGGAACGGCAGCCAATAACCACCCACCCTCTGCCAAGGCAACCTGCCTGTAGGTCAGACTCAGCTCCATCCCAGGCTCCATGTTTCACTGAACCCCTCTGATGTCTCCTGCAGTGACTGACTGGGCTGGAGAGGGACTGTGTAGCCTGTCCCCAGCAAGCTGGAGCCCAATCAAAGAGCAGAGCCTTGGTGGGAGGAGAGTGAGAAAGCACTGGGCAGGGCTCAAGGTCACACTTTGCCCTTCCCATGACTATGGGTATACTGCCCCATCTGTGATACTTCACATGGCCCCAACACTCCACAAAAATTTTCCATAGTTCCACAACTTGGAGGAACCAGGAAGGGGACAAACTTTGTATACTCTGGGGATGTTGGCTTTCCTGTAGAGCAAGAGCCCTTGTGCTAGGTTCTTGCCAGGGAACTTCTGGTTTCTTTTTTATCCTTGCTGTTGATATTTTGGGTCTCACCCTGGCCAAATGGCTCTTAGCCAATAGTCTAGGGACCCTCACTCTTTCTATTCACTCCACCCTCCCCAGGCCAGCTTATTCTTTTCTTTTCTCCCAAACCCAGAGCTAACTGTCTGAAATCCAGGCCATAGTTTCTGTCTGGTCACTTAGAGGACAACTTGGTTCCCACACAGTAAGGATAGATTACCATGGGCAGAATGGATTCTAGTGCTGGCCCAAGAGCAGTCAGGATTGGTCAGTGTTCAACAAATTTATACACAGAGACAAACAAATCATAAAAGCTTGAGGCTGCCCTGTGTTGCTATATGACCAAGTTCCTTTCTACGGTACAGGACTCACAGGCCAGCGCAGACTTCAGAAGTGATTTGATCAAATATCTTGGTGACAAAAAAACATCATTGAATAAAGTTTAGAAATCTAGTGAGCACTTTAGAAATCTAGTATATAGGATTAGTGTCTAGCCAGGCCCAGAGTCCCAGGCCTTGTAATCCCAAAAATCAGGGAGGCTGAGGCAGGAGGGTCACAAATTCAAGCCCAGCCTAGCCAACTTAGTAAGACTGTTTTAAAATCAAAAATAAAAGCGTTCTGGAGATGTAGCTCAGTCCCAAAGGCCCTGAACTTTATCCCCAGTACAAAAAGAATGAATGAAAAGAAAGAAAGAGAGAGAGACAGACAGATAAGAAAATAGTACCAAAAACAGGGGTCTTTGAATAGGGTATGATATATACTACAGCCAGGTCTGCAGAGAGGAAAGCTCTAGACACTTGTGGACAGACTCCTTAGGCATCAGCATACGAATGGAGGAGGGTATGCAACCACTTGCCCACTGGCAGCAAAGCTCATGATGTATTGTGGCAAAAAATAAGCTGCAGGGTCACTAGATCCATTTCTGTAAAAAAACCAAATGATAAAATAGTCACCCATGATGAGACCATATGGGTACACATGTTCACATAGAAAGGAATGAGAGAAAGAGCACAGGTAAGTAAGATGGGTTACCTGATAAGAGGCATGGAAAGGACATCCTTGTTTGTTTGCAGTGAGAATGTCTCATTTTGAATAACAATAACAACTACATTATCTGAAAACTGTGATGGTCCACACCTGTAATTCCAGCACTCCAAGGAAGCTGAGGCAGGAAAACCACAAGCTTGAAAATCACAACTTAGCAAGACCTTGTCTCAAAATAAAGATAAAAAATGAATTTGGTGCTATAAGTCAGAGTGAAGGCCCTATGCTTAATCCCCGGTGCTGCAAAACATCTAATAAGGTCCATGCTCTGAAGGACTCAAAGCCAGGAGTGAGACACTGGCCTACAAATACAAAATGGCCCTCCAAATTGCTTTGTCTAGAACCCCAGAAACTATCCCAGGAGTAGGGCCTTGGCCTGAAGAGCCCTCAGATACGGACAGTGCACCCACCCAAACCTGCAGAAGTGAGCTCCAGAGGACTTGCTTCCCATCAGATAGGTCTGTGGGGCTTTCAGTTCCCCTAGACTAGGAGAAGCAGGGTGGCCGTCCTCCACCCGCACATTGGTGCACGAGGGGCCTCCAGCATCAAGATTCTGGAGGGATGCTGGTCTATTCTTAGAGGAGGGGAGCAGGTCAGGAGTTCTGGGCAAGGAAGAGAGGAGTCTTTCCCCCTATTCCGGGTAGGCTCTGCTCTCCACCTGCAACTCTCCGCACACAGGGCACCATCGTTTATGGTGTGATCTACTTTTATTGAAGATTCAGAGAAAAAAAACTATTCGTGGTTTCTTCACCCCAAGAGGAATGTTGAAGGTATTGTAGGGAGGAGCTTTTCAGCAGGTCGCTCATCTTGGTCAGGTGAGGGACAATGACAAGTATGCAGAAAGGCAGGAAGGAAAGCAAGTGTGGTGGTGCACACCTATATTCTCAGAACCTTGAGGCTGAGGCAGGGAAGACTGCTGTGAGTGCAGGGCCAGTCTGGTCTACATATTGAGTTCAGGACCAGCCCCGACTACAGAGTGAGACCCTGTCTCAACTGTCCCCTCTGCCAAAACAAACAATCAAAACCCCAGAAAGCTAGGAAGGAGCAGCTCCCCACCCCCCCCATCCCCCCACCCCCAACTCTTCTTCAGAGTGCTGGGTAATTAATTCTCTGTGCCTCCAGATGTTCAGCAGCTGTCTTGGCCATTTCCGCCCCTTCACCCGACCCCATATCCGCCAGGAAGTGTCCCCTCTTGTCCTTGGGCTCCAAACCACACCCACCTTCCCCACACCCCGTTTCCTGAGCAGAGGTGTTTGTGCAGACTCAGCTCCCCTTCCTACTAGGCTGCTTCAGCATTCCCAAGGCCAGGGCACTGCTGCCTGAGTGCAGCACTGCTGTGGCCAGTCACACAGAGCTGGACACTCTGTTGGGGGCTCTGATCCTGGCTCCAGCCCCTCCAGCCTCTGGGACTGGTTTTCTTTCTCTCCTTTTCTTCCTTCCCCAAGGTTGGCTCTGCCAGCTAAGCAGCATAAATCAAGGGCCTCCAGGGAGGAGAACAGAACTAGCCAGGGAGGAAGCATTGCCTCAGTGGGGGAGGGTGGAGGTCCAGTCCAGGCTCTGTGGGGGTGGGGTGCATGCTCAGATGTCTGCCTAGGAGGGGTGAGAGGGGAATTCTTCCAAGAGTTGATAAGCAGGGACATACAGTCTCCCCAGCCTTGTTACCCTTCCCTGACCAGAGCAAGATGAGGGTGGGGGAGTAAGGAACAAGAGGTCAAGAGGTCAATTCTGCTGCAGCTGGTCTAATCTGGGGGGCTCTTCTGGAGAGGGGACAGTTCCCTTCTTGTCATATGCTTTTCTTTAGAGCTGTTGGTTCTGGAGCATTTATGCTCCTGTGGATTTGTGGGGTCAAGGGCCAGGTCAGACACAGGCTAAAGCATGGAGCCCCTGCAGGCTGTGACTCCAACCTGCTGACCTTCAGAATCTGCTCTCCCGTTCTCCCCTTCCTCCTCCTCCTTGGTGGAGGAATAGGCCAAGTGGAGGTGGGCCTGACTGAAGAAAAGCATCTATTTCCAAACAATTCTTACAGCAGATCAAGCTGGGAAACTGCCCCAACAGGAGGAGGCCCCTCCCAGTGGGATTTTTCTGAAGGATCAAATTGTTGCTTTTTTGTTTCTTCTTTAAGGCGGGGTCTCACTCTGTAGCCAAAGCTGGCCTGGAATACATAGCAATCTTCTTGCTTTACCTCCTGAGTGCTAGGATTGTAAGCATGTACCACCATGTCCAATTTATATGGTGCTAGGGAATCAAACCCTAAGCCTTAATGCTTTCTAGGTAAGCACTTTAACCAATGAACTATGCCCCCAGCTTAAAATGTGGCACTTTTAATATACTATGTGGACATTAGCTAGTGACAATCTTCCAGGACACTTACCACTGCTGCTGAGACCACTATCCTTACAGTCTACAGGGTCAAGTCAGGAATGGGGTCCTTGAGGAACTCTCCTGACCCATTGTCTATACCTAGGCTGAGGAGGCAAAGGACTCCGCAAAACAGGCCCTCTGCTTTTTGTGGAGGTTACTCCTATGGTCACATGAAATGGGCCTGGCACTTTTTTTTTTCCAGTAGTAGGAATCAAATCCAGGGCTACATGCATGCTAAGTGAACTATGTCCTCAATCCATTCCTGGCACCTTTGGCCCATACCCCTACCTATCCAGTGGATAGTATTAGCTTATTAGAGGTTCTTGAGAGGTTCCCCCAAGGTTTCTCCCTCTGCTGCTGTATTAGCTTTCTGTTACTATGACAAATATCTCAGAAAGCCAACTTAAAGAAGAAAGGCTTTTTGTTTTGGTTTGGTTCAAGGTTTCAAAGGATTCAGTCCATGGTAGGATGGCTTCATTGCTTTAGACCTGTGACATGGCAAAAGCATGTTGACGAAAGGGCATGGTGGAGGGTAGCAGCTCAACTCATTGGAACCAGGAAGCAAGGGGAAAGTACGAAAGCCAAAGAGAAAGGAGCTAGGGGCAAGATGTAAGTGCCCTAGACATGTCCCATGTCCCACTCCTTTCAAGCAAGTTTTACCTCCAAATAATGCCATCAAATTATGAAATTAGGGCACCCTCGCCCCTCCTCATGCTTGCAGAGGAGTTCCTACTTTCTTTTATTTCCCCCATTTTATGCATACATATGTACATACATACATATGTGATACATAACATTTGCACATTGAACTTGAGTACTTTGTGATCATATATGTTGCACCAAAGTTTTAATCCTTTCCCCTCCTGCTTTTTGACCCTCCCACAACTTTCTGCTTCCCATTAACTCTCGCTATCACCCCGATTTGGTTCTTTTTTTTAATATATCACCTCTGTTTCTCCTTCCCACTCTTTCATCCTGCCTTTTCCTTTTCCTCTCTACAAAGTCCATCTTCTCACTTTCTTCTGAGTCTCTTACATTTTTTTTATGGTTTTGTTTTCTCATATTAGAGAAAACATATTTAAATTTCTGGGTCTGATTCATTTCACTGTGCATCCATTTACCTACAAATGACCCAAATTTGTCATTCTTAATGGCAGAGTAATACTCCATTGTGTATATATACCATATATACCACATATCCAGTCATATGTACTCAGGCATGTTGGGTTTTTCCAAGATTTGGCTATTTTTTCCTTTTTCTTACTTTCTCCTCCTCCTCCTCCTCCCCTTCTTCTTCTTCTTCTTCTTCTTCTTCTTCTTCTTCTTCTTCTTCTTCTTCTTCTTTCTGAGACAGGGTCTTGCTCTGTAGCCTTGGTCCTCAATTCACTGGTGTAACCCAGGCTGCCCTTCGACAATCCACCTGCCTCAACCTCTTAGGCGCTGGAAGGGCTAGGATTACAGGTGTGCACCACCACACCCAGATTTATGTGGTGCTGGGGAATTGAACCCAGGGCCTTGAGTTTGTAAGGCAAGTGCTTTAACTGCTGTGCCATTCTTCCATTTGCTTTGTGACTTTCCTATGAGTTCCATGATTTCAGGGCCCACGACATTAACTTCTGGGGTCTCAGGCATTTCTGTGGGTGTCCTGTTGCCTTGTCTTCTTCCCATGTTTCTGTTATTGAGAGATTTCACTTTAAGAGCCTAGCTGGGAGGTTTCTTTGAATGTATATGAGGGTGTGTAGGGGGGTCCGAAATTCTTATGAGTTCTCTGTTGGGAGTAGGCAGTGAGAGAGAACCTAACAGTCTAATGGACTTGGCAATGTCTTGTTCATCCTCAGCGCCCTCAACAAAGCTCTCCCGCTTGTCCTGGCCTCACTTCCCCAAGGGTAGGGCTCTCCACCCTTGGAGGTGCTCCCACTACCATCTGAGCTGTTCAAGGGGTCTGCAGTCTTTCCTTCTCCAAAACTGTCCCTTGTGCCAATTCCTTCATAGGCACTATCTAAGAGTGACCCCCAAAACCCTGATGTGCTCTTCAGCCTTCTTTTACTGTAAACAGTTCATCTTGGGCTTTTTTTTTTTTTTTTAAATAGCTCCTGCTTATGTCATTGCCTGTTATGGCTGCTGAGTGCTGCTTCTGGTATAGGTTCCAGGAGGCCTTATCTAGGGGAAGCTCACACTGTGCTTGCAGTTTGTACTACCTGCAGTCTCATTTTTGGAGGCTGAGGCTACCAACTGCTTCCTCTACTTATCCCTAATCTGTGCTTATCTCATCAGAGGTTCCAACTTCCAGGCTTTACTCTGACTCAGGGCTGCTCTTCGAGGTCCGACTTTCAATCTCGCTTTCTCTCTTGCACTTATCACAATAAAGTTATTTTCTACTTCCCTAAAAAAAATAATGAAATGCGAGCCCTCATGAATGACCCAATCACCTTCCAAAAGTCTCATCCCAACATAAGTTTTAGAGGGATATTTTGTATCCAAATCATAGCAAACACTAACCATAATAGCCTCCTTTCCCATATGACTAGAAGTGAATATTTCAAGAGGGTGAAAATCATAAATCCCTATAGGACATTCTGCCTACCCCTTGACCCTAGCTATGATATCCTGTGATCTTCCTTCTGGTCTGCCCTGCTATCACCTAAAACCTTGGGAAAAGGGGAGGAGATTTAGGTAGAGATTTGAAGAATTGTACTAGCTAGGCCTCATGGCACAGGCTCATAATTCCAGCACTCTGGGACACTCAGGTAGGGGGATCACTGGTTTAGTTCACTCTGGACAACTTAGTGACTTAGTGACAACCTGTCTGAAAATAAAAAAAAAAAAAAACTGAAAATCAGCTGGAGATGGATGTAGCTTAGCACAAGGGCCTTGGGTTGGACTCTCAGAACCAAAAAATAAAAATAAATTAAAAATAAATTTTAAAAAGCTGCAGTAGTGGATCTTGAGATATCTTCTTAGTCCTCAGGACCTGACTAATGAGGAGGGTAGCCCACTCTGAGATAAAAGCTGGGTAATCCTTAGAATCTGGATCTCAGCTAGGTGGGTATATGTATATCTGGGCAGGATTGCTAGATTTAGATAAACAACAGCAACTTAAAAATGGAGACTAGGAGCTGAGTGCATAGCTAGATGCTTAGAGCACTTGGCTAGAAAGCATGAGACTCTGGGTTCAATTCTTCAGCACCACATAATAGCTGGGAGTGGTGGCACATGCCAGTTAATCCGAACACTCAGGAAGCTGAGGCTGGAGGATTGCTGTGAGTTCTAGGCCATCCTGGACTACCTAGAAAGACCTTGCCTCAGAAAATAAAAATAAATAAATGGACACCCTATCAAACTTGAATTTCAGATAAATAATAATAATTATTATTATTATTATTATTATTATTATTTTGGGTGATACTAGGGATCAAGTGTAAGGCCTTGATACTAACTACATCCCCAGAACACATTTTGTTTTTGTTTTTTTTTAAAGGCCAGGTTTCACTGTATAGTCCAGGCTGGTCTTGAACTCACTATGTAACCAAGGCTGCCCTAGACCTCATGGTAAGCCCCTGGCCTGAGCCTTTTCAGTACTGGGATTACAGGCATAGGTGACCATGCTCAGCTATGATGGTGGTGCTAGGGAACTAAAACCTGGGACATGCACTTCCTAAGCAAACCATCTAATCACTGGTTATGTCTTGCCCTCTAACCCCACCCCAAACCATTTTTAAATTTTTGATTGTGTGACAGGATCTCACTAAGTCACTGTTGTGGTTTAGGTCTGAAATGTCCCCCCAAAGCCTTATGTATTTGGATTTTTTTCATTTTTTAAAAACTTATTTTTAAAATTTACATATCACATCCATTTTCCCTTTCCACCCTCTCACATCTCCAACTACCCACTTTCCCTTTGCCTCTCCAAAAGTCCATCTTTTTACTTTTTTCCATATCTCTTACATTTTTATGGTTTGGTTTTCTCATGTTGAGGAAACCATTATATTTAACTTTCTGGGTCTGATTCATTTCATTGAGCATACCTGTCTCAAGGTCCACCCATTTTTCCACAAATGATTCAAATTTGTCATACTCTGTCAAATGGCAGAGTAATACTACCCCATTGCGTATATATACCACATTTTCTTTACCATTCATCTGTGTTCAAACATACTGGCTTCTTCCAAGATTTGGCTATTTTAAATTGTGCTGCTTACAAACACAGGTATGCATGTATCACTATTGCACGATTACTTCAACTTCAACTTGTTCGGGAAAATACCCAGGAGAGGTATAGCTAGCTCAATTGGAATACTGACTTCCAGTTTTCTGAGGAAACTCCACACTGCTTTTCACAGTGGTTGTGCCAGTTTACAGTTCCACCAGCAATGCAGAAGGGTTTCTTTTTCCCCACAGCCTCACCAGCATTTGTGGATTTTTGAGTTCTTAATATCAGCCATTCTTACTGGTGTTAGATGCAACTTTAGAGCCTCATATATTTGTATGTTGCAAAATATCTATGGATTCCATGTGCTGTTAAGAGGTACAGCCTGGTCAGAAAGGGTGGCTCAGTGGGGCTTGTTCAAGAAGGGGTGAATCACTAGGGGTTGATGTGTAAGAATACGATAGTTCCTTCATTCCTCATTCTCTTGACTACCTGTCCTGCCATGCTCTAAACAGTTCTTCTCCAGCTAGGCCTCTGCCATGTGCTTCCATCATTGCTGACCGCCCGTAAGTGGACTCAGACCCTCTGAAACTATGAGCTAGGGGCTGGGGGCCTAGTTCAGTGATTAGAACACTTGCCGAGGAAGTACAAGGCTCCAGGATTAATGCCCTGGTACCACATACTAGCTGGGAGAGGTAGTGCACTTCTGTCATCCCAGCACTTAGGAGGCTGAGGCAGAATTGTCCTGAGTTCAAGGCTGGCCAGGGCTATATAGTGAGTTCAGGACCAGCCCGAACCACAGATTGAAATCCTGTCTCAAACAAAACAACAAAAGCTGAGCTAAAAAAAATTCCTAAGTTATAGATATCAGGTATTATGTCCCAACAGTGAAAAAGTAACTAAAACAGTCACTAAGTTGCCCATGTTGGGCTTGAACTTGACATCCTCCTACCCTAGCCTCTAGAGTGCTAGGATTGTAGGTTTGGGCCCAGACAGATAAACTTTTTTTTTTTTTTGAGACAGGGTCTCCAAAATCAAACCAGGGGCCTCATACTTCCTAAACAAGTGCTCTAATCGCTGGGTTATACCCCTAACCCAGATAAACAATTTTTAAGATAAACAATTCTTAAATATGGGGCTAAGGATGTAACTCAGGGGTACAGCATTTGCCTAGTATGCTCTAGGCCCTGAGTTCTAGCCCCACAAAACAAAAATAACAAATAAGCTGCCCGAGTTTTAAAATATAGATGCATCTTGAATTATGATGGGGTTATATGCTGGTAAGACTATCATAAGATGCAAATATTCTAAGTTTGAAAAAAGTTAATAGACCTAACCTATAAATTACAGCTTAGCCTAGCTTATCTTAAATATTCTCAGAACATTTATGTTAAGGCAGGCCTGATGGCACAGGCCTATAATCCCTGCACTGTTGAAGGCTAAGGCAGGAGGATCCCAACAAGCTCAAGCCCAGCCTCTGAAACTTAGCAGTTCAGCAAGATCCTGTCTCAAAATAAGAATAAAAAATGGGCTGGGGCTCTAGCTCAGTATAAAGGCTCCAGGTTCAATCTCCAGTACAGGGGGAAGAAAAAAAAAATACTTATATTAACTGACAGTTGGGAGAAAACCACTGAACACAAAGCTTATCTTATAATGAAGTACTGTCTCGTCAAATTTGGTTAATGCTGAACTGCAAGTGAAAACAGAATGGGCTGTATAGGTATACTTCCACACTACTGTGAAGTAGGGGAATTATCTGTACACGTATGTCCCATGCAATATTTGGGACATACCTGCAGTCAAAAAGTATTTGCTATTTGATATTTAACTTCAATTGAGTATTTTATCTGAACCACCAGGTGTGGGAGGAATAGTCAGACCCCTAAATCACTCAGTCAATTAATCCTTGTCCTTCTGCACCCAGCTCCTAAAGCCAGTAGTAGTATTCTGCTAATTCCAAGCCACCGGGGACTATTTGGCCAGGCAGTGCCTTCAGCCTGGACCTACAGCAAGAAATCCAACAGAGGTTTCTGAGATTTAGAAACTCCCTTTCCCCAAAGCCTGGGGTCTCTGAGGCAGACTTGGTCCTTGGGGCTCAGGGTATCTGCCTGAGTTTCCTTGGTTTGAGATCTGAGCAACTGTTAAATGAGTCCCCTGAGCAGTGCTCTTCACTATCCCCTCTTGTGATTTCTAATTGGCCCCTTCCTTTTTCATGACACTGAGAGATTGAACCTAGGGCTTTCCCACAGAGAGACACTCCCGGATCTCTTTTATTTTTATTTCTGAGACAAGGTCCTTCTAAGTTTAAAAACATCCCAGGCTGGGGTCTAAATTTTAACACTGCTTCAGCCTCCCAGTGTTCTGGGACTACAGGCATGTGCTACCATGTCAGGCTGAACCACCCCTCCTAGGCTACTGAGGACTGAAACCAAAGCACAACTGACACTGAGCTACATCTCCAGCCTCTTTTTAAAAATTTGAGACAAAGATAGACTTAAGCTTGCAAGACTCCTGCCTCAGGCATCCTGCTAAAAATGCCCTCCTCTGGTCCCTTGACCCTCAGGTTGGTTGGCCCTCTATGGTGCAAAAGAAAAAAAGGGGGCTAGGGATACAGCTTAGCAGTGAAAACACTCACATGACCAGCACGGATAAGAATCTGGGTTTGCTACCCCAGAACCACAAAAATCCAATGGGTATGGTGGTGCAAGCCTGTAATCCCAGCCCTTGGGATGTTGAGGCAAAAGGATTCTTGTGAATATGAGTTCAGCTTGGGGTACACGGTGAGTTCAGGACCAGCCTGAACTACAGAATAGATAACATGACAAAAAAAAAAAAAAAAAAAAAAAAAAAAAAAAAAAAAAAAAAAAAAAAAAAAAAAAAAAAAAAAAAAAAAAAAAAAAAAAAAAAAACAAGCAAACAGGGCTGCAGGAATAGCACAGTGGTTAAAGCACTTGCCTTACAAAGCACAAGGCTCTGAGTTTGATTCTTCAGCACTATATAAAGATGGGTGTGGTGGTGTTAGAAATGGCTCATAGAAAATTTACCTGTCCAAACAAAGGATGGACATGGGAGGCATGGATGAGAGTATGAGGCTTCAATTTTCTTTTTGCAAAAAGGGTGACCTTCCCAAGTGCAAGTGGAGAGAGACACACGGAAAACGTTGTCGGTACTGACTTAAATCCCTAGGTCACAAGTCCCTCCCCCTGCCTCTTCCTATTGGCAGGATGCACAATCTTCCCGAGAAGACCTAAGGCACTGGCTCAGGGCCAAGTTCATCACAACGTCATTACCTTTACCCCTCCTTTCCCTTTCTGCCGTTGTCTGGTCACCTGGTCAGGTAAGGCGTGAAAAATGTAAATATCCACCTTGAACAATGTGGCACTGCCACCTCTAGGTGACGCTCACAATTACCCCTTTTTCTTTTTATTAACCATCTGGCACATTTCCATTTGTTTTTTTTTAAGAGCCAGTATATCGCTCAAATTTTTAACATATAATAGCTCCTTTTATCACGGTCTGATGGGGACCAGTTGATCAGGTTGTCCTGTTGGTATGACACAGAGATTTGTTTACTTAAGAGCACTCCTTTAAGCCCTTGGATGAGACCCTGATACAGAGAACAGTGTATTACCCAGGGCCATTAGCACCCCGACCCTCGTGGTGAGGGGAGTTAAGGCAGAAGTTATTACTTTTTCCATCTTTTAAAGCTAGCATTGCCCATCCAACATAGTATAAACTCCCCTCTTGTTAGCTAGTATCTTGTATAACATTGTCCTGTTTATGTCACTCTAATGGTTGTTGACAGCATCCTTTGACCTTTAGCATCAGATTTACTATTAAGAAAATCTCTGGGGCTATAAGATTCATTAGGGACTGCAAATATTTTTTTAGCCCAAAACAGCTGAGGCTTGCAAAGGCTGTTGAGGCTGGTATGCCAGAGTGGAATGGAGAGCCAACTGGACCAAAGTACAGGTTTCACTCTGGTCAGCCATGAGGTTCTCAAGCAATGCCCTCCTACAGTACCACCAGACATTTGTTCAGTCCCCAGTCAATGCAGACTGGTTGTTTGATTCCTCAAAGGACAGGCCTTTATCACATCAAGACATGGTTCCCATGAACTTTAACCTTCCCTCCCGCCTGGAGAGGAATGAGGTATAGATAGTGCCAGAAAGTGAGGGTCTGATGACTTCCGGGGTCCTCTGCCTTGGTCCCTTAGCATCTGGGAACTGCAGCGGCAGCATCCAGCAGGAGTCATTACGCAGGCCACTTTGTCCTGTAAAAGAGATATCACGTATCCCATGCTCAAGGAGACTGAGGTCCCTTCAATGGGAAACAGGGTGACTTGTGCCTCTGGCCATCCTGTCACGCTTGCACAATAGGTGCTCTCTTTTTTTTTTTGCCAGTTTTAAATTTTTTTATTTAAGAAGCTTAGTCATATTTAATATTTCATTTATTTTTCCCCATTTTATTGGTATATATACGTGCAAAATTTAAGGTTTACAATGGAGTTGAGCATTTTGTGCACATACGCATCCTGCCAAGGACACAAGGGCTTTCCCACTCTCTTTCTGTCCCTCCCCCCACCTTCCCCACCCTTCCTTCTCCCCCACTCTACCCCCCTATTTCACTTTGTTTTTTGCTTTAAGATCCATAATAGTTGTGATCTGGGACTCTCATATCAGAGAGACCATTCGATGTTTCACCTTCTGCTTCTGACTCACTTCACTAAGCATGATATTCGCAAGTTTCTTCCATTTGCCTGCAAAAGCCTCCATACTGTTGGACTTTATTGATGCATAGTATGCCATTGTGTACAAATACCACAGTTTGTGTAGCCACTGGTCTGTTGATGGGTATTTTGGTGACTTCCACATTTTAGCTATTGTTAGTTGTGCTGCTATGAACATGGGTATACATACATCTCTGCTGTGTGTTGTTTTGTCCTCCTTTGGATATATTCCCAGGATGGGTGTCGCTGGATCAAAGGGGACATTTATTTCCAGTCTTTTGAGAGCTCTCCATACTGCTTTCCAGAGTGGTTGTAAAAATTTACATTCCCACCAACAGTGTAAGAGAGTTCCTTTTTCCCCACATTCTCGACAGCACTGATTGTTATTTGACTTGTTGATATGGGCCATTCTTTCTGGAGTGAGATGGTATCTTAGCGTTGTTTGGATTTGCATCTCTCTTATGGCTAGAGATGTTGAACATCTTTTCATGTATCTATTGGCTTCTTGTACTTCTTCGTGTGTGAATTGCCTCTTCATTTCATTTGCCCACTTCTCAATAGGATCCTTTATTTCGGTCGGCTTACATTTTTTTTCAGCTCCCTGTATATTCTAGTTATGAGCTTCTTATCTGAGTTGTTGGTGGTTAATATTTTTTCCCAGTCTGTTGGTTCTCTTTTTACAATATTGATAGTTTCTCTTGCTGTGCAGAAGCTTTTTGACAAGATCCCATTTGTTAATAATGGGGATAATTTCTTTTGCTCTTATAGAAATTTGCCTAATTTGTCTTCTAGAAGGTTTAGTGTTTCACTTTCAATGTTTAAGTCTTTGATTCATTTTGATTTGATTTTGGTACATGGTGACAGGTGTGTGGCTAGATTCATTCTTCTGCATGTGGATGTCCAGTTTTCCCAGCACCATTTGTTGAACAGGCTGTCCTTTTTTCCATTGTATGCCTTCGGCCCCTTTGTTGAAGATTAAATAATTGGGGGTGTTTGGGTTTGTCTCTGCATCTTCAATTCTGTTCCACTGGTCTGTCTGTCTATTTTTATGCCAGTACCAAATTGTTTTTACAACTATCGCTTTATAGTATAGAATGATGTCCGGAACTGTAATGCCTCCTGCTTTGGTCTTGTTGCTCAGGATTGCTTTGGCTATTCTTGGTCTCTTTTGGTTCCATATGAATTTAAGGATTGTTGTTTCAAGTTCTTTGAAGAAACTTGTAGGTATTTTGACAGGGATTGCATTAAATCTATATATCAGTTTTGGTAGTATAGCCACTTTGACAATATTTATTTTGCCTATCCAAGAGCAGGGGATGCTTTTCCATTTTCTAGTGTCTTCTAAAACTTCTTTCTTCAATGTAATGTAGTTTCCTTTATATAGGTCCTTCACGTCCTTGGTTAGGTATACTTCTAGATATGTAATTTTTTGCTGAGCTATTGAGAATGGAATTGTTTTTATGAGTTCTTGCTCGATAAGTGTATTGTTAGTGTAAAGAAAAGTTATTGATTTTTTAGTGTTAATTTTGTAGCCTGAGACTTGAATTTTTTTATTGTTTCTAGGAGTTTCATAGTGGAGTGTTTAGGGTCTTCCATGTAGATAATCATATCATCTGCAAATAAGGAAAGTTTGACCTCCTCCTTTCTGATGCAGATTCCCTTTATTTCATCTTCTTGTCTGATTGCTATGGCAAGTGTTTCAGGACTATGTTGAATAAGAGTGGTGAGACTGGGCAGCCTTATCTTGTTCCTAATTTGAGAGGGAACAATTTCAAATTTTCTCCGTTTACTATGATATTTGCAGTAGGCTTAGCATATATGGCTTTTATGAGATTTAGGTAGGGCCCTTCTCTACCTATTTTTCTCAGTGTTTTTATCATGAAGGGGTGCTGAATTTTGTCAAAGGCTTTTTCTGCATCAACAGAAATGATCATGTAGTTTTTGTTTTTGCTTTTGTTGATATGGTGTATCACATTGATTGATTTATGTATGTTGAATCAGCCTTGCATCACAGGGATGAAGCCCACTTGATCATGGTGTATGATCTTTCTGATTACTTGTTGGATTCTGTTTGCCAGGATCTTATTGAGGATTTTTGCATCTATACTTATTAAGGATATTGGTCTATAATTTTCCTTCCTGGTTAGGTCTTTATCTGCTTTTGGGACTAGTGTGATGTTAGCCTCAAGAAATGAGTGTGGTAGCATTCCTTCACTTTCTACTTTATGAAATAGTTTGAGGAGGACTGGAGTAAGTTCTTCCCTAAAGTACAGAAAAAAATTCTGCTGTGAGTCCATCTGTGCCTGGACTTTTGTTTGTAGGTAGATCTTTTATTCCTGCTTCAATTTCTGAGTGTGTGATGGGGTTGTTCAAGCTTTTTATATCTTCCTCATTTAATTTTGGTATTTTATATGTATCTAGGTAGTTGTCCATTTCTTCCCAGTTCTCAAATTTGTTAGAGTATAGGTGTTCAAAGTAATTTCTTATAATATTCTGGATTTCTGCAGAGTCTGTTGTAATTTCACCCTTTTCATATCTGAGTGTGGTAATCGTGCCTTTTCTTTCCTTTTCTTGATGAGGTTGGCAAGAGGTTTGTAGGTTTTGTTAATTCTTTCAAAGAACCAGATCTCTGACTCATTAATTACTTTTATTGTCTTTCAAATCTCAATCTCATTTATTTCAGATCTGATCTTTATAATTTCTTCTCTTCTACTGCCTCTTGGGTTAAGTTGTTCTTGTTTCTCTAGGTCCTTAAGGTGCATCATTTGCGAATTTATTTGTGACTGTTCTATTCTTTTGATGTGTGCATTTATGGCTATGAATTTTCCTCTAAGGACTGCTTTCATTGTGTCCCACAGGTTTTGATATGATGTACTTCCATCGTCATTTAACTCTGTGAAGTTTTTGATTTCTTCTCTGACTTCTTCTATGATCCATTGTTTGGTCAGTAGTATGTTGTTAAGCCTCCACGTGTTTGTATGTTTTCTTCTGTTTCTGCTGCTGCTAAGTTCCAGTCTTATTCCACTATGATCTGAGAGTATGCAGGGAACTATTTCTATTCCTTTGTAGTTGTTTAAACATGGCTTACGTCCTAGGATATGGTCTATTTTAGAGAATGTTCCATGTGCTGTTGAGAAGAAAGTGAAGTCAGTTGATGTTGGGTTGAAGACTCTGTAAATGTCTGTTACGTCCAAGTTTTCTATAGTATCATTCAGCAGTTGTGTATCTTTCTGGATTTTCTGTCTGGCTGATCTGTCTATTTGTGATAGTGGAGCATTTAAGTCCCCTACTAAAATTGTATTGGGGCCTGTGTGCCCTTTCTGATCTAGTAATTTTTGGTTAACATAATTGGGTGTTCTAGAGTTGGGGGCATATATATTGATAATTGTGATTTCCTCCTGTTCTAATGTTCCTTTAACCAATATGTAGTGTCCATCTTTGTCTCTCTTCACCTGTTTTCTTTTGAAATCTGATGGGTCTGAGATTAATATAGCTACCCCTGCTTGTTTTCTAGGACCTGTTGCATAAAATATTTAATTCCAACCTTTTATTTTCAGTCTATGAGTTTCCTTGTGGGTGAAGTGTGTCTCCTGTAGGCAGAAAATTGTGGGTTTCTGTTTTTTGATTCAGTCAGCTAGACTATGTCTTTTGATAGGTGAGTTGAGGCTGTTCCCATTTAGGGTAATTATTGAGGTATATTTGGTGTGTCCTGCCATCACTGTAGTTTTTACGAGTTGTTTACTGGCTTTACTTTTTTCTCAGATTTTTCTCATCTAGGTTTTGACTTTTTTTCTCTGGGTTCTCTTGTGTCATTGGCTTCTCTTTCACTATCCAAGTTTCCTTTGAGAATCCTCTGCAGTGAAGGCTTAGTGGCTGCAAGTTTCTTTAAGCTTTCTATATCATGGAGGATTTTAATTTCTCCCTCTTGTTCGAAAGATAGTTTTGCTGGATATAGTAGTCTTGGTTGGAATTTGTGTTCTTTTAGTGTTTGAATGACATTGCTCCATGATCTCCTGGCTTTTAGAGTCTGGGTTGATAAGTCTGCAGTTATCCTGATGGGCTTACCATTGTAGGTCACCTTCTGCTTTTCTCTTACCGCTTTCAGTATTCTCTCTTTGTGTTGGGTTTCTAATACTTTGATTATGATGTGTTGGGATGAAGTTCTCTTCTGATCAATATTGGTTGGCATTCTAAATGCCTACAGTAGCTCAATGTTCATTTCTCTTTTTAGATGTGGGAAGTTTTCTTCCATAATTTCCTTGAATATGCCTTTTAATCTTTTTGTTTCGACCTCGGCCTTCTCTTGAATTCCCATGATTCTCAGGTTGTTTCTTTCTGAATCGTCTATCAGTCGTTGTAACGATTCACTTTCTTCCTTTTTAGTTTTGTAGTCTTTATGGTCTTTCCATTCCCACTCCATCATTTTGTCTTCTAGGTCTGATAATCTATTTTGAAATTGTTCAATATCATTGCTTATTGTGACCTGTGTGTTTTTCACTTCCTGTATATCTGCATTTTTTTTATGTCTCTGTTGCATTCTTCTTTCATTTCTTGTATTGTCGTCATTATCTTCTGGTCCATTTCTTCTTTGATCTCCTCTAGTTGCTTCTCATAGCTTGCTCTTAGTTTAGCTAGGATGTTGGCGTAGCTCTTGATCTCTGATTTTTATTTCCTGCATCATTTGCTGCTTTAATTCCTGCTTTAACTCCAGCTTTAACTGGATGTATTTCTGGGCCCAGAAGTTACCATCATTTGTGCCATTTTCATATTTAGCTTCTACGTTTTCAGGATTCCTGGAATGCTCTTCTGATATGTTAAGACTTCTTGAAGGAGATTTATTTCCATGTTTCCTCATGGTTCTGTTGCCTTTGGTTGACTCTGGTTGTCAGTCCCTGGATTTCCCTATGTGGTTCTCCCCCGTACGGCTCTGTATGACGATGGGAGAACACAGTCTCTGGGCTGACCACCACGGAGTGGGGTGGTGGTGGGGTCTATGAACTTGAGTTCCCCCGGTCCACTCCCGCTTGGCTCCATCCTGGGCTGCCCTGGACCCACTGCAGTGACCGTGGCGCGTGGTAGCCTTGGACCCTAACACACCACACCTGTGCTGCTCCTCCTTACACCGGCCCCGGATCCACTGTGGAAATCGTGGAGTGCGGTACACACACCTTCGCTGTTCTTACTTCCTCGGGCTCATCCCTGCAATGGCCAGGATCTGCTGTGAAGTTCACAGCACGCAGGACGTGTGCCCTCTCTGTAGCTCAGCTGGCTCCTCCCTATGCCGGCCTCGGAACCGCTGCAAAGTCCACAGCGAAATTTGCAGCTTGCGGGACTCTCTGTAGCTCCACAGACTCCTCCATGCACAGGCCCCAGAAATGCTGCAAGTCCATAGCGAAATGCATGCTCTGTGTCTGTAACTCCACTGGCTCCTCCCAAAGACGGCGCCAGAACCGCTGCAAGACCTCAGCGGAATTTGCGGCACGCGGGATGGGCATACTCACTGTCTGTAGCTCTGCTGGCTCCTCCCAAGGCGGCACCGGAACCAGACATGCTGGAACTGGGACCGCCACGAGACCACAGAGGAATAGGAGGCGCTCCGCACGCGTGCCCTCACTGTAGCTCCACAGGCTCCTCCCAAAGGCAGCGTCAGAACCGGGACGACGTCGAGACCACAGTGGAATCCGTGGTGTGCGGGACGTGAGCCCTCACTGTCTGTCTAGGTGCTCTTATTAAAGGCATGTACACAATATTTAATCAAACCCAACCAGGCACCCAGGTTTTTATATGCAGTCCTTTATCGTATAGCCTGTTGTAAGCCCTTGATATTTACCTTATCAATATTTTGTAACTTATACTCACTTATGTTTTCACAAGGGACAACCAGACTAACATTAAACTGAATGACTAAGGAAACCATAGGACTAGTCCTTGAATCAAAAGCCCTTATAAGACCTATAAATAGGCCTGGGATGTACACTTGATGTCCATTGTCTTTCCTGGCTGGTGGGCTAGACAACTTTCTGCCGGCCATACAGCTGTCTCTGTGGTCAGAAACACCTGGTATCTTCAAGTCTTGATTAGCACCAGGTCACCAGGCTGGAAGTGATGTGCTGTGGACTCAAGAGGAGGTATTTGGGCAAGAAGTCCCTTTAGCCTTAAGGGAGACAAAGTGGAAGAGATAGAATACACATATTCCCTGGGAAATTTGTCCTTAGTTTTTATGGTCCAGAGGTCTGAAGATGAACTCAGGTATGGCAATCCATACAGCATCTTATAGGGTGATAACCCTAAGTTCTTCCTGGGCATTGTCCTGATTTTAAAGGGGGCTATAGGAAGGCATTTAGTCCAAGGCAATTTAGCCCCTGCAATTAGCTTAGTAATGTGTCTTTTAAGAGTCTAATTCATTCTTTCTACCTTCCCAGAAGAAGGGGGATGCCATGGGGGATTAAAGTCCCACTTAATCTGTAGTGCCTTCATAACACCCTGTAACATTGTTGATGTGAAATGACTACCATTATCGGAGTCTACATGTTCAATCAGACCAAACCTGGGGATAATGTGCTCTAATAACACTCAAATCACAGTTTTGGCAGTGGCATTTACTACAGGGTAAGCTACTCATCCAGTTAGATGAACAACTACAACCAATAAATGTTTTAGCCTTCCCATCTTCGGCATTTCCGTGAAGTCCACCTGTATACTCTGACAGGGCCTCAGCCCTGGGGGTCTTCCCCCTTGAGCTTGTTTTCTCAGAGTTCTTTTATTAATCTTTTGGCAGATAATACAACTCCTACAGACCTTTTTGGCTAGAGTATAGATACCTATACACCCACAGACCTTTAACAGTGTAGACCCCACAGCATGTGCTCCCCAGTGACCTTCCTGTTGTAACACTGACATTAATTTTCTTATAACAGATTTGCTAAGCATCTTCCTGCCACCAGGAAGGATCCAGTCTCCTTCTTTGTCTTGAGAAGCATCTATCTCTCTCATCCTTTTATTTTATCTGCTGTGAGCACAGGCTTAGGAATGGCTTCAGGTACAGCTGGGATGAGACTGAAGATTCTGATCTCATCCTCCAGGGAAGCCCCCCTGGCTGCCTCCTCTGCCAGCCTGTTTCCCAAAGCCTCAAAAGAATTTCCGTTTTGATGCCCATGTATATGGGTAACGGCTACTTCTGTAGGTAAGAGGAAATTTTGTAAAAGTTCCTTGATTAGACCTTTATGAGCTAATTCTTTTTCCCCAGCTGTTTTAGTTCCCTCTCATTCCACATTTTCCAAAAGGGTGGACTATTTCCAAAAGCATACCTTGAAAGGCAAAGAGTTTACAAGACTGAGCTGACCATTCTTTGGGCAGTCTCCGCCTCTTTTTTATAACAATTAATCTTTTCTATCAACCACTGTATATTTATTATGCCTTTTGCCTTTCAAAACTCAGGAAGAGCCATCCACAAACAATTTGGCCCTCCTGAGAGTGGCATCTCACTTAAATCTTGTCAGACCTTGGTCTGATACTTTATAATACCCGGGCAATTATTATCCAACTCTTTAGGATCACCTGTGGTTTCTGACACTAGAAAGCTAGCTGGATTTAAACAAGCATCAGTGGTCAGAATTAAATCATCCTTTTTTCAATAGTATTGCTTTATACTTTAGAATTTGTGAATCTGTTAACCAGCATCCGAGAGTGTTAGAACCAAAGCTGTAATTAGAGACTGTCTTAAGTTTTTCCAGCATGTTTACCTCTTTCATTGTCCACAGGAGGGGGTCTGGCTCTTTTAGCAGCTCAAGATAAAGGCTTTTAGTTTTATGTGCATAAGAGTCAATCCAGAGTCTACAATAACACACGATTCCTAGAAATTTTCAGAGTTCCCTTTTTGTCTTTTGCCTGGTATAACTCACAGTTCTTTCAATCTTTTCTGGATTAATCCTTTGTTTCCCCTCATTAATATGATGACCTAGATATTTAACTTTCTTTTTAGTGAATTATAACTTACTTTTTGAGATATGTAACCCCTTTTGGCCCAGAAAATTAGCAGATTTAGTATAGCTCTTGAAAGTTCTACCTGATGTCAATAAGTTATCTACATATTGTAAAAGATTAGTCCCTGGGGTAGAAATGAACTCCTCTAATGTGAACTCAAGTATTTGGCCAAATAGGCTAGCTGTTTCAGAATCCCTGTGAAAGTACCATTCACCAATATTGTTTCTCTTTTTCTTCCATTTATCAGATTTTCCCATTTGAAGGCAAAGAGTTTTGCATTTGGGTCCAAACATCCTTTAAATCTATCATACAAAACCATCTGTAGTCTACAGGAAGCTTACTTTAAAAACAAATATAGGTTTGGAACCCTCGGTAGGACGTCATCATAGGGAACTCCTGATACCCCTATTTATTTTATCAAGAGCTATAAATGTCTTTACTTCTTTTTTTCCTTATCTATAGGGAGCATTTCCTCTTAACGTGGCTCAGTTTTTCCATAATTATAGCAGTTTCCCCTATTGCATTTTAGCTTTAACTAAATTGCCCAGCTTTTCCAGAGATAACAAGCCACCATTTTTTTAACCCCCATTTCTATAATAGCAGCTGTGAGCCTTGGTTTGTTTCTCTCCATAAAGAGTTTTGAGTTCCTCTTAAGAATTCTTTTATAGACCTTCTTTTGGACCTAATTATTTTTTCTCTTCAGCTTTGTACAAAAAGTTTTTTTGTCTTTTTTTCCCCATCAGGCCAAACTCTTAGTTTTATAGTTAAGTTTAAAGCCTCCAACCACTGGAATTCTATAGATATTCAAAATTCACCATGCCCTAAAAGCCATTTTGATAAGAGGAAAGAATAGAAGAAGTGGCCTCACTAGTCCTGCAACATCCAAAGTTGTCTGAGGTTTTGTCCTGCTGGGGTGACAAGTAAACTGAGAACCCATAAGGACCTTGCATCTCCTTTCCAGAGACAACAACTGGGGCTCTAGACCAAGTGTCCTTCAACCCTGAGTACAATGAGCTTCTGAGTGTCCTTTCTGACTACATTTAACATATAAAAGCCAGCAGACAACCCTTGGTCATATCCTGGTGCAGCAAGAAGCTCCCAGCCTCCTTCACCTCCCTCCCTTTTCTTAGGTTATCCGTGAGAATTCCAGCTTCCAAAGATGTTTATTTTCCCCCATTATCTGGTAGCAAATCCTCCTGTTTTATTTATTTATTTATTTTTGATCAAATGGAAATCTTAGGTTACTTATGGGGATTGGGCATTTAAGCAACACTTTTGAACCCTGGGACAGACTTTTTGACTTCCTTTATAATTAACTCTCTGAGATCTTGTATTTGAGCCCTGTCCTCAGGGTCATTATTATTGTTTTAGCCAGAATCATATTAATAAATATGCATTCATCTGACTGAGCCAGTCTTTCTAGATAGTAACTACTGCTCTCCAAATCATTCCCTATTTTTCCCCCCTTGAACAAGACACTAACAATAGACATCAATTCGGCCCAGGTGTGCACCTCTCAAAACAAAGTCTTTTCCCATCTCCACCCTTTGGTTGGTAAAGGGTGGGGTCTGTCCCCAAAGCATCTTTTTATTATAATGTTTTTAACTTCGCTGTTCTCTTTGGCCCCACCAGCATGGGCCCTTTCAGTTTAGCCAAAGTGCAAACTTCTTCTATCAGACCCCAAAATTCCCAGAGAAGGCTCCAACGCCCTTAACAGGGTTTTCTTGCCGACCCCAAAATTCCCTGAGAAGGCTCACCACCCTTATTAGGGATTTCTTGCTGACCCCAAAATTCCCAAAGAAGGCTCAACCCCTCACATACTTGAGATTTCTTGCCGACTCCAAACTTCCTGGAGAAAGCTCAATCCCCCTTCCTGGGAATTTCTTGCCAGCCCCAATACTCCCAGAGAAGGCTCAACCTCACCCCCCCCCCCCCCATTACTGGGGATTTCTTGCTGACTCCAACCTTCCTACCTTAGTGCACACGTGAAGTTTTCCTGACCAGCCACGGTTTTTATTCTTCTTTTAGCATCCTCCTTACTGTCTCCAAATATAAACGGTCTCAGGCTTTTTCACGGCTCTGTGAGAGGTTGGACCCCCACAGGCAGGGTAGGCCACCTAGAAAACTAGATGGGGTGCCTCCTCCTCTTCTTGGGGGTGCCTCCCCTCCAGCAGGCATGTAAATCCTGGACTGCCCCCAAATTGTTAGAAATGGCTCGGAGGAAATTTACGTGTCCAAACAAAGGATGGACGTGGGAGGCACGGATGACAGAGTATGAGCCTTTAATTTTCTTTTTGCAAAAAGGGTGACCTTCCCACGTGCAAGTGGAGAGAGGCACAAGGAAAATGTGGTTGGTACTGACTTAAATCCCTACATTGCAGGTCCCTTTCCCTGTCTCCTCCTATTGGTTGGATGCACAATCTTCCCAAGAAGATCTAAGGCACTGGCTCAGGGCCAAGTTCATCCCCACTTTTCCTTTCTCCCTTTGTCTGGTCACCTGGTCAGTTAAGGCGCAAAAATGTAAAGATCCGCCACCTTGAACAACATGCTACTTCTACCGCTAGGTGACGTTCACAGTGGCACTTGGTAGTCTGAGGCAGTTGGATTGTTCTGAGTCCAAGGCTAGCCGGGGCTATACCAGTGAGTTCAGGAGAAGCCTGGGCTACAGAGTAGGGCTCTATCTCAAAAAAAAAAAAAAAACAAACAAACAAACAAACAAATAGAAAATAAAAAGCAGAATATAACAGAGCTCTCTAAAAAGAGGAAGTTACAACATGTGTCGTGGTTTGAGGGAAGAAGCTCATACAAAACTGAAAAATAGGAACCAGAGGCAGGCAAGACTCACCTGGAGAAGGTCACTGCTAATGCTGGCATCTGTGAAAAGAGGATCCAGACAGGCAGAGGAGGGGGTTTTCCAGAGTGCCCTTCATTTCCTTTCCTGAGAAGTATGGAGTGGCAAGAACTGAGCATCAGCCACAAGCAAACTGCCTCTTTGCTCCAGCAGCAGCCCTATTCTGAATCTTGCCCCTGTGGGGAGACATAAACCAATGGATCCTGACCAGTGGTTACTCATAGAAAGCTTGGTTCAGGTAGGGGTAACTTGCTTTCTTCCTAGCCTAGGCTACCACATCTGCCCGGATGAGGTGGAGGCTGTCCATTTCTGTCCTCTTTTGTCATCCCTGTAGTTCAGACAGAGAATGTAGGAGCAGCTCAAGGCATGGCCTGTGGGAGGTGTGGCTGCTAAGGTGCCTTAAATCATCTGCCCTGGGAACTGGACAAAATTTGAGGACCACCATGCCTCAGAACACTATGGGTACCCATTACCCTAGTGTCTTAGTTACTTTCTGGTCAGTGTGACTCAATACCCAACATCTACAAGGAGGAAAGATTTATTTTAGCTTAGTTTCAGAAGGTCACAGTCTGTGACCATTGAAGAGATTATGCCAGTTTCAGGCAATCTGGAACCATGCCTAGATTACCCAATTGAGAACCAGCCTGGATTAAAGTATGAGTGATTTGTGGGCCAGCGAATGAGGGAAGAGCACCCATCCAGTTGTGGGAGGTCCAACTGGAAATCAAATGGCATAAAAGAAGGAAGAAGAAAGATTGTTACAGCTTCTCCCTCTGAGAAATCTCTCCCCTTCACAATTGTCTAAGGATGCTGACTTGCTTGACACTGCAGCTCTTCATCACAGATTTGCTCCAGTCTCGACTTGCGCCTGCCTGCCCATCGATGATTTTCAGTCTCTGGTCTTCACCATTGTTCTTCAAACAGCCAAGATCTGCAGCAGACTCTCACAGGTCGTCCTACAGTCCCGAACAGGAGTTCTACTTTGTGGCTGAGTAGCCAGCTCTCACATGTGTAGACCACTGTCTTGGACTATCTCTATCTTTGGATTTGTAAGCCTTCCTAATAGATCTTTTTTGTTATAATTTCTGTAAATTCTCCCTTCTGAAATAACTCAAAGTAATACAGATTTTGGTACCAGGAGTGGTTCTCCAGAGACAGAATTACAATGGTCTTCCCTAAGATATCTAATGATTTCTGGGGTTGGTTACCTAGTTTTATAAGACCTAAAGTTGCTGCGGTCCCTCCTCCTAATAATGTAGGGAGAACCAGTGGCATATGGTGTCAACTGTTTGAAATGATACAGGTCCTTTTGATTATCCTGAGTCCCCACTTGTGAAGAGCAATGCATTTGGTAATTCTATATATGTGTGAGAACTTCTGAAAAAGTAGAAAATATGGTGATGCTGGCTAGCTACTCTTAGCATCTTTGGACAACCTAATGAAACAGAACAAGGAACTCAGAGATTCAAACTTCCAACACCAGACATGCATAGACTCCTTGAGAGCATCTAAGTGTGTTCTGTAGAAAATTCTTCTCTCCTTTAACCATAGGGGTGAGGTCACTGAAAATCAAGCTCAAGCCCTCATAATCAGATTAGCTGAACTACAGCACCAGGTCAATGCACAGCCTAGAAGGGTATCTGCAGTTAAAGTAAAGGCACTCATTGGGAAAGAATGGAACCCTACCAACTGAGATGGAGCTGTGTGGGAAGAGCAGGGAGAGTGAGGAATCCATAAATCCTGAAAAGCATATTTTGCCAAAAGAAGCAATTTCCCCATCTTCAGCAGCCCCACCCTCAACAGCCTCAATCTCAGCAGCAGAGGCTTACCTACCCCAGCCCTCTGTGCTGTTGACTTCTCCATTCCTGAGGAAACTAATCCTGTGTTGCCTATGGAGACAGTCAGGATGTAATTACCCAGCAGGACAATGCTGGTACTCTTCAGGACATGACTATCCACCTACCTTTACTTTACTTCTAGGCTGATAAACAGGAGTAAGTCTCGGAAAGGCCCTAAGGGTGAGGTCCAGAGTACCACTCACAAGGAGGTGTGATACACCCCCAAGGAACTTCTTGAATTTTCTAATTCTTATAAGCAGAGGTCTGGGGAATACGTATGGGAGTGAATTTTAAGGGTGTGGGACAATGGTGGAAGAAACTCAGCAGGGATTCAGAATTTAATGTTATAGCTCATGAAGTTAGAAAAGGTACTAATAATTTGCTTGATTGGCAGAAATATGGATTAAAAGACAACCCGCTGTGAGTGAGCTGGAAATGTCTGATATCCCTCAGTTTACTGTTGAGGAGGGCATTCAAAGGCTTAGGAAAATTAGAATGCTCATTCGGATTGAAGGAGTCCAGACCAGGTGCCCTTGACTATGCCTTTAAGAAACCAATTGGTGAGGAGAGGGTCAGCATCTTTAAAGTGCCCTGTCGTTGATCTTCTCTGTATGCCAAACCTTACAGAGGAAATGGCAACCACACAAGTACAAGAGTTAAGTGGTATGGGTTTTATTGGACTGCCGGGTGGCAGGGACAAGTTGGTAGGAGTTAACCACCAAATGCAGGGTGGGTGTACTTATTGTAATGTACAGCAGAGGCAAAGCACTGATCGGAATAGGCTGACATGTGTGGTCCCATAGCACTGGCTTATCAGTCATGTTGTACCCAGAAATGAAATGAAATAGCTGGGAAGCCTACTAAATTTTTGTTGGATTTATATAGAAAAAAATTTCTAGGGCAACTGAGCAAACAGTAGCAATAGAGAAACATGTTCCCTCAACCAATTTCCAGACTTGAGCCAGTTTACAGACTCATTACCGCCTGATTGAAGGGAAGGCTGGGTCCCATTGAGGAAGGACCCTAATGCATTACCATAGAGTTATAATGTCAATATTTCTCCTATCCTTTCCCAAAGGGACTTACGGCCCTTCACCAGAGTAACTGTGCACTGGGGAAGGTAAAATAATCAGATGTTTCAGGGACTACTAGACAATCGCTCTGAGCTAACACTAATTCCAGGAGATCTAAGGCATAACTGTGGACCTCCAGTTAAGGTGAGATCCTATGGAGGCCAGATGATCAATGGAGTATTAACCAAGATCCGACTCACAGTGGGCCCCATAGGACCCTGAGTTTATCTTGTAGTCATTTCCCCAGTTCCAGAATGTAAAACTGGGATATATATCCTTAGTATTTGGCAGAATCCCCATACTGGTTCCCTAACCTGTGGTGTGAGAACTATTATGGTGGAAAAGGCCAAATGGAAGCCACTGGAATTGCCTCTACCAAGAAAAAGTCAATCAGAAACAGTATAACATTTCTGGAGGGATTGCAGAGATTAGTGCCACCATCAAGGACTTGAAGGATGCAGGAGTGGTAGTTCCCACCACATTCCTATTAAACTCTCCCATTTGGCCAGTGCAGAAAACAGATGGATCTTGGAGGATGACAGTGGATTATTATAAACTTAATCTGGTGGTGACACCAATTGCAGCTGCTGTGCCAGATGTGGTTATCTTACTTGACCAGATTAACACTTCTCCAGGTACCTGGTATGCAGCTATTGATTTGGCTAATGTGTTTTTCTCCACACCCATCCAGAAGGACCATCAGAAGCAATTTGCTTTTAGCTGGCAATGTCAACAGTATACATTTACTGTGCTGCCTCAAAGATACACCAACTCTCTGTTCCTATGTCACAACATAGTCCGAAGGGATCTAGATCATCTTGCCCTTCCACTAGGTGTAACACTGGTCCACTGTATTGATGACATTATGCTAATTGGGCCCAATGAGCAAGAGGTGGCAACCACTCTAGACTTGTTGGTGAATCATTTGCATGTCAGAAGCTGGGAAAGAAATCCTACCAAAATTCAAGGGTTCTCAACCTCAGTAAAATTCCTGTGGCGTGGGGCGTGCAGACATTCCTTCTCAGGTAAAGGTCAAATTATTACATTTGGTACCTCCAACATCCAAGAAAGAGGCACAACGCCTGCTAGGCCTATTTGGATTTTTGAGACAACATATTCCTTACGTGAGTGTGTTACTATGTCCAATTTACCAAGTAACTCAAAAAGCTGCTACTTTTGAGTGGGGCCTGGAACAGAAAGCTGTGCAGCAGGTCCAGGCTGCTGTTCAGGCTGCTCTGCCACTTGGGCCATAAAATCCAGCAGACCCAATGGTGCTTGAGGTGTCAGTGGCACACAGGAATGCTGTTTGGAGCCTCTGGCAGGCTCCCATAGCTGACTCACAGCAGAGATCCTTGGGATTTAGGAGCAAGGCCCTGCCATCTTCTGCAGATAACTACTCTCCCTTTGAGAAACGGTTTCAGGCCTGCTACTGAGCCTTAGTGGAAATTCAATGTTTGACCATGGGACACCACATTACCATGATACCTGAGCTGCCCAAAATGAACTGGATGCTGTCACCCTTCAAGTCATGTCAGATGTGCACAACAGTCCATCATCAAATGGAAGTGGTATGTGACTGGGCCCGAGCAGGTCGAGATGGCACAAGTAAATTGCATGAAGAAGTGCCTCAAATGCTCATGGTGCCTACTTCTTGGTGTACTGCCCTCTGTACCCCAACATGTACCTATGGCTTCATGGGGTGCACCCTATGATCAGCTGACAGAGAAAGAGAAGAGCAGAGCCTTGTTTACAGATGGCTCCGCATGTTATGCAGGCACCACATAGAAGTGGACAGCTGCTGCACTGCAGCCTCTCTCTGGGACATCCCTGAAGGACAGTGGTGAAGAAAAATCTTCACAGCGGGCAGAACTTCGAGCAGTACATCTGGTCATTCATTTTGCTTAGAAGAACAAATGGCCAGATGTGCGAATATATATACTGATTCGTGGGCTGTAGCAAATGGTCTGGCTGGCTGGTCTGGGACATAGAAGGAACACAACTGGAAGATTGGTGAGAATATCTGGGAACAAACCTCTCTCTATGTGGCAGAAGATGTAAAGATATTTGTGTCCCATGTAAATACTCACTGACTTTAGTAATCAAGTGGACAGGATGACTCGTTCTGCTGAGAATAGTCAAACTCTTTCCTTGGCTACCCATTATTGCCCAATGGGCCTATGAACAGAGTGGCCATGGTAGGACAGATGGAGGTTATGCATGGGCTCAACAATAGGGACTTCCCCTCACCAAGGCCGACTTGGTTACAGCCACTGCTGAATGCCCACTCTGCCAACTGCAAGGATCAACACTGGGTCCCCAGTATGGCACCGTTCCTTGGAGTGATCAACTGCAACCTGGTGGCAGATTGATTATATTGGAGCAGTTCCACTATGGAAAGGATAGCATTTTGCCCTTAACAGGACAGATACTTAGGCTATGAATTTGCTTTTCCTGCATGTAATGCTTCTGCCAGAACTACCATTCATGGACTTACAGAATGTGTCATCCATCATCATGGTATCATACACAGCATTGCATCTGACCAGGGAACACATTTTACAGCTAAAGAAGTGTGGCAGTCGGCTCAAGCTTTTGGAATTCACTGGTCTTACCATATTCCTCATCATCCAGAAGCAGCTGGACTGATAGAATGATGAAATGGCCTTTTGAAGACACAATTACAGCATCATCTATGTAGTAATACCTTGTAGGGTTGGGACAAGGTTTTTCAGAAGGCTGTGTATGCTCTGAATCAGCGACCGATATATGGTACTGTCTCTCCCATAGTCAGAATTCACAGGTTCAGGAATCAGGGATGGAACCACTCACCATCACCCCCAGGGACCCATTAATGAAATTTCTGCATCCTATCCCTGCAACCTCACTCTCTGCTGGTCTAGAAGTCTTAGGTCCAGAAGGGGGAAGGCTTGTACCAGGAGGTACAGCAATAATTCCACTCAACTAAAAGTTCAGACTTCCCCTTGGTCATTTGGCTTCTTTGTACCACCAAACCAGCAAGCAAGAGTTATAGTGTTAGCAAGGTGATCCAGACTACCAAGGAGAAGTTGGTCTAATACTCTATAACGGAGGCAAGGAAGACTATGTTTGGACTGCAGGAGATCCTTTAGAGCATCTCCTAGTCTTACCACGTCCTGTTCTTAAAGTCAATGGGAAACTGACACAACCCACTCCAGACAAGATGACAAATGGCCCAGAACCTTCAGGAATGAAGGTATGGGTTGTCCCACCAGAGAAAAACCCAAGACCTGCTCAGGTACTTCCTGAGAGTCAAGGAAATACAGAATGGGGAGTAGAAGGTAGATATAAATACCAGCTACGACCACACGACCAGTTACTGAAACAGGGACTGTAATTAATTTTCTCTCATGCTTGTACATGTGTATCCTATATTATGTATATATTATCTTACTATTGGAATTAGTTAAGTTACACTCAAATGTTAAGCAACTGAATGTCAGGAGAATATGTATTCTCCAAAGAGAAACTCTGTTCTCTATTGTGGGGAGGAATTTATCGTGTTTCCAGTTGTAAGCAGTGCAGTTGTGCTAAATTAGGTGCAATTACTAACTTGGCCATTAAGAATTAAGTATGGTTAAAGATGTGTCTGATTGTCAAGTTGACAAGGGGTGGATTGTGAAGGCTGGAGAGATGATTTATATCAATTTGAGGCAATCAGGAACCACACCTGGATTAGGGTTTGGGAACCATGCCTTGATTAGGCAATTGAAAGCCATTCTCAATTAGATTGTGATTTGTGGGCCAGAGAATGAGGGAAGAAAACCCACCCAGTTGTGGAGGCCCAGCTTGAACTCAAACTGTATAAAAGGAAAGAAGAAAGATTATTACAGCTTCTTCCTCTGGGAAAGCTCTCATCTTTGCAATTGCCTAGGGACACCGACTTGCTACACCCTGCAGATCTTCATCACAGATTCGCTCCAGTCTCAACTTGCATCTGGCTGCCCACTGCTGATCTTCAGTTTCCAGTCTTTGTCATTGTTCTGTGAACAACCAAGATCCACAGCTGACTGTCTTGCAGTCCGGGACAGTTCTACTTCATGGCTGAGCAGCCATCGGACACTCCAGCTCTTGCATGTGCAGGTCACCATTTGGACTATCTCCATCTCTGGATTTGTAAGCCTTGTGAATAGACCCTTTTTGGTTTAATTTCTGTAAATTCTGCCTTTTGAAAGAACCCAAACTAATGCACAGTCCTTTCACAGGTGGTCAGATGGAAAATGATAGAAGCACATGCCAGGGCCAGAGCCATTGCTCCAGCAGCAGATTCTCACAATATGGTGGTACAGGGAGAGACTGTGAGGAAAGGTGGAACAAGCACACTCCCTTCCACATCAAGCCCCATCACCCAACCCCTTCCAGTTATGTCCCACTCCTAGCCCTACACAGTATCCACAGGAACAGAAACTTTTAGGGGACACTTCAGATCCAAACCACCACACCACACATTGTCATTTGTTTCTCTGGCAACAGTGACTCACAATGCCAGGTGGTACCAAACAAATGCAGCCTCCTCTTGGCCCTGGAAGGCCCAGGTCACAAAGGCCATTATGGCCTACTCAGAAGAGGCATTGCCCATGACAGCACTGCACAGCACCCTCCCCTGCAGCTACCCACTGGGCTGGGCCTGGGCCTCCTGCTGCCATCCAGCACCATGACAGGGCCTCAAGGTTAGTGTGAAGTACACAGCCTTGGTGTGACAATGTGTGCCATCTGCTTTGTGAAGGCACTGGTGCATGTGTTCAGGATCTACCTAACAGCCAACTACACCCACAACTTCTCCAGCTGGCACATGGACTATCACTGGGACGATGTGCATGCCACTAGCAGGGGTGGCAGTGGTCATCGTGCACTGACTTGCACAGCAGCTGCTGCAGGTGTGTGGCTCCTGCATGAGGCAGCACTGGGAGTAGTTGCACCAGGGAGGCCTCTACATCAGGCTCGCAGCCAGGTGCATTGTCTCCTTCACCAGATACGTGAACTGCCCAGCCAGCTCACCAGCTATGCCCTGGTCCATTCACTAGGCCGCTGGTTAGTGTACCCTGACTCCATGTTCCTGATAACACGAGCACTGCTGCCACTGCTGCAGCAGAGACAAGAACACCTGAAGGAGTGCTACCGTGGCCAGCGAGCCAAGCTGGTGGCCTGCGATGGCAATGAGATTGATACTCTGTTTATGGACCGCCGCCAACACCCTGGCAGCCATGGTCATGGCTTGAGCCTGGTTATCTGTTGTGAAGGCGGTGCTGGCTTCTATGAGATGGGCTGCCTGTCTGCACCACTTGAGGCTGGCTACTCAGTGCTGGGCTGGAACCACCCAGGGATTGGAAGCAGAACAGGTACTCCATCCCCAAAGCACAATGCCAATGCCATGGATATAGTAATCAAGTATGCACTGTACCACCTGCACTTTCCACCTGCAAACGTGGTAGTCTATGGCTGGTCTATTGGTGGCTTCACAGCCAGCTGGGCCACCAGGACTTACCCACAGCTGGGTGCATTGGTGCTGGATGCCACCTTTGATGACCTTCTGCCACTAGCACTGAAGGTCATGCCCCATAGTTGGAAGGAACTAGTGGTACGCACAGTGAGGGAGCACTTCAACCTCAATGTTGCTGACCACCTGTGCTGCTACCCTGGGCCAGTGCTTCTGTTCCGGCGCACACAGGACAGTGTAGTGAGCACCTCAAACCACCTGCCCACTCTGCTACCTGGAGATGTGGAAGGCAACCGTGGCAATGAGCTACTGTTGCGTCTGCTGCAACACCGTTACCCAGCTGTGATGATACGTGAGGGCTTCTCTGTTGTGACTCGCTGGCTGCACTCCAGCAGCCTGGCACAGGAGGCTGCCTTCTACGCACGCTACTGTGTGGATGATGAGTGGTGCCTGACAATACTGCGCGCTCACTATGAGCACTGCCAGATGAAGGAGGTGGCCTGGGGGACACATGGGCCCACCTTTCCCTGGCTTGTGGGCCAGAACTTGAGCCCACGGCGGCGACGTCAGCTAGCACTGTTCCTGGCACGCAAGCACCTGAAGAATGTGGACACAACTCACTGTAGCTCTCTGGAGCCTGACGACTTTCAGTTGCCTTGGAGGTTGTAGTCTGGGCCAGTGTGGCTCACCTTAAGTGCATTTCATACCTTCCAGACCTACGGTTTGTTTTCTTTTCCCCAAAGCTGGTCCTGCTCAGTAACCTGACCTCGTCTCTGGGGAGGGTGAGTAATATATCTGGTCCATGCTTGTCCTTCACAAAGGCAACCAGATCTTCCCTCTGGTCTTCTCTGTTCCCTTCCTCCTTTCTCTTCCTCCTACACTTTTGAACACCTGTACCCAGTTCCCAAAGGGAATGCAAAGACGGACCTGGACCAGATTATAGAAATGCTGTGGGGTGGCTGGTCACTGCAAAGGCTATTGGACTTGGGAAGGGCCCTTCACTGAGTCTAGGTTCCAGGATGGCTCCTGGGAAGAGGTTGCCAGTTGTGTTCAACTGTACAAGTTGTTCCTACCATAGCGCACTGGTACTATAGGGTCATAGTGTAATCTAGGTCCGGAGATTCCTAGGTGATCTGCAAGGTTTCCTTCCCACATCTACCTCCTATGAAACAGGCAATTCTGAGACTGCAGACACAGAGTAACAGTGTGTGGTTGGGACCAATGGCACAGGTCTGTAATCCTAATACTCTTGTAGGCTGAGGCAGGAGGATCTCAACTTCAAGCCCAGCCTGGGCAACTTAACAAGCCCCTGTCTCAAAAATTTAAAAAAAAAGAATGGGCTGAAGATGTAGTTAAGTGTGAACACCCTGGGCTCAATCCCCAGTACCAATGCACACACATATAAAAACTAACAAAAATGCAGGGCTGGGGAAGCAGCTCAGTGGTTAAAGCTCTTGCCTAGCTAGCACAAGGTCATGGGTTTGATTCCACAATACCATATAAAACTAGGCACACACCTGTAATCCCAGTATTAAGGAGGGACAGGCAGGAGGATTGCTGTGAATCCAGGACAGCCTGGGCTAGCTACATAGTGAGTTCCTGAACTCACCAGACTATGGAATAAGAATCTATTACCAATAGAGCAACAACAACCAACCAAACAACAACAACAACAACAAAATAAAACAGGGTGGCATGGAGCTTACAGGTACCCACACTTAACTAATTACTGGCTATCCCTCTTGGGCCAGATTTCATGGTTTCGGAGTACAACACAGAATGAGATCATGCTCCTGCTCACCATCATCTGCAATGCAGTCCCTTCATGAAGCAGAGACATTGTCCCCGTCATTCACAATCTCTGTGGCTAGAGGCTGGCCAGGGTGGGTAGAGCAAGATAACAAATGCAGAAGACATATTTACGGGTAACCCCGAACAGGATTCAGCTATGGTGGTAAGTCACCTAGGTTTGTGCAACAGTACTAGGAAGACACCTGGGGAGGAGGGACACCAGGAGAAGGGAGGGGCAGCAGGTGAGGCTTCAATGCACGGGGAACTAGTACCTGCAGTGGTGTGGCTAAAGACAGGCATACAATACAGGAAGATCAGATGTGAAAGGGTGGAAACAGCATCTAGGATTTTCTTCCGGGAACAAGTAGGGACCGAAGAAAGGCCATTGTGGTACTTGTCTTAGAGTCAAATTGCCTGGTGGTCATATTCCTCCTCTTTGAAGTCAGGCAGGATCTTAAAGAGTTCCAAGGTTTTCTGAAGTCTTGGGAGCCCTTAGCTAGCTCAGAGACCCTAACAAGTTACGCTGGCCTGTTTTCTGATTGTGAAATGAGAATGGTGACAGTGCTGTCTTACTGGTTGCTGTAAAAGGAAGGAAGAGAACACGAGGAGCGGGCACAGGGGTGTGCAGAAGGCGCGCCAAAGGGCTCCCCGCTGTGTGCTGTCCCCAGAGCTCTCTTGGCGGGCGGGCACCGGCCCGAGGGCGGAGGCACGCTGCACTAGGAGTCCGAGTTCCTAGCCTGGGAGCAGCGGCGCCCGAGCAGGCAAGCGGGACGGCAAGTCGTTTTCTTACGCAACCCCTGTACAATAAAAGTTCCCATAAACTTAAAAAATAAAAAATATAAGACGCGCAAAGTCGGGCCTTGGAGGGATCGCAGAGATGTGGACTGGCCCGCTAAAGGGCAGCAGCACACACCTCCGAGGGGCCCGCGCATCACGGCTCCCAACGCTCTCCGGCGAAGGGACCTCCCACTTCCCGGTTTCTCGGGGCTTCTGCTGCTCTGGTCGTTCTACCTGTGCGTCTCGCGCGGGGATTCCCCCAGGCTCCACGGCTTCGCCCGCAGCTCTGGCCTATCAGGTTGGAACGATAAGTCACAAAACGTTCTCCTCGGACTCCGTCCTTGGGGGCGGAAAACAGGCGGAGCACGAGCTCAGGCCGAGCGGAAGTGGGCTGGCGCGCCTCCGTTTACGTAATACCCCGGCAGTTGCGCATTTCTGCGGGCTCCAGTATACTCTACGGGTTATACTCCCTGCTATTTTGATTCCTGTGGCGCCCTCAACTCCGACCCCCATCCCGGGCTGCCGACCGAGCATGGACTCCACCGGCCAAGGTACCTTCCCGGCGCCTCCGCTGCGGATGGACCGGGCCCCCTCGCAACATGCCCCCGTATAATTTTTACCCCTCTGCGCGCGCATCAGCCTCTATCCACCTGCCCCTTGACCTCGCTTTGGATCTCAGGCCACTAACCTCGAAGTGCACGATGGCTGTGGTTTACACTTCGTCCTCTTTGTAAAAGCTCTCTCGGCCTCCCCTGGGGACCACTTCGGGATCGTGTTTCCCTGGTGCCCTTCACTTGTTCCTGGAATTGGGAGTTTTCTCATTTCAGGCATCTGTCATTGTGCCATTCGTACCGTTGGGCCCTTGTTGGGTCTGCGGCCTTGAGTCCCTGTGGAGGATCTCCAGGGACACCCATCCGGCCTTGGATCCCGGCCGACGGTTTGTGGGCGGCTCTGGATGTGGGAAAGGAGGTGAAACCGTCATCGCGTTCAACGCGACATTCCTTGGATGACAGCGCTTCCTGTAGCTCAGTCTGCTTGGGGTTTTGCATCACGGGGAGAAGGGTGGAGTCGGGCGTACCCAACAAGCCAAGCAACTTTCCAAAACTGATAGTTCAGTAGTGGAGGTGGCCACTGATGGTTATGAAGCAGGCCCAGGAGATTAAAATCTTGGAAAGGTGAGCCAGGCCTGGTGGTCCAGGCCTGTAAACCTAGCTCTGTGAGAGGCCTAGACAGAAGGATTACAAGTTCAAGTCCAGTCTGGGCAATTTGGTGACTTAACAAGACCCTGCCTCAAAATCAAAACTAAAATGTGGGCTGGTGATATAGCTTAATGTGGAGGCACTGGGCTCAATTTCTAGTAGAAAAATAAATCTTAGGAAGGTGATACATCTTCCATTTTGGAATGTGAGAGAGGGAATCTGAATTCCTGCACTGACATAATGGCGCTGAATAATTTCGGGAAGCTTTCTTACTGTTTGGCCGTCCTCACCATATTAAGCATCAGAATTCCTGGGTTCTTGGTGTTTTGAAATAGGATCTCACTATGTAGCTCAGGTCAGTTTTTAACTTGCTATGTAGTCCAGATTGACCGCAAACTCACTATCTCCTCCAGTCTCCCCAGTGCTGGGAAATTGTATGTGTACCACCTCATTTAGTGAGAGTGCCTGGTTCTTATGCATTCTGGAGGTTCTTATACTTTTGATAGATGCTGACCTGGGCACAGTGATATATATCTATAATCCCAACTACTCAAGAGGAGGAGGCAGAAGGATTGTAACATTCAAGGCCAGTTTGGGCAGCTTATTGAGACTCTGCCTCAGAATAAAATAAATGTGAGCTGAGGGTTCATCTCAGTTGTAGAGTGATTCTTAGGTTGCTTCCCAGTACCAAGGAAAACTAAAGAAAAAAAGTTGTGTCAGAAGTCTCCAGCTCATAAATTCAGAGACTTTTTATTGTTTTGCTTTCATCTCTGATTCAGATAAACACTGAAAGCACTAGATTCTGATTATAAGAATGACAAAAAAGAACTGAGCATTTGCTATGTGGGAGACATTACCTGAACCTGTTTCCTGAAATGAATTTTGTAACTTCAGAATAATCTTAGAGATAGTTCTCTGTATTACCCTCATTTTGCACATGAGTATAGTTTTCAGAGAGCTGAGACTCACCCAGGCATGCAGGCTCTAGCTCACAAGTTTTGCCTACAGTGCCAGTCGCACACTCACTCTTTGTAGTATTTTTGGTAAGACATTCTCTTGTCCTCAGTCTTTTCTGTAGATGAAGATCTGAATGACTTGCCTATAAGGGTGTGTTGAGGTCCCTTTCTTGCAGAGTGACTAAATTGCTTGGCACATGTTCTTATTTCTCCACTATCTGGGGGTGATTTCCATTGGATTCAGTTCTAGCTTCATGGACTAACTGAGAGCCTTATGTTTATTATTATTTTTAGTATTTTTGTGTGTGAGGCAGGGTCTCATTCTGTAGTCCAGGCTGACCCTGAGCTCACTAGGTAGCTCAGGCTGGCTGTGAACTCAAAGCACTTCTCCTGCCTCAGCTTCTTGAGTGCTGGGATTACAGGCATGCACCACCACATCCAGCTTATGTGGTGCTGGGGAATTGAACCCAGGCAAGCACTTTAACCACTGTGCTATTCCTTCAGCTTCTATTATTATTATTAATTTTGAGAAAGGGTCTCACTCTGTAGCCCAGGCTAGTCCTGAACTCACTGGTGTAGCCCAGGCTGACCTCGGACTCAAGACAGTCCACCTGCCTCAGCCTCCCCAGTGCTGGGATTTACAGGTGTGTGCTGCCATGCCCAGCCTAATGTGGTGCTGGGGAATCAACTCAGGACCTTGAGCTTGCAAGGCAAGTACTTTAACTGATATTCCATTCCTCCAGCCCCCCATTATTATTTTTAAATACAGGAGAATAATTAGAGATTTTAAGACACTGAACTTGAGTAGTTTCAACATAGTGGGTACAAGTGAAGTAAAATCATGTAGGTTGTTCGCAGTTGAAAATCAGAATTGGTTGATAAAAATAGGTATGTTTTATTTAATAAACATCACTTGAGTGCTAAGAAAGCACATGTAGGAGTATAAGATATGCAGAGTGTAATATGCAGCCAGGTCCTTGTTAAGTAGAGCATTTTTGGTTTTCACTATCATCTGTTCTTTCCTTCTTTCCTCCTCCTGTTCTTTGTTTTCCTCCTCTTCCTTTTTGGTGGTAGTACTGGTGATTGAGCGTAGGTCCTTGAAACAGAGCTACATCTCCAGCCCTTAGCCCATTTATTTATTTATTTATTTATTTATTTATGGAGATAGGGTCTTGCTCTGCAGTCCAGGCTGTTCCTGAACTCATTTTGTGGCCCAGGCTGGCATCAAACTCACAGCAGTCTTCCTGCCACAGCTTTTTGAGTGCTGTGATTATAGGTGTGCACCACCATACCTGTTTTATGTGGTGCTAGGGAATCGAACTCAGAATGTTGCACTAATTAGACAAGTGTTCTAACTGCTGGTCTAGTCTTCCATTGCCCCCACCAGCTTATTTTTCATTGCGTTTGATTTTGAGACAGGGTCTTGCTAAATTACTAAATTGCTCATGTTGGGCTTGAACTTGAAATCCTCCTGTGTCAGCCTCCAAGAGTTTTGGGATTATAGCCTGTACCACTGGGCCTGGCTGCAATCTATTCTTAGTAGACTTTTAAAAATTGTATAGTTGACAAACATCTGCAATTAAAGACACTTTTCCTTTTTTCCAATCTTTATGCCTTTTATATTAATTTATTAGGGGTGGACTTGACATTGTTGTAAACCTTTTTATTCACAGAAAGTACTGATGAAGAAGAATGACTTTTTTTTTTTTTGAGACAAGAATTTGCTCTGTAGCCCAAGCTGGTCCTGAATTCACTGTGGAACCCAGACTACCCGTGGAGTCATGGCAATCTTCCTGCCTCTGTTCCTGAGTACTGGGGTTCCAGGCATGTGCCCGGTTTATGTGGTGCTGAGGAATTGAACCCAGGTCCTTTTGCTTTCTCGGCAAGTGCTTTTAACTGCTGTGCCATTCCTCCAGCCCGAAGAGTGATATTTTCAATGCTGAGTGTACAAAAGTACTAAGCAGAAGTCCCATGGTTAGAGTTGAAGAGACTGTGTGATATCTTCTGAGCTTTTAGTGCAGACAGGAAGTTACGCTTAGCATAAAAAAAATAGTGACTGAAGGAATGTAAGCCTGATCTGGTGCGACAGGTGCATGGAGGCAGTGCTGCCCTCCTTACCTGTACACATGCTGTCAAGCTCTCTGCCTGGGGAATGAGGATCAGGGATGGATTAAAAGGGACTTTTGTCTTGTTGATTCCCTGTAGGGGCTAGATAACTAACACATACTCGTTTATGTAATCTTAGCATGCCCCTGGCAGATGAATTGAATAGAAAGTGGTAGTTACTGTATTTACAGCCATATTAAGTTTCTGTACTCTTAAAAAATGGGGGAGGGGCACAGTGGTTAAAGCCCTTGCCTAGCAAGCACAAGACCCTGGGTTTGATTCCCCAGCACCTCATAAGCCGGGCGTGGTGACACATGCCTGTAATCCCAGCACTCAGGAGGCTGAGGCAGGAGGATTGCCATGAGTCCAAGGCCAGCCTGGGCTACCTAGTGAGCTGAGGACCAGTCTGGACTATAGAGACCCTATCTCAAAAAATAAACAAATAAAAAATAAAAAAACAAAGGAAGGTCAGTTAGATTGGACTGCTTTTTTGTGATATGATTTTCTTATTCAGCCCGTGATATTCTAATAGGGGAAACTAGAATGAAATGAGAGCTCAGCTTGTGCATTTCTAGTGCCCTGGCAACACAAGTGGTTAGGCTTGCATGTCAGATGGCCTGAGAAATTGTTTTCACAGGGTTATGAGGAGCTGCTGGCCACTAGTCTTCCTTGCATCTTCCCCTTGCCCACTGTTCCAATAACTTAGTGAGTACCTTCTGATCTCGTTTTGCCTTCAGCAGACATCAACCTGAATTCTCCTAACAGAGGCCGGCTACCTGACTTTAGGATTGATGTCCCTGTCGACCCAGGTGCAGCTGCCGAGACTTCTGCTGCTGAGGGTCTGTCGGAGGCGGAGGAGGAGGAGCTCAGGGCTGAGCTTGCGAAGGTGCTGTGGTCTGTCCTGGGGTGACCAGAAGTCAAGGCTGTCTTGGGTTAGTGAGGGATCAGACCACTACCTGTTTTGTGAAGAAATTGCCTCGGCTTGTCACCTATATGCTGTCTTGTTCCCACATATTACAGGGCTTACAGGGCTCTCATTTTCTGTGTAGCTAATTTCATTGAGTAGACTTTGCCACCTGCCAGTGTAGACAGCCTAATGTTAGCCCTGTAGCATTGCACAGGTTCTCCAGGGGAGGATATGCATATGGAGATGGCCTTTTTGAGTATGGCATCTGCTGGGATTAATAATTGACAGTTGCTTTTAAAACCTCGTGAATACAGATACTCTTAAGTCTTAATAATTTTTCTTTGAAAATACTTTTTTCTGGTTCTGATACTGCGTGCCTATAATTCTAGCATTCTGGGAGGTTGTGGCAGAATATTTGCCAAATTTGAGCCCTGTCTCAAAAACTTAAAGAATTGGTGTTATAGTTCAGTGGTGAAAGCCCTGGGTTCAATTGTCAGTGCCCAAAAAACAAATGGGAAAAAAGAAAAGCCATCACCACCAAAAAAAAAAAGCAAATATTTTTTATGTCTGGTGGTTTTATTTTTATTTTTTGAGCCAGCTCTGTAGTCCTGGCTGGTCCTGAACTCACTATGTAGCTCAGGCTGGCCTTGAACTCACTGAGATCCTCCTGCCTCAGCCTCCTAAGTGCTGGGATTAATATAGGCCTGCATTGCCATGCTGAACTCTGTGGTGCTGGAGAATCAAGCTCAAGCCTTGTACTTGCTAGGCAAATGCTCTGACTGCTGTGCTATTCCTCCAAGCCTGCTGTATGTGTTTTGTTTTGTTTTGTTTTGTTTTGTTTTAAGGCAAGGTCTCAAGCTGACCTGAGCTGCTCCTGAACTCCCTGTGGAGCCCAGGTGCCTCAGACTCATGGCAATCTTCCCGCCTCAGGCTCCTGAGTGCTGGGATTACAGGCGTGCACCACCTCGCCCATCTTTATGTGGAGCTGGGGAATTGAACGCAGGACTTGTGCTTGCAAGGCAAGCACTTTAACTACTGTGCCATTCCTCCAGCCCTGTGGTTTTGATTTTTATTTTTTAAAATAAGGGTCTTGTAAAAGTGAAGTGGGAATTAAGTGTAAGGGTCTCCATCCCGTGGGGACACCCGGAACAGCCGAGGAGGGATTGGAGGACAGAGTAACACACTCTGGGAGTTGATTCAGTGATCACCGTCTCAAGTTTATTTAGGGAGTACAGGGGCTTAAATAGACAGAGGTAGTTACCTTGAGCCAATCAGCAAGGCCTCAACCAGCGTGGGGTTGCCCAGGGGGAGGGAAAGAGTAGAGGAGGGAGGATGGGATAAGGAGCAGTTCCCGGGATTTAGGCAAAACAACACCTGGCTTAATTTACAAGCAGTAACATTTGTTCCTGGGAAGGAAGGAATTCGGCCAAGGTCAGTGATGCTGAGGCTCTCGGGCCCTGAAGACCCCAACAATTACGAATGTTGGTAGCAGGGCCTGGTGGTTTAAGTTTGCTATCCCAGCACTCTGGCATACAGAAGCAAGAGGATTCAGCCTGAGCAACTAGTACATGGAGAGATCTTGCCTCAAAACAAAACATAAAAATGTGCTGAGAGTGTAGATCAGAATAAAGGCCCTGGGTACAATCTTCAGTACCACAAGTGAATACTTTACCCACCGAGTTATAGTCTCAGTTCCCCAGCCCTTTTTATATTTTACGTTGAGACAGGGTCTTAAGTTTCTTAGAGTGAGCTCAAATTTGCTTCAGTCTTCCAAGTCCCTGGCTAAAAGGGAATTTTTTTTAGAATAGCTATTTACACAGGAACTGAAAATAGTGAGAACTTATTCTAAAGTGGGAACAGTTTGAAATGATACCACGTAAGAAGTTACTTTTGTGTGGTATGTGTGTATGTTACTGGGAATTGAGTCCAGGACCTTCATACGGAGCTGTATCACCAGTCCATTTTTTATTTTTTATTTTGAGACAGGTCTTGCTAAGTTAGCCAGGCTAGGCTAGAACTTGTTAGCCTTTTGCCTTAGATTTCCAGAGTACTGGGGTTACAAGCTGTGCCACTGGACCTGGCTTCAAATCCTTATTGTTAGGAAGTTTTCTGTTATCAAACTCAAACTGCTTTTCACATAAAAAGGAATTTACTTTTTGGCTTGTGTAGCTGGATTTTGCCAGGAGCTGGAGTTGACCTCAGAAATAGATGGCCTTCATAAGAGCTGTTTCTCTGTCACCTGGTCTCTGTCCATCTGTCTTATCAGCTTTGCCTCCTTCTCACTGCATAGGAAATTCTCCTGTGGATATAGCTGGGGACGGGCTGCTAACAGTTCTAGCTGTTTTGTCCAAGCATAGACCAGACCTTGGGAAAAAGTGCTTGTCTCAATACCTATGCCCAGTCCCAGAGAACAGCTTTAACAAGGCCTTAGTGGTCATCAGGAGACTGTCAGACTGCTGTTGAGGGAGGAGTAAGGCTACAGAGATTGGCACCTCTACCAGAACTAAGCTTCAGGGAGTGGACTCTAAAAGGGGGTACTGGTATCAGATAGAATAGTTGCTGCTGTAGATATTGTTCCTATGATGGATTATGTTTTGATGTTCTTCTATAATTTTGAGAAACCTCATTGGAGTATGTATAAGGATGTTGGTCACTTGCTGCAGTAATGGTGTCTCTTTTTTTTTGAGACAGTGTCAGTAATGGTGTCTCATCATGTCAAATTCATGCTTTGCAGGTGGAAGAAGAGATTATCACTCTGCGCCAGGTTTTGGCAGCCAAGGAGAGGCACTGTGGAGAGCTGAAAAGGAGGCTGGGCCTCTCTGCTTTGGGGGGGCTAAAGCAGAACCTATCCAGAAGCTGGCATGATGTGCAGGTCTCTAATGCGTAGGTACCAGTCTCATGGTAAGGATGCCCCTGTTGACTGGAGAGAACCCTGCCAGGTCTGTGCCTCTGCCTTGCAGATGGAAAGAGTGAGTGTTTGCAGATGAAATGCCTCAGATTCCTAGCTGCTGAGTGAGCCTGCTTGGGAACAGCTGGCCAGAGGCTTTGAGTCCTTGATTTAGAGACTGTACCTGTATTTATTCAGAGTGTATTCGTGTATTTTAAAAGATATATAAGACACACTATTTGTCCAAGCAGAAATTGACAATAAAAAGGTGTTTCAGGGTCTAGACTGGAAAGTGTACCAGTTATGTCTTAGCCCTTCTTATGAGCATGACATGGTCAAGCCCAGCCCCTCTAACCCACACACGACTCAGCCCTGTGAATTTGGCCAGTGCTGCCTTCTGTGGACATGACCACGTGGCTTCTGTGATACAAGTTGTCCTTTGAAGTGAGTGGATTAAGTGTTCTCAGGAGCCATGTCTTGCAGAAAGGCATTGAATTGCGTTTCAGAAACCTCAACTTCAGAAACCCCATGTTCCTACCTTAGGAAAAGGTGGGGCTTTAGGACCCAAAGTGTCCCAAACTGTCAGTGTTTTGTGGCGGTAGATTATGCCCTCCTACTTCTCTGTAGCAGTGCTTTTCCCTGGGAGCTGCCTTGTTGTGGTAGGAGAGAAGATAGCTCTGCCTTGTCAGTCCTCTGTCCTTGGAAAGCTGTAGAGTAGGTAGAGTAGGCGTCTCCTGCCAGCCAGTCCTCCTTTGTCTCCCCTGTAATCTCACCTGAAGTTTGAAGCCTGCGTTCAAATTGTTCTAAATATTCACCACAGACTTTCTGTTTTTAGCTATGTGAAAACTTCTGAGAAACTTGGAGAGTGGAATGAGAAAGTGACCCAGTCCGACCTGTGAGTGCTTATAACGCTCGCGTCTCCTTCCTCTGCTTCTCTTAACTCTTCCCCAGGGGCAGAGAGACTGTGCACACTTGTATCAACAACATTTCACAGTTTACCAGCTATTTTTCTCCCACTAAGTACAAATAAAACTACCCTTTAAACTTTTGAGGGGAACAGGGTACGGAAGCTGAAAGAATTTCACTCAGCGAGCAAGCCTTGCTTAAAGCTCCCTTCTGCCCAACACAGGTACCTTAGATGAGGGGCCTGAGCTCGGCTGGCAATACCCCTGACTAGTAGGTACTCTTTGGCTTTTGGCAGTGTCTAAAGTGATGATGAGGTTTTGTCTGTTGTGTTCTTTTCTTCAGGCATTTCCGTCTTTTGGGGTCATAGAGCCTCAGTTGTATTGAGGGTTTCTGGAGGAGGAAGTCATGCTTGTGAGATCTCAAAGATGTCCTGTGGTCTTGGAGACACTATATCATAAGTCGCATGGATTGTCAGCAGAGCATAATGTACACGTGGGTAGCTTTGTGTATGTGTTAGACTTGTAATTTAAGTGACTCTGCTGGATCTTTAATGTAGATTATAGCATGCCATTTACATGTGTTTCAGTCTGATTATAATGCCCAAACCAAGTAGAGGAATATTTAGAAATAGTCTCTTTGTGAGACCTTTCTGTCTCTTGATTAGAAAAAATGCTGCTGTCATGGTTGTTGTAAGGCATAGGCTGGAGGGAAGTGTTGTAGCTGAGTTTGTCTTAAAGGTGCATAAGGGCCATCGTGTTGTACCTGTGGGACTTCATGGCGTGATGTCATGTGAGAGGCCAGTACAAGGAAGTTTGACAATATCTGTGCTTTGGCTCAATAACCAGTTGTTTCCCTCGGTATTCCAAGAGCATCGGTGTGCTGTCTTTAGGGATGCATTAGATAGTGACTTTGCTGGGAGCAGATGTTTCTTGGGTTGAAATAATGTCTGTTGTCTATGTTGTTAGGTTACTCAGTAGGTTCACAGTCCAGGTTTAATCTAAAGATAGTTTTAGGAAACCAGGTAGAGTGGCATACACCTATAATCCCAGCACTCAAAAGTCTGAGGCCACAGGATTACAAATTTGAGCCTAGTCTGGGCAATTCAGCAATTTGGCAAGACCAATCTAAAGAAACTAGTATTGTTGTATGTAAAATCACCTGACATAAGGCTGCTGAGAGACAATCTCAAATAATTCCTTAAAGAGCTCAGGACATGTAGAATTCTGAATCTCCTGAGAGAAACTGTGGCTTGGTGTGGAAGTGGCTGATAGATTGCCTCTTTTCAAGCACTTCCCCTGCCAGAGACTTCCCCTAGGACTTGGTCTATCTCTTGTTGGTATGCTGCTACGGTGATTCATGTGGAGCCAGTGGTTTTTCTGCACGGATAGCTCTTGAGACAGTGCATTTAAGGATAGTGTTCATGTAATCCCAGCACTCAGGAGGCTGAGACAGGAGGATTGCTATGAGTTAGTTCTAGGCTAGTTTTGGCTCCATAGTCTCAATAAAAAGAATTGGTTTCAAAATAAATAAATAAATAAATGCTTAAGATGTTTTCTGCTCCACATCCTCTACCTTGAAGCTGTTGGTACCTGTTCTAGTCAGGCTTCAGGACAGGGCTGCTGGCAGGATTTGACTGCTTTTGCAGGGGAAGACGCTGGTAGCAAGCTTGCTGACTTTTTTGACCAACACGTTTATTTCTTTAAGCCAGCAGCACTCTGGATGTCCAAGATAGGAAAAAGGCTCAGTATCCTGTGTGAGTGGCACTTGGGCCTAGCCCTTGAGAGGCTATGCTGTGCTTAAACTGCTTGCAGTGCTGCTGATGTCCTTGTCTCTCAGCTAGCCACCATGTTCTATGGGTTATGAAATCATAACTGCCTCCCCTCCCTCCCTCCCTCCCTCCCTCCCTCTCTCCCTCCCTCCCTCTCTCCCTTCCTCTTTCCCTTCTTTCCTTTTCTCTTGAGACATGGTCTTGCTTTGTAGTCCTGGTTGGTTCTGAACTCACTGTGTAGTCCCACTAGCCTCAGCCTTTCAAGTTCTCAGGTTATGGGTGTACACCATCACACCTGGTTTATGTGGTGCTGGGGAATCAAACTCAGGGCCTTGCACTTGTTAGGCAAGCATTCTAACCTCTGTACTATCCCTCCAGCCCTGTTTTTTTGTTTTATAGGTAGACCTATCTGAAAAAACAACACTGAAAGTGGACCAAACTCCATATTTCCTGTTTGGTTCACTTTGAGTTCTCCTTGGGTAAATACAGAAAACACAGCTAATGGGAGTGTCAGCTAGACAGGGAGGTGGGAAGGCTCACCTGAATGAAAAGCCCTGCCCTCAGCTTTGCAGCCCACCTTCAAGGTAGGCCAGATATGGGAATCATTGGACTAGTTTTTGTAGCCAGGAAGCTGGTATCCTCTGGTTGGCTTGAGTAGGGATAGGAGATATTCCTAAAAGGAAGACTGAGGAGAGGGGAAGGGCAAAGAACTTCTGCCAGATCTCCACACTGGCTTATGGATGCTAGCTGACAGGTGGAGGAAACTGCCTGGGCTCTTCTCTTAAAATGATTAGGTAAACTCTCAAAAAAGGGCTGGCTAAGGTGTTACTGCCTTGTCCTTCCAAACTAGCCTCTGCACTTTACCCCTCAAATGCAGCCTCCTCTGTCCTGTGGAGATGACAGGCTAGCTACCAAGAAGTGCACAAGGCCTTCAGAATGGACTTGCCTCCCAGGGGGAGCCTCAGGCAGCAAATGCAGGCATCAGTGCCATCATGTTGATGAGGCCTGCTGGGAGAAGGCTGTAAAGGCTGGTTGTAGTCCTAGCCTATACAAGCGAGCCTAGCTACTATTCTTTTTTTGAGATAGAGTCTTACTCTGGAATCCAGCCTAGGCCTGAACTCAATGGGTAACCCAGGCTGACCTTGAATAAATGACAGTTCTCCTGCTTCGGGCTTCTAAATGCTAGGAAGCTACTTTTGAGGTATCCTGACTCCAAGGTTTCTGCTGCTGCTGCTGCTTATTATTATTTTTTTTAGTTTTTAAAAGATTTATGTATCAAATCCTTTTCTCCTTCCTACTCATTTACCCCCCCTTTCTCTATGTCTTCTTTCCTTCTTCACAAAAATCTGTCCTCTTTCTTTATTCTGTCTCTCTTACTTTTTTATGATTTGGTTTTCTTTGGTTTTCTCATCTTAGAGAAACAGTATGATATTTAACAAAGTTTCTGCTTTTTTTTTTTTTTCGAGGCAGGGTCTTCCTCTGTAGTCCAGGATGGTCCTAAACTCATTATGGAGCCCAGGCTGGTCTTGAACTAACAGCAGTTCTCTTCCTTCTGCCTCCGAGTGTTATTAGGTTGATTTACAGGCATGTGCCACCATGCCCAGTTTATCTAGTACTGAGAAATTGAATCTGGGATCTTGTACTTGGGAGATAAGGCTCTAGCTTCTGAGCCAGCCCCAGGTTTCTGCTTCTTAAGGTACTACCCTTGCACTCCCTTCTCTCATGTCCAGAAATGCTGAGGACTAGAAACATTTCCAGGAATGTACTGTATCCCCAATTCAGTGAGGGTCATAGCTGTTCCACACGTTTGCCTGGCTGCCTGTGTCATCCTCTGAACCCTCAAAGTGCTTGTTTTCTACTCGTATGTGTCAATTTGACATAGAGATTTTGTGAGATTTTTTTTCTTCTTCCTTTCTGTGGTACTGGTGTTTAAACCAAGGGCCCTAAACATGCTAGGCACATGCTCTACTACTGTGCCATGCTCCCAGTCCCAGAATTTTCTTTACTCATTGCTGGGACAAAATACTAAACATCCACAAGTTAATGAAGGAAAGGTTTATTTAGTTCACAGTGTCAGAAGGTCTCACCCAGTCCATTTATAAACAGCTGGTAACAGTAGAAGCACATGGCAAAGCCAGAGAGCTGCTCACCTGCATTGCAGACAGAAACCAAATGAAGCAAGAGCAAAGTGAATCTGGAGATGCACAAGGCTAAAGCACTCCCAGGAAAAAGCTGTAACAATATTCCTACTTTCTTCCTTTACTTAGTTCCTGGCTTATAATTCAGTAATAAACACCTGAAAGCTTTGGAACCTCCTAGTCTTAACAAGTTGAAACATTTCCAGGTCAAACCTGAGCATTTGCCCCTTCTAGCCAGGCCCTGCCTCCCAAGAGTGCACAGGTCTAGTTATCCCAGTAGATCCAATAATATATGAGACTTTTGGGGAATATTCCATATCCAAACCATAGTTCGTGGTGAATCTTATAAGGCCAAGAGGAGCCTGCATCTTCCTGGGGGGCCAGTCTCAGCAGTTAAATTCCCTCAGGTTTAGCCAGGTATGCAAGACAGACGCTGTCAAGGTCAACCTGATGATGCTGGACAGCCTCAGAAGCCCTATCCACCCCTAACCCAGCCTCATGTTTCCTGGCTTCATTCAGTAAGGAGCTATGGCCAGGAGGCTTTGCATCAGGGTTTTGGTGATGGGCTTTTGTGATTTTGGAGGGTGACATCTCTCCCATTAGTTGTAACAGCTAGACAAGAGCTGGTGTTCTTAAGTATTGGATCTCATGGCAGGCTCAAAAATATCCTTATGGCTATGAAATCCTGCCTGTACCTTTTCTGCTGATGTTGAGGTGACAGAGTAGTATCTCAGCAGAAAGTGCTCACTGCTAGGGAATTGGCAGGGCAAGAGGGCATGTTGGAATGGCAGTCTTTGTGTAGGCTGAGGCTGCTGGTGCATCATGAGAGTGGTGTGAGAATAGAATGGACATTGTATGGGCAGTGCTGGAGGGCAAGCCTCCTTAGTCTGGAGGCATTCCTCATGTGTCAGTCTACACTGTGGACATACTTCCATGAATACAGTTGAGCTTGTTTCTTTTTGAGGACTCTTGAAGAAAGAGAAGCTTTGAACTTGTGTTGAACCGGTCAGTCATTAAGCTAGGGATTTTTCTGGCATCTGCTGCTCTGACACTGCCTGCCAACTGTACAGCCAGACTCAGGACTTTTGTGGCCTGTTTTCTTTGTATCAGGCAGGTGTTGCTTTTTCTGTGAGAAGATAAGAGAGTGGGTTAAGTCTCAAGTGAGATGGAAGTGAAGCTGAATTGTAATATAAGAAAGTTAAACATTGCTGGGTTGAGAGTATGGCTATGCTGAGAGCATATTGACTCACCACTGTAGGGCCCCTGGGAGTGAAGGAGCTAGGGTTCTGGCCCCCGGGCAACCCAGGCAGTACTTACCACTCATCAGACTCCTTCCTGCTTCTCCCTTAGGTTTTTTCCTGGTGCTTTGCTTCCTTTGTGATGGGCTACTAATGCCCTTGCTGTTTGGTGGTCTAACTGATATGTCTTCTTCCCAGCTATAAGAAGACCCAGGAAACCATCTCACAGGCAGGACAGAAGACATCCGCTGCCCTGTCTACCATGGGCTCTGCCATCAGTAGGAAGCTTGGAGACATGAGGTGAGAGTCTGAGTTTTGGTCAGGGTGGTATGGTGAGATGAAGGCTCTGTAGAAAAGTGAGCTGAGGCTTGGATGCCAGCCTGGAACAGTCTGCACATGGCCCGTAGCTGGGAGGTATGGTTCATCTGCTTCCTGTTGTGTGCCTTTCACCATGTCTTTATTTGTAGTCCTGTTCTGTCACTGGTCCATTAGGTAGCCTTTGGTACTTGGGACTGAGGAAAAGGGGCCTGCTCCTTGAACCTGTGTCTAGAGGCAGTGACATGGCCTGAGGCTAATGTCAGGGTGAAGTATCAGTCTGGAAAGACCAGTCTCTAGGGTTGCTTCTCAGTATGGTATTCTTCATGTGTCTGCCCAGCTCATGTTTCAGATAGAGTACGGTCAGGCATCAGGAGAATCTACTTCTAGGTGTTTGCTCCTGAAGCCTATGGAGACCCCAAAGACATCAAAGGCGCCGCAATGAGCTGGGCAGGGACCGGAGAGCAAGAGTGTAGCTCAGGTACTTTCTGGTGCTAGACTGGCAGGCTGTGCATATTTGTCTTGCATTCCCTCTTCTGGAATCCCAAAAGACTCCTGCTGGGTAACTTGTAATACATAACTTGATGTCAGGGACCTGGGCCCTTGAGCTAAAGACCTTGGTGTAAAGCCTTATCTGTCACTGCCTGACTATGCCCTTGGACTAGGCATTCCTCCTCACAGAGTGAAGAGAGCCCATGATGGCCATAGTGTAGGTCTCACTGTATCAGCATCCCAGCTCTCCTTCCCACCCCCCCCCCACCCCCCCACAATGCTGCTCCATTCCCTTACTCCCTTAGGGTGAGTCCCTCTCTTCTGGATTTCTGGCCATGCTGCCTTGAATGTCATCCTGACAAAAGTACTTTCATTTTTCTTTTCATTTTCTCCCTTTACCCCCTTTTTTTTCTTTTCTCCCTTTTTTTTCCCCCTGTGGTGCCAAGGCCTTGAACATACTAAATAAGTGCTCTGCCACTGAACTATATCTCCAGCCCATAACACAGTTGGTTTCTGGACTCCTTCCCTCTCATTTAAGAATCTTGACCAAGAACCTGATGGGTGGTACACGCCTGTAATCCCAGCTACTTGGGAAGCTGAGGCAGGAGGATTACAAGGTTGAGCCCAGCCAACTCAGTGATCTTAGCAAGGCCCTATCTCACAGTAAATCAAAGACTGAGGATGTAGCTCAGTGCTAAGACTTGGTGTTTTTCCCCCCATTTTTACTAATACATATATGCAAAACATAGAGTATTTTGTGCAGATATATATCACATCCACATTATAATCCCTTCCCATTTTTGTTGCTCCCACACCCTTCCCGTCCCCCAGTTTCCAATAGCACACCCATTGGATCTACAGGTGCCTGTATTCTGGGTTTCCTATATTGGAAAAGCCATGCAATATTTAATCTTCTGCATCTGACTCACTTTACCACTTGAATCACCACTCTTAAGCTCAGCTTCCTACCCCTAGAATGGTCATATGTTGATGCCTGTTCTCTGGGTCCAGCAGAGCCCTTTACTGGGGTGATTTGCCAAGTTCTTTTTTTTTTTTTTTTTTTTGAGACAAAGTCTTGCTCTGTAGACCAGGCTGGTTCTGAACTCAGTATGGAGCCAGGCTGGCCTTGGACTCACAGCAATCCTCTTGCCTCAGCCTCCCAGGTACTAGGATTTCAGGTGTGTGCCACCACGCCCAGCTTATGTGGTGCTGGGGAATCAAACTCGGATACTTAATGCTGACTTAGCACTTGCTAGGCAAGCACTTTAACCACTGAGCCATTCCTCTAGCCCTTTGTTGAGATTCTTTAACATAGCCTTGCCCACCAGTCCACATAAGAACTGTAACAATGAAATTCTTAAGGCTAGAAAATAAAAGAAAGAAAAAGAGAAAAGTTAAATTTCATATTCTTTAGCATTCAAAAGGTTATCATTACATCAATCAGTTTTCTTAGGATAAACTTACATCAAAGACAGATTAAGTGAATTGCTTCATTAAATGAACTTAGGTCTGTATCACAAGAGTAAATTATATATAAGCAGTAGATGTAATGGCATATTTAGTTACTTCAGAATTTTTTTTAACTTTCATAAATTATTTACTCACATTTCACTAATTATTAACATTTTGCCAGATTTGGTTTATCATTTTATCTTCCCATCCATCTATAAATTTGTATGTACATATTTTTTAAAGATTTTATACCAATTCCTCATGTTGAATATAATTATGATTTGAAACTAATATGCTATTAAAAATAATTATGGAGGAAGTTTCACAGATTTTATGAGAAAGCTGGTACTGTTCTAGTAGGATACTAATCAAATGATTCAAATACCCGTCTGTTATTTTTGTTATACTTTTCTTTAAACGTTTTCTTTCTTCCATGTTCTTTGGTGCTGCTTCTCTGTCCCTCAAGTTTTTTCTGCATACACTAGTGGTCACAGATTTCTTCAAGGATTTTTGGTCATGAAAAATATTTATTCTCCTTTGATTTTCAGGGATAATTTTGCTGGATACAACAACCTGGCTTGGCAATTGCTGTTTTTTAACGCTTGAAAGATCTTGCTGCAGGCTCTCCTGGCCTTTAAAATTTGCATTGAGAAATCTATGGTAATTCAAATCGGCTTGCCTTGGTAGAATAATGTCTGCTTTCTTCTCTTGCTGCTTTTAATATTCTCTCTTCATATTGTATTTCTGAGGCTTTGATTATGATATGTCATGGCAAATCTCATTGCTGCTTGAGGTTATTTGGTATTCTGTGAGGTTCTTGTACCTGAAAATTAATTTCTTTTCCTAGATTTGGGAAATTTTCTTGTTGGTTTCAGTGAATAAATTCTTTATACCTTCAGTGCGGTCTTCTGCTCTTTGTCCCATACCCATAATTCTCAGATTGGTTCTCTTTGAATCATCCATCATCTGTTGTATCCAGTTACTTTGCTCATTTCTAATTTCAGAGTTGTGTCTAACTCTAGCATTTGTTTCCTCAGTCTTATCTTCAAGGTCTGAAATTCTGTCCTCACAATATTTGACTTCACCTGCTTTCAAATGTGTTTTTCATTATCCTGAATTTTAACTAGATTTCTTTTCAAAATTTCCACTTTTCTATTAAAATGTTCCCTCATATCTTGCATTATCTTTCATTACTTGCATTTACTTCAGCCAACTTTTTATTTGTGACTTCTATATAATTAGTGAGCTTTGTATTCATTAGGACCACTTATTTGTTTAGTAAATTCCTTTTTGAGCCCTTAGATCAGTGCTTGCCTTCTTTGAGGATATCTTGTTTGAACTGGATGTTTGACTCATTTATTTGCTTTTTGACTTTCTTGCCTATGAGTTCCACTATTTCAGGGCCCATGACATTAATTTCTGGGGTCTTAGGCATTTCTAAGTGTTGCCTTGTCTCCTTCCCATGTTTCTGTTGTTGATGGACTTCACTTTAAAGGCCTAGCCAAGAGGTTTCTTTGAACAGCTATGAGGGTGTTAAAAGCTGGGAGCCAAAATTTCTTTGAGTTCTGGGCTGGGAATAGGCTGTGACAGAGGACTTAACAGTCTGATGGCCTCTGAGGTGTTTTGTTCACCCCCAGTATCTTCAGCAAAGCTCTCCTGCCTGTCCTGGCTTCCCTCCCCCGAGGATGGGGCTTTCCATTACACCAAAGCTGTTCAGGGGGTTTGTGGCCTTTCTCCCCTCTCTGAAATAGTCTGTTGAGCCAGTTTCTTCCTGGGCACTGTTTAAGAGTGACTCCAAAAGCCCTGATGTGCTCTTCTAAGCTTTTTTTTTTTTTTTTTCACTTTAATCAGTTAAGTCTCCGGCTCTTTTTTTTTTTTTTTTTAATGGCTCCTGCTTACATCATTGCCTATTACGGCTGCCAAGCACTGCTTCTGATCCGGGTTCTGGGTGCATTGCATTTGTAATATGCACTACCTGCTGGCTAATTTTTTTGGAGGCTGGGGCTACCAGCTACTGTCAATTCCCTGTTCTCCCAGATCTGATGTTCAGGGCATCCTTTCTTCTGTCTCAGATGCTGGTGGCTCCCATACGTTTGCAGTCAACCTGGGTCTGCTTCCTGGGCTGCTGTTTACCTATGCTTCTGATATGTTTTTGGTATTTCTGGCCTCCGTACAATTGTTGGCGCACTTCTCCCTGACCTAGCTACATTGAATAGATGGTTTTTGACTATACTCTCAACTTTTTAAGTGGATCCATGAGGAGACATTGTACAGTACTGTTACTCAGCTGCCATCTTGACCAAAAGTTCCAACAAGTTTCTCAAGGCTCTAGTTTTAATCCCAGTACTACAAAAATGAATGAATGAATGAATCTGGGTTGAATGTTCCAAGCATGATGCTGATCCCACAACCCTTTCCTTAAAGGACTTCCGTAGGACTCTGAGACATTTGTCTCTCCCTTAAGTGCCTCCTTCCAGCCTGTTTTTATAGATTGAAAATGACCTGCAAATACATGTGTTTATAGCAGCTAAACTCATAGTAGCTAAATATTGGTAGTATTTTTTTTGTTTGTTTTTGAGACAGAGTCTTGCTCTATAGTCCACACTGGTCCTGAACTCACTATGAAGCCCAAGCTGGCCTTGGACTCATGGCAATCCTCCTTCCTCAACCTCCTGATTGCTGAGATTACAGGCGTGCGCCACCACCACACCTGGCTTATGTGGTAGTGGGGAATCAAACTCAGATACTTAGCTCTTGACTTAGCGCTTCCTAGGCATGCGCTTTGACTGCTATCCATTCCTCCAGCTCCTATAGCTAAATCTTGGAAGCAGTGGATATGTCCCTGAACTGATTAGTTGATAAAGAAGATGTGGATGGACTATGTACACAATGGAGTGGTACTTCACCATAAATATAAATTTGAGTTATTTGTAGGAAAATGTATATGCTTTAAGACTCTCTTAGTGAAGTGAATCAGACATAGAAGCTTACATTTTGCATGGTTTCTTTAATATGAGAAATTGAAAGTGTAAGTAACTGAAAGAGCAAGTAAGAAAATGAGAAGTTGGCAGAAAACGAGAAGATAAAGTTTGTAGGAAAGAAGAGGGATGTAGGGAGGAGTGAGAGGGTGGGAAGCAGGAAAGAGATATAAAGATAATGTAGCATGTATCAGTTCCTCAAATTGAATATAATTATTGTGTAGTACAAAAAAATGGCTGAAGCTTTTGGGGGAGGAAAAAAAGAGTATCCTGGCCTGGAGTTGTGTAGTTGGGGCTTTCTTGCATCTGTATTCTGCCCCATCTGCTGATCCCAAGATGAAGACACAAAGTTTAAATACCAACAACCAGATAACCAGAAGGAATGGCTCCTGCCTGATAGCTGTCTTTACTTCTTTTTTGTTTGTCAAGTTTCTAACTTCAGGAAAAGCTTTATGACTAGTACTCAGTATTATTTTCTGCATGTGCCTCCAAATTGAGTTAGTTATATTCTTAAGCAACTATGGCTGGGAGTCCCTGCATGTTTCCCTGTACATGCAGGCATTGCCTACTATAGCTGAGCTGGGTGTGGGCAGTGGTCATCTCTGAGCTGGCAGCAAGGAAGATCTGCCAGTATTTCCACACATGGAGGTAAGGCAGGACGATCCTGGTGCCACAGTAGAGAGTTGCTACCTGTTCTTGCCTGAAAGTGCCCATCTTTTCACCGAGCACTTTAAGGAGCATAAGTGTCTGCTGTGTCTAAACTATGTCCCTGTGAGGAACATTCCCTTTCACTGCTGACTGCTTATTCTTTTTTTCTGACAGTGTCTTGCTCTGTGGTCCAGGCTGGTCTGAATTCACTATGTAACCTAGACTGTCTTCAAACTCACTGCAATCCTCTTGCCTCAGCCTCCCGAAGTACTGGAATTACAGGGTTGTACCACCATACCTGTTCAAGTTTTATGTGATGCTTGGGAATCAAACCCAGGCTTTTGCACATACCAGGCAGTGTTCTAACCATTGAGCTATGCCTGCAGGCCCATGTGTATTCATTTTAAGTGTTCTCATTCCCTCTCAAATTTGTTCAGAGTATCCTGAGTGGAAGTCTAATGGGAATGTGGGGCCCTTGTTCTCTGTAGCAGTGGCTGTGAGGCTGCCACCCCTGGTCATGTTGATTTGGTAGTTATTTATATATTTGCCTTTGTGTGGACGTGTGAAGACACAATCCTGTTTCGCTGCTGCTCCTCCTCAGACAAGGAGGAAAGTTTTTGTTGTCTCTTTGGAGAACTGGAATTTGCTATTGTCAGTATGGTATGTGACCTCCAAACTATTGTGGGCACTGAGCAGGTTCCCTGTAATGTGATGGGCATGGCCCTTTCTGCATAGTTTGCTGCACTGCTGTAGTACATATGGGTCATTCAGGGCAAGCAGGAGCCTCACGACAAAGCTAGAGGAAGTGGTCTACTCCAGTTGGCTAGTCACGTTCAAGGTGCCCAAAATGTGCTGTTTGCTGGTGTATCTTTCTCCCTGGGGCACTTCTGTTGGTGTTTGTAGTGTTGTTAGGACCCCTGAACTGTTTTTTTTTGTTTTTGTTTTTTTTTTTCCTGAGAAGGTCTTGCTCTGTAGTCTAGGTGAGTCCTAAACTCATTATATAGCCCAGGCTGGCCTAGAACTTATAGCAATCCTGCGTCAGCCTCCCAAGTGTTAGGATTATAGGCATGTATCACCATACCCAGCTATTATTTGGTGCTGGGGGATTGAACCATGGACCTAACACTTACTAGGCATCACTGAGCCTGTAGCCCTCTCTAAACTCTTTGAGGCCTTGAAGGATTCACCAAGTGGTTCCAGATGGTTTCTGAGGCTGAGGCCCATAGGCCTTCTGGGTCTTCTTGGAATGAGAGGCAGGCTTAAGAGACTTAAAATAGGGACAGGAGGAATAGCTCAGTGGTTAAAGTGCCTGCCTAGCAAGTGCTAAGTACTTGAGTTTGATTCCCTAGCACAATGTAAGCCAGCTGTGGTGGCCACACCTGCAATCTCAGCACTCAGGATGCTTAGGCCAGAGGATTATTGTGAGTCCAGTGCTGGCCTGGGCTACATAGTGAGTTCAGCCTGGACTAGAGAGTGAAACCCTGGCTCAGAGAGAGAGAGAGAGAGAGAGAGAGAGAGAGACTGAAAACATGAGCTTAGAGGTGGATTATTCCTTGTGGATTGTTCCTGACCTTTGAGTCCAAGTCTTTTGGGACTGCTGTTCAATGCCTGTGTCTGTAATAGGTCTACCTCTCCTGGCCCCAGAGGGCATGACAGAAACATGAACTGGATTTGGGTCAGAGAATGGTTTATGCCAAGGTTACAATTAGCTTGGTGACCTTGGACAACAGGAGCAGATCCTGCTTCCACCTGTGGAATGGTAAGTGTGATCCTTGGTGTTGGAAGTGGCTTCTTTTTTTGGCTTCCTTTGTATTAGAGGTAGAGGGCCCAGCTGTACCATGGAGGACTGGCTGGCTTTCTTACCATTAGGTATGATGGAACCCCAAGTAGAAATGCTTGGCTCAGAAGGTGTTCCAGGTCCTGTTAGCATACTTATGCTCAGCTTTAGAGACTTCCAGGTATTCCGTGAGTTTGGAGTGTTGGCTTAGCCTGGCTGGTATGCTGTGACTCATCATATCCTTTGTGCTGTTCAGTAGACCACTTTGTCTTCCAGGAATTGTCCTTGATTGTCTTTTACTCTTTAACCTGCAATTGGGTATGCACACAGGAGCCTGTTTCACATGTGATCATGTCTGGGAGGCAGAACTACAGGTTCCAGGATTGCTGATTGTGCTTTCAGGAGCCTTTTGTAGATTCAGGATGGGGCCATGTGTCCTGCCATCCCTGCCTGTATGAGACCTGGAGAAGCAGTCATGAAGTGTCCTTCCATACCACTGCTCTTTGTTGGCCTTCCAGACTTGAGCAGAGGATCTGGGGTTTCTGTGGATGGTCTTGGGTAGCACTGACCTTCCTTGTTTTAACTCTGTTTTTCTTTTCTTTTTTTTTTTTTTCCTGCTGCCACCTTTTAGGGCTCATCCGTTTTCACACTCCTTTAGGTAAGACTGACCCTGGACATACCTATTGAAGGTTTTTCTCTGAATCAAGGCAGATTAGACTCTGCCAGGGCCATTGAAAAGCTGTGCCCAGTGAGCAGCTGTGGAGGAGCTTCTTCTAATACAGTAGCACTCACCTGCCAGATCACTACTACTCAAAAGACCATGGCCAGTTGTAGGTCTATGCAGAATCTCCTCCTCAGAGCCCCCAGCACCCTATCCCCTGCCACTGCTTTACACCTGAGTATATTTGGTCCGCCTACTCCTGAGGTAGCTGACCTGCCTCACATGATAAATGTATGATGGCATCCATACCTGTAGGAGGGTCATGCCAGCCTTCATCCTTTGTTCTCTATTTTTTCAAATGCAAGTCTAGTTTCCTTGTTTCCTGAGAAGTGCCTTGTCCTTTAGGCTTTCTGTCTCTGTTATCTGAGAGACTCTAGACATTCCTCCTTTGGAAACCATTCCCTGTGCTGACAAAATGCATCTTTGGCCCTCACCAACACCATACTGTGCAGCTAGTACTGGGTGGTCTGAAACCAAAGCTAGATCAATCTGTGACTATACATATTTTTAACTTGACTGGACCTCAATGTTTCTCTTTTGTCAGGTCATTTCCCTTGCTGTGTATATGTCTTAAGCCTCTGTGGACCTAAAACTTTCAAAGCCCAGGCTTAGATCTCCATACAGTTTAACTGTTTCAGTGCTCTTCTTTGGCAGTGTCCAGGTGGCCTTGGACACCTTCATGGATCTGGGTGAGGGGAGTCTTTGGTCAGTTCCCCTTCTGGCAGTGTATGGAGGGGGCTCATTCCAGCTCTGGTGGGAGTGGGATCTCTCCTCTCCTTCCCCTGTGAAGTTGGTTTTAATATGATCCAGGCTGACAGGCACCTGCCAGTATGATACCCTATGCTAATTCTTACCTCCTTCTCTGCTTCTACCATGCTTCCAACCAGCGGCTACTCCATCCGCCACTCGATAAGTATGCCAGCCATGAGGTAATGTATGCCTTCTCTCCGTTGCACCAAAGCCATGATGTCTCTGGGCAAAGGTCAGGACAACACCCATCAGCCATACCTTGGACTTCTTATATCTTCAAATCCACAACTGCCATTTTCCTAGCAGCTTCCTGTTGGCTAAGGGCTAGAAAAATACCCCTTTAGATTGACAAGGAAGACCTCATCAAACTGAGGTGCCTATCCTGATACCTCATCCTGAAATTTCCAAGTTGTAGCTCTGGTAGGTCAGTAGAGACAGTGGAAAAGCTGGCACATAGATGTGTCACCTCCCCAATGGACCCTCTCTGAAGGCTCCATGTGGCTTCACCCTGCTTGTGCACCTGCAGCCTGGTCTGTTGCTCTTTTTCTTGCTTGGTTAGTACTACCCTTTTCAGGGTAGTCTTGGAGGATCTAGTGGTGTGAGGCAAGAGAATGGGTGCTGTCATACTTTTGTTTCATGTGACTTTGTTTCCTCTGAATGGACTCAGGATTCTCTGTATTCCTAGTGAGGAAGAGATAAGGATGTCCCTTTTTTCCAGCTTTTTTTTTTCTTTTACTCCTACTTTTTTTTCCCCTCTCTTTTTTGAGACAGAGTCTCGCTATATAGCTCAGGCTGGTCCTGAACTCACTGGTGTAGCCCAGGCTGGCCTTGGACTCAGAACAACCCTCCTGTACCAGCCTCCCAAGTGCTGGGATTATAGGCATGCACCGTCACACCCAGCTTTATGTGGTGCTGAGGAATCAAGCTCAGGGCTTAACCACTGTGCTATTCCTCTAGCCCTTTCTCCAGCTCTTTTGTGAAAGGATCTCTCTTTGTAACTCGTGCTGACCTTGAACTAGATATTCTTCTGCCTCCACCTCTAAAGTGCAAGAATAATAGATGTGTGCTGCAGTGTCCAGGTTCCAAGGGTGTCCAACCTGAGGTCCACTGTTTTGTGCACTTGATATTTTAATTGAAGAGAAACTGTCTTAGGACACATACTAAATATATACCATACTGTAGTTAATACATGAAGAATTTCTTTTTTAACCTTTTCTTACAACATTAAAAAATCAAGGGCAAAAAAAGGGCCAGCTGCAAGTTGGACATGTCTGATTTAGAGTGTGGCAGGAATGTATTGAGCATCCTGCCCACTGGCGGTAGATTGTGGTGCTCCTGTGTGACATCTGGGCCTGACTTGGGTTGGTAGACATGGCTGACCTCAATGACCCTGGCTGAGCTCTTCATGGTATGACCCCACACTGTTTCTGGTGTGTCAGATTTTTACAGTGAGAGCTCAGGATGCTATCAGGGATCCTTCAGGAGCGTGAACCTAGCTCTGAAGTCCTTCGGATTGAGGAAGGCAGCACTATGGCTGCTCTTTATACCAACACCTATCTGCTTTTTCTTTAAAGGAACTCAGCCACTCTCAAGACATTTGAAGAACGAGTTGAGACCATAAAGGTAATTGTTCTTGGACTGCCATTTCTCTTCATGTGTGTGACCTGTCATGTATCATTGTAGAAATTCATTTGAGAGGCAGAGAGGTTTTTTTTTTTTTTCTTTCTTTTTTCTTTTTTTTAAGTGTTACTGAGATCACACCCAGGGCCTTCACACTGAGCTACATTCTGGGTTCATTATTTATTTATTTATTTATTTACTTTTAAGACATGGTCTCACTCTGTACCCCAGGCTGGTACTGAACTCACTATGTAGCCCAGGCTGGCCTTGGACTCACAGCAATCCTCCTGCCTCAGCCTCCCCAGTGTTAAGATTATAGGATTACCATACCCAGCTTTATGTGGAATCGAACTCATGGCCTTGTGCTTGCAAGGCACCTGCTTTAACTGCTGTGCCATTCTTCCAGCCCACCAAGTCCATTTTTTAATTTTTTATCTTTTTTCTTAGAAATAGCATCTCATTAAGTTGCCAAGTTGCCAAGGCTGGACTTGAACTTAGAATCCTCCTGCCTCGGCCTCCAGAGAGGTATCTTATACACTTTATGGTGTTTCTTTCAATGACACTTTGTTCTTCCCTGGCCTTGCCAACCCCTACTCTTTTGCTCTTCTCCATAATTTCATCATTTCAAAAATATCATGTAAATAGGACCACAAATATATCCCCCCCTTTTTTTAGACAGGGTCTTGCTTTATAGCCCAAGGTGGTCCTGAACTCGCTTTGGAGCCAGGCTCACCCTGGACTCATGGCAGTCTTCCTGCCTCAGTCTCTGAGTGCTGGGGTTACGGGATTATAGGCATGTGCTAACATGCCCGGCTTATGTGGTGCTGAAGAATTGAACTTGGGTACTTAGCGCTTGACATAGCGCTTGCTAGCAAGCATTTTAATTGCTGAGCCATTCCGCCAGCCTCTATAGCCCTTTTTTGAGACAAGGTCTCATTCTGTTGTCTAGCTAGTCCTGAACTCACAGTGTAGCCTAGGCTGGTCTTGAACTCAGCCTTTGAAATTCTGGGATCATAGTACACCATTTAACCTTTTTGTGATTGGCCTTCTGTTTACTTTTCATAATTTCATTCCTACCCCTTCCCTCCTCTCCCCTCTCCTCTTTATTGGGAATTGAACCCAATAAAGAAGCTTCTTTTTTTTTTGAACAGAGTCTTGCTAAGTTGCCCAAGCTTGGCTCCAACTTGAGATCCTCCTGCCTCAGCCTGCTGCAGTTTTCATATTGCACAAACTTACATAGAGAATTGAATATACACTTATGATCTACTTTGTATGTGTGCCTATCTTAGGTTATTCTTTCTTATCTTTTCCCTTCTGCAGTCTAAGGTTGTAGGTGGCAGAGAGAATGGCAGTGACAACCTCCCTTCCCCATCAGGGAATGTCGACCAGCCCTTGCAAGATCATGCGCCTTTCTAAGCCTGTAGTCGTGTCACCAAGCCACAGAACACATACAAGCACATCATCATCATCACAACTGCAACTCTGCACAATGGAGCAACCAGCTGGGGCGAGTAACAGCCAATCGTGAAGACAGTTATGCCCATCCACATACATATGTGGCTGTTGCCTTAGTATGAGTTAGAGAACAGTCTACTACATAGATCTTTTACACTAAAGTTCATAGATGAAACTGATTACTGTGCTATTCTTCCTAGAGACATAGAAGTGGACAGGGTTTAGGATCTGGAGGGGTCTTGAGCAAAAATTCCCTTTGGGAACTTTGTTAGCTAACCAGAACTTGGAAGGAAGGAAAGCCCTATAAATATAAAACAAGCAACATTTTATGGCCTTCCTTTTTTTCCTGACTCATAGAAGGAATATATTACCTGGTTGCAGCTTTTATCTGGAGATGACAAATTAGAAATCTGTCCATTTTCTAAGACCCTAGAAAGGATGCATTGTCAGTAGCTTTAGAATTGTTATATTAGTGACCTAGCTTTGACAGGAGCAGATTCACTATTTTTTAAATGAAGAGGACTTTTCAAAAATCAAAATTTGGCAAAGCAGCTTTAGCCCAATCCCTAGAGAATGTTAGTTCTTTGGACTCAAGCCAAAATTCAAGCCTTATATCACCTTATGCTTTGTATAATGTTTTTATATATAAATATGAGGGTTCCTTAATGGGTTCTTAACATTGTGTAGAATTTTACATGATGCTTATTGTATTCTCTCTGTGCCAGTTGTATTTTTTCACTAACACCTTTTCTCCTAGTGTGCAAAACTTGATTCTCTCAAAGGCTGGCAGCTCCCTCTGGCTTCATACTTTGGCCCAGAAGCTTCCTGGGCCTCTGGGGGCAGGTGAAGAAAGAAGGAAAGCCTTTGTCTTTGGCACCCTGTCAATGAGATGTGCTCCTACCCAGCCTGGTGTGGGCCTGGCTTGCCTGGTACAGTACTGGTCAGTGGTGCCAGCCTGCCTCTTTACTGCATGTAGAATGAGTAAGAAGCAAAATAAGCCCTATAGGTCAAGTTAGGAAAGGAGTTTGAAAAATCATCTGGAACTCTACTGTCACCTTTTCTCAGAGGCTACAGAGATTTTTTTTCTTATATTTACACTGCCACACCCTGGCAGCCTCTCTCATCCTGGGGTCCTGCACATTGGGAGCATGGTCAGGAGGGGCAGCTGTGTGCCTTAATGGCTCTTGGCAGGGCACAGAAACCTTGCTGCTTTGTGCACATGTGTACGTCCTGAAGAGAAGGAGACTGTTCAGTATCTGGTTTTATAGACTATGATGCCTCTTCTGATAACCAATCATTCCCGGTCACTTCAGATACCCATGGGAGATTGCAATATACGTGCTGTGATACAGGAATTAGAGAAGAGCTCCTTGATGTATTTGGTGTCCATTTTCCATGGCAAAAACCTGTCAGTTGGGTGTGGTGAGAAGGCAGATTGCAGGAATGGTAACTGATATATCTTCCTAAAATGAATAATGAGCAATTTGTTAATAAAGCATTCCTTTGGGGGAAAATCCACAAATGCTTATTTGGTGTGTCTTTCAGAACCATGATAAAAGTAAGTAAACCAGCACATGAATCTTTGCTGTCATAGCTGACACCTTTTGGGGATGCAGACAAGGGACAGTCACAAGTACAAAGTGCAAATCTTTGATGGTGGGAATAAAAAATGAACCAGTATCTCTGATGAAGTCCTTTGGAAGATGAGTTTCTGCAGGCCTAAAGGAGCATGCCAACTTGCAAGTTGAGCTGGTCAGGTTTGGACCCCCTGAAGGGAACTTTCTTCCTCTGAGAGCATCTAGCTCAACTGTAGTTGAGCTGTTGTAGAGTAGAACCACTGGCTTTGAAAAAGCACCATGGTGACCTTCACTGTGATGTTGGGCCACACTCACGTGCAGTGAGCTTATCAGGGGAAAGTGGACATAGGAAAGCAGAAGAACCACTCCTCAGGCTTAGCAGCATGAAAACAGTAGGAAGGGTGTTAAACCCCATGCTGACAGCAGTCCATTAGAGTTGTAATCTTGTTTTGTCGATGGGGGAAACCTTTTGACATGGTACCTGAAGCCCCTAAAGTTCTGCATGGAGAAAGCAAATTTGGAGGTCAGAAGTTCTGAGATGACATGGATTGTACTGAAGAACAGGGCCCTTGTGTGGAATAGGTCCAGTTAGCAGGGGCAGTTACCAGGTCTATGCCGGAACTTAAGGTCCATCAGGTGTTGTTATGAAGGATATAATTAGGGGTACCTTGTGGAAGCTTGCCATGTGGGGGTGTTAGCAAGTGTGCATGTGTCTGGTTGGTATCCCCAGGTTGTTACAAGGACTCCTTGGTTACATGTTTTAGGGAAATTTATTAGAGGAGGAATTTATTCAGAATTCAAAGGAATACAGAGGTGCTCAGAAATGAATATCCAATTCCCCATCCACCTCTGCATGATTTGTATTTTGCATCTTCCCAGTGTTTCTTTGTGCAGAAATACAGAAACACGAATGTTTTCTTACTCTCTTCCTTTTCCTACTCAAAACAAGGGCAGGGCACACAAATGTGACTTTTTTTTTTTTTTTTTAAGCCAGGGTTTCACTCTATAGCCCAGGCTGGCAGGCTGGCCTGCCACTCATAGTAGTCCTCCTGCCTCAGCCTCATGAGTCCTGGGATTACAAGATGTGCCACCATGCCCAGCTATTACATGGTGCCGGAGGATTGAACCTGTGGCCTCTGTACTCTCTAGGCAAGCACTTTAATCACAGCTCTGAACCTGTTTTTTCTTAGTGACATGTTTTGCATCATTTGCTGAATTACATATAAAGACCCTTGGGGGGAGAACCTCCATCCTGGCCTGGCCCTGGTGCTGTGCATGTGAACCTTAGTTTTTTAGTGAGATGACCACAGCTCCTTTGGGGTAGGGGGTCTGAAGTGGTGGGATTTGTTTCAGATAAAACAACAGGGGAAGTTCAGTGACCTGAACCACACTCTTTAACATTTTCCAACACAGTAGTGAGCTGGAGGTAGCTGGCCGCTTATATATATTTATCCTGGTTTATGTTGAAAATGAGTTCCATGTAGTCTTGGTTTATTAGGAAAATACTTCTAATGTTCTGTGAGAGTCTGCTAGGCCTATGGAATTTAAGAATGAATCTGATGTGGACCTAGGCCCGAGGGACTGTGGTTCTACTTTTTGCAGAAGAGGTGTTCCCTAAATAACTTTCACTTGGAGTAAGATGAGATCTGGTAAGATGCTTTGAGAGCTTTGAAGATAAACAAGTGGAATTACAGGACATGATGGAGGGGGCTAGCACTAGGGAGGGTGGTATATCTGCGTCATCCCAGCTGAATATTTTTTCTTTTTGAGGCAGGATCTCTCTCTGTAGTTCAGGCTGGTCCTGAACTCATTACATAGCCTAGGCTGGCCTTGAGTCAATCCTGCCTCAGCTTCCCCAGGGCCAGGATTACAGGCATGTGCCATTACACCCATCTTCCAGCTAAAGATCTTAAGACTTATCAAGCACTTGACAGAATCTGACTCATCAGAAGTAAATGTAAACGCCAAAGAACTGCTAATACTTGACAGTCCTCTTCCTGTTTGATTTTTTTTTTGGTTACGTCAGGGTTTAAACTCAGGATCTTGTGCCTTGCAAACAAGCACTCTACCCCTGAGCCATAGGCATATCCCCATTGCCCATCTTATTTTTTTATAATAGGTCCATTTGTTTGTTTATAGGCATTTGTTTTTATTTATTATTATTACTTTTTGTGGTACTGGGGATTGAACACAGAGCCTTTGCTCTGAACTATATCTCACAGTCCCAATTTTTTTTTTTTTTTTTTTTTTTTTTTTTTTTTTTTTTTTTTTTTTTTTTTTTTTTTTTTTTTTTTTTTTTTTTTTTTTTTTTTTTGAGACATGGGCTTGCTCTATATCACTGGCTGGTCCTGAACCTGCTAGCCTTGGACTTGGCAATCCTCCTCCCTCAGCCTCTCAGCCTCCTGAGTGCTGGCTGGGATTACAGGTTTGTTTATTTATTTATTTATTTATTTATTTATTTATTTATTTATTTATTTTTTGAGACAGGGACTCAGTGAGTTTCAAAGTTGCCCAGGCTGGGTTCAGATTTGTGATTCTCTTGTCTCAGCCTCCCAAAATGCTGGGATTACAGGCCTACAACACTGTACTGGGGATCAAACCCAGGGCCTTCCTACCAAACTACATCCGTAGCTTATTTCTGTTTATCTGCTTATTTATTTAGTTGCTGTAGATCAAGCTCAGGGCCTTCACTGAGCTACACCTGAAGCTCATTTTTATTTTTGATTTTGAGACATGGCTCACGTAAGTCATTGATTTCCCTGGGCTGGGACTGAATTTGTGAACCTCCTGCCTCAGCCTCCCAGAGTACTGGGATTATAGGCCTGTACCCACCTGGCACACCTGTATTATTTTTTAAAAGGTGACCGGTGAATCATTTACAATTCCGGTACTCAGGAGAGCTGAGGCAGGAGGATGTTAATTTGGAGGCCACTGTGTGAAATAGCAAGCAAGACCCTGTCTGAAAAAACAGCAAAAGTGACTGATGAATGGAAAGTGGTTAATGGGCAAGGGTGGAACTCAGGCAGTAGGAGAATGGTCGGTCATTTGGGTGTCTTTAGTATTAGAAGTGGCACTTGTAGGGTTCCTAGAGTAACACTGGAGAAAAAGAATTGATCAGGAAGGGTGACCAGTTTTCTCCACTGTAAGCAAGTTGACAGGATGAACAAAGGTCCCACACAAAGGGGTTAGTGGAGAGGACATTCCTTTTCTGCTCCTGCACCTCATTGTTTATAGGTAATTCCGGGAGGGCGGCTAGGCATGGCGATGGCATTTCAGAGACTGGATAGGCCTGCGGGAAGAAAGTCCCCTCCTAATCTCCAGAGATGAGCAAAAGTCAGTCTCACACAGTGGCTGGAAACCTGGGGCGGTATGTCCCCGCCATTTCGCACCAGCTCTCTGTCCAGTTCTTTCCTCAATCTTGTGTAAAGCGCTGAGCAAACTTGGCAGCGATTCTTCCGTGTGGCTCCTCGCAGGACCTGGTGGTTTCCTGGAAGTAAAGGAGCCACCCTGAGCTCCGTTCCCGCACATCGGCCCCGACCCTATTGGGTGGCGGGCGATCGGGGGCCTCGTTGCAAGTCCCGCCCTCTGGGTGTCAGTCGTGCCCGCCCATGCATGGGCTGGGCCTCCGCTTGCTTTTCCGACACTACCCCACGCTGTGAAGCGACTGTCCGTTTCTTTGCGGGCGGAGCCTACACCAGCGCACTTGGCGCATGCGTTATTGGCCTAGTTCGCCGCTCCAACTCGGCAGAGCCTACTTCCGAGGGCGCGCGCGCCGGTGCGGGTACGTGCGTGAGCGTGCGCGTCCTCGCCGCTGCCGGGGCTGCTCCCGCGCCCCCTGCCTTTGCTGCTTCTGCTTCCGCCGCCGTCGCCGGGGTGTTCCCGAGCGGAGGAGTGCGTCGGCCGGCCGGCCGCGGAGCGGAGCGAGGAGCGGAGCCACCGGGAGGGCGGACAGGTGAGGTCGGTGCGGGCTGGTCGGGCGGACCTGAGGCCAGGCGGGGCCGCTAGGCTTGGCGCTCGCGAAGAGGGCAGCGGGCACTGTCAGCCTGCAGCCGGATATGGCCGCGAGGCCGGCCAGGCCGGCCTGAGAACCGTGCCCGGCCCTGGGCGACGCGAGGCCTAGCTGGGCCTTGCGCTGTGCAGGGCGGTGCCGCAGGCTTTCTCGGCCAGCCCAGGTCCGCGCGCGCGGCCGTCACCGCGGGCACCTGGGAAGCAGAGCCTCTGGTTTGGAGAACCAGGTAATGGACTCCTCGGATCATAATCACAGCTCAGGGGTTTGAAGATTGCCTCTCAATGAGCTGCAATTGTCTTTTAAATGTTGCAAATTTTAAAAGCATTTGGCTCGTAAAAAAATCTGTTGTATCTGCCTTATAACGATATTTTAAGCATTTCTTTCTAGCGTACTGTTATGTAGAGCCTTAAGGCCGTGTCCCTTCAGGCTCTAATTTGTCGTATTAAGTAGCTGGATTAAGGAGTCTTTTCTCATGTGCCTTACAAATGTTTTCTCAGAAATTCATTTGTGTCTTAGGGGAAAAGAAAGCAGAAGTTTCAGCTTTCTTTTCAGATTTGGGCTGTTTTGGGGGCGTGCTTAGGTGCTGTCTGAATTAAGAGTTTTTGTCTTTAGTAACATGTCTGAAACAGTATTTCAGTGAAACACTTAATTGATGAAACAGCGATATCCCTCTATTGCCATGATTGCTTGAAGGCAGAATTAGTGCTAAGACAATCATGTTAAATTATTTTGCACTCTTCCTAAAAAAATGTCCTTCTTAGTTTAAGGAATGAGTGTTCTGTTGTCAGACAGGTGAAATTAGAAGCCACAACTTCAAAGTTTTGGGAGTTTCTAACTTTGTGTGCCCACATTTTCTTTCACCTGTGTCAGTGTCATAGGACTCAGGATGTCTCTTGCTGGCTGTGTGGCTGCCAGTAATGGAGCCACTGTGGCTTCTGATTGCAGAAATAGTGGTGAGGCTGGCCTGTTAGTTCCTTGCAGGGTCTGAATTCTCTTGCTCTCTGTCCCCGCCCCCCAGCAGGTTTTTTTTTTTTTTTTTTTTTTGCATGTCTCTCAGAGACAGATGTACTCCATCTTTGGGTCTGCTTGGAATTCTCACTTCTTACCCATATGGCTCTGTGAGGCGTTCCGTGACTATCCTACTTAGGATGTCAACTCTTCACCTATTTCTTGTTTCCCTTTCCTGCTTAATTTTCCTATAGCAATTGATGTGCTAATGGCCTATTTAATACTTACCGTATTTGAAATTTTTCTATGATGTTAGGTCCATGAGGACTTTTTTTTTTTTTTTTGCAATGCTCTCAGTTAAACCCAAGATCTTTGCACTGAGTTACATCTCAGCCCTTTTTTAAAATTTTTTATTTTGAGACAGGATCTCATTAAGTTGCCGAGGCTGCCCATAATGCTAGGATTACAGGTGTGCAGCCCTATACTTGTTTTTTCAAAGAACAGTTGCTGATACATAGTGTGTGCCCGGTAAATAATTGTCAAATGAGTGAAAATGAGGAGTTTACCAGCAGCTGTGCTCTGATGGCCTTGTCTCCCAGAAATCATTGTGGGTAAGTACTGAGCACTTAAAGGCACAAGGTTCCTGGGAAGTGCATGGTAAGTACCAAGTTCCTTTAGGACAGAGTTACCAGTTGCTAGCTGTCCATTGCGGAAAGAGTAGGATGTTAAGAGGATGGTGAGAAAGATGCTTGGGACCTTCCTGTAGATGTTTTTATGGATCTGTGGATCTGCAATTATGTCAAAATTAAAAGTTTCCTTAAAGTCAGATCTGTCACTAGTGATACTGTTTGCAGATTTTTTTTTTTTTTTTTTTTTGAGACAGGGTCTCACTCTGTGGTCCAGGCTGGTCCTGAACTCACTTCGGAGCCCAGGCTGGCCTTGGACTCACTGCAGTCCTTCTGTCTCAGCCTCCCAAGTGCCAGGATGCAGTGATGGGGAATCGAACTAGGTTACTTAGTGCTTGCTAGGCATCCCTCCAGCCCCTGTTTGCATAAATTTTATCTTTTGTTACTTGTGCTTTACTGTGACGTGCGGTAACTAGAGGAGGTAGAGTCATTTGCCTGGCTCATACTTCAAAACTGCATGAAAGTGAGCAGTTCCTGTTGCCCTCTGCCAGAAGCTTAATTAGCTAGGATACCATAACAGCCTAGGAGAGCCTGCTTTGTGATTAAAGGACTCTGAAGTCCTTTCTAGGACCTTCGCCCCTTGACCTTTTAAGCATGGTGACTTGTGTTCCTAAGAATTCTGTTGTTATGGTTTGGAGTTTGACTGTATACTGCACAGTTCTCAGCCACTTTTGATAACGAATCCCCTTTGCTTGCAGAGGTGACATCTCTGGGCTCAGTTGTGAGCCATTCTGGAAATCTGTCTTGCTGCGGCTCTCACATAATCATCAGACCTGGAAGTTGAGTTCACATCTTGAATCAGGTTTTTTCATTGGTCACCTGCATCATACAGAATCCCATAAAAAGCTCTGTGTTGTATCTTTAGAGGTTAGGTGTAATGCTCAAATCATTGACACCTAGAGAATAATAGATGCTCAGCAGATGTTTATTGAATGAATGACTAAAATGTAGCAAGGCTGGTGGTCATATAGAGTTGAAGGGTTTTTGTTTTTGAGGCAGGGTCTTTATTTAATTTTTATAAATAGGGTCTCACTCTGTAATCCAGGCTGGGCCTGAACTTGTTGTGTAGTTCAGGCTGGCCTCAGCCTCCTGAGTGCTGGTATTATAGATGTGTGCCAACACTCCTAGTTAATGTGGTGCTGGGGAATCGAACCCAGGCCTTGACCTTGCTAAGTAAGTGCTTTAACCACTGTGCCAGGTTCCCAGCCCCGGTGAGGATGAGTTTTCCCAAAAGATAGGGAGTAAAATGAGCATGATGTGCATGGTTTGGTGTGTATAATGTGGGTGGACCACATCAGCTAAAGGAAAACTGTTTCAAACTTTTTAAGTCTTGAGGAGGCTAGTTAGAAGCCATTTGTATGGAAATGAAGCCTGAGAACCATTCCTGCCCTTGAGGATCCCTAGCACTATGTGGTGGTCCTTGTAAGTCTGCAGGTGTTTGTGTGTTGGGTAGTTAAAAATATGGTGCTTGGAGCTAAGCGTGCTGGCACACACCTGTAATCTCAGTACTAGGGAAGGCTGAGGCTGGAAAATTGCTAGTCCAAACCCCAGTTTGGGCAACCTAGCAACTTAGTGAGAACCTGTCTCAAAATAAAAATATAAAAAAGAACTGAGACTGTAGCTCAGTGGTAGAGTACTTGCCTAGTAAACATGTGTCAGGCCTTGGTTTTCTAACTGAAAAAAAAAAAAAAACGGAAAAAGTAGTACTCATTTGAGATTCATTAATCCTTTGCTGAAGAATTGTGTGCGGAGAGTGTGTTGTCGTGTCATCCATCCTCCATCTTCCTCCCAAGACAGCAGAATCTACTCGACTTTTATTCCTATAAAAGAGTACAGCTCATGTTTTTAGGGTTTCTTTTATCTCCAAGCTGTGCATTCTGTAAAATCTGGAAAATAGTTCCCATTCTGCCTGCCTGTTGGAGGAGCAAAAGCGATGATCAATATAAAGGTATTTCACGTACTGCTTCCTAAATAGATGTGACAGAGATGCTGAAAGTGATAGTAATCCTACTTTGTAAAAATACTACCTCTAATACTACCTCTTAATCTAAGAATCTGGCAAGCTTTGCCAGGTCTACTTCAGATAATAACAATCCCTGATGAGGATTAAGCAACTACCCTGTTGTCAGTCACTGGCAATTGAAGATTTAAGGTTTAGATTACTCAACAACCTTCAGTGTAGGTTTTGTCTCTCCTGATGTCTTGAGTACATTGTATTAATGAAAAAGTGCTTTTTTATGTATTTTTTGACACTAGAATTTGAACCTAGGGCCTTTGCACTGAGTTACCTCCCCATACTGTTTTGCCTTGTTTTGTTTTGTTTTGAGTCAGGGTCTCACTTGAGCTGCCCAGGCTGCAGTCAAACTTTTGATCCTCCTGCCTCAGCCTACCAGAGTTCTGGTATTACACGTGTGTACTGCTACTCTTGTATAGGTGGTATGGTTTGGTTTGGTTTGGTTTGATTTGATTTGGCTTGATTTGAAGAAGTATCTTGCTCTGTTGACCGTGCTGGCCTCAAACTCAGGACAGTCCTCCTGCCTCAGCCTCCTGTGTGCTGGGATTACAGGTGTGTGTTACCATGTGGTGTGACTTGGGTCTGGAATGTCCTGTCCCCCCCAGCCTCATATATCTGGATGTTATGGAATAGCTGTGGAACCATGTGCTGCTAGGAGGTGGAGCCTGATCAGTAGAGGTGGATTACTGGTATGTAGTGGATTAGGGGTTTGTAATAGATTGTGGGCATGTGGTACATTACATGTCATGTGACCTGACAGGAACAGATCATCAGGCCTTAATCTGTCACAGGCTTAACCTATAAGGGCCTCTGCCATGTGCTGTCACCATTGCCGCTACCCATGAATAGACTGAGATCTTCTAAAACTGTGAACTAAAATAAACTTTTCCTCTTTGTAAGTTATGGATGTCAGGATTTCTGCCTCAACAAAGAGTAAGTAAGACATGTGCCCAGTTTATGTGGTGCTGGAGAATCAATCCCAGAGTATTATGCTTGCTATGCAAGTACTCACTGTTGAGCCACGCCCCGGGCCCTAAGATGTAGGTCTTGCGAAATACAAATTGCTTTAAATGTTAAAGGTTTTGCAAACATACGAATTTTTCACATTGCAGTTACAGAAATGAAGAAACAAGGAAACAGAAGGAAATGCTCATTAGACAAGGTTCTGTCTTGGTCAGTTAACGTTTCAGGACCCATCTGTATACACTAACGTTTTACTTCATTGCAGAGTCCTTTGTTTTACATAGAGTAATTTGTAAAACAGTTCTGTGGCAGAGAATTTTGTCATTTATTCATGGCATATTAAGCCCAACTAATAATTTTAGATTGTGTGGCTGCCTGATGAATATTCATTGACTCTGAATGTGAGTGAATCATACTCATCATGGGTTGTTTGTGATCTTATTGTCCTTTTAATTGTTCTACATCGACCAGCATCAATGGTGGTTTGCAAGAAAGTGTACAGAGACATTTGGTGTCTCGGGTGTGTGTTGTGAGTAATGCTTGTGGATTGCGGATTGGTTATAAAGTTACAGTTTTGGTGAGTCAAAGGATTGGAATGCTGACTTGCTAGTGGTTACCCTATCAGCAGTGCCTCACCTGCCTACTTATTTCTGGGACTGAAGTGTGGGTAATGGCCTCGTAGCTGCCATTTTATCAGGTAGAGTAGAAATGAACAGTGAGAGGACTAGAGCTAAAATAACCATTACATTCTAATTCTGACTTTAAGAGCTAGGGGCTGGCTGGGCAGGAGGGGCCTCAGTTCTGGAGAAGGAGTATACACCACTGCCTGCTTTTTATTTTGTCCTATTATCAGAAAGATTTAGTATCTTAGCACAGGTTTTGTTTTTAGCTGGACAGTCCCACTGGGTTTTTCTTTATTTAGTAAGTGTCATACTATATAAATAATTATCATATAAGATACAGATATAAATTTGGGTGAGTACTAGGAATTGAACTCAGGGCCCTTGTACTGAGCCGCATCCCTGTTTCTTATTTTTATTATTTGTGGTATTGGAGATTGAACTCAGGGCCTTTTCACTGAACTCTTTTATCTCCAGTCCGTTTTTATTTTTCCAATTTTGAGGCAAGGTCTTCCTGTGTTGTCTAGGCAGAGCTGGAACTTGTGATCCTCCTGCCTCAGACTCCTTAGAGAACTGGGATTATAGATATGCACAACTGTATCTCATTTATCTTATTTTTTGTAGTACTGGGGATTGCGTCTAAGGGTCTTAATGCTGAACTCCATCTCCAGCCCTTTCTTTGTGCTTTCATTTTGAAGCAGGGTCTTGCTCATTTGATATGTTGCCTACCCACCCATTCTGTGTGGGTGACAGATGTTGCGGCCAGATTGCCCTCACATCCTAATTTTTCATTTGAGACGGGGGCTAAATTGCCTAAATTGGGCTCAAGTTTTTGATCTTCCTACCTCTATCAGGGTTCTGGGATTACAGACTGTACCACCAGGCCCCAGCTTTATTTTTTATTTTGAGACAGTATCTTTAAATGCCTAAGTTGCCTAAGCTAGGTTCAGATTTATGGTCCTTCTCAAGTCTCCAAAAGTACTGGAGTTACTGGTGTGTGCCACCATGCCTGGCTAGTGACACTTTTTTGCTGCTTTTTAAATGACTGCTATCATATTTGATATTAAAATCTGAGGGTTTGTGTTTTTGCTAGTTGGAATAAGTTTTGCTAGATTTCTTTTTTCTTATTTTAAAATTTCTAGGAGTCAGACCCAGTGGCACAGACCTGTAATCCCAATTCTATGGGAGGCTGAGGTGGGAGGATGGCAAGTTTGAGACCACCCTGGGCAGTTTAGTGACTTAGTGAAAGCTTGTCTCAAAGTCAAAAGTAAGATCTGGAGGAGTAGTGCAGTGGTTAATTAGCAAGTACAAGTCCCTGACTTTGATTCTGCAGCACCACATAAGCCAGGCATGATCGTACACTACGTGCTTGTAAGGTCAGTACTCAGGAGGCTGACGGAGGAGGATTGCCTGTGTTTGAGCTACGTAATGAGTTCAGAACCAGCCTGGACAACACTGTGAGACCCTGTCTTTAAAAAAATGAATTAAAAAAAAAGAGACTGAGGCAGGAGGATCACAAGTTTGAGTGCAGTCTAGTTTAAGTTATTTGCAGTCACAAAATCAAGTTGAAAAAAGGGCTGTGCTGAGCTGGGTGGGATATGATGGCACATGTATTCTGGAAGGCTGAGGCAGAAGGACTACAGATTCATTTCTGTATAGGCAATTTAGTGATTTAGCAAGACCCTGTTTCAAAATGAAAAAAAGAGTGGGGAATATAGCTCAGTGTGAAGGCCCTGGGCTCAATCTCCATTTCATGATTTAGATCTAAAATACCCCTGAAATGTCTCATGTTTTGGAAGATCATTGGATCTTGGTGATATTTTTATCATTAGTGGATTCATCCATAAATGAGTTCACTTGGTGAATGTGCTGTTAGGAAATTGGGGTCTGGTTGGCATTGCTTATGCAGTGCATGGGGGATTAACTCTTGGGCTTGCTAGGCAAGTGCTCTTAACTGCTATGGTATTCCTCCAGCCCACCCAGCTCTTTTTTTTTCAGTTTTGATTTTGAGAGATGGTCTTGCTAAATTGCCCAGGCTGGGCGCTAATTTGTGATCCTCCTGCCTCAGCCTCCCAAAATGCTGGGATTATTGGCCTGCACCCCCCAGCCCAAAACATCTGCTTTTTAGTTAAACTACAAAAGATGTTTTCCACATAAGGGCTTTTACGTAGCTTTATTAATCTTCTTTTTTTGTGCTGGAGATTGAAACTGGGGATTCACACTGTGCTACATTCCCTACCCTTTTTGGGTTTTTTACCCAAGGTGAATTAAGGGTCTTTCTCAGCTGCTAAAATGCTCAGGCTGGATTTGGACTTGAGATCCTCCTGCCCATAGTACTGGGACTATAGGTACACTCCACATGGTCTCAAAGTGTAGATACATGCCTACATTCATTTTACATTCATTTATTTAGAGATAGAGTCTCTATACCTTATAGTTCAGGCTAGTTCTGATCTCACTGTGTAGCCCAGGCTGACCTTAGACTCAGGGCAATCCTCCTGCCTTTGCCTCCCAATTGTTGGTATTATAGGCATGTGCCACCATGCCCAGTTTATGTTATGTTAGGAATCAAACCCGAGGTCTTGTAATTGCTTAGGCAAGCTCTGTAACTGCTGAGATACGCCCCCAGCCTTTCTTCCTTTTGACACGGGGCCTTGTTTGTGTAGTCCATACTAGTTCTGAATTCACTATGTAACCCAACCTGCCCTCAAACTCAGCAGTACTTCTCTAGAGTGCTAAGATTACAGGGCTGCACCACCACACCTAGAGTCATTTTGTGAATTTTCTTTTTCCTTTCTTTTCTTTTTTTGTGCTGGCGATAAGGTTTTCACACTGAGCTGTCATCCCTACCTCTCACCACTTTTCCCTTTATTAAAATTTTATTATTTGAGACAGAGTCTCACAAAATCACTAAGTTGCCAGGGGCTGGGCTCGAGTTTGTGATGCTCTTGCTTCAGCCTACCAGAGTGCTTGGATAATAGCTCAGATAACAGGCCTGTGCCACCAGTCCTGATTTTTGTGGAAATGTGAAAAGAAAAATTTTAACACAATCCAGTGGTCCAGTTTAAAAGGATAATAGTTACTTATGGAATATTTAAGTTGTACTTTGTATGAAACACTGTATTTTCTTAGGCATTTACTGAGAGACTTCCTGAAGCAAATGGTGGTGGTTAAACGGGCACTCTTCAAAGTTACTTAATATACATTAGCCCTAATCCTTAAGACAGCTTTACAAGGCAGGTGTTAACCTGATTGATACATACGAAAGTTGCATATAGTTTTCAGTATAAAGATATAATATTGAATCTGAGAAGAATCTGAGCAAATTATGCCATTACAGAGGTTAAAAAAGCAAGTCAGAATTTACAAAATTATCTTTTACAATCCTGTTTATTGGTATGGCTTTCTTTTGCTTCATCCTGCCTTGTTAAGTAATACTATCTGATCATTACCAGTAAATAGTTTCATAGCATCTTTCTTTCTGGTACACAGTGCTGATATGGCTCATGTTTGTTTCAAATGCCTATGCTCTTTTCTTTGTAAAAATTTATCTATGGGTCTGGAGGAAGTCAAGTGCAAAGTACCTGAGTTCGATTCCCCAGCACCACATAAGCTGGGCATGGTGGTGCACGCCTGTAATCCCAGCACTTGGGAGGCTGAGACAGGAGGATAGCCCTGAGTCCAAGGCCAGCCTGGGCTCCATAGTGAGTTCAGGACTGGCCTGGACTACAGAGAGAGACCCTGTCTCAAAAAATTTTTTTAAATAATACTTTTCTTTTTTTAGAGACAGGGTCTCACACGGTAGTCCACGCTGGTCCTGAACTCACTGATGTAGCCCAGGCTGGCCTTGGACTCCGGACAATCTGCCTGCCTTAGCCTCCTGAGTGCTACAGGCATGTGCCACTACTCCCAGCTTTATGTGGTGTGGGGAATCAAATTCAGGGCCTTACGCTTGCAAGGCAAGTGCTTTAACTGCTGTGCCATTGCTCTGGTTCTCACCTCCCTTCCCCCCTTTAAGATAAGGTGTTGCTGTATGGTCCAGACTGGCACTGAACTCTCAGTTCTCCTGCCTTGTTTCAGTCTCCTGAGAACTGGAATTAATTATGTGGGTGTGCCACCATATTTAACATTTGCTTGTTTATTTATTTTATTGTTTTTCAATACTGGATTGACTAGAATCTCTACACTGAGCTATGTCCTGGCCTGTTTTTAATTTTTTGTCCCCACTTTTTAAATGTTTTACTAACATGTATCTGTGATACATAATAACAGTTAGTTTGGGAATTGGTACATTTACAGATTGTATCTTGATGCATTCTTTACTTCCCTTTCCCCTTCCCATCGCGACATCCCCTTTCCTTCTCCAGGAAGTTTGTCTTCCTTTCTTCCATCTCTTTGTTTTTATGGTTTGGTTTTCTCGTGTAAAAGAAACCATGTGAAAAATAACCTTCTGTGCCTGATTAATTTCACTCAGTGTGATGGTCTCAAAGTGTATCCATTTTTAAATGGTCAAGTTTATCTTTTTTATGGCAGAAAAGTATTCCATTATGTAGATACACCTCGTAATTTTTAGCCATTCTTTGATTGTTGGGCGTATTTGCTTCTTCCAAGATTTGGCTATCATAAATTTTGCTGCTATCAACATGGGTGTGCATGTGTCACTGTAGTATGATGACTTTAACTCTTTTGGGAAGATATCCAAAAGAGGAATAGCTGGGACGTCCATCTTCAGTTTTCTGAGAAATCTCCGTACTGCTTTCCATAGTGGTTGTACCAGTTTACAGTCCTACCAGAAATGTAGGAGGGTTCCTTTTTCCCCACAGCTGTGCCAGCATTTGTTGTTTTTTGAATTCTTAATAGCAGCCATTCTTATGGGTGTTAGATGGAACCTCCGTGCTTTAATTTGCATTTCTGTGATGGCTAATGATGTTGAACATTTTGCCATGTATTTATTGGCCATTCAGACTTCTTCTGAAAATGTTTATTCATTTCAGATTCCCATTTTTTGATTGAGTCCTTTATTTTGGAGGGTCTGCTTATTTCAGTTATTTGTATATTTTTTATAGTAGTCCTCTGTCTGAGGAGTGCCTGGCAAATATTTTTTCTCATTCCATGGGTGCTTTCTTTACTCTGTTAATTGTATCCTTTGCTGTTCAGAAGCTTTATAAGTTTTTCATATAGTCCCACTTGTCAATTATTGGTGTTATCTCTTGTGCTTTGGGATTTTTATTGACAAAAGATCTTGCATGTCTTTTTTGCACAGTTTTTATTAATATACATATGCAATACATAATGTTTACGTTGAACTTAAATATTTTGTGCACATATGTCACATCAAGTTTTCCCCACTATTTTTATTAATATACATATGCCATATATAGTATTTACAATGAATTTGGGTATTTCATATATGTCATATCAACTTTACAATTCCTTCCCATTTTTGGCCCTCCCACACTCTCCCTGTCCCTTCCCCCATGTCACATCAAGTTTCCCTTCCTATCTTTGCCCCCCCCCCCCAACCAACTCCTACTATCACACCATGTGGTTCTATAGAATGCCTATATTCTGGGTTTCACAAATCAGAAAAATCATACTTACTTAACATACTGAATCTTCTGTGTTTGACTCATTTCACTCAAAGCACCACTCTTTAGCTCAGCTTTCTACCCCTGGAATGGGTTGCAGTGGTCAAATCTTTATGCCTCTTCTCTGAGTCCAGCAGATCTCTTTATTGGGATATTTGCCAAAAGTTCTTTTTTTTTTTCCTATATCTTTGTTGAGATTCTTTAACCTGGCCTCACCCACCAGTCCACTTAAAAGAAGACTATAGCTAGTGTAATTCATAAGAATAGTAAATGTGGGAAAGAAAAAAAGAAAAGTTAAATTTCAAGTGCTTCAGCTGAGTACTGAAAGGTAACTGTACATTCAAAAGTTTATCATTATATCAGTCAGTTTTCTTAGGGCAAGCTTACATCAAAGACAAAATAAGTGAATTGCTACAATAAATGAACTTAAGTCTATATTGAATTGCTACATTAAATGAACTTAAATCTATATCACATAAGTATATTTAGAGCAATAGATATTATAGCATACTTAGTTATTTCTTTCTTCCTTTTTTTTTTTTTTTTTTTTTTTGAGACAGCATCTCACTGTAGCCCAGACTGGTCCTGAACTCACTGTGGAGCCCAGGCTAGCCTTGGACTCACAGCAATCCTCTTGTCTGAGCCTCCCGAGTGGTGGGATTACAGGCATGTTCCACTGTGCCCAACTTATGTGGTACTGGGGAATCAAACTCAGATATTTAGCACTTCCTAGGCAAGTGCTTTAACTACTGAGCCATTCCTCCAGCCCTTATTTCAGAATCTTTTAAGGTTCATAACTTATTTACTCACATTTCACTAATTACTAACATTTTGCAGGATATGGTTTATCATTTTATCTACCTACCCATCCATAAATTCATGCATATGTATTATTAAAAGATTTTATACCCATTCCTCATGTTTAATGTAATTATTCTATTTTGTAGTCTAATATGTGATTACAGATAATAATTATATGGGAAAATTTCACAGATTTTATAATACATCTGGTACTATTTTTGAAATATATCAGTCAAATGATTCAAATACCAATCTCTTTTTTGTTACACTTTCTTTTCAGATGTTTCCTTTCCTCCATGTTTTCTGCTGCTCCTTATCTCTCTGCCTCTCTCAAAGAGGATAAACTTACACCCAACATCAAAAAAGTAAATTGCTCTATTAAACAAGTTTAAGTCTGTATCAGTTTGCTACATTAAATGAACTTGAACCAGTATCACATAAGTATATTACAGTTAAAGCAATAGAGGGGCAGACTTGGTTATTTTAGATTTTTTATCTTTCATAAATTATTTACTCACATTTCACTAATGATTAACATTTTGCCAGATTTGGTTTGTCCTTTCACCTACCTATTCATCTCTAACTTCGTGCTGACGTATTTTTAAAGATTTTATACAAATTCCCCATGTTGAATATAATTATGATGTCTTGTAAACTTATATAATGTTATAAAACAATTAAGGGGGGGAGATTCACAGATTTTGTGAGACAGTTGATACTGTTTTAGAAGGATACCAATCAAGTGATTCAAATACCAACCAATTTATATATTTTTTGTTATACTTTCTCTTTAGTGTTTCCTTTCCTCTATGTCTTTTTGGTGCTGCTTGTTTCTCTGCATCTTTCAAAGATTCCTCCCTAGTATTTTCTGCAATGCTGAGATAGTGTTCCCAAATTTAAGGGTGTCTTGGTCATGAAAATTTTTTACTTGTTCAATTTTCAGGGATAATTTTGCTGGCTATAACAGCCTGGGCTGACACTTGCTGTTTTGAAAGATCTTGCTCCATGCTCTCCTAGCCGTTAAAGTTTGCCCTAGAGAAATCTGCAGTAATTCGAATGGGTTTGCCTTGGTAAAATAATGCCTCTTTTTCTCTGGCTGCTTTTAATATTCTCTCTTTATGTTGTATTTCTGAGGTTTTGATTATGATATGGTGTGGCAAGACTTGTTGCTAGCTGAGGCTATTTGGTGTTCTATAAGGTTCTTGTAGCTGGAAGTTAAATTTGTTTTCCTTGAAATTTTCTTACACTATTGCAGTGAATAATTTCATTATACCTTCAGTGCAGTCATCTGCTCTTTCTCCCACACCCATAATTCTGAGATTGGTTCTCTTTGAATCATCCATCATCTGTTGTATCCAGCTACTTTGCTCATTTCTGACTTTGGAGTCATGCCTAATGACTTGTTTCCTCAGCCTTGTCTTCAAGGTCTGAAATTTTGTCCTCACAATATTCTAGTCATCTTCCCCTGTTGTCACATACATTTTTCATGTCCTCAGTTTCATCTAGATTTTTTTTTTAGATTTTCCACTTCTCTAGCAAAGTGTTCCCTCATATCTTGCGTTTCCTTATTTACCGCAACCAGCTATTTTTGTGGCTTTAATATGCTCAGTGAGCTTTGTCTCCACCAGGACCATTATTTGCTTAGTAAAATCTTCTTTAAGCTTCCTGATCACTGCTTGCATTTCTTTGAAAATAATATGGTTTGAACTGGTTGTTTGACTCGTTTATTTGCTTTTTGACTTCCTTCCCTATGAATTCCACTATTTCAGGGCCCAAGACATTAGTTTCTGGGGTCTCAGTCATCTCTGTGGATGCCATGTTGCCCTGTGTTCTTCCCATGTTTCTGGTGTTGAGGAACTTCATTTTAGAGGCCTAGTGACTGGTTTCTTTGACTGGCTATGATGGTTTATGGTTGGGAGCCACAATTTCTCTTAGTTCTATGCTAGGAATAGGCAGTGAGGGGCGACCTCTGAGGTGTCTTGTTCATCCCCTGCCTTTTCAGCAAAGCTCTCCTGCCTGTTCTGGCTCCTCCCCCCACCCCACCCCTAGGGCAGGGCTTTCCACACTTGAAGGTGTGCCTCCTACACTGAGCTGTTCAGGAGGTCAGCAGCCTTTTTTCTCCTCTCTCTGCAAATGCCTCTTGTGCCAGTTTCTTCCTAGGCTGTTTAAGGGTGATCCCAAAAGCTCTGATGTGCTCTTCTAAGCCTTCCTGTACTCTAATGGGTTCAGTGTTGGACTTTGGTTTTTTTCTTTTTTAATGGCTTCTGCTTTTGTCATTGCCTGTTATGGCTGTGGAGCACTGCTTCTGCTCTGGACTCCAGGAGGCCTTTTCTAGTGGGAGCGCCCATTACGTTTGTAGTATGCAGTACCTTCAGATTCTTTTTACGGAGGCTGAGGCTACCAGCTGCTGACGATTCCCTCTGCTGCCTTATTCATGCTAACCTCAGTCTAAGGTTCTGGCTTCCCTGCTTTCTTTTGTCTGTGGTTTGTATGTGCAGGCAGCTCAAGACTGCTGAGCCAGTTGCTGGTTTTCTCTGCTTCCGATATAACTTCAGGATTTCTGATCTTCCCTTGGCCTCCTGTGGGTTGTTGGGGCGCACCTTCCTCTCCTAGCTCTGTCAGATATTCTGGGCTCTACACAGGCTTTCCTCTTGACTTCAGATGCCTGTGGCTCTCAGCCTTTTGCAGTCAGCCCGGATAGGCTTCTTAGGCTGCTGGCTTTTTTTCTCTCTCTCTTGCTTTTGATGTTCCTTCAGGATTTCTGACCTTCCCCTGCTCTCCTTTCAGCTGTTGGGGTGCTCCTCCCTGTCCTAGCTACAGTGAACAGGCATTTTATGACTGAATTCTCAACTTTTTAGTGTGTTGATGAGGAGACATTGTGCAGCTCTGTTACTCAGCCACCATCTTTCCTGGCACCGTTCCTTCCCTATGCCGGTGTCTTCAAGGTATTTGCCAGCTTTTTCTTCCAACAAGTTTAGTGTTTCCGTTTTAATGTCTGAATCTTTGATCCATTTTGATTAGATTTTCATGCTTGGTGAAAGTTGTGGGTCTATTTTCTTTCTATGTGTGGTTAGCCAGTTTTCCCATCAAGAAGTTAAAGAAGCTATGTTTACTACAGTGTATATTTTTTGCCCCTTTGTCCAAGATCAGGTGGCTGAAAGTACTTGGGGCTGTTTGGGCATTCTTAATTTTATTTTACTGATCCACCAATCCTTGTACCAATACCATGTCATTTTTTATCACTGTTCCTGTGTGATAAAATTTGATATATGGTATTGTGATGCCTCCTGATTTTGTTGTGTTGTTTAGAATTGTTTTTGCTATTCTGGGCCTCTAGTTCCATATAAATTTTCAGGACATTTTTTTCAAGTTCTGTAAAAAATGCTGCTGATACCTTAGTGAGGATTGCAGTGAATAGGTACATCAGTTAGGTACATAGTATGGCCATTTTGACGGTGTTGGTGCTGCCTGTTGAGGAACAAGGAATGTCTTTCCGTTTTCTGAAATTCTCCTTGATTTCTTTTTTAAGAGTACTATAGTTTTCAGTACAGAGGTCCTTAACTTGTTTTCTGAGGTTGATTCCTTGGTATTTAATTTTTCTTTGATCTCTTTCTCTGTGTTTTTGTTGTTGTACTGATTTTTGTGTATTGATTTTATATCTTGCAGCTTGCCCGAATTTGTTAGGTCTAAGAGTCTTCTAGTAGAGTTTTTGGGGTCCTCTATGTAAAGGATCATGTCATCTGCAAATAAGCATATTTTGACTTCATTTCCTATGCGTATTACTTTCATTCCAGTCTCTTCCCTGTTTGCTAAGGTTTCGAGCACTGTGTTAAATAGGATTGGTGAGAGTGAACACCCTTATCTTGTTCCTGATTCAAGGGGAAATGCTTTCAGTTTTTCTCCATTTAGTATGATGTTGGGTGCAGGATTGTCATTGCTTTTATTAGCTTGAAGTAGTGTTCATCAGAGTTTTGATCAGGAAGGGGTGTTGTATTTTGTTAAAGGCCTTTCTGCATCTTTTGAAATGATCATGTTTTATGTCCTTGCTTTTTGCTTTTTTTATTTTTTATTTTTTTTTTTTGAGGCAGGGTCTCACTCTGCTGCCAGGCTGGTTCTACATTCACTGTGTAGCCCAGGCTAGCCTTGGACTTACAGCAATCCCTCTGCCTTAACCTCTCAAGTGCTGATATTACAGATATGCGCCATAATGCCTAGTTTTATGTGGTTCTGGGGAATCAGACTTGTGAGCTTGAGCTTGCTAGGCAAGCACATTAACTGCTGTGCCATTCCTCCAGCCTGGTTTTGTTGTTTTAAATGTAGTAAACCCATTTGATATTCAAATAATGGCTGCTGTAATGGAACCTAAGACTTTTGAGGAAGTCAAGAGTAGTGGTACATGTATGTGATCCTAGCATTTTTGGGTTCAGTCCCCTGTAGGCATAGGTGGACTTTTGAGGAGATACCACATAGTAGAGTTTTATGATGACTAGTACGAAAAAATTACCAAGTTGAACTGTACTCTTTAACAAGAGTTTTCACAACCTAACTGATCAGAGTCTAATAATTCATACTTCAAACAATAAGCAGTTTTTGAGTCTAATTGATATTAGTCTTTGGGACATGGTGGTAATTAAGAACTGTAGTTCATTGTCATATAATCGGATTTAAAGAGCATTTCTGTAGCTAAAATACCTAGTAACACAAGTCATCATAAGCTGTTGATCCACAGAAAGAAACACAAAGTGCTAGGGATTCAGTTCACCAGTAGTGTGTTTGTCTTTCATGTACAAGGCTCTGTGTTTGATTCTTAATACTGAAAAAAAAGGAAAGAAAGAAAAGCACAAAAATTAGATAATCTTGCCATAGTTGTCATGGTGATACATGCCTTTAATCCCAGCTACTGATGGTGTCAAATCAAGACATCACAAGTTCAAGGGCAATTTATTGGACTCCTGTCTCTATATAAAAGTATTGAATAGCTCTGGGATTCAGGCATGATGTATAAGATTAATTCAAGGTGCTGAAGCAGGAGGATTACAAGTTCCAGGCTAGCATGAGCAACTTAACAGTGCTGGTCTCAAAATAAAAACTAAGAAGGTAGTACCACCAGAAGAAGGAAGAAAGAGGATGTATGTAGCTCAGTGATGAGTACTTGCCTGGCATGAACAAAACTTTGAGTTTTATTCCCACTGTTAGGGAAAAAGAGAAGGAAGGAGAAAAAAAAACCTTGGCATAGGCAAACCTATTATTCACCACTCAGCTTTCTTTCAAACAAACTAGCTGCAAACACATGTTCTTTTTGCTTGAAAAAGTTTCTCAGTGTAGTCAGTGACTGTATCTAGAAAAGCAGCAGTATTGGACGCCCTCCTGTTTTTATTATTGTTATTTTTGAAATAGGATCTTGCTGTGTTGTCCACGGTGGTGCCCCTAAGCTCAAGTGATAGTCCCAAGTCTGCCCCCTAAGTAGCTGGGATCATAGGTGTGTGTACCACCACATTTCATTTCATTATCTTTATTTTATTTTGGTTCATATTTTTGTGGTACTGGGTATTGAGCTCAGGGCATTCACACTAAACCATTTTAAAAAGTTTTATTTTGAGACATGATCTCACTAAGTTGCTAAATTGCCCAGGGCGGGCTTGAATGTACTATCCTTCTATTTCTGCCTCCCAGAGTGCTGGGATTAGAAGCCAGGTTTCAGCTACCTTTAAAAAAAATTATTTTTTGAGACAAGGTCTCACTCTGTAGTTCAGGCTGGTCCTGAACTCAGTATGTAGCCCAGGCTGGCCTTGAACTCAATGGCAGTCCTGTCCCTACCTTCCGGGTGTTGGAATTACAGGCATGTGCCATCACTACTTGTTTATGTGTTGTTGATGAATTGAATTCGAGGTCTTGCATTTGTTAGGCAAACACTCTTAACTACTGTGCTGTTCCTCCAGCCCCTCAGCTACCCTTTTAAACAAGTCGTTAGAGTGGTAAAATTAGGGGAAAGATTAATGTGGCACTCAGTTCTGGTGAGCAACATATATAAGCCTTGTTATGGCTTGGATTTTGAATGTCCTCCAAAAACTTCAGTATTTGGAGGCTGTGGAGTACTTGTGGAAACATGTACTGTTTAAGAGGTGGGGCTTGATAAGGATGGGTGGATTACAGGCTTGTGGCTTAGGGGGCATATAGAAGCTTTCATGTTTGTGGCGTGTTACTGGAGATGTGACCTGGAAGGGGTGGATCACTGGGGCCCCAGGAGGAGCAGAACACTTCTTGACCTGGAAGAGTATGTGCTAGTTCCACTCTTCCTGCCTTACTTGGCTTCCTGTCTACTATGCCTTGAACAGCTATTTTATGCTGGGCTTCTGCCATTGCCAGCCACCCGTGATGGACTTAGACCTTCTAAAACTGTGAGGTAAGATAAATCTCTGCTCTCTTAGATTTTGAATTTTGGGTATTCTGTAATTGTAATGAAATAGTAAGACAAGCCCCAACAGGGCAAGAGATGATTTAAAGTTACATGGTGTATCATTAAGTGTTGATGAAAACAAATGTCCATCTTTCAGAGAGTGGCCTCCACCCCTCTGAACTCCTGGGAATTTTAATTTACTATAAAATTCAAGATTTCACCCAATTTATGAAGTAGCTTTAGTTCCATACATCTGCCACACTGCTACCTCCAAGAGTGAGCCCCTAGGTACTCCTGTAGACTCTCCTCTCAGTGGGCAGTGACTCCTCTTTTTCCATTTTAAGGTTGCTACTAATGTTGGTTACTGACTGCTTTGGCCTATGGGTGGGGGAGACATTATGGGAATCTTCAGGAAGAAACACTCAAAAGGCTAGAGTGAGCCAGGCCAAGTCTGAACCAAAAAGTAAGCAGAACAGAGGAAGTGTACTTTCCACAGATCCAGGGTCTGGAAAAGAGAGCCACCCGATGTCATTTAAGTAGAGGTCAGATGTATTTGCCTGTAAGTCTGCATAGCTTCTGAACAAGGTTCAAGAGAAAGCCCCCTCCTTTGTAGTTCCCTTTGTAGCCTGCTGTAACAGTGCACACTCAGTGGAAAGAGCCCCACTGAATTCAGTCTTGTGACATCATATAAGCAGTCACTTACAACTTATACAGCTGGTGTCAGGTCCAAAGCACAAATGCCCAGAAGTACAATAAAACCTTTGCAGACATCACTCAGGCAATTCTTCCACCCTTGACAGCAATTGGTAAGTCAGGGCACTATTTCTAGTGAGTGTAGGAAACCTAGCAGCAGCAGTAGTGTCCCATACATCAGTGATAGCTTTCACTTCCCTCCAGGGATTCAGGATGGGACCCACTCCCCTTGGAAGCATGGAGAGGCATTGGTTTTAGTGGAATATTTTTCCTAATATTTGGACTTTAGACTACAAACCTAACCTGATTTATTTCTGTCTTGGTTACTTTCTTGTCAGTGTGACTCAATACCCAACATTCACAATTTAGGGAAGGAAAAATTTATTTTAGCTCACAGATCAGAAGGTCTCAGTTACTGGAAAACTGTGGAGTCCCACGGTGGGGTCGTGACTAGAGCCAGAGCTGGAGATGGTGCTCCGGAGACAGAGATCCTCAGAGCATGGCGGAACAGAGGAAGTCTGGGAGGAAGGTCGCACCAGCACACGCCCCTCCCAGTCTAGCCGCAAGCATCCGCCCCTTCCAGCCAGGCCCCACACAGTATCCATAGGTACATGCAGCTTTGGGGTACGTTCCAGATCCAAACCATTATACTTCTTAAAGCACAAGTCTTTGCCAGCGCCATTCACATGTTGTGGTTTTCTAGAAGGAAAAGGAAGAGATTTGGATAGAAGGAAAAAGTTGAGGCTTCGTGGTGTCAGAAATCTTGATCCATGATCTGGGAAAACTACGTATTTTTAGGGTGCTGCCTTGGGGAGGAAAAATATCTGAAGTCAGCTTTACCTTAAGATCTCCACCTAATACACATTCCAGTAGTCTGAATCCCTCCCCCATCCCATCCCCCAGTTGAGAGATGTGGATCTAAGACTAGAGGCCACTTTGCTGTGCTACAGAGTGCTACTATAATCCTTTCCAAAGGAGTTCAGGACAGTCTTATTTTCAGCATCCTTTTCAAAGATGTAATCTCCGGGTTCAAGAACTTTTTTTACCTGGTGAAAATTTACCTAGGCATAATACATTAAAGCCTTGTGATGTGAGTCACATCAGAGTTGGTAAGAGTGGGAGATACATGAGGTTCGTTTATTAAGGGGCATAGGCCTTCCAGTGACTGTTTCATAAGGGTATCTATCTGTTTTACAGTAAAACTAGGTTTTGATTCTGTTGCCATCTTTTCTTTCTTTCTTTTCTTTGGGACAAGGTCTCACCCTGTAGTCCAGGCTGATCCTAAACTCTCTCTGTAGCCCAGGCTAGTCTGGAATTCACCTCAATCCTCTTGCTTCAGTCTTCTGGGTGCTGGGATTAAAAGCATGCGCCACCATGCCTAACTTTATAATTTGAATAATTTTATCCCTTCCATCATGAATCAAGGAGTACAGAGGTTTTAGCAATGGGAGCTCAAAGGACTTAAGGACCGGATGGACAGCTAGACTGTCCACAAGCCTGTTTTACACTGGATTTACAACCTTTTAAAACCATATTGTTTCTCCTTTTTGGGTGCATAACACTGCATATTAAATAGGTTGTTATAGGTAATCTGACTTGGGTCAATGTTTTGGATTTTATTCAGTGACTTAGTTTCAGTATTAACTGAGTTAGCATGAAGATCTGCCAAGTTTTAAGTTTCCTTCCGTTTTAAGTAATTCTTGGTCTGTTTGATGTTGGCTTAGCAGTTTATGAACAAGTCACTTCTAGGAGTTTATTTGAAATCTTTTTTTATTTTGGGGGCAGGGTCTCACTCTGCAGCCCAGGTTGGTACTGAACTCACTGTGTAGCCCATGCTGGCCTCCAGCATGTGGCAGTTCTCCTGCCTCACCCTCCCGAGATCTGGGATTACAGGCATGCCCTACCTCACCTGGCTTATTATTTTATTATATCTTAAACTAATTAATTTTTATTACGAGCTCAGGGCCTTCCCACTGAAACTACATCCCGTCTATATTTTAAATGCATTGTGTTTGTTTCTTTTTTGTTTTGAGACATGATCTCGCTCTGTATTCCAGGCTGGTCTTGAATCGAACTCGGGTACTTAGCGCTTGTCTTAGCACTTGCTAGGTAAGCACTTTAACCACTGACCCATTCCTCCAGCCCAAATGTATTTTATTTTGAGACAGGCTTTTATTAAATGGAGTTGCCTGGACTGGGCTCGAACTTAATATCCTGCTTCAGCATTCAGAGTTCTGGCATCTGTGTGCCACTGCCCTCAGTGAGTTCTGGGAATTTTACTCAGTCTAATGGTATGATCTTAGTCACTAATAAAATTGTACTTGTTGTGAACTTCTTTAAAGGCTGAAGCCTTTGCCTGGGAAAGTACTAAGCAACCATCTGTAAATGATAGTGACTTAAAGTGGCCATGCTGATAAGTGCTCATTACAGTAACGATAAAATTGGAAAGGAAATGTGATTATTTCTGTGACATATAACATTTCAAGAGGACTAGAGTTGGTAGTATTATAACAACACTGCTGGATTTCTGCAGATTCCATATATTATTTGAAATATGATGACATTCATTATCACTAAGTATCTGTGACACGGGCTTGCCTAGCAAGCTCAAGCCCTGAGTTGTTAACCCACCGCTACATAAAGCTGGGCATGGTGGTACATGCCTGTAATCCCTGCGCTTAGGAGACCGAGGCAGGAGGATTACCCTGAGTTTGAGGCCAGCCTGGCCGGCACAGCAAGACCTTGTCTCAAAAAGAAAAACAAGTATCTATGACTTGACAGTTTTTCCTATATTATACATATATATATGTGTGTGTATGTGTGTGTACATGTATTATTATATCCATAATATATATAGATAGTACAGATTACATGTATATATATATATAATATACACACAAAAAAGGGCTATTTCGTTCGGTCACACTTTTTTTGGTAAGGAAAGTTACCTTTTTTGACATATTTCAGGGGCCTATCTAGAAAATTTAGGATCATGAAAAAACATAAATTAAAGACACATATGAAAAGTTACATAGTTGTACAAAAAACTTTAGATCTCAGAGCTCTTTTTTTTAATGATTAAAAACTGGAAACTGGGTGAAGTGATGGATGCCTATAATCTCAGCACTTAGGAGGCTAAAGCAGGAGGATCACAACCTCAAGCCCAGCCTAAACTATATAGTGAGTTTGGGGCCTCCCTGGACTACATAGGTAAACATTGCCTTAAAACAACAACAAAACCTGATAGGTGGGGCTAGAGAAACGGTGCAGCAGTTAAAGCATAAAGTTGATTTCCCAGTGCCACATAACTGGGCAGGGTCACACATGGCTGTAATCCCAGCACTGGGGAAGGCTGAGGCAGGAGGAGTGCTATGAGTACAAGGCCAGCCTGGGCTACAGAGCAGGACTTTGTCTCAAAAAAAAGAAAGAAAGAAAAAGAAAAGGAAAGAAAAGAAAAAAACCCTAATAGGTATAATATGAAGCAAAAGAAATTATCTTTGTTAAAACTCAAAATCTTTGTTTCCTGGTTCATTTAAATAAATGGTAAAGACAAGACTTGACGCGGTTTCCTATTAAGAGCAGACCAGTACCAGGATTGCAGTGAGTTTGAGGCCAGCCTGGACTCTAGTGAGTTCAGGACCTTGTCTGGGGTGGGTGGAGGGGAGAGATTAATCTTACAAACTTCCTACAAAACTTATCCATTCTGTTTCTTTACTGTACATTTCCTCCCACATTTGGAAATAACCAGTCATTCTACTTTAGTACAGAAATTACTTTTTCTCCAAACAAAACATCGTCATAACTTTTCCTTGCCAAAAGCACATCTTTCTTTCCTTGTGTACTCACTTATGTTTCTGTCCCCCAACCCCTTTACTAGGTTTGACAATTAAATTTTACAGATTTCCTAGAGTGTCCAATTTTCAAATTTTCACATCATTTTTAGTGCTGAGGACTAAACTCTTACCTCTCTTTTTGTCTTCATTATTGGATATAGAACTTAGGACTTTGCATGGGCTTGGCAAGTACTCTACCACTGAGCTACAGACCCCCCCCCACCCGCCCCACACCCCCAGCCTATTTTTAGAAGTTTTACTTTTAATTGAGAAAGTATCTTGCTAAGTTACCCATGTTGGCTTCAAACTTGTGATCCTCCTTCCTGCCTCAGCCTTTGGAGTATCCTGTGAATACAGGTGTGAGCCACCAAGCCTAGCAGAAGCTTAACTTATTTTTAACTATTACGTGTGGATTGCTAATAAAAGAAAACCTGGGCTGGGGTGTAGCTCATTGGTAGAGTGTTTGCCCAGTGTGCATGAGGCCTGAGTTTCATTCTCCATACCACTAGAGTTTCAGTCTCCATGCCACTAAGAAAAAAGAAAGACCATGAGTATCTGGATCTAAAATAAGATTTCTTGCTGAGAAGGCTAAAACTTTTGACCAATAGTTTTAAAAAGACCTTTAAATTTGTTTGTTTCATTGCTGTAATGGAGGTTGAGCCCAGAAGCACTGTACCCAGGGTTTTTTATATTTTGAGACAAGGTCTTGCTAAGTTGCCAGGCTAGTCTTGAACTTGGAATTCTTTACCTTAGCCTCCTAAGTACCTGGGATTTCAGGTGTGTGCCACTAGAATTATTTGCTTCTGTAGAGAACTTTGTAGAGAAGCAACCTTTGATTCATTTACTCTTTTGGATGTTTCTGCATACACAATAAATAAATGCTTGCCATTGCTTCTGTGGCATTTTGGATCCTTTTATTCCCCCCACTCTACTGCTTAGGTGAACACTTACATCTAAGATAATTTTTTTTCATTTGGCCATTAAAATTCTAAGTTGTTTTTAGTAGATGGGGGAAACAAGACTAACTGCCCAAATTTCCAAAAGATGGACACAAATATTCAGAGAACAGTGAAATGAGGCTTTAGTACAACCGTAAAAGGCAGAGATGCACAGGATGGCTTCAACAGGCTTTTTAATCTTAGTGCATAGGTCCCTCCCCCTGTTTTTCCATTGGCTGGGTAGTACAGGACTGACAATTCTCTTCCCAAAGAATGCCTAATCTTTAAGGCAAGGAACAACTTTGTCAGTATTTGATTGGAGACACATTGTCTCCTAGAAGTGATGTGGTAACCAGTGTCCCTTCCTTCCTTTATTCTTTGGTGCATGCTCAGTGCAAAACCTGTGTGAAGGCAAGCCTGCGCGAAAGCAAGACCACCAGAAATTTCTGAAGGGGAAGAAGAACTAGGAAATAGGCAGAACAAAGGAGCAAGTGATCGGTTGCCATTTTACAGCAACTCTGAGAATGAATCACCTTCCTTACTCCTCACATAAGGTAACCCTTTTTTTTTTTCCCAAAGAAAACATAAGTTCCAGTCCCCACATTTTTGTACTTAAATTTAGACAGTGTCCAAGACTTACCGTATTTCATGAAACTTTTTTTCCAAAACACATACCTGAGACCTCCAACTGGATCCATCCCATCCTGGACTCAATTCAAGAAAAATTGCTAATAATGATTGACAAGTTCACAGCACAAGCCCCTGGAACTCTAGTTGAAGAGGGAACTCATTCATTATTTGACTTGGTGTAAGAGAGAGCAGTAAACTGGTCCCCTTTTGGAATCAGTGTTGATTTGTAGTTAGCCCAGGCTGGCCTTGAACTCATGAAAATCCTCCTGCCTTAGCCTCCCAAGTGCTAGGATTATAGGCATGCACCACCATGTCTGGCTGATTTTTACGTGGTGCTGGAGGATTGAACCCAGGGCCTTGCACATGCTAGGCAAGTGCTCTAACTGCTGCAATTCAGCTCCAGCCCCGCATCAGATTCATTTCTAACACCAGACTGTTAAAAAAAAAAAAGTTAAAATAGAAATTTTGTTTTTCTGGGTTTTTTTTTTCTTTTGGTCGTGGTTGGTTGGGGATGGGATGGTGTTACTCGAGATTGTATTCAAGCTTAAACGCTGAGCTATGTCCCCAGTGTTTTTTATTTTAAGACAGGATTTTGCTGAATTGCCTAGGGTGTTTTAACTTGTACGGCTTCCTGCATCAGCCTGCCAGGATGCTAGGACTACAGGTGTGTGCCACCACACCCAGAGTAGAGTTTAAGCACATAAATGATTCATGAATCAGACATCACCTGTAAACAAGTTGAGAGAACTCCACCCAGCATCTGTGGGGTTACAGTATTTATAGACAGAAATAGAAAACAACATCAAGAAGTGGCATGATTGGTGACAGTTTCAGACTTACCTATTTGGAGTACTACTTGTTTTTAACATTTAATGCCTCTGTAATTAGACATGTCTTGATCTTCTTCTTCTTCTTCTTCTTTTTTTTTTTTGATATGGTCTTCTGTAGTCCAGGTTAGTACTCAGCTCATTTTGTAGCCCAGGTTGGCCTCAGACTCAAGGCAGTGCTCCTGCAGGACTGTGTTACCACACATACTTTATGTGACACTGATAAATAGAACCCTGGGTGTTGGGCTTCGTAGGCAAGTGCTTTTAAATACTGAGCTACGCCTCCAGCCCCCTAGATGAATTTCTGGCTTATTTGTTGACATCTAAAGTGGTGTGCAGGCAGGACGGAGAGGATGTGATCAGAAGGGTTTGGTTGCTCAGTTGTTGGGTATTTGTTAGAGGACAGAAGCATTCTGATGCTTTTTACAAATAGATTTGTAGATAATGTCTCTGAGAGGTTTTTGATGATGTACTTTTAAAAAAAATGTTCTCAGGGCTGGAGAAGTAGCTCAGCGATTAAGTGCTTGCCTTGCAAGCTCAAGTCCCTGGGTTCAATTCCCCAGCACCTGGGAGGTGAGGCAGGAGAATTGCTACTAGTCCAAAGCCAGCCTGGCCTCCATAGTGAATTCAGGACCAGCCAGGGCTGCAGAGCGAGACGCTGTCTCAGAAAGATTGTGTTTGTTAGATAAGAGCTTTAGTTATTTTGCACAACTTCTGTCCTCCTTTTTCTTTGCAGTTATTGTATTCTAAACATAATTTGTTAAAGAAAATCTTTATTAGGTTTCTGGATATAAATCACTACTGACAGAAGTACTTAACAAGGTGGATACAGTAGTGGATGTTTATAATTCCAGCTACTCAGAAGAAGAACAAGGCAGAGTCTGGAGTCAAGGCCTTATATTCAATTCCCTAGCACCACATAAAGCTGGGCATGGTGGCATATGCCTGTAATCCCAGCACTTAAGAGGCTGAGGCAGGCGGATTGTCCTGAGTCCAAGGCCAGCCTGGGCTACACCAGTGAGTTCAGGACCAGCCTGGGCTACGGAGCGAGACCCTCTCTCAGAAAAAGAAAAACAGGACCAAGGCAAGGGTTACAGGTGGGAGGCCAACCTTCACAACAGTGACCCCCACTTCCCTCTCAAAAAAATAAAAATTTGTTGAATTATCTGCTAGGAGTTGGAATAGACCTCAGTTTATAGATAGAAAGGCATCAGGGTACTGGGTTTTTGTTTTTGTTTCTCTGTAGCTAGTCATACCCTTGTAATTTTTTTACAGTTTGGGAATTAGAGGTTCTAGGTAAGATATAGCCCAGGTTGAGGCCCTTCTCCCTCAGGTGATTTGCCTTCTGGGAGTGGTGACACATGCCTGTAATCTCAGCATTTGGGTGGTGTATGAGTTTGTGGCCAGCCTGAGCTGCATACTAAAGTTCAGGAGCAGCATGGGCTGCAGAGCAAGGCTCTCTGTCAAAAAAGAAAAAGAGCAAGCAAGCAAGCACTGCCACTGAGCATCGCCCCTAGCCCTTCCTGAAAACGTTAGTATCTTCTCAGCAGCATAGGTGTGGCACTAAACTGAAATCCTATGTGGGAAAGGTTTTTTATATGTTTAGTTTATTTTGTTACCACTGAGTCCCTTGTATTGAGAACAGTGTGACATATCATAGATATTCCCTAAATATTTGTTGAACAAATGTATGATGAGATCTAACTCAAATACAGCTCAAGGCCCAGAACTGAAGATGATTAGCTCTGCTGTGTAGGTGGGATATTTGTTTACACCAGGTTCTAAGGTATAAGTATGAGCAGGGAGGAGTGCTAGGTGTCAGGAAGATGGAATGGTATGTCTGGTCCTTATGTGTGACAAGAATGTATCTCCAATGCTCCTGGTTTCCAATATTTTTGGACAGTCTTGCCTGTACAACAACACGTAAAGGCCCTAGTACTTATACCTTCTAGCAGCACTTAGGAGGTCATACCAGATTTTCAAAATGGACCATTTTTTGTTTTTTATTTTATTACAATTTTTCCCCCCAGACAGGGTCTCGCTCTGTAATCTAGGCTTGTCCTGAACTCACTGTGTAGTACAGGCTAGCCTTGGACTAGTGGCAATCCTCCTGCCTTCCAGTTGCTGGGATTACAGGCATGTACCACCACACCCAGCTTGTGTGGTGTTGGGGAATGGAACTCAGGGTTGTGGTATTCCTACAGCCCCACTTTTTGTTTTGTAAAGATGATGTTATTAAAGAAGCTCCATACTAAATGTTGGAAATTACATCCTGGAATAAAGGTAGAATAATAATATGTGATTGTGGTTTCATAATGATGGAATAATGATTTATGATATCATAAATCATAGCAATTATAGTTTAGGTGTATCTTGACATAGACCTTAAGAATCTTTTGAAATTTAATTAAAACAAATTTAGCCTTTTTGTTTTTTGAGACAGGGTCTTGCTCACAGCAATCCTCCTGCTTCAGCCTCCCGAGTGCTGGGATTACAGGCGTGCGCCACCACGCCAGGCTATGTGGTGCTAGGGAATCAAACTCAGATACTTAGAGCTTGACATACCACTTGCTAGGCAAGCGCGTTAACTGCTGAGTCATTCATCCAGCCCCTTAAAACAAATTTAGGGAAAATAAAATGGGAAACCAACATCATGACTCATGCTTATAAGCCCAGTATAAAAATAAAAAGTGATAGAAGTTTGTCCAGAGGCAGAGGCTTGTAATCCCAGCTCTCTGAGAGGATGAGGCAGGAGAATTGCCAAATTCACCAGCTTCCAGCCCATCCTGGGTAATTTAGTGACTTGGTGAGACCCTGTCTCAGAATCAAAAAGAAAACTGGCATGGTGGCACGAGCCTGTAATCCCAGCACTCAGGAGTCTGAGGCAGGAGGATTGCTGTGAGTTCAAGGCCAGCCTGGACTACGTAGTGTACTCAGGACCAGCCTAGACCACATAGGGAGACTGTCTCAAAAAAAAATAAAAAATAAAAATGAACTGGGGCTGTAGCTTAATGTGAAATCCCTGGGCTTAGTCCCCAGTATTGGATAAAAAGGAGTTGGGAGTATAGTTCAGCACTCCCTGGATTCAGTATACAGTCTTGCAAAGATAAATAAAATTTGGAGGGCTAAAAAGGCCAAATGATCATCCATTGCAATTTCAGTGGGTTCTACTTAAAGCTGATGTTGTACCACTTCATGTAATATGTAGACATATTAAAAACATTCATTTCTCCTTCCACTGTTTTATGCTTAAATGCCTGTGCATTACATCTACCTATGATATAAATCCTAGAAGCCAGAAAGGTAATGATTCTTGCTTTGGGATGTGAAATAAATCGGTGGCAATGCATATTTTTTAGCATGCTATGATGCCCTGCCTAGATTCAATCCTCAGCACCAGTAGAGGGAGTTTTTTTCTTTTTTTAATATAGTCAGGTAAGGTTTTTTTTTTTTTGGTATGGGTTTTGTTGTTGTTGTTAAAGGCTAATTTATTTATTGAGGAGAAGAGGATGCAAACAATATGAAAATCAAAAGCTCGTTTGGCATTTAATTAACTTTCCTGTTTCTGCTTGTCCAATGGGAGGTGGCTGTTATTTGTGCATTTTCTGAGGGCCCTGATCTGCTCGTGGAATCTCTATACAAGGGGACGCTGGGGCCATTCCCTCAGGTGACCCTTGGGGAGAGCTTGTATCAGGGGGAGTCATTGCTCACTTGACTTTTCTTTCTCTTCTGCTTCGTGTGTACTACGAAACAGTTGTTGCACGCAGTGGTGAGACCTGTAGTTAGTGAGAGTAACCTCTGGAAACCGACTTTGCCATCTCAGCCCTGGTCTAGGTCCTTCTTGATTTTGTCCACAGCCAGAGGGTCTTTTGATAGTCTAAAAATCCAGGAAATTCCTTTCTTTTTCTGAGGCAGGGCCTCACTGTGAGCCCAGCCTGGTCCTGAACTCAGGATGGAGCCCAGGCTGGCCTTGGACTCATGGCAGTCCTCCTGCCTCAGCCTCCTGAGTGCTGTGATTACAGGTCTGTGCCACCATGCCTGGCTTATTTGAACCCAGCTACTTAGTGCTTTAACCACTGAGTCATTCCTCCAGCCCAAAAATTCCTTTTTCATGGGTACTTTCAGGTCCTCCTTTGTTAAGTAGCCTTTGTCTCTAGCAAATTTTTGAAATGTAAAGGAGCCCCACCTGCAGCATTGTTGTTTGTTTTGATTTTTTTTTTAAATCTGTGACAAGATCTGGCTGTGTAATCCAGACTGGCCCAGACTGACCTTGAAATCATGATCCTCTTATCTGAGCCTCCCAAGTACTAGGATTATGGGCATTCACTACCATGACAGGTTACTCCTATGTTTTTCAAAATCTTTTTTCTTTTTACTAATATGTATTGGTTATTTGTGGTACATAAAAATTAACATTCAGCTCCTGGAATTGGTGAGTGTATATACCACACTTTTTTTTTTTTTTTGAGATGGTATCTCACTCTGTAGCCCAGGCTGTTCCTGAACTCGCTGTGGAGCCCAGTCTGATTTTGGACTCATGGCAATCCTCCTGCCTCAACCTCCCAAGTGCTGGAATTATAAGTGTGTGTCATCACGCCCAGCTTTATGTGGTGCTGGAGAATTGAACTGAAGTACTTAGGGCTTGACTTAGTGCTTGCTATTAAACGCTGAGGCATTCCTCCAGCCCTACACAGTGATCTCAAGGTACATCTATTTCTTGTCTTTATGGCAAAGAATATTTCATTGTATATGCATACTGCATGTTCTTTTTTATTTTTTTTCCGAGACATAGTCTCTCTGTGTAGTCCAGGCTGGTCCTTAACTCACTATGTAGCTCAGGCTGTTCTTGAACTCAGTCCTTCTGCCTGAGCATCCCAAATGCTGGAATTACAGGCATGTTCCACCACGCCCAGCTAATTTTTATTATTTTGGGGAATTGAAGCCAGGGCCCTGCACATGCTAGTCAAGCACTCTTAACTGCTGCTGAGCCATGTCCCCACCTCCCAGCTGATTTTTATGTGGTGCTAGGGAATTGAACCCAGGGCTTTGTGCGTACTGGACAAATGCTCTAACTATTGAGCTATACCCCTAGCCCATTTTTTAAATTTTTCCCCCATTTTATGATATAATGTTTACATTGAATTTGAATATTTTGTGCATATGTATATTGTGGCAAAATTATAAATCCTTCCTCTTTCCCTTTCTGACCCTCCCACACCTTCCTCCTCCCCCCTAGTTTTCACTACCCTTCCTCTTTATTTCTGTGAAATAACTGTGATCTGGGTTTCTTATATTAGATAAACCATTGAGTATTTAATCTTCATCTGAGTCACTTCACTGAGCATTATGATCTCAAGTTGCATCCATTTACCTACAAAAGCTTCAAACCTGTCTGTCTTCATAGACAAGTAGTACTCCATTGTGTGCATACACCATAACGTATGTATCCATTGGTTGTTGATGGGTATTTTGGTGTCTTCCACATTTCAGTTACTGTTAGTTGTGCTGCTGTGAACATGGGTATACATGTATCTCTGTTATATGGTGCTTTTAACTCTTGGAAAAACTCCTGGAAGAGGCATCACTGGATCCAAGGGGATATTTATTTTCAGCCTTTTGAGGTACTTCCATACTGCCCTCGGTAGTTAGACCAGTTTACATTTCCAGCAGTGTAAGTGGGTTCCTTTTCCCCATAGCCTCTCCAGTGTTGACCACTGCTGTTTTGAGTTCTTGATATACAGCCATTCTCTGTGTTTGCTTGTTTTTTTGAGGACGGGTCTTACTTTCTTGATAATAGCCATTTTTACTGGAGTAAGGTGGAACCTCATGTTGTTTTGATTTTGTTTTCTTTTTCTTTTTTTCTTTTCTTTCTTTTTTGAAACAGTCTAGTTCTGTAGTCCAGGCTGGTCCTGAACTTACTTTGTAGCCCAGCCTGGCCTCAAACTCACAGCAGTCACTCTGCCTCAGCCTCTTGAGTGCTGGCATCACAGGCGTGCACCACCTAGTGTGGCTTAGGTGGTGCTGGGACATTGAACTCGGGATCTTGCACTATTACCACTGTGCCGTTCCTCCCGCCCCTGCTAAGATGTTCATTTCTCTAGTGGCCAAAGGTGCCAAGCGTTTCTTTACCTACTTATCTGCCATTTGCACCTCTGAGAATTTATTCATTTCAAGAACTCTTTTTTTTTCAAAAAATTATTTTATTTTGTTTTGTTTTTTCTTTATTTTTCCTTCCTGTTGGTCCTCTTAATTGTTTGCTTTGCTGTGCAGAGAAGTTTTTAGTTTGATATAACCCCGTTTATTGATTCTTGGTATTAATCTCTTGTGCGATAGGTATGCTATTGAGAAAATCCATGAAGAGTTTTGCTTATTTTATCTACTAGCAAGGTCATTGTTCCATTTAATTTGATTCAAGTACACTGTGAAAATATGTGTCTAGATTCATTCTTTTGCATGTGGATAATCAGTCTTCCCAGTACTATTTGTTAAAGAGGCTGTCTCATCTGCAGTGTACATCTCTGTTGCCATCAGATGGCTAACGGTACTTGGGGTTGTTTCTACTTCTCTACTTCTGTTCCATTAGCCCATCTGTTTTGTGTCGGTACCACATGTTGTATTTGTTTTTCTTTTTTCTTTTTTTTCCATTTTATTGATACGTATAAGTGCAAAATTTAAAGTTTACGTTGATTTTGAGCATTTTGTACATATATATTCTTGGCAAGGTTACAAGACCTTCCCCTATGTCCCTTTGGCCCTCCCCTGACCCACTCTGCCCCAGTTCCCATTGCTTTCCATATTAAGTTCTGTGAGATAATTGTGATCTGAGTTTCTCATATCAGAGAAACTGTTTCATATTTTCCCTTCTGTGTCTGACTCACTTCGCTAAGCATGATGGTCTCAAGTTTCCTTCATTTGCCTATAAAAACCTCCAACTTTCGGTCTTAATAGATGCATACATTGTATTCTATGTGTATAAATACCACAATTTGTGTATCCATTGGTCTGTTGATGGGTATTTTGGTGTCTCCCACATTTTAGTTATTGTTAGTTGTGCTGCTATGAACATGGGTGTACATGTATCTCTGTTATGTGTTGTTTTTAACTTTTGAGAATATTCCCAGAACCTCTTGGTGGGGATATTTATTTGAGAAACCTCCATACTGCCTTCCATGGTGGTTGTACCAATTTGCATTCTGACCAGCAGTGCAGGAGGGTTCCTTTTCCCTCACAACCTCGCCAGCAGTGATTGCTGTTTGAGTTCTTGATATAGATCAATCTCTCTGGAGTTAGATGGTATCTTAGCAATGTTTTGATTTGCAGTTCTCTTACGGCTAGGGTTCTTGAACATCTTTTCATGTATTGGCCATTTGAACCTCATCAGTGAACTGCTTCTTCATTTCTTTTGCCCATTTTTCAATAGGAACCTTGATTTTGGGGGGGCTTACTTTGCTTCTGCTTCCTGTATATTCTGGCCTTCTTTCTGAGGTGTTGGTGGTGAATATTTTTTCCCGGTCTGTTGGTTCTCTTTTTACAGTATTGATAATCTCCATTGCTGTGCAGAAACTTCTTAATTTGACATGATCCCATTTATTACTAACGGGGGCAATTTCTTTTGCTTTTGGTGTCTTATTAAGAAAGTCTTTGACTACACCTATGACTTCTAGATGTTTACCTAATTTGACTTCTAGAAGGGTCACTGTTTCAGTTTTAATGTCTAGGTCTTTGATCCGCTTTGATTTGATTTTGGTGCATGGTGACAACTGTGTATCTAGATTCGTTTTTCTGCATGTGGATGTCCAGTTTTCCCAGCACCATTTGTTGATCAGGCTATCCTTTTTCAAGTGTATGTTTTGGCTCCTTTATCAAAGATTAGATAGTTGAGGGTATTTGAGATTGTCTCTGCATCCTCAATTTTGTCCCACTGGTTTATCTGTCTGTTTTTGTGCCAGTACCAAATTGTTTTTACAACTGTTGCTTCATAGTAGAGCCTGATGTCTGATATTGTAATGCCTCCTGCCTTGGTCTTGTTGCTCAGATTGCTTTGGCTGTTCTTGGTCCCATATGAGTTTAAGGATTATTGTTTCAAGTTCTTTGAAAAAAGTTGTTAATATTTTGATAGATAGGAATTGCTTTGAGTCTATATATCAGTTTTGGTAGTATTGTCATTTTGACTATATTTATTCTGCCTATCCAATAACAGGGGGTGTCTTTCCATTTTCTGATAGTGCCTACAACTTCTTTCTTCCAAGTAATGTAGTTTTCTTTATATAGGTCCTTTACTTCCTTGGTTAAGTATACTCCTGGGTATTTAATTTCTTGCTGGGTTATTGAGAATGGGATTGTTTTTCTGAGCTCTTTCTCAGTGAGTTCGTTGTTGGTGTAGCGAAAATCTGTTGAATTTTTAGTACTGATTTTGCAGCCTGTGATTTGGTTGAATTGGTTTATTATTTCCAAGAGTTTCATAGTGGAGTTTTGGGGATGCTCCATGTAGATAATCATAGTGTCTGCAAATAAGGATAGTTGGACTTCTTCCCGTCTGATGCAGATACCCTTTATTTCACTTCCTTGTCTGATTGCTATGGCAAGTGTTTCAAGGACTATGTTGAATGAGAGCAGACAGCCTTGTCATGGTCCTGATTTGAGAGGAAACGATTTCAGTTTGTCTCCATTTGCAGTGATATTTGCAGTAGGTTTAGCGTATATGGCTTCTATGAGTTTGAAGTAACGCCCTTCTATACCTATTTTTCTCAGAGTTTTTATCATGAAAGAGTGCTGGATTTTATCAAAGGCTTTTTCTGCATCAATTGAGATGATCATGTGGTTTCTTATTTTTGCTTTTGTTGATGTGGTGTAGTACATTGATTTATGTATGTTGAACCAGCCTTGTATCCCAAGGATGATGCACACTTGACCATGGTGTATGATATATCTGATTACTTGTTGGATTCTTTTTGCCAGAATCTTATTAAGGATTTTTGCGTCTATATTCATTAAGGATATTGGTCTGTAATTTTCCTTCCTGGTTAAGTCTTTGTCTGATTTTGGGACTAGGGTGATGCTAGCCTCCAGAAATGAATTTGGTAGTATTCCTTCTCTTTCTACTTCAGGGAACAGTTTGAGAAGGATTGGAGTTTGTTCCTTCCCTAAAGTACTGAAAAAAGTTGTGCTGTGAATCCATCTGGTCCTGGGCTTTTATTTGTAGGTAAAGCTTTTATTACTGCTTCAGTTTCTGTATATGTAATGGGGTTATTGAAGATTTTTAATGTCTTCATTTAATTTCGGTATTTTGTATGTATCTAGGAAGTCATCCATTTCTTCCCAGTTCTCTGACTTGTTAGAATATAGGTGTTCAAAATAATTTCTCATAATATTCCGAATTTCTGCAGTCTTGTAATTTCACCCTTTTCATTTCTGAGTGCACTAATCTGTGCTTTTTCTTTCCTTCTCTTGGTGAGGTTAGCTAGCGGTTTGTCTATCTTGTTTATTCTTTCGAAGAACTAGCTCTTTGACTCATTAATCTTTTTTATTTTAATTTCAGTTTCATTAATTTCAGATCTGATCTTTATAATTTCTTCTGCTTTTTGGGTTAAGTTGTTCTTGTTTCTCTAGGTCCTTAAGGTGCATCATTCGTGTGTTTATTTGTGACTGTTCTGTTCTTTTGATGTGTGCATTTATGGCTATGAATTTTCCTCTAAGTACTGCTTTCATTGTGTTTCATAGATTTCTTCACTGATTTCTTCTGTGACCCACTCTTGGGTCAGCAGTAAGTTGTTAAGTCTCCATGTATTTGTGTATTTTCTTCTGTTTCTGCTGCTGTTAAGTTCTAGTTTTATTCCACTATGCTCTGAGAGTATACAGGGAATTATTTCTGTTCCTTTGTACTTATTTAAGCATGACTTATGGCCTAGAACGTGGTCTGTTTTAGAAAAAGTTTCCTGTGCTGCTGAGAAGAACATGTAATCAGTTGAGGCTGGGTGGAAAACTGTAAACATCTGTTATATCCAATTTTTCTATAGTGTCATTCAGCAGTTGTATATCTTTGTGGATTTTTGTCTGGTTGATTTATATGTGATAGTGGAGTGTATTGGGGCCTATGTGTCTTTCAGGTATAATAATTTTTGGTTTACATAATTGGGTGCTCTAGAGTTGGGGCATATATATTGATAATTGTGATTTCTTCCTGTTCTAGTGTTCCCTTAACCAGTATATAGTGGCCAACTTTGTCTCACTTCACCTGTTTTGTTTTGAAATCTGATGAGTCTGAGAGTCATATAGCTACCTCTGCTTGTTTCCTGGGACCTGTTGCATAAGATATTGATTTCTGTCCTTTTATTTTCAGTCTGTGAGTTTCCTTGTGGGAGAAGTGTGTCTCGTGTAGGCAGCAAATTGTGGGTTTCTGTTTTTTTGATCCAGTCAGCTAGTCTGTGCCTTATAATAGGTGAGTTGAGGCCACACACATTTAGGGTAATCATTGAGGTATGTTTGGTATGACCTGCCATCATTGTAGTTTTTCAGCCTTGTTTACTAGCCTTACTTTTTTCTCAGCTCATTCTCCTCTAGCTGTTGTCTGTTATTCTCTGGGGTCACTAGTGTTGTTGGTCTCTCTTTTGCTACCCAAGTTTCCTTTTAAGAATTCTCTGGGGGAAAAAAAAAATCTCTGCAGTGCTGGCTTAGTGGCTGCAAATTTCTTTAAGCTTTCTATATCATGGAAAGTTTTAATCTCTTTTTCTAGTTTAAAAGATAGTTTTGCTGGATATAGTAGTCTTAGTTGGCATTTGTGTTCTTTTAGTGTTTGAATGACATTGCTCCATGATCTCCTGGCTTTTAGAGTCTGGGTTGAAAATTCTGCAGTAAACCTAATAGGTGTGCTTTTCTCTTACCACTTTCAGTATTGTCTCTCTGTGTTGGATTTATAGTACTTTAATTATGATTTGTCGGGGTAAGGTTCTCTTCTGATCTATATTGTTAGGTATTCTGTATGCCTGCAGTAGTTCCATGTTCATTTATCTTAGATTTGAGAAATTTTCTTCTGTAATTTCATTTCACGTGTCTTTTAAGCCTTTTGGTTTGTCCTCGGTTTTCTCTTGGACTCCCATAATTCTGAGGTGGTTTCTTTTTGAATCATTTATCAGCCATTGTCATGATTCACTTTCTTCTTTTTTTAGTTTGTGTGCTTTATGGTCTTTCTGTTCTCTCTCCATCATTTTGTCTTCTAGTTCTGATATTCTATTCTGAAAATGTTTGAAATGGCTGTTTATTATTTCCTTTGTGGTTTTCACTTCCTGGATGTCTTCATTTACTTCTTTTATGTTTCTCTTGTGTTCTCTCATTTCTTGTATTGTCTTCCTTATGTTCTAGTTTAATTCTTCTTTGATCTCCTGTAATGCTTTTCAAGGATTGCTTTTAGCTTAGCTATGTCTTGGCGTAGCTTTTGCTCTATCACTTTGATTTCTTGCTTTATTTCCTGCTTTAATTCGTTGTATTTCTGGGCCCAGAAGTTACCATCATTTTTGTCGTTTTTATCTTTGGATTCTTTGGTTTCATTATCCCTGGTATCATCTTCTGGGGTGTCAGAACTTTTTGTAGGAGATGTATTACCACTTTTCCTCATGGTTCTGCTGTCTCTGGCTGCCTCTAGCTGTCTCTGGTGTGCAGGAAAGAAGGGTTTTGTGAAGGCCCAGTCCTAGATGTTTCTTGAAGGCACTGGCCTAAGGGACAGACAGTGTGATTGAATTCCTGGTCCTAAATGCCTCTGGAAGCCTCTGGGGCTAAGAATTGACAGGATGATGGAATTTCCTGGAAGCCTCTAAAAACCTCTGTCTCATTGGACGGGTGTGCGATGGACTTCCCGGTCCTAGATGCCTCTGGCTTGGAGGTCAGCAGTGACCCAGAAGCCTTCGGCTTATGCTGGAGGGAGGGGGCGATGGTTCCCTTTTGAGGTATCTTGTTCACCTCAGGCTCCCCCAGCAAAGTTCTCCTGCCTGTTCTGGCTTCCCTCCCTCAGGGCGGGCTCTCCACCCTCGGAGGTATGTCCACTCCCTGAGCCGTTCAGGGGATCAGCAGCCTCCCCCCACCCCTACCCCCCTTCTTTTCTCCTCTCTCTGCCTCTTGTGCCAGTTTCTTCCTAGACACTGTTTAAGGGTGACCCCAGAAGCCCTGATGTACTCTTCTGAGCTTTGTATTACTCTAAAGGGTTCTGTCTTGGGCTTTTTTTTTTTTTCTTTCTTTCTTCTTTTTAAAATGGCTCCCTCTTACATCATTGCCTGTCATGGCTGCTGAGCCCTGTTTCTGATTTGGAATCCGGGGGCCTTTTCTAGGGGGACCTCATGTTCCGTTTGTAGTATATATTACCTGATGGTTGATTTTTCGGAGGCTGAGGTCGCAAGCTGCCGACAGTTCCCACTTCTCCCTGATCTGTGCTTACCTCAGGCTGAGGTTCTGGCTCCGGACTTTCTTCTGTCTGTGAATCTGTGGATGCTGGCAGCTTGGGGCTGCGCCAAGGTGGCTGCTTTTTTTCCTCCACTTTCAATATGACCACAGGATTTCTGACCTTCCCGTGGCGTCCTGTCCGTTGTTGGGGTGCTCCGTCCTCTCCCAGCTCCATCAGATGTTCTGGGCCCATGTGAGCTTTCCTCTGCCTTCACCTAGCTGCCTGTGGCTCCAGCCATTTGCAGCTGACCTGCAGTATCTTCCTTGGCTGCTGGGATTATTTTTTTTTCCCTCCACTTTTGATGATCCTTCGGAATTTCTGACCTTCCCCTGGCCTCCTTTCAGTTGTGGGGGATGCTCCTCTCTTTCCTAGCTACACTGAACACACTTTTTCTAACTAAATTCTTGACTTTTTAAGAGGGTCAGTGAAGAAACATTGAGCAGCTCTGTTACTCAACTGCCATCTTGACCTGAAATCCACATCTGAACTCTAAAAAGACATGTTTTTTTTCCTTTGGTCATGGGGTACACTTCTGAGAGCAATGCCTTTTTGCGTCTCCACCCTTGACCTGGTAAAGGCTGGGGTCTTGTTGACTTTTGAGATGCCTTCAAGTTATCTTTCTTACTGTCCTGAGTGTAAGTACATGGCTATTTTTTGTTTTGTTTTGTTTTGTTTTTGAGACATGGTCTCCTCTGTACCCCAGACTGGCCTGGGACTCATGGCAGTCCTGCCTCATCCTCCCCAGTGCTGGGATGACTGCTAATCTCTTTAACTTCCTTGTGGTCTTTAGCCCCACCACAGCAGGCCAATTTGGTCTTGCATTGCAAATTTTTTATATAGCTTTTCTCTGTCATTTTATCTTGACTTTTCCTGTAGAGTTGGCTAAAAGCTACAGACAGCAGCTGTGTAACAGCCTGATCATCAATCTGCCTTGAGGTTTCTTCTGTCAGACTTACTTCACTGCCCTTAATCTCAATTTCAAGCAAAATTTCTGAACAAGGGCAAAATGCTGGCAAACTTTTTGCCAGAGTATAGCACACTTCGTTTTTAGACCACTTGCCAATACAGTCTTCCTTCCCATTTGAAACTTCTTGAGCCTGGCCTTTCTTGTTCACAATTCTGTCAGCATTCCTGGTCTTCTGAGCACTGACCAGAATGTCAGATGAGGCTCAACTCAGCACTCCAAGGCTTCTCCAGCTGGCATCCTCAGACCTTTCCAGACTTTTCCCACAAACCAGTTCCAAAGGCTTCTAGATGACATGGTCAGATAAATTCACAGCAACAACCTCACTTCTGGTAAATTCACAGCAACAACCTCACTTCTGGTACCAGTCTGTGTCTTAGTTACTTTTTTGTTGTTATTCCATGCCCTACATGCACATATTAGGGGATGAAGAATTTTTATTTTAGCTCACAGTTCAGAAGGTCTTAGTCCATTCATGGATGGGCAGCTGGAGAATGATAGAACCAGCACCTTAGCAAAAACTTATCTCAAAAGATGTAAAAAGAGCTGAGGTGCTAAAATACTTAGCAACATATGCCTGGATGGTCTCAATTAATGGTATGCCACAAAGCATTTAACCTCTGGTCCTGGTTCTTCCCACAAAAGGACAGTGTCTTAGTTACTTTTCGTTGCCGTGACTCAATACCTGACACCCACAAATTTAGGAGAGGAAAGGTTTATTTTAGCTCACCGTTTCAAAAGGTCACAGTCCATTCAGGGGCAGCCGGCAGCTATCGCAGTACATGGCAGAGACAGAGGTGGAGGCAGCTTCTCACAACATCACAAATAGGAAGGCAAGTTGAGACTAGTCGAGACTAGTCCTTGTCCTAGTCCTCCTCAGAAGGCAGGAAGGCAGGTTATATATCCTTCCAGGTCTCCACCCAGTGATTAGCCCCTCCTGCATCCCGATGTGAAAGGTGTGGCCACTACATGCCTTTAATCCTAACTTAACTGTAATCCACCCCTCCGGACTAGGCCCCAATCTACCAACAACACATGGTTCCATAGACAGTCCATAACATTAAAATAAATGAGACTTTTGGGGGACATTCCAGAGCCAAACCACAATAGACAGGTTCCTGGATATTTATCTCCCAGAGAAAATCCAAACAATCTTTTAAATAAAAATATTTGTTTTACCTTCCCTGGAAGGAACAAAATTGCTCCCTCATCCCAATCAAATCTGCATCCCAAAAAGGGATGTTGTTGCTCAAATGTTTTGTTTTACCTTATTTTTTGCATTGTTGTTGATCAAATTAAGGACTTTTTTAGTCAAGCCTTTGCCACCGAGCTACTTCCCCCACTTCACATCTGATTTTAGGCAGTATACATCACCCCTCTGCTGGAAGACATTAAGACTTCATATTCTTACCTTTTGTCATTTGTAATATTTATATTCTGATTTGTTTCCTACCATTCTGTAGCCATAATACTTGAATTTCCTTGAGTTTAATGGAACCCATCTGTTAACCCTGATTACTTTTTCTGAACACATTCTTTTTTTTTTTTTTCTAGAGACAGAGTCTTACTCAGTAGCCCAGGCTGGTCCTTCCTTCCTTCCTCTCATTCTGTAGTCCATGCTGGTCCTGAACTCACTATATGGAGCCCAGGCTGACCTCAAACTCCCAGCAGTCCTCCTGCCTCAGCCTCCTGAGTGCTGGGATTACAAACATGTTCCACCACTCCCTGTTTATGTGGTGCTGGGGAATTGAACTCAGGGCCTTGGGCTTGCTAGGGAAGTGCTTTAACCACTTTGCTATTTATTCGTTAAGCCCGGTTTTATATTCTTAAGATAAGGTCTTACTCAGTCCAGGTGGTCCAGGAGGTCATGCTGTAGCTGCAGCTAGCCTCTTAACATATAATTCTCTTGCCTCAGCCTCTTGAGTGCTAGAATTGCAAGTATATAATATCATGCCTGGCTCTTTTTTAACTAGAGGGTCCTGTTCTGTAGTCCAGGGTGGTGCTGAACTCACTGTGTAGCCAAGGCAGGCCTCAAACAAGATAGTCCTCCTGCCTCAGCCTCCCAAGTGCTGAGATTACAGATGTGCGCTACTATACTGGAGTTGTGGGCATGTACCACCACATCCATTTTATGTGGTGCTGGAGATTGCACTCCTGCCCTTGCTAGGCAAGTGCTCTAACTGCTCTACTATTCTTCCAGCCTGCAGCTAATTTTCATCCTTAATTTCCTTTCTTGTTTTGTGAAAACACTGGTGTTTTTTTCTTTCTTTGTTTCTGTGTTACTGGGGATTAAATGTAGGTTCTTTGCACTGAAATACATTTCCAGCTTCTTCATTTTTTATTTTGAGACAGGATCTCACTAAGTGCTCCATTGCTCAGGTTGGGGAACTGAATTTAAGATCCTCCTTCCAGTGTACTGAGCTTACAGATGTGTGACACAGGCTTGGCTGTTGTTTTGTTTTGTTTTTGCAGTAGGGGAGACCAAACCCAGTGCCTTTTAACTGAGCTACGTCCCCTCTCATTGTTTAGTTTTGACTTTGAGACAGTCTCTCTTATGTGGCTACTAAGTGCTCTAGGCTAAGCTAGAACTTGCACTCTTGCCGCTTTACCTTCCCAGCATAATGGGGTTACTGGCCTGTGCCACTATGTATGGCCAAACCTGGGTGTTAGTTCTTTTCTCTGTGTCTTGGCTGTCAGCCATTTAGTTGTATTATTTCCATCCATTCACTTCTGACTTTACTGCTCAGATACTATTTTCTGAGGACTATAGAAAGACCTGTCCCCTATAGACTGCCACAGTCCAGGAACTGGCTCCAGTGGTCAAGCTTTAGATTAGTGCTTATTGAAATTTTACAGATGAGCTTTCAGTGTCTTAGGATACCAAAACTTTGAGAAATGTGCTGCTTTTTATTTGGATTTTAGTGACTCTCTCTCTCTCTCTCTCTCTCTCTCTCTCTCTCTCTCTCTCTCTCTCTCTCTCTCTCTCTCTCTTAAAGGGTCTCACTCTAGCCCAGGCTGGTCCTGAACTCACTGTGGAGCCCATGCTGCCTTTGGATTCATAGCAATCCTCCCACCTCAGCCTCCCAGGTGTTGTGATTACAGTTATGTGCCACTATACCCGGCTTTATGTGCTGCTGGGACTTGAACTCAGGGTCTTGTACTTGCAAGGCAGGCACTTAAACCACTGTCCCCCTTTAGTGACATTTTAAGAGCAGTTTTAGAGTTATAGAAAATTGGGGGGCTGGAAGAATAGCTCAGTGGTTAAAGCGCTTACCTGTCAAAGCACTAAGTACTTAGCACCACATGAGCTGGCCATAGTGGCCCACACCTGTAATCCCAGCACTCAGAGGCTGAGGGAGGAGGATTGCCATGGGACCAAGGTCTACCTGGACTCCATAGTGAGTTCAAGACCAGCCCTAGGCTACAGGGCAAGACCCTGTCTCAACCCCCCCCCCCCCCCCGCAAATCACAGAAAGTTGGAAAAGAATTATTTGAATAGAACCCCCAAACATGTGTGGCAAGTTTTCCCTATTAATATCTTGTGTTCATCTGTTACATTGCTGCAGTTGGTGAGCTAATACTGATACAGTATTAAGTAAACTGCCTCATTTATCTGAAGGTTCATTCTTAGTGTTATGTATTCTGTGATTTGGACAGGAACCTGTTCACTCATGGATAGGATATTTTTCCTTCATTTTTTTGGTATTGGGAATTGAACCCAAGGTCTTTACATCCAGAGCCCATTTTTTTATTTTGAGATAGTGTCTTGCTGAATTATCTGGACTAGATTCAAACTTGTTATCCTTCTACCTCAACCTTCCAGAGTGCTAGGATTATGGGCAAGTGATCTATGCCTGGCTGCAGAATAGTTTTATTGCCCTCCAAACACTCTGTTTTCTGCCTGTCATCTCTTTCTACCTAGTACCTGTTTAACTTCTTATTGTCTTTATGGTTTTGCTTTTTCAGATTGGCTGCTGAAATATTTCAAGTTCTTCCCATCTTTTTATGGCTGGATAGTTTATTTCCTTTTAACATTGAATAATATTCCATTGTCTGAATGGACCATTCAGTTTGTTTATCCATTCATTTGGTTGCTTCTGATTTTATGAATGGTAATTTTGAATACATCAAGTTTATTTTTATGTAGTATCCTATAATCATACATAGAATGTTAGATGAGAAATGAACATTTAATAATAGCCAGATAAGCACTAGCACATGCTGGTGATTCTAGCAGTCTGGTGGCTGAGGCAGGAAGATAGTTGTGAGTTCAAGGCTGACCTGTTTCAAAAAACAAATTAAGCTTACAAATTGTGTTCATCCCTTCATTTTCCAGATGATTGACCTTCAGTTACTAGTAGTTCCTGGGCCTTGGTTCATCACTGTTCTCTGAGCAAGAGCAGAAATAATTGAGAGACCAGAAGCTTCCCTTTTAGGAGCACCGCTGTGGAGCTTCACTCCAAGTATTTCCTGGAAAGGTAGTTGACTTTCTTTTGCTGAGTTTTTCCAGTGGAAAAGATAATCTAGATTAGTGGTGGGGGGATCATTTGGTTTGGTCTGGCAACGATTGTATCAAAGAGAAGCAGTTTCAAGCTGGGGTTACAATGCTGCATTAGTTTGGGATCTTTCAAAAGGCAGAATTTACAGAAATTACAGCAAAAAGGATCTATTCAGACGGCTTACAAATCTGAGGATAGAGATAGTCCATGATGGCAGCCTGCACGTAAAAGAGCTGGAGTGTCCAATGGCTGCTCAGTCGCAAAGTAGAAAACCCGTCCAAGGACTGCAGGACAGCCGGCGTGAGTCTGCTGTAGATCTCAGTTATTCAAAGAGCAATGCTGAAGACTGGAGATGGAAGATTGTCTACTGAAGATCAGTGACAGGCAGAGAGACCTAAGTCAAGACTGGAGCGAATCTGTGATGATGCTCTGCAGTGTGTAGCAAGTCGACCTCCTTAGACAATTGCAGTTGCGAAGGCCAGAGCTTTCCCAGTGGAATAAGCTGTAATAATTTCTTCTTTTATACCATTTGAGTTCCACTTGGGCCTCCCATATTGGGTGGGTATTCTTCCCTCTTTTACTAGACCACAAATCAATCACACTAATCCAGGCTGGCTGTCAATTCCCAATCTAGGTTTGTATCCCAAACCTTAATCAAGGCCTGGTTCCGGATTGCCTCAAGTTGCCATAGTCTTTCCGAGGGTCACAGTCTACCCATTGTCAACTTGACAATCAGACATATCTCCTTGAACCATATGTAATTCCCAAGTATAATAGCCAAGTTAGTAATTACACCTGACTTAGCACAATTGCAGTGCATACACACGGAAACATAGTAAATTCCTTCCCACAATAGAGAACAGTTTCTCTTTGGAGAATACCTATTCTGACATTCAATTGCTTAACATTAGAGTGTAACTTAAGGAATTCTGATAATAAGTCAGTTTATTTATGTGTGTGCATGTGTGTATGTGTATGTATATGTATATATACACATGCACACACATTCATGTATATATACATATGTACAAGCATGAAAGAAAAATACAGTCCTCGTTTCAGTAACTGGTCATGTGGCCATAGCTGGTATTTATAACTACCTTCTCCTACCACCTATTCTGTATTTCCTTGACCCTCAGCAAGTACCTGAGCAGGTCTTGGTTCTTTCTCTGGCAGGGTCAACCATACCTTCATTCCTGAAGGTCCTGGGCCATTTGTCATCTTGTCTGGAGTGGGTTGTGTCAGCTTCCCATTGACTTTAAGAACAGGACATGGTAAGACTAGGAGTTGCTCTAAAGGGTCTCCTGCAGTCCAAACATAGTCTTTCTTGCCTTCATTATGGAGTATTAGACCAACTTCTCCTTGGTAGTCTGGATGAGTCACCCCTGCTAACACTGTAACTCCCTTTTGGGCTTGCCAGTTTGGTGGTCCAAGGAGGCCAAAATGACCAGAGGGAAGTCTCAACTTCCAGTTGAATAGAATTCTTGCTGTATCTCCTGGTACAAGCCTTCTCTCTTCTTGACCTAAGACTTCTAGACGAGCAGAACATGAGGTTGCAGGAACAGGAAGCAGAAATTTCATTAATGGGTACCTGGGGGTGATGGTGAGTGGTACCATCCCTGTCTCCACCCCTTGATTTCTGGACCCTTGAATTCTGGTTATGGGAGAGACAGTACCATATATCAGTCATTGATTCAGAGCATACATAGCCTTCTCAAGAACCTTGCCCCAACCCTGCAAAATATACCACCTAGCTGATGCTGTAATTGTGTTTTCAGAAGGCCATTCCATCTTCCTGTCAGTCTAGCTGCTTCTGGATGATGGGGAACATGGTAAGACCAGTGAATTTCCATGGGCTTGAGCCATTTGCCTCACTTTTTTATCCGTAAAATGTATTCCCTGGTCAGACGCAGATGACGATGGATGAGGCATTCTGTGAGTCCATGAATGGTAGCTCTGGCAGAAGCATTGTGGACAGAAAAGGCAGATTCACAGCCTGAGTAAGTATGTGTCCCGTTAAGGACGAAACGCTGTCCATACCATGGTGGAGATGGCCCAATATAACGAACCTGACACCAGGTTGCAGTGGGGTCACCCCAAAGAATGGTACCATATTGGACACCCATTTTTGGTCTTTGCAGTTGGCAGAGTGGGCATTCAGCAGTGGCTGTAGCCAGGTCAGCCTTAATGTGGGGAAGTCCATGTTGTTGAGACCATGCATAACTTCCATTCCTGCCACCATGGCCACTATATTCATGGGCCCATTGGGCAATAACAAGTAGCCAAGGTAAGAGGTTGGCTGCTCTCGACAGTACAGGTTATCTTTTCCACATAAAAGTCATCTTTTGCTGAGGTTGTATTTCGGTGGGCATTTATGTGGACACAAACATCTTTATATTTGCCCACATGGCGAGATCTGTCCACATACCGTGTCTCCAAATACCTTTCTCGCCAGTCTTCCACTTGTGTTCCTGGCATGTCCAAAACTAGCCAGCATGGCTGTTTGTTCTTCCAAGCAAAATGCACGAGCAAATGTACTGCTCAAAGTTTTGTTTACTGTAAAGATTTTCCTTCATCACTGTCCTTCAGGGATTTTTTGAAGGTCTACAGTGCAGCAGCTGTCCACTTCCATGTGGTTCCTGCCTAACATGCAGAACCATCTGTAAACTAGTCCCAACTCTTCTCTTTCTCTGTGAGCTAATCGTAGGGTGCACCCCATGAAGCCATAGGTGCATGTTGAGGGACTGAGGACGATACACCCGGAGTAGGCACCATGGATATTTGAGCCACTTCTTTATGCAATTTACTTGTGCCTTCTGCACCTGCTCGGGCTCGGTAATGTACATACCACTTTCATTTGATGATGGACTGTTGTTGCACAAGTCCAACTTTATGAATTAAAGGGTCAGATAGCACCCAGGTTAATTATGGGCAGCTCAGGTCTCATGGTAATGTGATGTCCATGGTCAAACGTTGAGTTTCCACTAAGGCTCGGTAGCAGGCCAGAAACTTTCTCAAATGGAAAGTAGTTACCTTCAGATGATGGCAGGGCCTTGCTCCAAAATCCCAAGGATCTCTGCTGAGATTCACCTATGGGAGCCTGCCAGAGGCTCCAAACAGCATCCGTGTGTGCCACTGACACCTCAAGCACCATTGGGTCTTCTGGGTTGTATCGCTCAAGTGGCAGAGCAGCCTGGACCTGCTGAAGACCCTTCCACTATTTTGGGCCCCACTCAAAAGTAGCAACTTTCTGAGTTACTTGGTAAATTGGTTGGAGTAACACATTTAAGTGAGGAATATGTTGCCTCAGAAATCCAAATAGACCTACTAGGCGTTGTGCCTCTTTCTTGGATGTTGGAGCTACCAGATGTAATAATTTGACCTTTACCTGAGAAGGAATATCTCTGCACACCCCACACCACTGTACTACTAGGAATTTTACTGAGGTTGAGAACCCTTGAATTTTGGGCAGATTTCTTTTCCAGCCTCTGACACAAATGATTCGCCAACAGGTCTACAGTGGTTGCCACCTCTTGCTCATTGGGCCCCGTTAGCATAATGTCATCAATACAGTGGACCAGCAAATTGCTTCCGATGGTCCTTGTGGATAGGTATGGAGAAAAATGCATTTGCCAAATCAATAGCTTCATACCAGGTACCTGGAGAAGTGTTAATCTGGTCAAGTAAGATAACCACATCTGGCACAACAGCTGCAATTGGTGGCACCACCAGATTAAGTTTACAATAATCCACTGTCATCCTCCAAGATCCATCTGTTTTCTGGCCAAATAAGAGAGATTAATAGGAATGTGGTGGGAACTACCACCCTTAAAGTCCTTGATGGTGGCACTAATCTCTGCAGTCCCTCCAGAAATGTGATACTGTTTCTGATTGACTATTTTTCTTGGTAGAGGCAATTCCAGTGGCTTCCATTTGGCCTTTTCCACCATAATAGTTCTCACACCACAGGTTAGGGAACCAGTATGGGGATTCTGCCAAGTACTAGGGATATATATCCCAGTTGTATATTCTGGAACTGGGGAAATGACTACAAGATGAACTCAGGATCCTATGGGGCCCACTGTGAGTTGGATCTTGGCTAATACTCCATTGATCATCTGGCCTCCATAGGATCTCACCTTAACTGGAGGTCCACAGTTATGCCTTAGATCTCCTGGAATTAGTGTTAGCTTAGAGCCATTGTCTAGTAGTCCCTGAAACATCTGATTATTTTACCTTCCCCAATGCACAGTTACTCTGATGAAGAGCCATAAGTCCCTTTGGGAATGGATAGGAGAAATATTGACATTATAACTCTATGGTAATGTGTTAGGGTCCTTCCTCAGTGGGACCCAGCCTTCCCTTCAATCAGGCGGTAATGTGTCTGTGAACTGGCTCAAGTCTGGAAATTGGTTGAGGGAACGTGTTTCTCTATTGCTACTGTTTGCTCAGTTGCCCTAGAAATTTTTTTCTATATAAATCCAACAAAAATTTAGTAGGCTTCCCAGGTATTTCATTTCTGGGTACAACATGACTGATAAGCCAGTGCTACGGGACCACACATGTCAGCCCATTCCGATCAGTGCTTTGCCTCTGCTGTACATTACGATAAGTACACCCACCCTGCCTTCGGTGGTTAATTCCTACCAACTTGTCCCTGCCACCTGGCAGTCCAATAAAACCCATACCATTTAACTCTTGTACTTGTGTGGTTGCCATTTCCTCTGTAAGGTTTGGCATACAGAGAAGATCAATGACAGGGCACTTTAAAGATGCTGACCCTCTCCTCACCAATTGGTTTCTTAAAGGCATAGTCAAGGGTACCTGGTCTGGACTTCTTCAGTCCGAATGAGTTGATTTCATCTGGCTTATCCATCCACTCCAGCATTCCCATTTTCCTAAGACTTTGAATACCCTCCTCAACAGTAAGCCAAGGGATATCAGACATTTCCAGCTCACTCACAGCAGGTCGTCTTTTCATCCATATTTCTGTCAATCAAGCAAATAAATTATTAGTACCTTTTCTAACTTCGTGAGCTATAACATTAAATTCTGAATCCCTGCTGAGTTTCTTCTACCATTGTCCCACACCTTTAAAATTCACTCCCATACGTATTCCCCAGACCTCTGCTTATAAGAATTAGAAAATTCAAGAAGTTCCTTGGGGGTGTATCACACCTCCTTGTGAGTGGTACTCTGGACCTCACCCTTAGGGCCTTTCTGAGACTTACTCCTGTTTATCAGCCTAGAAGTAAAGTAAAGGTAGGTGGATAGTCATGTCCTGAAGAGTACCAGCATTGTCCTGCTGGGTAATTACATCCTGACTGTCTCCATAGGCAACACAGGATTATTTTCCTCAGGTAGGAGTGAAGTCAACCATAATGAGGGCAGGAATGGAGAAGCCTCTGCTGCTGAGAGTGGTGCTTCTGTGGGTGGAGAAATCCCTTCTTCTGGCAAAATAACCTCTTTAGGATTTATGGATTCCTCCGTGCTCTCCCATACATCTTTATTCCAATTGGTGGGGTCCCATTGTTTCCCAGTTAGCACCTTTACTTTCGCTTCAGTTATTCTTGGCTGAGCATTGACCTGGTGCTATAGTTCAGCTAATCTGATTGTGAGGGCTTGGGCTTGATTTCTAGAGCCCTCAGCCCTGTGGTTAAAAGAGAGAAGATTTTTCTCCAGAACACGCTTAGATGCGCTCAAGGAGTCTGTGCATGTCTGGCATCAGAAGTCTGAATGTCTGAGCTCATTGTTCTCCTTCACTAGTTTGTCCAAAGATATTAAGAGTAGAGTAGCAAGCCAGCATCATCATGTTTTCTACTTGTCCAGAAGTTTTTAAAAATTTTGTATATAGAATTACCAAATGCATCACACCTCACGGTGGGAAGTCAGGATAATCAAAAGGTTCCAGTACATGTATCATTTCAAACAGTTCATGCCATGGGCCATTGTTTCCCCCTACATTATTAGGCAGAGGGACCGCACCAACTTTAAGTCTCATAAAACTATGTAACCAACCCCAGAAATCACTAGCTGTCTTAGGGAAGATTATTGTAATTCTGTCTTTTGCAAAATCTTTATTATTTTGGGTTATTTCAGAAGGCAGAATTTACACAAATTATAACAGAAAAGGATCTATTAGCGTGGCTTACAAATCTGAGGGTCAATACAGTCCCAGATGGTGGCCTGCACGTGCAAAAGCAGGAGTGTCTGATGGCTGCTGAGCCGTGAAGTAGAACTCCTGTCTGGGACTTCAGGACATCTGGTGAGCGTCTGCTGCAGATGTTGTTTGAAGAACAGTGGAGAAAACCAGAGAGTGAAGATCAGTGACGAGCAGACAGGCTTAAGTTGAGACTGGAGCAAATCTGTGATGAAGCTATGGGACATGTAGCAAGTTGGTGTGCCTAGAAAATTGGGAAGGCGAGTGCTTTCCCAGAGGAAGAAGCTGTAACAATCTTTATCCTTCTATACCATTGAGTCCCAGTTGGGCCTCCTACAACTAAGTGGGTGCTTTTCCCTCATTTGCTGGCCCACAAATCACTCATGCTCTTAAGCCAGGCTGGTTCTCAATTCCCAGTCTAGGCGTGGTTCCTAAATCCTAATCCACCTGTGGTTCCTGATTGCCTCAAGCTGACATAATCTCTCCAGGTCATAAGTGCTTTCCCCAGTACCACATGAAAACTAGCTAGCTGGGCTGGGCATGGTGGTGCATGCCCATAATTTCAGCATTCTGGAGGCTGTGATACCTTGAGTTTGGGGCCAGCCTGGGCTAAATAGTTTGGGAATAGCCTATACTACACAGCAAGACCCTGGCTCAAAGAAAGAGAAGCAGTTTTAGTTTTCCAATCGACTGTGAGATAAAGTTATTGCCGAATATAGCAAGCATATTTTAAGTTGGTAATTTTGTATTACCCATGAATGACGGCATAAATATCCCCACGGTCTTTGCAGGTAAACATTTCCCAACAGCACACCTTTTTGTGTTGATGATAGCATATTACATCTTCCACATTTGGCCTTGTTAAAATTCAGAGAATGCAGTCTTGTGATGCGAAATTAGGTGGTAGGATCTGGGCCTGATTGTGTTGTTATAATATTTTTCACATCTGGGTTCATGTGACGTCTGCTATAAAATAAAAGAATGGGTGTGCTCATCCATGAATTCTCTTCCAGTATTTTATTTCTAGTTTTTAAAATATGGCCTTTGATACCAATAACAGATACGTAATGTCTTGTCCACTTGAAACGTGTGTTCAGGGGCTGGGGAAATCACATAGCAGTTAGAGTACTCACCTAACAAGTGCATGGACCCTGAGTTCGATTCCCCTGCACCACCCAACTTCAGTGTAGTAGTGCACACCGGTAATTTCAGTACTCAGGAGGCTTCAGTAGGAGGATTGTGTGTTCTAGGCCAGTGTGGGACCCATAGTTCAGAACCAGCGGGGCTACAGAATGAGACTGTCTCAAGTAAATAAAGGGGGTGGGGGGAGAGAGAGCGATAGAGAGAGAGAGAGAGAGAGAGAGAGAGAGAGAGAGAGAGAGAGAGAGCGAGAGAGCATTCATGTCTGTGTGTGTGTGTGTGTGCGTGCGTGTGTGTGTGTGTTTCTAGGGATTAAGCCCAGGGTCTTCACCCTGAGCTATATCTTTAGCCCATTTTTAAATTTTATTTTGAGACACAATATATAAAGGCTACAGATGAAGAGATGTACAGGGTAAAGTTTTCAAGGGTCCCGAACAGAATACATGGGTACATACTTTGTCAGCCTTCTTGAATTTCCTCATGCTGTGATATTTTGCAGGTTAACTCACCCCAACCGTCATTGAGGTTTTTCAGAAGCCTCATTTCATGGACATGATTGATTAGGCCATTGGCCATTGTGACCATCTCAACATTTAACCTGCCTGCTTTCCCTGAGGTTAGGGTTTTGTCTGAAGGTTCCAGCCTCTGAGCACTTGTCTGGCTGCCATGACAACCAACCACCCAGCCTATAGTTATCTAGATATTTTCCAAAAGTTTCATTATTAGCATTAGCACAGGTGTGTTTGAAAGGGTTTCTAAATAACAAAAGATTGTCTTTTAGCTACCTGTTATGGAATAGCAAGGATTACTGGAGCTATGAGCCAGAAATTAAGGTAGAAAAGCAAAATATATGTATATATCTTAATGTTACCATCTGAATTGTTATTGATCTCCCCAGGCCCTTACCCATTACTGGGGACTAACCAGGGCCCTGTGCTCAATAGGCAGGTGCTCAGCTGCTGAGCTGCATCTTCAGTCTTTCTACCCATCACATTTGAGACATGGCTGTTAAGGTGTTCAGACTGGCCTTGAAGTTGTGATCTTGCTGCCTCAGCCTCCGAGGTAGCTAGGATTATGTGTGTCTAGCATTACTGGCTCAGTATTTTTTTAATTGTTTTTAAAGAACCGATTTTTGCCTTTGTTAAATCTCTGTGCTTCTTGTTTCTGTTTGTTGCTTTCTACTCTTATCAGCTCAAACAGCCCCCTCAAAAGGAAAAAGCACTTTGTTGGCATCTTACAGCTTTAAGTTCAGGAACAGGTTAAGATAGCTGTGAATGTGTGTTCCAAAAGTAAAGTAAGAGCTTACCTTGTTGGTTTATTATAAGGCAGCAAAAAGTGCATGTGGAAGGTGGATACTGGGGATCTAAACACAGCTTTTACCCTGAGCTGTATTTCCAGCCCATTTTTTTTTTTAATGTTGAGTTTGAGACAAGAGTGTCACTAGGTCACTAAGTTTCCCAGGCTGGACTTGAAATTGCCTCAGCCTCCTGCCTCTCCTTCTAAAGTGCTGGACTCCCACTCCTGTGCCACTGGACCTGACAAAAACTATTTTATGAGGAGCTTCTGTTAAAGTTGATAATAGGTTCGGGTGCTATATGATCAATAGAAGATAAGGACTGGAGGAATTGCACAGTAGTTAAAGCACTTGCCTTGCAAGTGCAAGACCCAGAGTTTAATTCCCTAGCACCACATAAAGCTGTCTCCACAAAGTCTATCTTAACTTTCTTTCATTTTTTTTACTTTCTTATGATTTGATTTGTGTATACTTAATTTTCTAAAAATCAAGACATAAGAGTCCAGTAACTTTGCTTTAATTTTCAATCAGCCTCCCAGAGACCTAGCGTTACAGGTGTACACTGCTACTCCCAGCTTCCAGTAACCTCTTCAAACATTTCTTAAATCTCAGGATACTGTGTAATCATTTGTTCAAGCTTTGTGGTCTGAGTGCAAAGGGCACTAAGGCTGATTCTTGGGAGTTCTGCGTGTTTCCTTTTGGTTTGGGTTGGTTTTTTGAGGCAGAGTCTCACTATAGTCTAGGCTGGTCCTGAGCTGACTGTGTAGCCCAGGCTGGCCTTGAACTAATGGCAGTCCTCCTTCCTCAGTCTTGATGTGGTGCTGGCGAATGAAACCAGGCAAGCACCTTAGCCACTAAACTTCCTCCAGACTGTTTTGCTTCCTTGGTCCCGGGGATTGAACCATGCAGTAAGCTACATCACTACCCTTTTATGTTTTTGTTTTGAAACAGGATCTTGCTATATTGTCCAGGCGAGGCTTGAATTTGTAATATTTTTGCCTCCTCCTCTCAGAAAGCTGGAATTGCAGATATTTACCACCACGCCCAACGTTTTTTTTCCTTGTTGGACTGTTTGTGAATCCCAGAACAGTGATACTTGTGTCATGATTTTTGTTTGTTTTTTGAGGTACTGGCGATCAAACCAAGGCTTTACACATGGTTGGCAAATGCTTTACCCCTGCTCTATATCCACAGCCCTGAATCCTAGAACAATGTTGTTTTTGAAACACTGTCTTGATTTTAAAGTGCTTTGTAGCCCAGGCTGGACTTCAACTTGAATCCTGTTGGTTAAGCCTCCCCAATAGCCAGGATTGCAGATGTGCACTATCTCATGTGGCAGAAAAAGGTTAAAAGGACAGGACTTGGGTGTATCTCAGCACTTAACTAGCCTGAGGCCCTAAGTTCAATTCCCAGCACTGCCAAGAAAAAGAAGAGAGTGAACATTTTTTCCACGTTCTGTTCCTTAAAAAATGGCATTCACTATTTTACCGCTAAGCATGCATGGCATATTAGCTGTAAAGTTGTTGTAAATACCCTTTATCAGACTGTAATTTCCTTTGATGGCCAGTTTGAAGAATTTTTATCTCACCATTTTTATTAATATACATATGCAATACATATACATAATGTTTACAGTGAATTTGAGTATTTTGTGCACATATATATATCACATCAACTTTACAATCCCTTCCAAATTTAGGCCCTCCAACTCCCACTATCACACCATGTGTTTCTATAGAATGCCTGTATTCTGGGTTGCCCAAATCAGAAACCATACGATACTTAACATACTGAAACTTCCTGCATCTGACTCATTTCACTCAAATCACCACTCTTTAGCTCAGCTTCCTACCCCTAGAATGGGCTGCAGTGGATAAATCTTGATGCCTCTTCTATGAGTCTAGCACATCTCTTTATTAGTTTATTTGCCAAGAGTTCTTTTTTTCCCCCTAATTTTGCTATATCTTTATTGAGATTCTTTAACCTGACCTTACTTACTGGTCCACATAAGAAAAGAAGTATAATAATTAATTCATAAGGCTAGAAAATGTGAGAAAGAAAAAGAAGTTAAATTTGAAATGCCTTCAGCTGAGTACTGAAAGGTACATTCAAAAGGTTATCTTTATGTCAGTTGGTTTTTCTTTTTTTTTTTTGAGACAAGGTCAGGCTAAATATACATCAGTCAGTATTCTTAGGATAAAATTACATCAGTCAAAGACCAAATAAGTTAATTGCTACAATAAATGAACTTAAGTCTATATTGAATTGCTGCATTAAATGAACTTAAATCTATATCATAACTATACTAAAGCAATAGATATGATGGTATAGTTATTTCAGAATTTTTTAACGATCATGACTTACATTTCACTAATTGATAACATTTTGCCAGATTTGGTTTATCATTTTATCTACCTGTCCATGCATAAAGTCTTACATACATTTTTTTAAAGTTTTTATACCAATTGCCCATGTTGAATGTAATTATTCTGTTTTGTAGAATAACATACTATTAAAGATAATTATGTGGGGAAATTTCACAGATTTTATGAAACAGCTGGGACTGTTTCGGAAGTATATCAGTCAAATGATTCAAATACCAGTCCATTTTTGTGTTACACTTTCTCTTTAGATAGTTCCTTTCCTCCATGTTTTTGGTACTGCTTATCTCACTGCCTCTCTCAAAAAGGGTAAACTTATATCCAGTGTCAAATAAGTGAATTGTTCCATTAAGTGAGCTTAAGTCTATATCAGTTTGCTACATTAAATGAACTTGAATCAGTATCACGTAAGTATACTGCAGTTAAAGCAATAGAGTGGCATGCTTAGTTATTTTAGAATTTTTTAAAACTTTCATAAATTGTTTACTCACATTTCAATAATTAACAGTTTGCCAGATTTTGTTTATCCTTCTATCTACCTATTCGTCTCTAACTTCATGCATACATATTTTTAAAGATTTTATACTAATTCCCCATGTTGAGTATAAATACGATGTTTTGTAAATTTATGTACTATTGAAAAAATAATTATGGGGGAAGATTCACAGATTATATGAGATAATTGGTACTGTTTTATAAGGACATTAATCAAATGATTCAAATACCAATCTATATATATTTTTGCTACACTTTCTCGTTAGGTGTTTTCCATCCTCCATACTTTTTTAGTGCTTCTTATCTCTCTGCTTCTCTCAAAGATTCCCCCAAGTATTTTCTGCAGTGTTGGGCTAGTGGTCACACATTTCTTTAGGGATTGTTGGTCTTGACAAATGTTTTTTTTTCTTCAATTTCAGGGATAATTTTGCTGGATATAAAAACCTGGGTTGACACATGCTGTTCTTAAAGCTTGAAAGATCTTGCTCCAGGCTCTCCTAGCCGTTAAAGTTTGCCTTAGAAAAAATTTTCAGTAATTTGAATGGGTTTGCCTTGGTACAATAATACCTGTTTTTCTCTTGCTTTTAATGTTCTCTCTTTATGTTGTATTTTTGAGGTTTTGATTATGATATGGTGTGGCAAGTCTTGTTGCTGGCTGAGGTTATTTGGTGTTCTATAAGGTTCTTGTAGCTGGAAGTTAAATATTTTTTCCTTGATTAGGGAAATTTTTTTACACTACTGCAGTGAATAATTTCATTATACCTTCAGTGCTGTCTTCTGCTCTTTCTCCCACACCCATAATTCTGAGATTGGTTCTCTTTGAATCATCCATCATCTGTTATATCCAGCTACTTTGCTCATTTCTAACTATGGAGTCATGCCTAATGACATCACTTGTTTCCTCAGCTTTGTCTTCAAGGTCTGAAATTCTGTCCTCACAATATTCTAGTCATCTTGCTGTACTGTAACATATATTTTTCATGTCCTCAGTTTCATCTAGGGATTTTTTTTTAAAGATTTCCCACTTCTCTATCCAAATGTTCCCTCATGGGCTGGAAGAATGGCTCAATGATTAAAGCGCTTGCCTAGCAAGCGGTAAGTCAAGTGCTAAGTACCCAAGTTCAGTTCCCCAGCACCACATAAGCTGGGTGTGATGGTGCACGACTGTAATCCCAGCACTTAGGAGGCTGAGGCAGGAGGATTGCTGTGAGTCCAAGGCCAGCCCGGGCTCCACAGTGAGTTCAGGATCAGCCTAGGCTACTTTGCAAGACCTTGTCTCAAAAAAAAAAAAAAAATGTTTCTCATATCGTATTTCTTTATTTACCTTAACCAACTTTTTTTGTGGCTTTAATATACTCAGTTAGCTTTGTCTTCACCAGGACCATTATTTGCTTAGTAACATCCTCTTTAAGCCTGTTGATCACTGTTTGCATTTCTTTGAGAATATCTTGTTTGGAGACTTCCGTTCAAGATGGTGGACGAGTAACAGAGCTGCACAATGTCTCTCCATCAACCTACTTAAAAAGTCAAGAATTTAGTTAGAAAATGCCTGTTCAATGTAGCAAGGAAAGAGAGGAGCACCTCAACAACTAAAAGGAGGCAAGAGGAAGGCTAGAAACTCTGAAGGAACCTAGAAAGCAGAGAAAAAAAAGAATTTCAGTAGTTTAGGAAGCTGCTGCAGGCTGGCTGCAAACGGCTGGAGACGCAGGCAGCTGCGGATGGAGAAAAGCTTGCGTGGCCCGGAACATCTGATGAAACTGGGAGAGGACAGATCACCCCAACAACGGACAGGAGGCCACAGGAAGGTCAGAAATCCTGAAGTCATAGCAGAAGAGGAGTTAAAAAAACAGCTGACTTGGCGCGGTCCTGAGCCAGCAGCATGCACAGATGGAGGAATGTCCGAAGCCAGAATCTCAGCTTGAGGTAAGCACGGATCCAGAGAAGTGGGAATTGTCGACAGCTGGCGGCCCCAGCTTCTAAAAAACAAACCCACGGGTGGTGTGTATTATAGACACAACGTGTGCTCCCCCTAGAAAAATTCCCTGGGAGTGCAGATTAGAAGCCGCACTTGGCAGCCAGAATAGGTAGTGACATCAGCAGAAGCCATTTAAAAGAGAAGGGGGGGGGGGGAGCCCAAGACTGAACAATTTAGAGTAAAAGAAAGCTCAGAAGAGCACTTCAGGGTTTTTGGGGTCACTCTTAAGCAGTGCCTAGAAAGAAACTGGCACAAGAAGCAGAAAGAGGAGGAGAAAAGAGGGGAAAAGGCTGTTGATCTCCTGAACGGCTCAGAGGCGCCTATGAGAGTGGAGAGCCCTTCTCTGGGGGAGGGAAGCCAGGACAGACTGAGAGTTTTGCTGGGGGGGATGGGGTGAACAAGATACCTCAAAAGGGGGACCATAGCCCCATTCCTCCCACACATGCCAGAGGCTTCTGGTTCGCCGCTGCCCTGTTTGCCAAAGGCATCTAGGACCAGGAAGTCCATCGCCTGCCCAACCTGAGAGCCAGAGGCTCCCAGAAGCATCCAAGGAATTATATCACCCAGTCAATCCTGAGCCCCAGAGGCATCCAGAGCTATCTAAGACTGGGAGTTCCATCACCCTATCTGTCCTTTGGGCCAGAGGGTTCCAGAGGCATCTAGGACTAGGCCTTCACCAAACCCTTCTTTCCTGTGCACCGTGGACAACCAGAGACAGCAGAACCATGGGGAAAGTGGTAATAAATCTCCTACAAAAAGACCTGACACCTCATAAGATGATACCGGGGATATGGAAATTGCAGAACCCAAAAATGAAAATGGCAGAAATGTAGGTAACTTTTCTGGGCCCAGAAATACATTGAATTAGAGCAGGAAATGAAACAGTGCAAGAGCTACACCACGACATAGCTAAGCTCAAAGCAAACCTTGAAAAACAAATAGAGGAGACCAAAGAAGAAATATCCCAGAAGATAATGAAGGCAATGCAAGAAATTAGAGAAGAACATAGCAGAGATATAAAAAAACTGAATGCAGATATTCAGAAAGTGAAAAATGCACAAGAAATAATAAGCAACCACTTTTGAATACCTTCAGAATAGAATGTCAGACCTAGAAGATAAAGTGACTGAGCTGCAACACACAGGCCATGAAGAACACAAAGTAAATAAGGAGGAAAGCAAATCATTACAACAACTGATAGATAATAAAAAGAGAAACAACCTCAGAATTATGGGAGTCCAGGAGAAGACTGAGGACAAAACAAAAGGCTTAAAATTCACATTCAATTAAATTATGGAAGAAAATTCCCCAGATCTAAGAAAGAAATAAACATGGAACTACTGCAGGCATATAGAACACCAAACAATATTGATCAGAAAAGCTCCTCATCACGACATATTATAATTGAAATACTAGAAACCCAACACAAAGAGAAAAATACTAAAAGCTGTAAGAGAAAAACAGAAGGTGACCTACAAAGATTAGCCAATCAGGATAACTGCAGGCTTCTAAACCCAGACTCTAAAAGCCAGTAGATCATGGAGCAATGTCATCCAACCACTAAGAGAACATAAATGCCAACCAAGACTGCTATAGCCAGCAAAATTATCTTTTAATGTAAAGGGAGAAATTAAAACTTTCCATGATATAGAAAGCTTAAAGAAATTTGCAGCCACTAAGCCAGCATTGCAGAGAATACTTAAAGGAAACGTAGAAAGTGAAAGGGAGGCCAACAACACCAATGACCACAGAGAAAAAGCAACAACAGCTAGAAGACAATGAGCTGAGAAAAAAAGTAAGGCTATGCATGAAATTAGGGATGAATTGATAGGTAAATGGATAAACCAAATAGGGCAAAATGTTAATAGTTAATGAAATATGAGTAAACAATATATGAAAGTCAAAAAAATCTGAAATAACCAAGCACATTTATCTATTGCTTTAAGTGTAGTAAACTTATGTGATACAGATTTAAGTCCATTTAATGTAGCAAATTGATAAAGTCTTAAGCTTGTTAAATGAAGTAATTCACTTTTTTGATGTTGAATGTGAGTTTATCCTCTTTGAGAGGCAGAAAAATGAGCAGCACCAAAATAACTTGGAAGAAAGGTAACATCTAGAGAAAAAATGTGATAAAAAGTAGATTGGTAATTATATCATCTGATGATATACTTCTAAAACAGTACCAGCTGTTATATAAAATCTGTGAGATCTCCCCACATCATTATTATTAGTAATAGTATAGTAGTGTGCAAAACAGAATAATACAAATAATGCAACATGGGGAATTGACATAAAATCTTTTAAGAATACGAATGTATGAATATATGGATGGATAGGCAAATAAAATTATAAACCAAATCTAGCAGAATGTTAATAATCAGTGATATGTGAGTAAGTTATGAAAGTTAAAAAATTCTGACGTAACTAAATTTGCCTTCATATCTGTTACTTTAAGTATATTTATGTGATAAAGGTTGAAGTTCATTTAAGGTAGCAATGTGATAGTTTTAACTTTGTTTTATTGTAGCAATTCACTTATTAGGTCACTGATGAAAATTTATCCTAAGAAAACTGATTGATGTAAAGATAACCCTGTGAATGTACAAACATGTACCCTTCAGTCTTCAGCTAATGCATTTAGAATTTAACTTTTTTTCTTCTTTCTCAGATTTACTAGTCTTTTGAATTACATGCTTGTAGTTATTTTCTTAATGTGGACTGGTGGGTAAAGGCAGGTTTAAGAATATCAACAAAGATATAGCAAAATATGAAAAAAAAAAAAAACTTCTGGCCAATATCCCAGTAAAGGGATTGGTTGGATTCAGAGAAGAGGCATCAAGATTTGACCCCTGCCACCCATTCAAGGAATAGGAAACTGAGTTAGAGTAGTGCCTTAAGCAAAATGATTTAGATGTGGAAGATTAATATGTTAGGTACTGTATAGTTTCTCTGACTTGAAAAACCTAGAACACAGACATTCTATAGAACCACATGAAGTGAGAGCTGGAGTCGGGGGAAGTGACGGGGAGAGTGTGGGAGGGTTAAAAATGGGAAGGGATTGTAAAGTTGATATGATACATATGTGCATAAATAATCAAGCCTCTGAGGCTCAGGATTGGTAGGGTGATGTATTTCCCTGGAAGCCTCTGGAAGCCTCTGGCTCACGGGACGGGCAGGCGATGGACCTGCCAGTCCTAGATGCCTCTGGCGTGCAGGGCAGTGGTGAACTGGAAGCCTCTGGCAGGTGCCAGAGGAACGGGGCGATGATTCCCCTTTTGAGGTATCTTGTTCACCCCAGTCCACTCAGCAAATCTCTCCATCTGTCCTGACTTCCCTCCCCCAGGGCACAGCTCTCCACCCTCTGGAGGTGCCCCTGGGCTCTTCCAGCGACTGGCGGCCTCTTTTCCCTTCTTTTCCCCTCTTTTCTCTTCTCTCTGCCTCTTGTGCCAGTTTCTTCCTAGGCACTGTTTAAGGGTGACCCGAAAACCCCTGATGTGCTCTTCTTACTTTCTTTTACTCTAAAGGGTTCAGTCTTGTCCTTTTTTTTTGGGGGGGGGGCTTCTTTTTTAAATGGCTTCTGCTGATGTCATAGCCTATTATGGCTGCCGAGCGCTGCTTCTGATCTGGAATCCTGGGGCCTTTTTGAGGGGGAGCACGCGTTTGCAGTACACACTACCTGCAGGTTGGTGTTTGGGAGGCTGGGGCTGCCAGCTGCTGACAATTTCCACTTCCCTGGAGCTGCGCTTTACCTCAGGCTGAGGTTCTGGCTCAGGACTTTGTTCCACCTGTGGTCTGTGGATGCCGGCAGCTCAGGACCATGTCACGTCGGCTGCTTTTTTCCTTCTCTTCCGATGTGACTTCAGGATTTCTGACCCACCCACAGCATCCTCTCCATTGTTGGGATGCTCCATCCTCTCCTAGCTCTGTCAGATGTTTCGGGCCCAGGCGAGCTTTCCTCCCTCCGCAGCTGCCTGTGGCTCTAGCCATTTGCAGCCGGCCTACGGCGGCTTCTTGGGCTGCTGGGATGTTTTTTTCTCTGCTTTCGATGATCCTTCATAGTTTCTGGCCTCCTTTAAGTTGTCGGTGCTCCTGTCATTCCTAGCTACATTGAACATGCATTTTCTAACTAAATTCTTGACTTTTATGTGGGCCAATGAGAAGATGTTGTGCAGCTCTGTTAATCAGCTGCCATCTTGACCGGAAGTCCCCTATTCCTTTAATAGAGTGACTCGCGTTAATTTTTTTTTAAGGCATATTGACATATTTCTTCAGAATATTTACATTCATCTGTTTTCAGTGTTTCTTGGTCATAATGTAACTTTTTATATTGCTAAGTTGAGTTTGCTAATTTTTAAAGGGTTTTTGCACCTGTGGTTATCAACAAGTTTTGGCAAGCAATTTAGTCAGACCATGTCTCAAAAAAAGCTAGGATAGAACTCCACTTAAACAAAACTCATAACTCATTTTTAAGCAAAAATGAAATAGAAATAAAATGGAGTCCGACTGATGTCCCTCTTCCCCAGCTTGAGACTAAACTGTTCATCTAAACTGAGAAATCAGATTTAGAGAGGTAACAGCTTATTTATTTATTTTTGTTGCAAGGGTGTGCACTAAAGACTGACTTTTATGCCTTTAGCTTGGACAAAGTGCATGCTCTACCTCTAACCAAGCCATATGAAGCAGTCTCAGTTGGCATGCTGATGATGTTTCACAGAATAACCTGAAGTGTTACCAATTTTCAGATGGTTCTGCTACCTGTCCCTGCCTTATGAGGAAAGTAACTTTGAAATTATCAATGCAATGCAGGGCCTACACAATAAGATACATCCCCAGCTCATTTTTAGTTTTGTTTTTCAGAAAGGGCCTCGGTAAATTGCCCAGACGTGGCTCAATCTTGTGATCCTCCCACCTCAGCTTCTTGCTCTGTAATCCAGGCTGGTCCTGAACTCACTATGTAGCCCAGGCTATCCTTGAACTTACAGCAATTCTGCCTCTGCTTTCTGAGTGCTGGGATTACAGGTATGAGGCACTACTCGTGGCTTATGTGGTGCTAAGGAATTGAACTCAGGGCCTTGAGCTGTTTAGGCAAGCACTTTAACCACAGAGGTATAGCCCTAGACCCTTCATTATGTTTTTTTTTCCCCTCTTATTTTCACATATTATTTCCTTCCACTTCCTTTTGGAGTTTTTCGTTCTGTTTTCTGTCTTGTGATAGAACAATGAATATATTGTATTGGTCAGTTACCAGTAACTGCTTACATTTGTTTGTCTACCTATTTATCTTTCTATCTACCTAAAAGGATATTTGTGGCTGGGGGATGTAGCTCTATGGTACTGTTTGCCTAGCACAAACAAAGCTCTGAGTTTGAAAAAGATTATGAGAAAATGGCTCATAGTAAGAAGTCATTAAATCCCATAACCCAGGCATGGTGATATAGACTGTAATCCCAGCACTTAGGAAGCTGAAGCAGGAGGATTGCCATGATTTCAAGGCCATTGTGGCTATGTAGTGAGTTTAGGATCAGTCTGGACTACAGAGCAAGACACTGTCTCAAAAAAAAAAATGTAAATAAGTCCTACTATCTACAAGATGGAGACTGAGCAAAACTAGTGATATATTTTCATTTGGAATCCAAGACCTGAGAACCAGGGGCACCAGTGCTATAAATCCTAATCCAAGAACAGAAAACAGTATCTCTGCTCAGGCAGGAAGAAACAGCTGGCAAATTTGTTCCTCCCCTACCTTTTTGTTGTATTTAGGACTCCCATGGGTTGTATGCTGCCATCACTTTGGGAAAGGCAGTTTACAGAAATACCCTCAAAGAATACTCAGTCTTTAATCTGGTCATCCTATGACACAGTCAAATAAGCATAAAACTGACCATTACATTTGTTGTATTTTATTATTATCAAAATCATTTTCTGTGTTGTCATTCATTGATATGATTGCTTGCTTACCATATGTAAGGTCCTGGATTCAATCCCAAAACCACAAAAAAAAAAAAATCTTTTCCTTATGATTGTTCCTTCTCTTTCTTTTGTGATGGAGGTTAAATTCAGGGCCTACATGCCTACATTCCCAGGACTTTTTTTTTTTTTTTTTTTTTTTTTGAGATAGGGTCTTGCTAATTGCCCTAGTAAGTAATTAAATTGGAGTCCTTCATTAGCCTCCCAGTATGCCACCATACCCAGCTAATACCACGTTTTTGAGGTTTTCCTTAATCTTTTGCTTTTACTTTTCTCGGGCTTGTTTGTTTGTTTTTTGAGTAGTCCAGACTAGTCCTGAACTCACCGTGGAGCCCAGGTTGGCCTTGAACTCGGGGCAGTCTTCTTGCCTCAGCCTCCCAAGCGGTGGGATTACAGGCATGCGCCAGCACACCCGGCTTTACATGGTCCTGGGGAATCGGACTTAGGGTATTGCGCCTGCTAAGCAAGCACTTTTAACAGCTGTGCTATTCCTTCAGCCTTCTAGTTTAGTTTTGTTAAGATTAGGTGACTTGCATGCTACATATTTTCAATCTGTTTAAGTTTATTGAAATCTGTTTTAAGGCCTAGTGATTTGTTTTGGCCAATATACAGTGTACTTAGAAAAGAAATGTTCTACAGATGTTGGTTACTGTATAAATATAAGTTAGAACCAGGTTGGCAGTATACACCTGGAATCCCAGCATTCTGGAAGGCTGAGTCAAAAAGAGGATAACAAATCTTAAGCCCTGCCTTAGTGATTTTGTAAGACTTTGTCTCAAAAACTAAAAAGGGCTGGGGCCTTAATTCAATGGGAACGTCTTCAGTTCAATCCCCAGTACCAGTAAAAATATGTGGGGTGTGTGTGGAGTGGGGGTGGCTGTCTCCAGTTATGGTAAATTGATGATATTGTTCAGAAGGCAGGTGTGGTGGTTGGCGCATGCCTGCAGTCCCAGCACTTGGGAGACTGAGGCAGGAGGATTGCCATTATTTCAAGTTCAGGCTGGGCTCTATAGTGAGATCATTACCGACCAGGACTGCAGAGCAAGAACCTGTTTCAAAAAAAAAAAAAATACTATTCTGACTGTCATTGTTTTTCCTAATTTTTTTTAAAAAATGCTTATTCTGAACCAAGCCTTTTGGCTCAGCCCTGTAATCCTAACATTCTGAGAAGCTGAAACAGTAAGATCCCAAGTTTGAGCAAGCAGTTTAGCAACCTGATCCCATTTAAAGATTAAAAATAAAAAATTGGCTGGGATGTAGCTCAGTCCTCAGTATTTTAAAAAAAGGTGTGTATTTGTACACATACCAGTTAAGTGAGGGTTATTGAAGTGTTGTCTTGCATTTTTATCTGTTCAACAATCCCTGCTCTTCATTAGAATTTTTAGTCCACTAAGTATGAATTTTATTACTGATAATGCTTAAATTTACACATTTACATGGCCTGATCAAAAGCTATGATGTATATTTAAATTTTAAAAATTATTACAGCAAAAAAACACATTGCCATTAATCTGTTCCTCCCCCACCTCACCACCCTCCCTTGTTTCAAAAGCATCTTGTTGCTGCCACTTTGTGAAGCAACTTCGGAAGTCCTTTCCTGAGTGTCTTTATGAGGTTTGATCAAGAGTACAGTATAGGCTGCTGCTAAGTGCCATTCAAAGGAAAGACAGTTAAGCTGGGCGTGTTGGCACGCACCTGTCATCTCAGCAGTTGGGAGGCTGAGGCAAGAGTATTGCTGTGAGTTCTAGGCCAGCTCAAGCTACATAGTGCGTTCAGGACTAGCCCACACTACAGAACAAGACCCTGTCTGAGAGAGAGACAGACAGATAGGCTTTTAGAAATATTATCCTCACCTTACTCACTGATTCTGGCAAATCTTATACCCTGCTACTTCTATTTCTTCCCTATGTTCAGAATGATCGTGAAAGGTAAATATTTGAGTTGACTTAGGACACAGGCCACCATGGCAGCATGTCTAACGGTACTCAAGAGAAGGGCCTCCAGAGCTGCTTCTGAAAGTGGCAAGAACAATACGGAGGGGGCTGGAGGGATAGCACAGGGGTTAAAGCACTTGTCCAGCAAGCCCAAGGCCCAGTTCCCCAGCACCTCTACAGCCAGGCATGGTAGCACTGGCCTGTAGTCCCAGCACTCAGGAGGCTGAGGCAGGAAGATTGCAATGAGTTCAAAATGAGCCTGAGTTACATGGTGAGTTCAGGACCAGCTTGGGCTACAGAGTGACAGCTTGTCTCAAAGAAAGAAAGATGGGATAAGTGTTTGAAGTAAGGTAGAGTATTTCCAGGGGATTAGTTGCAAGTGTGATATATGTGGTGGTTTTTCCTTGATAATATTTTTTAAATGTAAATATTCATCATATTATACCATTTTTTTGGTGAATGTGTGTTCTCTTATATAATTTTTTCTCCTAATAGTGGAAATTAGATCCACTGCCTTTCTTCTATTAGGCAAGTGCTCTACCACTCACTGAGCTACTTCCCCAGTTCTTTATTTTTTATTTTGAGGAAAGATCTCACCACATTGGCCAAGCAAGGCCTCAAACTTTCAGTCTTCCTGTCTCAGCCTCCTAAATATCCAAACTTACAAGAGTATACCTCCAAGGCTGGGTTGAATAGTTTGAATAGTTTCAAGAGTTATTTTTGAGCTAGATATGATAGCTCATACTGGTAATCCCAGGATGCTATGAACTCAAGGCCTGGGCTACACAGCAAGACCATATCCCAAAAAAGAAACAAGAAAAGAAATTTCTGGTTTTTGGTGATAGGGATTGGAACTCAGGACCTTCACCCTATACTAAATGGATCAGGCTGGGCTCAACGTGCAGTTCTCTTGCCTTGACCTCCCCAAGTGCTGGGATTAGAAGCCTACATCACTGGCTAGGGGCTTAGCACAGCAGTTAGAGCTCTTGTCTAGCAAGCACAGGTTCTGGGGTTTGGCTCCTCAACACCATACAAGCTAGGCATGGTACATGCCTGTAATCCCAACACTTGGAGGCTGAGAGAGGAGGATTGTTGTGAGTTTGAGGCTGTGAGTTCAGGATTAGCCTGGACTACAGAGTAAGACCCTATCTCAGAGGAAAAAAAAAACTTTGTAATTATCTCTTTCTTTTCTTTTTTTCTGTCTGTTTCAATGCTGGCGGATGAAGTCAGGGTCTTGTGCATATTAGGCTGCCAGGCAAGTACTACTCTACTACTGAACAACAGCCCCAGCCTCTCTTTGTATTGTGGTGTGTGTGTGTGTGTGTGTAGACATTACTCTAGAGATTACAGTACCCATCTTCACATCTTTAAGGTACCCACTGTTGCTTAAGGAGCAGTATTGTGGCATGTCACATACAATTTAGATACCTGTCTCCTAAATGAAACTGTTTTCCTATACTCCTTGGTTGGTTGGAATCTTTCTGCATATATTATAAACCATTGTTTTTGATTTTTTGTTTTTTTTGCTTTAAACTGTTATATGGAATAAATTTTATCAGTTTCATACTTGGAGTTTTTAATCTGTACTTGATGGTTGCCTTTATTCTTTTGATGTAGATTAGCCTAACATGGCAGACCAGAGGCAGCGCTCACTCTCTACCTCCGGGGAATCACTGTACCATGTTCTTGGGCTGGACAAGAATGCAACCTCAGATGACATTAAAAAATCCTATCGGTGAGTGACCAAGTAAGACCCTCCATATCCTCCCAGAACAATATGTGCCCTTAAGTGATATTTTGTTTTATAGCACTGGGAATAAACTCATGGCCTTCACACCGAGCTATACCCTCAACCTATGTTTTGGTTTTGATTTTGATTGATTGATTGTTTTTGAGACAAGATCTTGCGTAGTAGCCCAGGCTCGCCTTAGACTCATGGAAATCATCCTGTCTCAGCCCCCGAGGGCTGGAATTTAAGCATGCGTCACCACCCCCAGCTTACATGGTACTGGGAAATTGGACTCGGGGCCTTGCACATCCTAGGCAAGAGGTTTAACTACTGTGCCATCCATCAAAACCTTCAGTGGTTTTGATTTTGAGATAGGGTATTAATAAGTTTCTAAGTTTTCTGAGCTAGGCTCAAACTTGAAATCCTTCTGCTTCATCCTCCTGGAGTGCTAGGATTATAGGCCTGCACCACCAGGGCTGTCCCTCTAGTCATTTAATCTATATTTTACCAGGAACCGTTACAAAATGTTCTTGTACAGTTATGTTGCATAACTGGTAATTTCTTTTGCATCTTTATATGTGTAATGTGTTTTGTAGCTTAAAACTGCCATATTAGGGGAAAGGCACAATGGTTAAAGCACTTGTAAGTGCAAGGCTCTGAGTTTGATTCCCCAGTACCACATAAAGCTGGGCGTGGTGGTACATGCCTGTATTGCCTGTAATCTCAGTGGTTGGGAGGCTGAGGCAGGAAAATTGCTGTGAGTTCAAGGCCACAGTAGGCTACAAAGAGAGTTCAGGACGAGCCTGGGCTACAGAGTGAGACTCTGTCTCACCACCTCCCCCAGATAAATAAAACAGAAAACAAGCCTGATCTATTAATAATGTTTCCTTTGCCAAAAAAAGAGAGAGAGAGAGAGAAAAGAAAAATTTTGTCTGTAGTTTACAAGGAATCACATCTGAGCCTGTTGACAAGCTCCTGATACAGAACGGCTTTGTGGCGTTAAATGGCATACTCTTTTTTTGAGACAGGGTTTCATTCTGAGTTCAAGCTGATCCTGAACTCACTAATATAGCCTTGACTGGTCTCAAAAACATGGCAGATTTCTTTTCTCGTCCTCTCAAGTGCTGGGATTACAGGCATTACGCGAGTGTGCCGCCATACCCAGCTTTATGTGGTACTGGGAAATCGAACTAAGGGCCTTGAGCTTGCTAGGCAAGTGCTTTAACTCCTGAGCTATTCCTTCAGCATACTTATTTTAGCAGTGATGATAATCTCTGTCTAACTTAGCCCTTTGAAACTGTGCGTGGTAGTCTATCTTTGTAATCTCAGCACTCTGGAAGGCTGAGGCAGCAGTTTGGACCCATTGTGAGTAACTGTTTCAAATTGAAAAATAAAAAAGGGGTAGACATGTAGCTCCATGAGAATGCCAGTATGCCAAACAAAACAACTCAGCCCTTAGGGTTAGTATTATGTAGTAACAGAAAATAGAGGCATCACCTTTAACCATATGTTTCCAGTGGTCCTTCTTGTGTATTCTTGAATACACAATTGTGCAATTTATTAAACACTAACACACCATCGTTGTAGCCCTCTATGTTTATTGGCAAATGTACAGTGAACTGACTAGGACACTAGAGGTCAGCAGTAATGTTTTCTTTCATCCTTTTGAAAATTAGCCAGTGAGTGCTACAAGCTGTGCCTATTCCTGATTACCTCAGGACTCCCTCCTCTGTAGATGGTTCAGAATGAGCACGTTTGCCCTGAAACGATTGCAGAGATTTCTTTTGACCGTACCTGTGAAATTGAGATGTGGTAATGGGTAACTGTTTCTATCCCTGGACCCTCTGATGGGTGAACATGATGTGCCAAACCAAGATAGAGCCAGGAAATGGTTTTGGTTTACAGGAAGCTTGCCCTGAAATATCATCCAGACAAGAACCCTGATAACCCAGAGGCTGCAGACAAGTTTAAGGAGATCAACAACGCCCACGCCATCCTGACGGACGCCACAAAAAGAAATATCTATGACAAGTACGGCTCCCTGGGGCTCTACGTGGCTGAGCAGTTTGGGGAAGAGAACGTCAACACCTACTTCGTGCTCTCCAGCTGGTGGGCCAAGGTGAGGAGGAGGGTCAGGCAGAAAGCTGCCAGGCTCTGAAGGCACTAAGGTATGAGATGCCTTGCAGAATTGTAGACATTAAAGGATTCATGCATTGGATTCAGATTTCCACACTCTTGAGAAGTGGTTTCAGGCATGTTGCAGTCCTCTTCCTGTGCAGTGAGCAGGGGCTGCAGCTGGCATCATGAGTTGCACAGCAGTGTGCACAATCCACAACTAGCCACTTGTGTCAATGTGATTTTTCTCTTGGCTGAGTTTTTAAACAGATCAAGCCCAAATCTCAGAGTGTAAGCCTATAATCTCAGCACTCTGAGATGCTGAAGCAGGAGGATCATAAACTCTTGCCTCATCTGGGAAGTTTGGCAACACAGTAAGAGACTGTCCTAAAATCAAAAATAAAAACAGTCTGGAGGAATGGATCAGTGGTTAAAGTGCCTGCCTAGCAAGCACTCTGTCAAGCACTAAATACCCTAGTACAGTTCCCCAGCACCACGTAAGCCATGCGTGGTGGCTCACGTCTGTAATCCCAGCACCCAGGAGGCTTATATAGGAGGATTGCCGTGAGTTCAAGGCCAGCCTGGGCTCTGTAGTGAGTCCAGGACTAGCCTGGGCTACGGAGCAAGACCCTGTCTGAAAACAAAACAAAGAAAAGGCTGAGAATGTAGCTCAGTGTGAAAGCCCAAGTGGAATCCCTAGTATCATCAGTGATAAATATTATAGTAGGATCATGGCAGTGCTGGAGGAATGGCACAGCACTTAGAGCGCTTGCCTACCAAGCACAAGGCCCTGAGTTCAATTCCCCAGTGCCACATAAAGCTGATGTGGTAGCTCATGCCTATAATCCTAGCACTCGGTAGGCTGAGGCAAGAGGATTACTGTGAGTACAAGGCCAGCTTGGGCTGCATAGTGAGTTCAGGACCAGCCTGGGCTACAGAGCAAGATTCTATCTCCCAAAAAAAAAAAAAAAAAAAATGGAATCATGGTAGGAAATGAGCCTTTTCATCAAGGTGTGTGGCTAGACCTTTTGTTGTCAGGGAAGATTTCTTGAAATTGGACTTCAGAAACATTTTTAATTTTGTTAATCTTTTTACTTTCATCATTTCTGTTCCATATACAAGGCCAAAGGACTTGAACTATAACTATCTGTCCATTGGCTCTTAGTAATAGAAAAATCATTCTTGGGGCTGGAGGAATGGCACAGTGTTTAAAGTACTGGCCTTGAAAGCCCAAGGCCCTGAAGTTGATTCCTCAGTACCACACAAGCTAGACGTGGTGCTGCATGCCTGTAATCCCAGCACCCGGGAGGCTGTGGCAGAAGGATTGCCATGAGTTCAAGGCCAGGCTGGACTACATAGTGAGTTCAGAATCACCCTGGGCTAGAGAGCAAGCCCCTGTCTGAAAAAAAAAAAAAAAAAAAACCAAAACATTCTTGCCTTGTGTTGGTCAGTCCTCAGACTCGTTTTTATAAATTATTCCTTTTAAGCAGCTGATCTTTTCATCTCTGCTGCCTTCTCCCTCAAGCTCTTTTCCTTTAAACATCCTCATCTGAAAAGCATACCCTTACTTAGAATGAGGCATGCCTCCTGCGTCTGTTGTCCTGTCTGGAGAGACTCTTGTGCAGTGGTCTGCAGGCCCTGGCCGGCGGTGCAGTGCCAGCGTTCTTTCCCTAGGCCCTGTTTGTCTTTTGTGGTCTCCTCACCTGCTGCTACTGCTGCTGCTGCCTCTGCTGCTGCTTCAACTGTTGCTGCGGGAAATGCAAGCCCAAAGCACCCGAGGGTGAAGAGACGGAGTTCTACGTGTCCCCTGAGGACCTGGAGGCACAGCTACAGTCTGATGAGAGGGGTGAGTGCCTGCCCCAGGATCCGTGTGTGTGCTTGGGGGGCAACCAGCGCAGGCCCTGAACGGTGTCAACTGTCTTGTCAAACAGGAGGGCACTGACACTGTGCCGCGAGTGTTTGTGGTGGCAGCTGGGACTATTGAGGTGTGAACGTGGACACTTGAGGTAAAGCAGGCACAGGGAGTTGTCCCCACCCGTGAACTGTGGTAGCCATAGAGCCGGGGACCAAGAGGAGGGGAGGGCAGCAGGCAGATGGGGAGGGCTGAGGGCTGGTGGGACCTTCAGGTCACTGAGGAAAGTGTACTGGGTCAAAGTCAAAAAATAGCCTCTCCCCTCTTGAGTGTCTGTCCAGGTGGCTGAGTGTTGTGACGCAACACCCCGATGATGGGCACATAGCACAGCATTTGCCACCTTACGATGAGGCTGCCTGCTTGCTTTTCAGAGGCCACAGACACACCAGTTGTCATACAGCCAGCATCTGCCACAGAGACCACCCAGCTCACGGCCGACTCTCATCCCAGCTACCACACCGACGGGTTTAATTAACTAAGTTCAGGAGAAGCTGTGATTAGAGGATGAATCAGCACCCGGCCACTGCAACCTTAGAATCTTGAACTATAGTCACTGAGATGGGGAAGCAGCGGCCTATCTGCCTGGCCGTATTGGGGCCCCTCTCACCTCCTCTACGCCTGCCCACCCGTCAATCCTTGGTACATGAAGTGCGTAGCATGCAGTATTTAAAGCAGTGTAGCTACGGTCTTCTTCTTCTTTTTTTTTTTTTTAAATAGCATGTATGAGTTATGTTCAGTGTCTGTGTTGTGGACATGTTGTGGCCTGGCTGCATTAACTGGACAGTGGAGCTGCCTTGAAGCTTTTGGTCATATTGGTCCAGTGAGAGTCAACTACAGCTTCCAGGTTCTACAGAGCCAGGAAGAGGAGTCTCCTCTTGCCTCCCTTTGCTCACAGGTGGGATACAGGTGCTGCTTTATGGAGCTCTATCTCCATACTGGCCTCAGTGTCCTAAAACAGGGTTTGACTTACACAACTGCTCCCTGGCTTCAAGGCTGTAGGCAGTGCTCTGATCTTACCTGCTGGGAAGTGGGCCATATCCTTCCAGGCACCACCAGCATCATAGCATTATAATAGTATTTCTGTTGGGCGCAGTTTGTATCTTGTTTACTTGCTCTCCTGGCAGTCTTTCCCATGGGTAGTTCTGCTGTAAAGTGCAGATATACTCTTGAAGGTGAATACACACTCTGCACAGCATTTCCATCTTAGGTCTCTCTGCCTGATGGACTGAGATTCCTGTCCTTAGAATTGTGTCCTTTGCCAGTATGCGGGAGGTTGTTTGTCTCTGTTCTTACACATTTCCCAGGCCAAGAGCTGGATTGTTGGGGCCACAGTCTTTCTTCCTCCTTTTGTGGGTCACCCTCCACATTCCTTCTGTTTTGTTTTGTTTAATCCCTTTTTGGACTTTAAAAACTGCAAACAGTAGCACCTTCTGCTTCATCATAGTCACAGGGTCTGAGAGTCTATATCATAGGTGGCACTTGCTGCTTATGCCTGGAGAAGAAATTGAGTAAGTCCTCAGCCCTTGGCCACGTTCTCATGCTTGCCAGAGCTCAGTCCACCCTACTTGCCCTCACCTCTGCCCATCCAGAGAAACTACAGGGAGAGCTGGATATTGGGTTTCCTGCATGAAGGTTGCTGAAGCCAAGGTGCCTCAAGCCTCAGGAGCTGAGGCAGTAATGCCCCGGCTCATCAGCCAGCCTGGAAGAATAGTGCTGGACCACAGAACCCCTCTGTGTGCCACCCTCCTGTGGAAGACAGTATCTCTGATCTTTGCCCCAGACCTTGTAGGTGGTTCCCTGGGTGAGGATACCTGGGTACTCTGCTGTGCTGACCAGTGGTTTAGAGGTGCCCTGCAGCCCAGCAGTGCACTGGATGTGTTGGGCCAGGCTCCTGCAGGATCTTGCTGATTGCTATCGGCCAAGCATTGTGTAAATTTCCAGTAGAGATGAGAAATGAAAGAATAGAAAAAGAAGTAACAAATGAGGAAGAGGCACACGTGTTGAGTTCATGGCCCAGACAAGTTGACATGTCTTTCTGAAGTATACACTCCACCCTTGATGCTGAGTCTTGGCCCTAGCTCACCAGGTCCTGCAGGGTGTAGGGTCAGGGAAGATAGTCAGTTCCAGTGAGCGTACTGTGATTTGGGTGCTTCCAGTTGATCCCACTGCTGACTGGCATGGGTCAGGAGCTGGCTGCTAGCACTGGAGACTTGGGAGACGTGAGTGGGATTTTTTCATTAAAATGATCATGAAAATGTTCATCTAGGTTATTAAGTTAGAAGTTGTTAATATCGGACCTCTTATGGAAGGATACACTGTTGGGCTCATCCTGGAACATGGAGGAAGTGAGACAGCAGGGTGTCTTGAGTGCCAGTCCCAGCACAACAGCCAACAGTGACTCAGCTAAGAGGGCGCCTGGTCAGCCTTCGAGACTTTCCTAGAAATAATTAGGAAATGAGTTGTTTTCCTTTAGAATGGTCAGGAGCCAGGTTCAAAGTGTTGGGAAGAGGTAGAAAGCTGAATATGGAGCCCTGGTTTGGATCTCTGGGGACAGTCTGTAGTACGTAGTTCTGTGGCTCTTCCCTCATGCCCCAGTGTGCCCTACTCATGTAGCTTTTTAGCTGGAAAATGGCATTTAAACAGTTAAACCTAAGACCTGTAGAATCATGTAGGATTTATTAAAACTCAAGCCCTGTGTGGTGGTGCACGTCTATAATCCCAGCACACAGGGAGACTGGGGCAGAATTGCTGTGAGTTCACAGACTACCATGGGCTCTACTACAGTGAATTCAGGACCCTTTCTCAAAAAAGAAAAAAAAAGTGTTAAACTGATTAAGTAGGACAACTCTCAAAGTGATGGTGATCATCCAAGACCTGCCAGAACGACTGTCAGGGCCCAGAGCGCCCCCCCACCCCACCCCACCCCATGCTTCATCTTGAAACTAACCACAGCATCCCACCCTCACTGCAATATTTTACTGTATTGGCCTTCCTAATTTAACTCTTTTAATAAGTAGTGCTGGTAGTTTTAGAGAGTCAGCCTGAGCCACTTCGTATCCACAGGATAACAAATCAGAATGACCCCCATTCTCTCTGGACTCTTGTGCTGGTAATAGCACTCCCAGGCTGTGGATGATGCCATAGATATTGCCTGGAAGTGCTGTAGGCAGTGTGCTCCTGTAGAAGTTCATCCAGAGCTGTGGTGCCCTCAGGGAGTCCAGGCAACCCTGCTCACTTCTGACCTGGAAGGTGCATGTGTGGGAGACCTGTAGGGCCATCTCTTTTGGGAGCTATTAGTATGTAGATTTCTGTTTCCTCTCAGTGTTGTGGTCTTTTCTTATTTTGATTTTGGCTTTATTCTATTTTTAAACTGCTTTAGAGGACTGGGGGCATAGCTCAGTGGTTAAACTGCTTGCCCAAGAACCTGGGTTTTGATTACCCAGCACCACAAAAGCTGGGCATGGTGGTGCACACTTCTAATCCTAGCACAGGGGAGGCTGAAGCTGGAGGATTGCCGGCCTTGAGTTCAAAGTTAGCCTGGGTTACACAGAGAGCTCAGGACCAACCTGGACTACAGACTGAGACCCTGTCTTTTTAAAAAAATAAACTGCTTTAGCTGCTATTGCTCAGTGTTCGTGAGCCTTCATAGTTCTCTGAAGTTCAGTTAATACAGCCAACACCCAATGGGGACCTGTTAAAAAAAAAAAAGAAAGAAACCAAGTGCTCACTGTTGTTAACAAAAAACTTTATCTCCATGTTCTCAGTTGCTGGACTTAGCCATGTGCTTTAGTCCAGGAAAGGCTCTGAATCACAACTAATCCCTGTTTAACCCACAGCAGTCTGTTCTAGGTTAGCTGCGTGCCAGAGGAGCACTTACTAGTACAGCTGGTTCCTCTCAGGCAGTGATGACCCTGACACATAGGCTCTCAGTAGAGGGTCCCAGGTGCTGTGGCATAGCTGAGGTGGATCCTGTTCGTCCTCTGGCCCTCTATACATCATCCCATAGGGGAATGGTTTGTGAGGGGTGTAAACAAATGAGTGACCTCATTTCTTTCCCAGTATTCTGAGCTGTGAAGCATGAGGCCCAGGACTGACCTGTTTGTTAAATCATCCTCCTGTGAAAATGGCAAAAGCTACATCTTTACTGTTTCTGAAAGAACGGTTCACGTTGTCATCTGCTGAATGTTGCCTGTGGTGTATGTCTGTGTGTACATATGTGTATATGTATATATCATGCAGCAGACCTGTCATGTTGCTGTCTAGTGGCAAAGCAACAAGTATAATAAGGTTGGCTCTTGGCGAGTTGGGCAAGGACAGGGTAACCATGTAACCCTCCTAGTCGGTGCACTGAAGGAAACTGAGCCTTTTATGTGCATCAGGTTCATGAGCCTACATGCACTGCTGAGGCACCCACCAGCACTGGGCTTCAGCACCACAGGGCATGAAGGTGGCTGTCACAAACACATCCATTCCTGGGGCCCTCTGCCGTTCTCATCCAATGTGTAGCTATAAAATCTAGAAAGGAGGTGACTGGAAACCCTCTTCTCCTTTGAAACATCAGAACCACTTTTTTCAGTGCCAGATACAATCAGTGACAAAGTTGCATCTAAAAAGCAGCCTTGATAGAGTCTCTTTGGTGGCCAGTCCAGGCAGAATGTTTAATTTCCTGGAAAGTGGAGCAATGTTTCAAGCTGGGTGAGGGGAGGAAGTTTACTCTGAAGCATATACATGCTATTTTTAATAATTAAATGCAAGGGCAAGGAAAGCAGCTGTCCGAGCATTTGTTTTACCCTGTTGTTGGACCCAGTCACACTGGGGCACAGGGCTGCTGTCAGAGCTCTGCTGACCCTGACTCCTGCCTGTAGCTCCGAGGGCCAGGTTGGAGGGCTGTGATGGTTTCGCATGGTGATCTCCGTCTCATGTCTGAATGTTGACCTAAAATAAAAATAATTGTTGTAAAATAAATGTTTTCACTGCAGGCAATGTGTGTGTGTGTGTTATTTAATCATGCCTAAAGAACCCTGTTTTTATTCAGTCTTGTATTGAGGTGGCAGCTGACCTCAGACTTCCCAGGTTCTGTGGGTGCTGAGACCTCTCGTCCCTCCAGCTTGGTCCCCCTTAGTTCGTCCTTCACCTTTATTTTCTAAATACCAAGACTGGCATAATAAAAGAAACCTGTTAGCTAAAGAATCTAAGCCATGGGCAGCTCGGACCATGATGAGTCCAGGAGCCCTCAGGGGCATGTCCAGACCCTAGCTGTTGAATCCTGCCTTATGACCCTGGCTGCCTGCCCAAAGCCAGTAACAACCATACCCACAGCCCAAGGGAAACCCTGTGGTTTCAATGGCCACACTAAGCCAACAGCCCATGGCCCAGCAGTTTCCCCATCCACTGGGTTGACTGTCACCAGCTTCCTTACATGGGCTTCCACCCTCTGTAGACTGCTTTAATCCCACCCTTGCTTCTTCTGCTGGTAGTGACCGTCTTGACTGGTCCCAGTTCCAGGACACAGGTGCAGGTATCTGGAACAGTACATGTGGGTATCATCATAAACCAGCTGCTTTCCTTGCCCTTGCATTTAATTATTAAAAATAGCATGTATATGCTTCAGAGTAAACTTCCTCCCCTCAACCATCATAAACCAGTTTCTGATTTGATATGTGACCCTGCCCATCTGAACCTGAGCCTTTTGCCCCACAAAAAGGCCTCTGGCCTGAGCTGGCAGTGGAGGACATCCGGGTGGCCGAGTTCTGGTGCAGGGCAAGACCCTTCTGTTCCCTGATGCAGTGGCCACTGCGAGCCTGTGTTGCAGGTTTATCTGCTGTCAGCCCCCATCTTCTCCTGTACCCTTGGCCTGCCTGCAGATTTCCCGGGGCCTGTTGTGTGTGCTGCCTAGGGTACCAGGATATATGAGTGCAGCAGCTTCTGTCCCAACTTCATGGAGCATCTCTGAGCCATGGGTGGCCCAGCATCTCCAGGTTGTCTGTCCTCGCTATTTCCCAATTAGTCCTCCTGATGGTGCAGGCCCTGAAGCTGTGAGTATACTTCACCCCAGCACCTGAAGGTCAAAAAAGGAACAGGGAGCCCTCCTCTGGTACACAGTACAGGCCTGTGGCTTTCTAACTTGTGCATTCATGATGATGTTTTTGCCTCTACTTCTAGGGTAAGTATCCTGCAGGTGATGTCATACCTGCCCAAGGGCATGTGTGTCCCTAAGGTGGTGGTCTTCACACATTGGGTCCTGTCTAGGTGGGGCTGGGACCAACCTGAGGCTCAGGTCCAAGAATTGAGAAAAAACACCTCGACTGGAGGCCCATGTATCTGACAGTTTGAGAGAACTGCAAAGTGCTGCTTTTGTGGTTTATATCCCTACTATACAGTGCAGCCTCAGCCACACTTCTGCCTGCACCCACTCTGGATTGGGGTGCAGGGTCTTCCAATGTCCTTAGGTCAAGACAGAAAGCGCTCAGGCTGAAAAACAATAAGGGTTTTGATACGGGTTTTGTCTTGGTACTGAAATCTGGAACTACATTCCTAACACCCTCTACCCTCTGCTCCCCGCCCACCTTTGTTTTGTTTTGAGACGGGATCTCTAGTCCACAGACAGTCTTGCTAAATTGCCCAGACTAGGCTTGAATTTGACAGTCTTATCACGACCTCCCAAAGTGCCAGGAATATAGGTGTGGGCTACCAAATCCTGCACTAGATGGTCTTACCTAGCTTCTTATCATCAAGCTAAGACTTGAGGTTGGGGTCATAGCTCCGCAGTTCAAGTGCTTGCCTGTTAGGCACAAGGCCCTGGGTTTGAGTCCCAAGCACCACAAAAATATTAGCTCAGCAAGGTGGTACATGCCTGTAATCCAGCACTTGGGAGGTGGAGGCAGGAGGATTGCTAGGAGTTTGAGGTCAGCCTAGACTACAATGAGACCTTGCACAAAAAGAAAAAAAATACCAACCCCAATATTTCATCTTCACAAATTTGTCCAAGGGTTTGAGGAATACCTCAGTAGCTGAGGCGCTTACCTAGCAAGCACGAAGCCTTGGGTTTGATTCCCCAACACCACCCAGGTGTGGTGGCACATGCCAGTAATCCTAGCACTCAGGAGGCTGAGGCAGGAGGATTGGTTTGAGTTCAGGACCAGCCTGGGCTATATAGCTCAGGACTGGCCTGGAATAGAGTGAGACCTTGTCTCAAAAAAATTTGCCCGAGGCTAGGGGCACAGCTGAGCAGTTAGAGTGCTTAGAAAGCACAAAGCCCTGAGTTTGATTTCCCATCACCACATAAACTGGACATGGTTGTTGCATGCCTATAGCCCCAGCACTCTGAAGGCTGAGCCAACACAACTGTCATGTGTTCAAGGCCAGCTTGGGCTACACAGTTTGAACCAGCCTGGACTACAGGGTAAGACCCTGTTTCAAAAAAAAAAAAAAAAAAAGGCTGGAGGAATACCTCAGCAATTAAAGCGCTTGCCTAACAAGTGCAAGGCCCTGAGTTTAATTTCCCAGCGTCACATAAACTGAGCATAGTGGTGCATGCCTGTAATCCCCGCACTAGGGAGGCTGAGGCAGGATTGCTGTGAATCCAGGTCTAGCCTGGGCTCCATAGTGAGTTCAGGACCAGCAAGAAATCTTTGTCCATAAGTAGGCATGGTGTCACACACATGTAATCCCAGCACTCTGGGAGGCTGTGGCAGGAGGATCCCAAGTATGAGTCTAGCCTGGGCAATTTTGCAACTTGGCAAGACTCTTCCTCAAACAAAGGGGTCTGGGGATGTAGCGCAGAGTGAATGCCCTGGGTTCAGTCCCCAGTACTGACCAAGAAAAAAGAAAAACCCATGTGGCTATGCCTATGTCTGGTTCATCCATTTTCGGTACCATATAGAACTTGGCATAATGAACTAATCCTAACTGAACTCTGCTCTTAGTAACGGCCACATAGGAGTTTATTTTTTACAGTGAAAACAAAGGGTAGAGTCTCAGGAATGGAGTGTGGGAATCCTTGCTCTGACTGGAGGTCCCACCTTGCTCTGGCGGATGGTTTCCCTGCTCCCAGCTAGCTTCCTCCTCACCCTGGCATTAGTGTTGTCAAGACCTTTTTCAGGGTTCCTGTATTTTTTTTTTTTTTAAGAAAAGTTCTCTGTAATTCAGACTGTCCTCAGGTTCACAGCAATCCTCCTGCCTCAGCTTCCCAAGTGCTAGGATTACAGATCTGAACCACCACACCCTTTTATGTGGTTCTGGGGAAACAAACTCAGGGCATTGCACTTGTTGGGCAAGCCCTCTAACCATTGAGCTATTCCTCCAGCCCTTGTCAATTTTCTTTTCTTCCCACTATTTTTATTAATATACAAATGTAATACATAGTATTTACAATGAATTTGGGTGTTTCGTACATCTGTGTATCACATCGACTTCACAATCCCTTCCCATCTTCTACCCTCCCACCCTCCCCCTTCCCGTCCCCTCCTCTGGCTCCGGCTATCACTTCATATGGTTCCAGAGAATGTCTGTGTTCTGGGTTTTCCAAGTCCGAGAAACCATACGGTGTTTAACATATTAATCTTCCGTGCCTAAGTCATTTCACTCAAGTCACCACTCTACCCCAGCTTCCTATTCCTCTAATGGGTTCGCAGTAGTCAAATCTTGATATCTCCTTTCTGAAGCCAACCAATCCCATCATTGGGATATTTACCAAAAGTTTTTTCTCCATATTTTCCTACAACTTTGTTGTTATTGTTAAACCTGGCCTTACCCACCAGCTCACACTAGAAAATAATTATAAGCATGTAGTTCAAAAGACTAGTTAATTTTGGAGAGAAGAGAAAAAAATAACATTCAATTGCCTTAGCTGAATACTGGAAGGTGCATATTCACAAGGTTATCTTTACATCTATCAGTTTCCTTAGGATAAACTTTCATTAGTGACCTAATTGAATTGCTACAACAAAACACAGTCAAAACCATATCACATTGCTACATTAAATGAACTTAAATCTATACCATATAAACATACTTAAAGCGACAGACATGCATGCAGGCAAATCTAGTTATTTCAGAATTTCCTAACTTTCATATCTTATTTACTCATATTTCACTGGTTACTAACCTACTTTCTTCTCAGCTCATTCTCCTCTAGCTGTTATCACTTTTTCTCTGGGATCATCGGTGTCGCTGGTCTCCCTTTCACTGTCCGAGTTTCCTTTAAGTATTCTCTGCAATACTGGCTCAGTGGCTGCAAATCCCTTTAAGCTGTCTCTGTCGTGGAAAGTTTTAAGTTCTTCCTTTAAATTAAAAGATAATTTTGCTGGATATAGCAGTCTTGGTTGGCATCTATGTTTTTTTAGTGCTTGGATGATATTGCTCCACGATTTCCTTGCTTTTAGAGTTTGGATTGAAAAATCTGTCATTATCCTGATGGGCTTATCTTTGTAGGTCACCTTCTGTTTTTCTCTTACTGCTTTTAGTATTTTCTCTTTGTGTTGGGTTTCTAGAATTTTAATTATGATGTGTCGTGATGAGGATCTCTTCTGATCAGAGTTGTTTGGTGTTCTATATGCCTGCAATAGTTCCATGTTCATTTCTTTTCTTAGACTTCGGAAATTTTTCTCCATTATTAAACATGTCCTTTAAGCCTTTTGTCCTCAGTCTTCTCGATTCCCATAATTCTGAGGTTATTTCTCCTTGAATCATCTGTCAGCCGTTGTAATGATTCCCTTTCTTTACTTTGTATTCATGTCCTGTATGTTACAGTTTAGTCACTTTATTTTCTAGGTCTGACATACTATTCTGAAGTTGTTTAAAGTGGTTGCTTATTATTACCTGCATGTTTTTCATTTCCTGAATATCTGCATTTAATTTTTCTATATCTCTGTTGTGTACTTCTCTAATTTCTTCTTTTGTCTTCATTATCTTATGGTATATTTCTTCCCTGGTCTCCTCTAGTTGCTTTTGAAGGCTTGCTTTTTGCTTATCTATGTATTGGTGTAGCTCTTCTGCTGTCTATTTTATTTCCTGCTTTATTTCCTGTTTTAATTCACTGAATTTCTGGGCCCAGCAGTTGCCATCATTTTTGCCATATTCATCTTTATTGACCCTGACTTCATCTCCTGGGGTTTCAGGTCTTTTTGTAGATTTGTAACTGTGCTTCCCCAATTCTTCTTTGGTCTCCTCTAATTTCTTTTCAAGGCTTGCTTTGTGCTTAGCTAAGTGTCCTTGTAGCTCTTGCGATGTCTGTTCTATTTCCTGCTTTGCTTCCTGGTTTAATTCCTGCATAATTCCAGCTTTAATTCACTGACTATCTGGGCCCATAAGTCACCATCCTTCTTGCCCATTTCTTCTTTGGGTTCTGCAATTTCAGCACCCCTTGCACCCTCCCCTGGGGAGTCAGATCTTTTTGTATAAGATTTGTTACCATGTTTCCCCATGGTACTGCCACCTCTGTCTCTGGTTCGCAGGAAGGAGAATAGCTCCTGCTGACGTCACTGCCTGCGATGGCTGTTGAGCCCCGTTTCTGATCTGGGATCCCGGGGCCTTTTCTAGGGGGAGCACATGCTGCGTTGTAGTACACACACCTGCGGTTGGTGCTTCTGAGGCTGGCCCACCCGCAACCAATGATTCCCACCTGTCCAGATCCGCGCTTACCTCGGGCTGAGGTCTGGCCTCTGGACCTTGTTTGTGATCTGTGGGTGCCGGCAGCTCGGGCCCCACCTAGTCGGCTGCTTCTGACCCGCCCACAGCCTCTTTTCCCGTTGTTGTGTGCTCCGTCCTCTCCAGCTCCCTTCTGTCAGATGTTCAGGTCCCCGCGAGCTCTCCGCAGCTGCCTGCCGTTTGCCGCCGGCTGCGGTGGCTTCCTGGACTGTGGGGAATTTTTTTTTTCCCTCCGGTTTTGATGATCCTTCAGAGTTTCTGGCCTCCCGCTGGTCGCCTTTCAGTTTCTGGGGATGCGCCTCTCTTTCCTAGCTACACCAAACACGCTTTTTCTAACTATCTTCTTGACTTTTTAAGTGAGTTGATGAGGAGACTTTGTGCAGTGCTGTTACTCAGCCGCCATCTTGACCGGAAGCCCCCTAGTCAATTTGCTTAATTAGGTAGAATCCACATTATTTTTGGTACTGTAATAAGGTATCCTGGTCAAGGGCCTGATGATTGAGTGGCTCTGTCACCTAGTGCCCAGTCTGGTCCTGCTCTAGAAGCCCTCCAGGTGCTGCTAGCCCTGCCACCCTTGTGTGAGAAGCAAGAGGTCTGACCCCACTCTAGTGGCAATTCAACAGGTGGATGTGAGTGCTGGACCCATGCATTTGGGGCCAAAGGTCATTTTTTCTTGCTCAGTAGACCATGGTGGTGACCCATCTGAGGGGTCCAAAAGGAGAACAGATACAAAAAACCCTGGAAAGGCTTCAGGGGACCCAGATAGCCAGGCTTGGCAGAAGCCCACGCAGCATTGTGGGAGCACTCAAGGGTGCGGACTGCCCTGAGCTGGCTTCTCTGGCATTTGTCAGTGTGCTGCGTTGGGAGCAGGGTGACAAGTGTTGTCCTGCCAAGGAACCACCTGGGCGGTGGCTTCAGCCAGCAGGCGCACATCCCTGTAGACCGTAAGTCTGGGTCCTCACTTTCGGCCCTCAGTTGGGAACAGGGTATCCTACCCATCCCTGTCTGGGACACTCATGATTCACCTCTGCTTTGGAAGTTACTATAGCTCTGAAGGGTAGAAAGCAGTGGAATTTGGTGAGAAGTTCTGCCAGAAGCCAGATGGTGACAGAAATGCCTAGGGATCTGCTGACTTAGCCGGGTGCTGGGACCACCCCAGCTACATTATCAACTGAAACTGCCCTTGCTCCCAAAAGAGCTTGGATGCAGCTCAGGGATCGCTGAGTTTAATCCCCAGCCCAGTGTGGGGGTCAGAAGGAAGAAACAAAATTCAACTGCTCCTGCTTCTCCACCCCATCCCCACCACAGCTGCCCAACTCCCAAGTAACCAGAGAGCCCTAAAATCTCTTGAGTTCCTCTGGCTCCCACCAGGTGGGGAAGCCATCCAGCTCTGGAGATGTTCACCTAGAATGCTGTTTTCCCAAGGCTCATTAAAGCATCTGGGCCGACAAGAGGCCAGGAGACCAGGCATCTTTTGCCTGGACTTCCTGGCTTCAGGAGGCTCAGTTCAGGCACTCTGTGTGGGAAGACAGCCCCCTTGCTCACCCAAGACTTCCCCACGTACCTGACCGCTCTCCTACCCCCGCCGTGTCACTGTGATAACCATGTGTGCCTTCTGCTGAGACCAGGCTGCTCCAGGCTCCTACCCCACTCAGCCAGGACACACATTATCACTTTGTAACATCCACCACTGGGGAAAGGACAGCACCTCACAGGCAGATGAACCAGAGATTGACCATGGCAATACCAGTCCTGGAGGCACTGCTATGGGTGGCTGGCAGAACTAGAACAAGCCAAGTTCTGCAAGAAGACTCCCCCAGTGCCACCAAATCTGGACAAGCTGAGGATGGACTCCAGCTTTGCACCTAGCCCATCCCCACAGCCTACCAGGTTCCGGCCATCTGTACTCAGTCCATGTTCCTGGCTCTCGGCTTGGCTTCCCTTCCTCCAGGGTGCATGCCACTCAGACCGCCACCTGCACTGTGCATGGAGTCACCGGAAGGACAGCACACAGGTTCTCTAGCACCCACCCTCAAACTAGACCCTCAGAGGGCTCCTTGAGAGCTTGGTCTCAGGCCTGCCACTGCTCTAGCTGCAAAGTTTCAGGCATCTGCAATGACTGTATTATTTTCCAGTGAAAAGCTGAGGGCTTGGAGCTGGATCCTGGTCCTGTTTCCTACTAACAGAAAGCTGCCAGGAGTCACAGGAGTTGCCTATCACCTAGCAACCTGAAGACCCTCCTCCAGTGCTACCTGGAAGGTAGCCCTAGCTGGAAGGAAGTCCAAGAACCACCTAGTTAAAACAGGCCCCACGGTACTTCCATAAAAGCCAAACCTGAGACTTATAGGAGCACCAGAGTTTTCATATGGATGGGGATACTGAGGGAAGACCCTCAGGTTCCGGCCACTTGCCTCCAAGATTCTTTTTTAGACATCCCCCCTAACTGCCTGCCTCCCACCCCAAGCTACTAAGCCCAGTCTTGACACTGACCTACACTCCCAGACCTCTGCTATTTTTTAAATTTTTATGTATTTATTTATTTTTGAGACAGGGTCTCACACTATAGCCCAGGCTGGTCCTAAATTTACTATGGGCCCAGGCTGGCCTTGAACTTACAGCAGTCCTCCTGCCTCAGCCTCCTGAGTGCTGCTATCGCAGGCATGTGCCACCACTCCTGGCATTATGTTGTGGCTGGGGAATTGAACTCAAGGCCTTGCTCTTGCAAAGCAAGCACTTTAACCACTGGGCCATTCCTCCAGCCCCCGCCCCTTTATTTTTATTTTGAGACAGGGTCTCCCTAAATTCCTATGTTGTCCAGGATGAGTTTAAAATTGTGATTCTCCTGCCTCAGGCTCCCAAAGTCCTGGGATCAAAGGCCTGTGCCACTGGCCCTGGACCCCAGTGACTCTCAAAAGGGATAAGGGGCTGGAGGAATGGCACAGCAGTTCCTAGTAAGTGCAAGGACTGCTGTGGTGGTATGCCTATAATGCTAGCACTCAGGAGGCTGAGACAGGAGGACTGCTATGAGTCCAAGGCTAGCCTGGGCTACATACATAATAAACTCAGTATCAGCCTGGGCTACAGAATGAGACCCTGTCTTGTAAAAAAAAAAAAAAAAAAAAGGCGATATGACCCAGGCATGGATGGACAGAAGGATTTGGGGCAAGTATGTCTCTAAAGGTCCCAGCCCACCTGCCATATCTTAGAGATCAACTACTGAACTATATGTACACTGGGTGTTCATGCATACATGTTTACATCAGCTTACATAGGCAGGATCAGCATGAAGGGCATCTAGAGGTGGCCAACACTGTCTAATTTGAGCAGGGTGGCTGGCCACGGGTACCTGGCCCTGAGCAGGGTGGCTGGCCCATTGTGACCCCTGCCATCTCCTTGCTATGAGACTCCGTCCACCACTCAGTCCTTCCTATAGCCACCCACACAACAGTTTTCGCTGGGTTCCTTAATGGTACAAATGTGGTTGGGAGAAATGGTCACAGAATCTGTCTTGTGACACTCAGAACTCTAAGTGGGTTCATACCCTTCCCAGGTCTCGGTTGGTTGGCCACCAAGTCACATGGCTTTAGGAGCCCCACCTGGTAGAGCCAGGAGCTGCAGACCCTGGTTCTGTCCTCATCTCCATCTGACTACAAGGGAGGCTAGTACAAGACTGGGAATTCCCAGTACTGATGGACAGAAACCAGGGCCCCTCTTCCTCCCCTCTATGGTGGCCTTATAGATTGGCTGTTCCAAT